>JAPFRF010000014.1:8195000-8795000 GCA_029282475.1 Phrynocephalus forsythii | reverse complement strand
GTGGAAGGAGGCGGTCCTTCAGGTATATAGGCCCTAAGTTGCTTAGGTATCTAGGTCCTAAGCCAGTGGTGGTCACAGTCCTTTGTCACTGGCAATACAGGCTTGGAATTCTGGGAATTGTGGTCCAAAACATCTGGAGGGCCAAAGTTTGGCCACGAGTGTCCTATGCCGTTTGATTCACCGCTGGGCCTCCTTGAGAGCAGATGGACTCCATGATCCAAAGGGTCCCTTCCAACTTGGCAGTGCTGAACGGTGATGCCTCATGGCCTCTAGTTGGGTGTCCAGGATCCTTCACCTCACATGTTCTCTTCCTTCCTTTCACATCTTTCCCCAATTTATTTTGCCTTAAAAGTTCATCGGTGTCAATGGGTTTTGTTATCGTAATAGCCTAACTTTCTGCATTTCATGTTTTAAATTTTGTTTTCATTCTTCTGCACTCAATGCTTTTTCATTAGTCACCCTTTTGATCCAAGGAATTCTTAGCACCCCACAATAAAACCACAATTCAATCCTTTTATGTTTTTGAAGTAATAGTCTGTGCTGTGCCTATGATTTTGTGCCTTACAGGACAGCATGCAGAGCATCCTGCAATGTGCATTCATAAAGTCAGATTTATGTCTTCGTTGCATGTTCCTTCATCTGAAAGATGCTGGCCAAGATTGGCCTCTGTTCTCAGTGTCTTTCCGTGGCTGTGATTTCAGAGACATCTACAGTTTGTGACTTAGTAGTGATTTAGTCCTCTGGTTTAAGTGCTCTGTAATTGAATTGTGTCTTAATACGGCAGCCTTATATTAATTTGTATGTGCACTTGCATCTTGAATCTTCTTCAACCTGTCCCTTTGTTCATCATTTTGTGAGAGCTGTGGATCCCATTTTTGGGTAAAAGGTGCTAGATTGTATGCACTAAAACAAACAAAGTAGTGAGAAAATCAGACATGGAGAGCCGCAGATTTTCATTCAGCCATGAAGCGAACCTTCAGCATTTCAGATTTTTTTGGACCACAAATCCCAGAATTCCAAGCCTGTATTGACAATGGCAAAGGAATGGGAATTGTGGTCCAAAACATCTGGAGTGCTGAAGGTTCACCACCACTGTTACAGGACAATTGTTCCCAACCTTAGCTCCCCAGATATTCTTGAACTATATAACTCATGTTATATACCATGTTTCCCCAAACACAAGACACTGTCTTATATTTATTTTTTCTCAAGAAGACACACTAAAGGGCTTATTTTCAGGGGATGTCTTTATTAAGTATAATAGGCTTGAATGTCAGCCCTTGGCACGACCAAAGCCTTTGCTCTCCTGTCAGCAATCCATTCACAGATTATGTTTTCCAGCTCAGGAAATAAAGGTTGCCGACCTGAACCACACTTGCACTTCTTAGCATTTCCTCTGTCCACATGTAGACTGAGGTTATCGTATTCTACCTGCCATTTTTCGGACCATTCGGATATCCAACTTCTTCTGTTTGCAGAAAGGCATACGATTCTTGCCCTGGGAGTCCTCAACAATTCCTTTCTTGTACTCAACAGAATAGCTCTTTCTTTTTGCACTCACCTCGTCTGGGGGTACAGACACTCAGGAAAAGCAGTTCCACAGACTGTTGCTGGTCGGTGGGGCTGTCGCTAGTGAACTCCTTTCCTCTAGCCGTTTGCACATGCGCAATAGGTTGCCTGTGACCGCGGTTAGCACACATGCACATACAACATGCGCGAAGGGCTAGGAGAAAGGAGTGATGCAGTTATCACCCGCACAAGTGTGAATGGCTTGGAGAAAGGAGCTGTGGCAGATAAAAGGTATTCCAGTTTTCCTTGTTGCTCTGCTCCGAAATGCATGGCATGGCTATGCAGCGTACCTGCATAGCCACACCTATCACTCGGTCTTATTATCAGAGAAGGGCTTATGTTTAACAAATGCATAGAAATCCTGCTAGGGCTTATTTTTTGGGGATGTCTTATTTTTGGGGAAACAGGGTAATTTGAAAACCATGTCATAGACATATTATTTTTCATTGTAAAATAAGATATTCCACACTCAATTTTTTAATTTTCCTTTTTCTAGAGGGGAAAAAACAGCTTTGGAAAAAAAGGGGAAAACTTTTCCCTCCCATTTTTTCCCAGAAAATTTGCATCTCTATTTAAGACAGCTATGTTTTATTTTACTAGGTGGTAAACTGCCCACAAAGGGTGCTTTGCACTAGACCAATTAGGTATGTAGGTAGATATTCCAAGAATATTTGAGGATTCAGTGTTGGGAACCACTCATAGGGTGACTAAGTGCTAGTCAATTTCTTTCTCAACCTATCTACTTCTCAGAATATTTTTAAGGAATAAATAAATAAGCAACAGAGGATGTTGCTTGAAGCTGTTTTGAAGGAAGAGTGAGATGAAAATGCAGTTTGCATGGACTGTTTATTAGAGATGACTTGAAATTGTTTTTTTTTTAATGAAATACATGTTCTTCTGCAGCCTCAAGTCCTTGAAAATTTGGACCAATTCATTTTGGTGAACTTAATCAGCTCTTTAGTTTTAATAAGGGAAACAGTCTTTGAAATGGTGCATTCTGTTCCCGGGAGTGGGAAATGAGTGTTTCGGAATAATCATATATACCAAGTCCAAGAAGAAATAGTGGCCATTGGCTTCTGCACTCCCCTCCAACTTGCGTCATCTGTTTTTTTGGGTTGTGAATGCAGAAAGCCTTAATTTGGTAAATGGAGACTTGTGGTTTGGTGGTGAAGGATAATGCTTATGCCACCACTCTGTGCCCAAGTTTTAGGATTATCCTTCGTGGCCTGGTTCACTTTTCACCTCCCTCACAACTCCACACCAAACAGATGTCATCAGGTGCCTGGATTGTATATTGCACCCGTTTCCTTGGAAATAATTGCAGTGACTCAGTGGCAGCATTATTGAACTGTGGCAAGATTAATAATGAGTGAGAGATGGACCCTTGTTTATACACTGGAAGACTTGGCTTGTGGGGAGATAATGCTCTGGGCATTGGATGGAGGTGGTGGAGAGAGAATGGAAAAGCCAAACAGAATGGCTTGAGGGCAGAATCTGAGTTAAGGAATATCGACCAGTGTAACTACAGTTGTCATTATGTGCCACCAAGTCAGAACTGAAGTATAGCAGCCTTAACAGGGCTTGCAAGACAGGGGAGATATTTAAGGAGCGGTTTTACCAGTTCTACACCTCTAGTGAGCTGCCACAGCTGAGCGGGGATTTGAACTTGGGCTTCCTGAGTCATGCTTTCCACTACACCCCAATCTTAAGCCAGGTGGGACCTTGGCCAGGCCTGTTGAGGACTCCACATCAACCTCCGTGTTGGAACCCTTCAAACCTACATGCCTGTAGGGAGGGCTGATCACTGTGGGCAAACTGGTCTTCAACTGAGGTTGTCTGCCACGACACACTTTTCATTGAGGGTGCCTAGCTCAGCTTCCAAGGACTCTCTTAAGTCCCTTAGAGAGCATGTGGAGACCAGGGCTCTGTCAGGTTGCAGGGAAGCCGGGGCTGTAGCTACTGCCCTATCCAGCAGACCACCATTCCTTGTCAAGGGATAGTTCAAACTCTGGTGGCCTGGAATGCACAGAGGGCAGCGTAGTGCTTGGGATGGCCCAGCAGGGCCATGGTGTCTGTATGGGCTTGGTCCACAGTCGTGCTTTATCTCCACCCCTTCATTTCAACAGCACAAAGTTCTTCACGCTGGCCTCAACCGTGCTTAACAATTGTATTTGTATCAGTACTTAATGGGATCTTGGCACATAGTTTTTTAAAATGTCACTGTTTGAGCCTCGTGGCACAGTGGTTAAACTGCTGCACTGCAGCTGTAACTGTTCAATTCCAGGTTGCCAGCTCAAGGTTCAGTCAGCCTTCCATCCTTCTGAGATCAGTTCAATGAGTACCCAGTTTGCTGTGGGGTGCAATGTGTAGCCTGTGCAATTACTTGTAAACCACCCAGAGAGTGCTTTAAATGCTATGGGGGTGGTATGTAAGCAGCACACTCTTTGTCATAGAAAATTATTTCAAGGTAACTCATTAATGTTTCTCATTAAATCAAGTGGCTTGTCTTTAGTGAGTGGCTGCCTAAGCAAGGTTTTAAAATGACACTGTTTATATTTTTTGTCCTTTTGACCCTGTTTCAGTTACACTTTTATGTAACAGTTTCAATATAATGTTTATTTAATTCTTCTCAACTGTTTGAATGCTTTACTATATTTAACTTTTAATATTGTCTTTTAATTATGTAAGCTGCCTTGCCCCCCTTTTAAAGGAGAAAAGCAGGGTGAAAACATACAGACATGTTATTTTTTAAAAAAATCACTTAAATGCAAAAAACAAAAACCATGAGTGCAAAAAAACAGAAACCTTCACTCAAATAACTGAGTGGAATGATGTTTGGAAAGTATTTTTTTATTTATTTATTTATTTATTTATTTATTTATTTATTTATTTATTTATTTGGCTTGCAAACTGCCCATCTGCCAACAAGGTCACTCCTAATATTGAGGAGTAAGAAGTAACTGTTGCTTGTTACACTGAACAGAGTAACAATATTATCAGTCATTTCAGGGGTGTTGAGGGCAGGGATGTTATAGGACATACCAAAGTCAATTGGGGTCTTAGCTAGCCCTGTTTGGGGTCTATTCTGGGTTATTTTTTAAAAAATGAAAACTTGTGAATTGTTATCCCAAAAGTAGCTTTGTTAGTGTTTTTGGTTGTCATGATCTCTTTAAAAGCAATTCATTAACCAGGTTTTCTTTTTAAGTAAGCCATGATAGAATAGAATAGAATAGAAGATTTATTGTCTTTGTGTGTGTATATACACAGTATACACATACAAAGAAATTCACAGACACCCAGAACAGTTCCAATTTAGTGTGGTAAATTACCGTAGTAATTTAGTGACCCTTAATACAGGTAAAAACTGGTGTAGTAACATGGGCAAGGGGGTGATGTGAAACAAGAGACCATATGATCTACAGCCCCCTTTTTATTTCATAGCCATGGGCAACCACAAGCCATGGGTTCTGTTTGGGCTGAGAGGATAACACAAGTCTTGCTGTTGCTAACACAACAAACTCAACAAAGGGCCGGAGGCAAATGCCATCTTCCTAGCAAACACCCCACCAAGAGTTCTGCTGCTTTGTTTGTTTTCCAGTGTAGGACTTTTGTGTCCAGTTATGTAAATATTAAAAAGGTAATTAAAAGTTAAGTTGCCATTGTTTTGCTCTTCACAGTGCAACCCTCCATTTACTTAAGGTTTTTTTTTTTTTTAAGTGTGTTGCAGAGATCATGTTTTTTTTTCTTTCTCTCTTTTTTCTTCTATGAAATACTCTTTGTACTGAAAGGCCAGAAGAATAAACAAGTTGTGTAAGAAGTGATCACTTGAAAGTTACAGTCATGTGGGATTCGTTCAAAAATATACTTATGAAATGCATAGTTTCTTTTCCCTACAGAAGGAGAGAGACAAAATGAAAGAAACCAGCGCCACCCAGAGAGCATTACATTTCCCTCCTTAAAGCACTTGGTCAGTTGCTTGCGCCACCACAGAGGGCTGTGTGTGTGTGTGTGTGTGTGTGTGTGTGTGTGTGTGTGTGTGTGTGTGTGTGTGTGTGTGTGTGTGTGCGTGTGTGTGCGTGCGTGTGTGCATGCATGCGCACACATTCGCGTGCCTGCCTCTGCTCTGCCTGTTAGTGTAAAAAAGAACAATTTTTCTCAGGCGCAATTCTAGTTCCCAGTTGTAACCAGAACTTAGAACCCACAATTACTTGTCACTAATATTTTTTAGGAATATTATATTGCAGCTGGGCCTTATGGTGCCTCCTGCAATATAGAGCAAACACAAACATTTAAATTATTCAAAGCTGTCTTTTACAAACTACTTGAAATGCTCAGTCCTGTTTTGATTTGTTGAAACATAGGTGGTTTTTTTTTTTTTTTGCTAGGGAGAGGGCTTTGTCTATTTTATGTATTGTATTGATCATTGCGTATTTGTTGTATTTATGTGTGTTTTTAATGCATTGTAAATACTTAAATAGTGGACACAGTGGCATGTGAAGTATAAACAAACAAATGCAACAAATGGGTTTATAAAAGTATGTTTCCAAGCTCCCACTGTCCCATTTGGCTGTGAACCTTGAAGTTCTTTTAATTATTTGGGTTCTGTGAACATGCCTGCTTTCAGTGTCCTTGAGTGCTTTTCGAAAAAGCTTGGTAAATGTTATTTACTTGGATTTCAGCTCCCACAGTGGCTTGGCTATTATGGGCATTAACCATTCCTACTGGGTGCTTCTGGGAACTGTAGTTTCCATGGAACGTACTGTGGACCCTCATATAACAAATGGTTTGTATAACATAAAATCTGTACAGCATAAAAAATTCCAGAGCAAGGTACCACTGTACCTATATTAACTGGATTCAGCCTCTGCAACACCAAAGCTTATACAGTGGTACCTTGTTTAAAGGAATTAATTTGTTCCAAATGAAATTCTGTTAAGCAAATTTCCCATAGGAATGCATTGAAAACAGAGCAACCCCCAATCCCAACCATTTTTATGTTGTATGGATTTGCCTTATAGGTGATTGTTAAGCAAACTTCCTCTTTCTCTGGAAATGTTTTATGTTGTACAGATTTTATATTATACAAACTGTTTGTTATATGAGGGTCCACTGTACCCCGGTTACCTTCAACAGCAAGGCTAGTCAGCGTTTTCGGCGGAAGGCTTAAAATAGCCACCAAACCTGGACTGCCCATTGTTCCTTCCTTGAGTTTCAAGGCCTCGAAATGGGAGCTTTCGGACAGACTGGCTTCCACTCCTGGCCAGAGAGGATATGAAGTCATGAGTTCACGCTCGGCTTCCCAAGGCGCTTGTTTACCTACAACAGTGTTTTGACTCTGTGCAGCTTGGTGTCAGGGAATGTGTCCCCCACCCCCTCGTATTTTGTTGCATTTCTTGTATCCTTCATCTCTTGTGCCTCTTGCCAGGCTTCTTGCTTGTTATTGACTTGACTTATTATTTGCTTGTGTATTGATTTTAACTACAGTATTGTTTATTTGTTGGCTTTTTTGTTGACCACTCAAGGTTCCTGTGGGAAAATCAGTGCAGTCTAGAAATGCAAAAATGAATGAAAGAAAGAAAGAAAGAAAGAAAGAAAAAGAAAGAAAGAAAGAAAGAAAGAAAGAAAGAATGAATAGATACTGGCTTGGAAGGGATCCGGGCATGATGCAAGCCGAACCGCTTGACTGGATTGGAGCATCACCAGTGGTGGCGAGTGTTCGGTCCTCCAGATGTTTTGGACCACAACTCTCACAGTCCTTTGTCATTGGCAATCTAGGCTTGGAATTCTGGGAACTGTGGTCCAAAACATCTGGAGGGCCGAAGGTTCACTGCCACTGAGCATCCTCCTCCTCCTCATGACTTCTGTCTGCCTCTCAGTTGGGTCTTATCTCTTGCCCTTTTGCCCTTTCCCTCTGTTATGCGCCTTCCTTTTTACCTGGGTTTGTATTGCTCTCTGCACTGACTTGATTTTTCTTGCTGTTGTGGAGTCTTAGAAGCGAGCGGTGTGCAGGCAGAAGTTTTCAAAGCACGTTTTTTTTTTTTTGTAGCATTGGCGTAATTTCGGTCTTGGTCACGCTCTTTGTGGAACCACTCTCCTTTCTTTTGAACTAATTACTAAAGTTGAACTCTTATCCTGGGGAGGGGCGGGCGGGCAACCCTCGAGGCCTGAGATCTTTCTCGGGTTGTAACGGGAGGAGGACTTCAAAGCCTTTGAACACGTTGCCCCTTGAGGAACACAGTGAAAGGCCTTTGCCATGGCTGGTAGTGCTTTGATCTGATCAAATCCAATTTGTCACCTTATTCCCTGTCTCTCCCGAGTTTTCCAGTCACTTCTCTGTTTAGCCCGTAGCCCTTCTTAACATGGCTTGGGTGAAAAAGTGAGATGCTGTCTGTGCTTGCCTTTTCCTTCTGACACCCAAACTTTCAGAGAGCTTACCCTCTTTCCTCCGTTCACACAAGCTCTTGTCAGCCTGCTGGGTGCTATATTAATTAGTCCAGCAGCTGCTGCCACTACACCACTTGTAAAAGGGAATTGGATGTCATTTGGGCATCAATATATCCTGGAAAATCTTGATACCAAAGGAAAGTTGATTTACAAAACCATAATATAAAAAGGTGAAGGTTTTCCCTGCACTTGCGTGCTGGTCATGTCTGACTCTAGGGGCGGTGCTCATCTCTGCATTCAAGCCGAAGAGCCAGTGTTGTGCAAGTCCATGGCCACGTGGCCGGTATGGCTGCAAGGAAACACTGTTTTACCTTCCTGCTTTTTATGGCAATACCTACTTATCTACTTGTATTTACATGCTTTCGAACTGCTAGGTTGGCAGGAGCTGGGGTTATCAGCGGGAACTCTCTCCGCTGTGTGGCATCCAGGATTCAAACTGCCAAGCTGCTGACTTTGCAGCCGACAGTTTTCGGAGCCTTACTCCGCTGAGCCACCATGCCCCGTCATCCATAACATGGATGGTGCCATTTGTCTCCCCACCATTCCACATAAGGCAGGCATGGCCAAACTTCGGCCCTCCTGATGTTTTGGACCACAACTCCCAGAATTCCAAGCCTGTATTGCCAATGACAAAGGACTGTGGGAGTTGTGGTCCAAAACATCTGGAGGGCCAAAGTTTGGACATGCCTGTCATAAGATAACAACTATCTTGAGAGCCACTGCGGTTGGAGTAGGGTTGGTTGGTTGGACTAGGACTCAAGAGATCTGAGTTTGAATACCTGGCTGCGAAAAATCACAGAATAGTCAAACTACTCTTTGAACGTTTCTCAAACCTTCAAAATGCTGTGAAAGTCACCCTTGGTCAGAAGTGACTTCATGGCACCCTAGCAACAACAACAAGAAGAGTTATTTGACAACTTCCTTGCCTGTCATGATGGTGTGTGTGTGTGTGTTGCATCGTTACACTCGTGACTGAGTTTTCGTGACCCCATGTCCATGGAGTTTTCTTGGCAGGAATATCAGAGTGGCTTGCCAGTTCCTACTCCAAGCACCTACAGCACCTGGTATTCCCTGGTGATCTCCGATCCAAGTACTAACCAGGGCCGACCCTGCTTAGCTTTCGAAATCAGGCGAGAGCGGATGTAGCACAGACCTGAAATGGCAGCTTTTAAGTTTTCTCGTGAGCTGTGAGCAATGTTGTCTCCCTGTATGGCTGAACAAAGTTGAGTTTCTTGGTCCAGGGAGCCCTTCACATATTTCCAAGCCAGCTTCAATAGAGAGGCTGGGGGTGATGGGATGAGAGGGGTTCTTTGATTCCTTTGTGCAATTGAAAACAAAAAGAATAAAAGAAGAAGGGCAGATTCACACAGTTCAGAGTCTGAGGTAATGGACAGAGCAGCTTTTCCAGTAATTAGTGCACAGTCTTGGCTGTTTTGGCACAGGCAAATTTGACGTCAGTACAGCGACAGGGCATCAGAGAGAGTGAGAGAGAGAGAGAGAGAGAGAGAGAGAGAGAGAGAGAGAGAGAGAGAGAGAGAGAGAGAGAGAGAGAGAATAAGAAAGGGGGGGAATGCAGGGTGGAAGAGGCTTTATTATTACAGGAGTTGGGTTGACAATTACAGAACGACAGCCAGATTAAAAAGGTGCAACTTCAGTTCTTTTTAAAGTGAAGTTAGACTTCCAGACTTCCAGACGTCCTGCATTCTGCTCTGCTTGGGCTGTTTAATCACAAACACATTCAAGTTTAGGGCGTGAAATCTGACTTCAGTTTAGCTTTCAGCTCTGTTTGCGTATGTGCCTGTACAATCGTCTTGTCTATGAATGAGTTGGACAGTTTTAGGTCTTTTCCTCCTTTTTATCAAATATTCCATGGCTTGCAGACATTGGGAATCTTCAGTGATTGTCCCAAAAGTGTAGTTTGAGCACACACCCTCCCACACCCATCTTCAGAGGGACAGAGTCTCGTCTTTCCTGACATCACAGGGAGTTTCTTTGCAGAAGGCTTGAAGATTTCTGAATTCCCCTCCCAACACTGTATATGGTACTGGGAGTAAGTCTGGATAATATTTTGATGGGCACTTGGAACGCATAAAAAAAATACTCACAATTAAAGCAAAGCAAAGTGTTCTGCTTATATACTGCCCCATACCACTTCAAGTAGTCTCTGGGCAGTTTACAGTTTAATTATAGAATGCAGGCTACACATTGCCCCCCTCCCCCAGCAAACTGGGTACTCATTTTACCCAACTCAGAAGGATGGAAGGCTGAGTGAACCTTGAGCCTGCTACCTGGGATTGAAGCCCTGGTCATGAGCACATTATTAGTTGCAGTGCAGGCATTTAACCACTGCGCCACGAGGCTCCTAAGCAGCAGAGAGCTTCTCCCTTCCTGTCACAGAAAATGGTGCAGGTTTTGCTGATCACCTAAATAAGCCAATCTGTTCCAGGGTATATTTTTCTTATTTCGTGCTATCTATGTTTAAAAAAACAAGTGACCATATGGGTTTAATGTGGGCTGTTTTATAAGCAGAAGAGCATGCTGCTACTATACAGTATTCAAGTACTTGTTGCTCGTTTGTTTGCAGGTAAAAATGAGATTGCCCTAAGAACATGAACTGGAGATTTCATTTTTCTTGGCAACGACAATGCTATTATCTGTATGTGCGTCCAGAGCACATCTGGGGCTGGTAGTGCAGTCCCATGCTACTGTTTCATTTCAGCAACTTAAACGATTGAGTAGATCAGAAGTGGCCAAATGTGGGGCTGCTGGGAGAATATCAGTGAAATAAACAGAGAATGCTGTAATTTTAGAGCCTCTGCCCACAGAGAAAGTGGCCTGCTGGGTCTCTGGGCCATTCATTCATTTGGTTCTGATTAGAGATGGGCGACAGGGTCTGATGGATATGTCACGGAAACGGTAACGGAATTACTCTGCCAGAATTCTGCGAACAATTTGGTCTGATTTGTCGTGCTCATTACTTTCGCGCAATGCCAAGCGGCACAGAAAAAAGTTTTTAAAAGTAAAAAAAAAAAAAAAAAATTCCCTGCCCTAAAAGTAGGCAAAAACTGTCTGAGGGCACCTACCAGGGCAGAAGGGTGTTTTATTTGGGGGGGGGGGTTCCCCGCCCCCCTCTCCTTGGCTATTGCTATTGCTGCGCTGCTGGTACCAGGCTGGGAGGGCGCATCCATTTGCCATGCAGTGCAGGGGATCCAAAATGGCGACCACAATTTTTTTTTGAAATTGTTGCCCAAAACCCCACCAAAGCACCACAGAAACATGTGAAAATTAGCTATTTTAAATGCTTGAATTTTTACAGTAGCAGCAGTGGGTTTTTCTTGCAAAAAAAGTCTCTGTTGATTTTATTTTATTTTATTTTATTTTATTTTATTTTTTTACACCTGTGCATTCGCAATGATGGGCTCGCCCATGGGAGTGGACCATGCAAAGTTTTGGAGCCATTCCACCAATCGCATGGCCAGGTTTTGCTGACTGTACCAGGCTGGGAGGGCGCATCCATTTGCCATGCAGTGCAGGGGATCCAAAATGGCGACCGCAATATTTTTTTTGAAATTGTTGCCCAAAACCCCACCAAAGCACCACAGAAACATGCGAAAATTAGCTATTTTAAATGCTTGAATTTTTACAACAGCAGCAGTGGGTTTTTCTTGCAAAAAAAAGTCTCTGTTGATTTTATTTTATTTTATTTTATTTTTTTACACCTGTGCATTCGCAATGATGGGCTCGCCCATGGGAGTGGACCATGCAAAGTTTTGGAGCCATTCCACCAATCGCATGGCCAGGTTTTGCTGACTGTACCAGGCTGGGAGGGCGCATCCATTTGCCATGCAGTGCGGGGGATCCAAAATGGCGACCGCAATATTTTTTTTGAAATCGTTGCCCAAAACCCCACCAAAGCACCACAGAAACATGCGAAAATTAGCTATTTTAAATGCTTGAATTTTTACAGTAGCAGCAGTGGGTTTTTCTTGCAAAAAAAAGTCTCCGTTGATTTTATTTTATTTTATTTCATTTTATTTTTTTACACCTGCACATTTGCAATGATGGGCTCGCCCATGGGAGTGGACCATGCAAATTTTCCACCAATCGCATGGCCACTTGGCCAGGTGGACCACAGAGACTTCTGGGATGTGCCAATCGGGCATAAACAGCCCACTAATCGTAGCCCAAACCCGAAGCCTAAGCCTAAGCCTAACCCATACGCCAGTACACTGTCCTTCTAAGTGGGTCAGAGAGGCACCCAGAGGTGCACCCCAATACTCACCCTAACCTCACCTGTAACTAGCCTAACCCTAGCCCTTTCGCTAACCCGTCTTAACCCTAAGCCAGATCTACTTGCATTGCACTACATGCAAGTACGTGAGACACAGTGGGTGCAAAGAGTATGCCAGTCCGTCACTTGTGGCTCTGGCTGACTCCTGCAGCTCCCTCCAGGAGCCTGCTCCCCCCCAAACCAGTACTAACAACAACGAAAAAACGAACGGACTAATTTTTGCGAAATTTCGCGAAAAATGGAAACGAGCCGAAACGGACTGCCTCCGACACACGACAACTCGAAAACGTCATTTTCCCTAGTCGTGCCCATCTCTAGTTCTGATGGATATGTCTGTGGACCTCTGCCTGTTTTTTTTTTTTTTTTTTTGGATCTACTGTAAGATGCCTCTATCTGTGGGGGATTAGGTCTGCTCCACTGTGGATTCTGAAATCCGTGGATAATAGTGAATGCTAGAGTAATACCTCTTAAGACAAATTTAATTCGTTCTAGGAGTCATTTTGTTTTACAAAAATTAGTCTTGCAAAAATGCGGTTTCCCACAGGAATACATTTTTTAAATTTCTTTGAATTTTGTAATGGGTTTTCATTTTCCAATCTCATCCCGTAGGGAATTGTTGTCATGCAAAGCAACCGTATTCCTGAAAGAAAAATCCATTTTATGGGGCATTTGTCTTAAGAGGTATTACTGTACTGCAATGGTTCTCAACCTGTGGTTCCCAAAATATTCCTGGACTGCAACTCCCAGAAGCCTCCACCACTTGCTGTGCCGGAAGGGGTTCCTGGGAGTTGCAGTCCAGGAGCATCTGGGGACCCACAGGTTGAGAACCACTGCTGTAGTATAGTAAAGCGGGGGACTAGAAAAAAATATTTTAACATGCATTACCAGATCTGGCCACTAGAATGTGCCAGATACCATGCTATGCATATTATTCTCACATGCGGATGAGTGAAACCTCAGATACTAAGTCCGCTGGTAGGGGGAATCCTACTGCATTTCTGACACTGACTGAAAAAATTGACATGCACTGAGCAGAACCTGTGTGTTGTTTCCCTGTGCAAGTCTATGATTTGGCTCTAGCCTGACCTCAAGAAGAAAGCTCAGTCCCTGCTGCACATGGCTTGATGTCCAGGAGGGATGGGTTCCACCAAAAGTGAGAGGGTTTGCACTTAGAATGTGTGGAACGCGTGTTCTCCCATTTTAATGTTGAAACATACTGTCAGCCTACACACAGAAAAGGGCACTGTGCCGTTCCCTGAAGTCTCGGAAGCAACACACTGGCTGGAATCCTATTTGTGATTCATGAGCGCGGAGGTGAACTTGCAGAAGTTGCCACCTGTGTTCCATGTACGTGTCTGGCACACAGCTGGGTGCACGATCAGGAATTTAGCCGGCGACTGTATTAATTAGAGGTCATTTGCTACCACAGCCTATGCAGATGTAAATTGCTATTTTACTGGCATGTATTTTTTTTTTTGTCGCTGTGTAGTTCTTTAGGTCTAACATGGCTCCCCTTGCGAGGCTGCATGGATGTGATCTGATGGATAATTTTCTAAAACATGCTTTGGGAGCTGAGATCGTTTAAAGCAAAACGTTGTGGCCATCTACTTTAATGCAAGAGTGTGACAAAATAGCTCTGCCATCTCCTCCTCCAGAACGCAAATCCGGAATGCCTTTCAGCTATGTGTAAGCATGTGTATGTCTTGTCTCACAGGCCATGACTGCTGCGAGACTGTGAAAGTCTCCCTCTGCGCTTCCAAGCAAGACCACCCCGTTCACGTAGTGGCGGAAGACACTTTCCAGTTTGTGCAGGATGAGGCTTACGACGCGGCCCAGTTCCTGGCTACCTGTGCGGGCAACCAGCAAGCCCTCAACTTCACCCGGTTCTTGGACCGCTCCCGGCCACCGGCTAGGGACATGGACTTCCTGGACGAGAAAGTGACGCTGGCGTTTCGTCACCTGAAGTTGCCCGACGGGTGGAATGTCCTGGGAGCAGCGGGCACGCAGGGCGGTAAGCTTTTGGGGCAACGTTTCCGGGCCAGCTGGGCAATTTTGACTGGATGGGCAGCCCCTGTATGAGCCATTGTAGGGACCCTTGAATTATTCTGGCAGGTTTCCTTTTGCTTTTCCACTAGGGGTGGGCTGGCGAAGAGGAAAGAAAGGGAGATAAACTAGAGAAAAATATGCAGAGTAGTCATAGTCATAGTGTTTCAAAACAGGGGAGAGGTAGAGTTGAAATATGTACCCTGTTTCACCGAAAATAAGACATCCCCTGAAAATAAGACCTACTTACAGTTTTGCCTCTTGCTGAAATATAAGGCATCCCCCCAAAAATAAGGCCTCCCCGATAATAAGATAATAAATGTGTACCGTATTCTTCTTCATGGAAAAAGAAGACATCCCCTGAAAATAAGACCTAGAACATCTTTGGGAGCAAAAATTAATATGACACTGTCTTATTTTCGGGGAAACACGGTAGCAAGGTGAATGGTGCCTTGAGAAAACGAGGCCAGCCCATGTGTAAGTTTATGCCGAGCTCCTGTGCATTGGGACTGTCCTTGCAACCAGCTTCCATGAGGAAATAGTGGTGGTTTGCTGTCCACAATGGCGTAGCCTAGCCTGAGAAAATGAAGGCAACGGCCAGGGTGATGTTGAACCCGGCTGGAGGTGCTGGGAAAGAGCAGGATCTATTCTGGTTCCTGAGCATTAAGAAGGATTTCAGAAGTTAATCCCCCAGTTAAATGTCACCCTGAAGCCGATTGTGTGCCCTCCCAGTTTCTTGCAACCGCGTGTGCTGTTGAAAAGAACACGTACGTGGCTTGGCCTGTAATTTGGGTTTTCCTGAAAGAAACCCAGAGCTGATGATAAAGCGAGAAGATGGCAGCATGCAGGAAGGGTGAGAGTTTCACTGTGCATTGGTGGTTCTTAAGGAATACGCCAATCCCTACCAGAGACTGGAGTCGTGTTTAAGACCGACTGAAAGGCACCAACAGACGACTAATGAGCTGGATTGGAGAAGGACAGAATCGTTGAGTTGTAGAGTTGGAAGAGATCTTAAAGGGCAGCTATTCCAGCAGGAACCCTCAACTAAAGTGGCTCAGCTCCTGTTTAAACATTTCCATTGAAGCGGGGAGTCCATTGTCTTCTCAACTGGCCTGTTTCATTGTCCAAGAAAGAATGGCTCATTTCTGAGTGCTGCTTTTGGGAGTTCTTACCTTGGATGGATGACATGTCTTTTCAGAAGACACACGCTGCTGTTGTCATTCACACACAACACAACACAACACAACACAACACAACACAACACAACACAACACAACACAACACACACACACACACACACACACACACACACACACACACACACACACACACACAAACTTGTATTTCCACCACCATTGTATTTCACTTGACATTGTTTCTGAACAAAATGACTTGGGTCTTTTCCGTGAACAGTTATGAGAGCCACCTCAGAGCACATGGAGTCTCTCCCCTTGTTCACTTTCTGTCCAGATGTAGCTTCTTTCCAGACTTTAATCCAGTTGCATTGGCCATTCCAAAATCCAGGAATCTTTCTGATGCTTCAGGGCAGGTTCCCGTTTAAAAGGATCCAACCTGCTTTGCAAACACAGTGCTACCTATATCCACTGCCGTGACTTGTTTTCCGAATATGGATGCACAGTCTTTTGTAAAATGCAGGGAAATGGTGCAGAAAATATGCAAAATGTAGATACATTGATATTTGGTTCCTGTGAACTGGAATAGATTTGGTTCCAGACCCTTGTGTCAGTTGCTAAGACCAGCTTGTTTAAGGGTTAGATTTTAGCATTCAAGTTCAGTTTACGTTTCTTAAGGTGGTAGGAGAACTTTCTAGCTATCATTTGCTGTCAGGAGCAGGGCAGTTCTCGGTGCTACTTATATGCAAGTATCCTCTTGAGAAATTGGATCAGATCCAGTGTCCAGCACACTGTCACCAAACAGCGCAGATGTCTTTAATGAACGAGCTGTGATGTTGTGGAATCACAGCACATGTGCAGAAGCAGACCGCTTGTGGTGCTGCCACACATTGGAAGCTAATTAACAAACCCTTAGAAGCTACGTAATGAGCGGGGATGCTGACAGAATTTGCCAAACAATTACTCAAGACAGTGTTGTTGAAAGAAGCTTTTAAAATCATCCTCTTAGGTCAAGAAGAATTTAAGGCTGTGTTCCATCCTCTCTTAAGGTTTTAGGTTCGGCTTACCTTGATCTTAGATTTTGGGTGTCCCCCCCCCCACTTTTGTTATGTTTGTTGTTGATTTTGTTCTTAGGCTTATGTTTATTGGTTGGATTTTTTTATTATTATGAACCACCAATTTTGTTTGTTGCTATGTTGGTAACAAACAAACAAACAAACAAACAAAGTACCCCACCTCAGTTTCAAACTGAGCTTACCTCCAAATCCATAAACAAACTGCAAAATTTGGGGTAATCTTTTCAGATACATGCTTGTGAGCTTTCTCTGTTGAGTTGAGTTTATTACACTTTATGACCCTCAAAAATATTAAACACAACACAGGTTACATTTATAAGGCAGTCACAGTGCTCAAACAGAGAAAAACCAAAGAGTTCAAGGGAAATCACAGCTTAAATTAAAACCATTATCCATTAATTTTTGTGTGTGTGTCTTTTTATTATAGGGTGGCTCTAGCTTTCAACCACAGCTCTGTAGCTGGGTGTGTTGTCCTCTGACTGGCCTTGGAGCACACACAGGTCAGCCTGATGGGTTCTAGAGGTGGTGGCAGGAAGCTGAACACTTCTGTTCTCACTGTTATTATAATTTTTCTTTCCAGAGGATGTTCCTCGGGAGACATTGATGCATTTTGCAGTCCGCCTGGGACTGCTTCGTCTGACCTGGTTCCTGTTGCAAAAACCTGGTGGAAGAGGAGCCCTCCTCATACCCAACAGTGAAGGAGCTACCCCCGTATGTTTGGCCTCAGAGAGAGGCCATCAGAAGCTACATCGGCTGCTGACAGAGTAAGGATTAATCTCTGGGCATTGCAAAGACTTGCTTTATTGGCTGCCTTCAACACACAGTGGCGGAAGTCTTGTTGCAGGTTGCTACTAGAGGAGGCCCATTGGAGAAAAGGGACCAACGGAGGTGTTGACGCACCAAATCTCCACTGACTCAGTGGACCTACTCTAGAGGCAGCTTACTCCTGGGTTTCAGCCAGTGGGTTCACAAATAGATTCTCCTCTGGGTGCGTGCCATTGAAATCACTGACACTGTGTGTTTTGGGAGAGGACTCAAGTTTGGTTCTTGGAAGGTGGGATCTATTCACTCACCTGAAACCCTCAATCCTCTTTTCCACAGTCACATCATGTGGGGATGGCTGAGCTCTGCTAAGGAAAGCCTTAATGTGCAGAAGGAGTGGGCAAGTTGGGCTGGCCTGGGAGTCCATTTTCTGCCTCTGGCATCTTTCTTCATGGACCATAAAAACACACCTTCCTGATCAAGAAAAATGGACATTTTTTTCCATTTGCTTGTGGAGAATATTGGGGGGGGGGGTTAGTGTTGAAAGGTGCAGGAGAGGGTCTGTGTTCTGCACGTCTCCCTTTGAGCAACTCAGAAGTTACTACACCCCCGTGTGGTTCAGAATCTGTGAATAACTCTTATTCCCCGCAAATATGACTATAAAGAATAAATAGTTGATTCACACACACACACACACACACACACACACACACACACACACACACACACACACACACACACACACACACACACACACACACACACACACGTAAAGGCTTCTGTTAGAGGTGGGGGATGAAGGTGTTGTACTTCACCCCACCTAACAACGGAGCAGCATGCTGTTGCAACCTCCTACAACCCCGTCCCAGCACCCTCCCTGGCTGCCACATGGAGCCCCCGTGCCGGAGCAGAGTCCAGCCACGCTTCTGCCACCATGCCAGGGAGTTGGGAGGATAGTGGAAGACAGGCCTTGTGTGGAGATGATCCTAGGTTCTGCTTGGGAAGAGGTGGGAGAGACGCCTGCCTGATACACCCTGGGGTCCTCCTTTCCATTGTGGTCCTTGAGGCTGAGCTGAACAGAGCAATGGTCCAGTTCTATATAAGGCAGCTTATTTCCCCTGCCCCACCCCCCATACCCTGGCTACCTTTAACTCCCTGGTTTCCACATGCAAGTCAATCTGTCAAGCACCACTTTCCTAAGCGGCTTTCAGCTTTTAAAATCTAAGCACCCTTAATCTCTTGGCAAGCGGTTACGGTAGTGAGGAGGACAATATTAAGGCAGCTTTACCCAAAAACTGGTATTCTGTAGACCTGCTGGACAACAACTCCCATCATCTCCAACTGCCGGGGCCATTAGGCCTAGCAGGTACAAATTTGGGGAGGGCTAAAAGTAGGACCTACTGAAATAATCTCTTCTCATTGAATGTGATCCATCCATCCTTCTATCCTTCTATCCATCCATCCATCCATCCATCCATCCATCCATCCATCCATCCATCCATCCATCCATCCATCCATCCATCCATCCATCCTTCCTTCCTTCCTGCCTGCCTGCCTGCCTGCCTGCCTGCCTATAAATTTGAAAGAGTGCATTTAAATCCTGCCATCTCCACCTTCACATTTGGCAGTGTTTAATTTTATAGAAGCGTTCATTTTGAAGGCTTGCATTTCAAAACGAAACACGTGTGGATGGGACAGTAAGGGTAGCTGGCATGTCGTGCATCCTGGGTTATTTTGGTGGTGACATTTAAATCGGCTGTGGGCAGGACAACACAGTGTTTCTTTTCAGGGCCAGAGTGTGGCTGCTTAGTTAAGTCTGACCTAGATCCCAGGATTAAAAGGGGAACTCCTTTGCCCATAATTAGAAGAGACACAGCATGGATTTCCCATCCGTGGCCTTGGGCCAGTTCTGAACATGGTCTCCTGACCATTGAGATTTTAGAGAAGAGGTGGGGGAAGCAGAGCTCCATATGTGCTCCCCCCCCCCAAAGTCTTTCATTGTGGGCTCCGGTTTTCCCACAGTGCCTACTTTGTCTGCACATATAAGGCAAGTTGCCAGAAGTAATGATACATGTTTATAGTATGTCACTTTCCCTCTGTCACACTGTTTAATGTCCCAAAATACTCATTTTTATCAAGTAGGAAGCTTGAGTTCTGTCTGAGTTTGTTTGGTGTGTCGTTCATTGTTTTTTGAGTCCTCGGGTGGAATATGTGGATGTTGGATGCCAGAACCTTGTGGTGCATTGGTTAAATTGCTGTACTGCAGCCAAAACTCTCCTCATGACCTGGGGTTCACTCAGCCTTCTATCCTTCCAGGGCTGTTAAAATGAGTACCCAGCTCCATAAGATAGCAATGTGTAGCTTACATAATTAACTTGTAAACCACCCAGAGAGTGGTTTATGCAATGCAGAGTGGAATATGTGCAGCACATTTTGCTTTATTTAATGTTGCTTATTCCTGTGTTAAGAGCAAGGGTGAGGGTACCTGGTGGTTAGTTTCCCCCCTTACAGATGTAGTTGCTTCTCTATTGCCATTGGATATCCATACATTGTGTGATCCTAGGCCTTTGCGTATGAAGGAATAACAGAAAAAGAGAGTGGCATGTTTGAAAATTGCTGAATCACCATGCTGAAGATAGATATGATAAGATTAAATGTTAATGTCATTGTCCTAAAAAGAACAACAAAATTGAAAGATCTGCATCAGCTCCAAAACATCCATGCCGAAGAATACCCCACAAACATACCCCACCCCGCATTTATACAGAAACTCCCTCAAAACCTACATTTTCCTGCATCCAAAGCCATAACTGCTTTTGGATAAAAGTTATTTCTCATGCGGCTGATTCTGGTCTTCATCCTTCTAGAAGGCAGAACCTGAAAAAGATGATTTCTATGGTGTGTGGGATCCTGCACAATCTCTACAGCTTTCTTGTTACACCTGGAGGCATACATTTGATACAAAGTAGGAAGAATACATCCAATTATTCTCTCTGAAGTCTTCACAACTTTGGACAGCATTACCCTTTCCCTAGCTGTACAACTCCCAAACCACACACACAGACCATAGGTTAACACACACTCTATGGTGCAGTGGTTGAATGCCAGCAGCAGATCTTTTGAAAAATTATTCCTCCTGAGAATTCTCAAGAAGTACAATCTATGCTGTGCTCTCTTCATCAGATCGTTGGTGTTTGCTCCCCATGGCAAGTAGTAGGGTAGCTGGGAACACAATCATATGAGTAAAGTGTGAACAAGAGTGGGCTCAACGCACATCCCTGCAGTGTTCCCATACTTATATTGAGATCTGCAGAGATGTGAGAGGCCATCTTGACCCGTTGGGAACATTCTGATAGAGAATCTAATATCCACCCACATAAACGTACCAGACACCCCAGATCCAACAGTTTGGGCACCAATCTATGCGGAAGACCACAAAAAGCAATCTTGCATAGTTCCCTTGTTTCTCCATGTGGAACAGGACAGTATGTAGGGCCATAAGCACAGCATCAGCATAATTAAGGGCTGAGAATGTCCCGCTCATCTTAATGGATGGGAACGTTGGTAAAGGAATTTGCCCTTATGAGCATGATTTTACTTGCTGGTCTTAAAGAGTTGGGATTCTGAAAATGTTGCAGATCTTCCCCAGATTATGAAGACATCTTCCAGCAGGTTGCAACCCAACTTCTGCTCCCTCTCGGCCATTGATTACTTTTTTCTTTTTCTTTTTGGCTGAATAATCAGTCCTATCTTCAGTTGGGGTGGACTGGAAATAATGCATTTCCATTGTCCTGTTTGTCCCTTGATTCTGTCACCCTGTAGCCTAGCCTCAGGCAGGTGCCATCCCAACATCCTCCTCTACTACTCTTGTTGGAGATTATGGGAGCTGTAGTCCCTCACAGCCAAAGGGCACGAGGACATGGAAGGCGGTGCAGCAAATTGAAGGTTTTGTGGGGTTTTGTGTTTTGTTTTTGCAATTCCAGAGAAGAAGCCAGAGAACCAGATTCCTGGAGCACGTTGTCTCGTACGGTGTACTCTGGAGAATATTGCATCAAGTACCACGAGAGGCTGAACATTTATACCCTGACAACTGACACAAAGGAAGAAGCAGGGTCCAATATGGAGAAGGACATTGTCTACCTCCAGACTTTCCAGCGAAGCCTCTCACATAGGGTAAGGAAAAAAGTTGTGTCATCCTGATCCTGAAAGCTGGGTTCTTACAAGTGGAGCCCATTGTTGCATGTCCTACACTTTGGGGTGACTGAGAACAGATCCTGCCCCTCTGCAGTAGGATAGCCTTCCAAGCAGTTGAAAAATGCTCTCCTGTCTCCCCCTCAGTCTTCTTTTCTCCTGGCTAAACATGCCTTATAAGGCTCATCATGCATCCTGATTCAGCCTGCATTTCTTTCATATTGCCCTCCCCTGCCCTCCCCACCAAAGTAGAGAATGGATGATTCCAAGGCTTCGAAACCACCAATAGTTGAGGTCGAGAATGTAGAGGAAGCTGTTGTACTATAAGGGATGGAAGAAACACAAACGCACAAAGAGCTGTGTTTGTTTCTCTTCTGACGGACGTGAAGGATGTTTCTGTTTCAGCCTGCCTTTGATGTGGGGTTGGTTTGGTTTGGTGGTGGTCCTTGTTTGGAGATAGCTAGGGGTGCTGGCTAAGTTAATGTGTGGAGTATTGTATGCTACTTTTTTAATAAGGCTGGTCAGGTTGCGGATTAGTTTAGAATTAGTTTTGGTTTTAATAAAAGACGTTATTCTCTGTCATTATCTGTAAATTCCAGATTTTAGTTATTTTAGTTCTAGAAAGTGATGTAGGGTATCTTATGCCATTCCCTCCCC
Organism: Phrynocephalus forsythii; assembly: GCA_029282475.1. Classification (NCBI taxonomy): domain Eukaryota; kingdom Metazoa; phylum Chordata; class Lepidosauria; order Squamata; family Agamidae; genus Phrynocephalus; species Phrynocephalus forsythii. Next base: position 8,772,834 of record JAPFRF010000014.1, on the reverse strand, counting down.
AACTAAAACCCACCTCATCACTTCTAACTTATAGGCTGTGGCTACTGCAGGGTGCCATCTGAAATGTCTCCAGCAGGCATGAGAAATATTTGGCACTCCAGAGGGTTTGGATTAGAGGTGGGTGTTTCGTTTTGAAGGGGTCTGGTTCAGAAAACAAAATATGGCAGCACAGCTGCTGTTCGGAACTGGGATCCAGCCTCCGGAACTAAATCAACCACTGACCTAACTTCCTTTGAGTTGCACGGGGTGAAACTCCAATAAGGAAGAAGCCTCTGACGTGTCCTCTTTCCTCCTCCCTGGCACTGGCCAATCAGACAGGGAGGTGGGATGACGCATGTCTTTGCACAGCTCCTGATTGGCCAGCACCAGGGAGAAGGAAAGATGATGCATCGGAGGCTTCTTTCTGATTGGAGTTTCGCCTGTGCAACCCAAACAAAGGTAAGTCAGTGGCTGATTTTGTTCAAGAGGCTGGATCCTGGTTCCAAACCACAACTGTGCTGCTGTGTTTTGTTTTTGGAACTGGACCCCTTCTGAAACAAAACAGCCATCTCTAGTTTGGACTGTAGTCCTTGGTCATTGGCAATGCAGGCTAGGGATTCTGGGAGTTGAAGTCCAATCATGTGCAAGGCCAAAGGTTTGCCCTCCCCCCGGTCTAGAGGGTGCCAAAGAGGGAAAGTCTGTTTTGAGTGAATCATTTATTAGTGGTACTAGTCCTAAGGAATCTTGGGATGCAGTGGTTAAAACTGCCGTACTGCAGCCAAACCTGTGCTCACAACCCAGGGTTCAATCCCAGGTATTTGGCTCAAGGTTCACTTAGCCTTCCATCCTTCCGAGTTCAGTAAAATGAGTACCCAGCTTGCTTAGGGGGTGGGGGCGGGGGCAATGTATATCCTGCATATTTAACTTGTAAACCATCCAGACAGTGCTTTAAGTGCTATAGGGTGGTATATCAGCAGCACACTTTTTTTTTTTTTTTTTTTTTGCTTCAAGTCAGCTGCGAGATTGCATGTTCAAATCCTGTGAGAGTGAGTAACAAATGAGTACAGAAAAGCATTTGGTAGCCTCTTTAATTGTTGATGGGACTTTTTATGTAAGTGTAAATATATTCTTGGGGTTTGTAAGAACTGGGGTTTACAAAGGGCCTACAACCACAGTGTAAATGCTGGGGGGATTACTTGTGACATAATGTAATGGCACGGAATCGAAATCAGATAGCAGGACTTCCTTGCTAAAGGTAAGAACCCCTGGTCTTGGCACAGCCAGTGTTTTAGTAGTCCCATGCATGTTGTTTTGAGTCCAACTGAAGAAAGCCAGGATATAAAAGCAATACATCACAGCTAATGAGGGAACAGTGGAGTAAGAGAGGGCACGTGGTGGGAATGATCAAATCTGGTTCTGCTTCCTTAGAGACAACCATCTCTTTGGAAGCTTGTCTCTAAGAAAAGGGTTGTTTGTGACCTCTTTGGAGAAATACAGTTTCCTTCTTGCGTAGATTGGAGGCTACTTCATATTTCTTTGGTTTTTCTTTTTAAAATCAAGCTTGTGGCATGTGTCACTCTCCAGATGTGGTCAGGCAGCCATTGGTGAAGGATTAGGTTGATGCTGCCCAAGAACATTTGGAGAACCACATCTGGAGGACCGTTGCTACCCTGGATAGTAAAGCAACCTCAGATCTTTGAAGAGTTACATGTATTTTTGGAGTGCAGCTTTCTGAGTCTCCCATGCAGGGTGATCCCAGTGCTACCATCCTTGAAGGAACTCAGGTCATCGTAGTCCAGATTCTTCCAAAAGATCCCCAAGCCACTAGGGCATAATTGTTGTGTTGCTCTTGAGACATTCTCAATTTGTCATGATTCAGGGACTCCGGCAACTCTCTCTCTCTCTCTCTCTCTCTCTCTCTCTCTCTCTCTCTCTCTCTCTCTCTCTCTCTCTCTCTCTCTCTCTCTCTCTCTCTGTGTGTGTGTGTGTGTAGAACTGTTCAGAGTGAGGCCTGGCACTTCTGAAGGCTTGCCAGTGTGCAATAAAACACAGCCTGCTGCTCTTTTTATTTCTATTTTTCAATAGCTGAAGTCCTGGATGGGTACATCATGTCTGACAAATCGGAAGGACTATGTTTAGATGGCCTTCCTTTAGCGGCCTGCTTTACTTCACATCTAATCTAATTTGAATTTGGACAGGGGCCGGCAATTATTTCATTGTAGTTCATACAGGGTCAGCTGAGCGGCTGTCCGCCTTCCTCTGGAAACGGGCTCTGTTTTTCCAGTCGACGGAGGCAGAATGACTTCATTTGCTGGGGATGATGGAGGACTCCCATTCTCTCTCAGCTGGCTTTCCTTCCTCTCCCCTCCCCTCCCCAAACGCCGGGGGAATATTTTTGTGTTCCTCAACAATTGTCACTTTTGTCTGTGTCCGCTTGGGCTGCTCGATGAAAGCTACCTTGAATATTTTCCTCTGCTTTGGCTGAGAGAACAGATGTCTCTTTCATTGGGATGTGTCTGTTTGGGCCGATGTTTTAAGAACAAGAGGCAAAACTAGGACCGGGAAAAGGAGATGTCAGCCTGGCTAGGGGATGCTGGGTCGTGTAGTCCAAAGACTTTAAAACCCCTTGGCTTTTCTTAGGGTGTGTGTGTACTTATGTGACAGGTCCTCTGGCTGACATGGCAGCTCTTTGTGTGTATTTCACCTTTGCCGCGTGCAAACGCCAACCTAGAGCGCAGAATCCAGCTTTCTGCAAATTGCTACTTTGGTCTTTTTGCTTTGTTTTTAAAGCATGATTCTAGTCCTTAAGAGTACAAAGGGAAACTTGAAAGATGTGTGGACAGTGCCTGAAGAAATCTAGGAAGCAGTAAGCCAGGTGTGTGAGATATGAATTAGAATTAGCTTTGCTTTGCTTTGCTGATAAAAGTGTGGTTTTTCAGAATGTTTTTGGAATTCAAGTCCCTTGATCCTCACCATTAGCAATGCTTGTTAGGGCGGAGTTGAAGTTGAGGAACTTTTAAAGGAACAGAGATGACATAGCCCTAGACATACAAGATGCACTTTCATCTCTTGTTTGGATTGGAGTTCCATTGGAAGACGGGTGGTATAGAAATATAAGAATAAATAAATAAACAATTGCCTTTTGACACAGTAGTTGTGCCCTCTGATTTAATTACTTTTCAGTTTTTTTTTGTACAGAGCCCTGCTTGGTCTTACATGTACAGTATTTTGAGGAAGGTGGCAGCGTTGTTGTACGTGTCAGACAGAACTGTTTTTATTCTCTCCATTTGGGTGGGTGGAGAAGAGAAGTGGCAAGGTCCCAGGTCCAAACTCTGGGTTCAGCTGATGAAGTCCTGATGGAAACCTATGAAGTTGCTGCTGACCAGAGTTGGTCATCCTGGGGTGGACGGTCTGGCTGTGAGTAAGGCTGGTTCTGGGGCTCTCTTTTCCTTTTGGGCAGAACTTCTTGGAATTCTCCACGGATTATGGACATCGCAGTCCTTCCTGCCAATTCTGCATAGCTGCAGTTGTCCTGTGTTTGTTGTTGTTTTGAGAGGGAGGCACATTCTGCAGATCCTAGTGGGCTGTGTGTGTGTGTGTGTGTGTGTGTGTGTGTGTGTGTGTGTGTGTGTGTGTGTGTGTGTGTGAGAGAGAGAGAGAGAGAGAGAGAGAGAGAGAGAGAGAGAGAGAGAGAATGTGTGTGAACTGACAGGTATGCAAATCTGGCTTTGTGGGTTGCAATTCCCAGGATCCTTGGAGAATTCAGGGAGTGGCAGTCCCAAAACATGAAAGCACACACTCCTGGACGCTTCCTGTGTTCCCAACTGGAGGCTGTAATCTGTTGCGACAAAAGCACTTGCAGAGATCATCCTGAGAGCAACCCAGGCAGAAAGCATCCCAGAAGCAAAGAGCAACAAAGCTCCCCAGTGACTGCTCCCTGCTGAGCCAAAGGGTGACTCAGGACAGGCAGCAAAATGTCGCATTGCTGAGGAGGACCTGAGAGCTTTTGAGGCCCTTGTGCTGTCTTCATTGAAGAGTGTTGCATCCCCTGGACATGCTTGCAGGCAAACGCAGGGTGCTGGCTGTGACGGCCAGTAGTGCTGAGGGTGCGGGGCTTGTGAAGGGGCTGGGCATGGCTGCCCCTTCCATTCCACCAGTGGCTTGCCAGCAAAAAACTAGTTGAGCAAAGGGGGGCTGTAAACAAAAAATAAAATTAATTATGAAGCTCAAGACGAAACCAAATCACGCTAAAATTGCTAGACTAACTCCAGAACTAATACTTTCTCAGGGATAGTTGCTGCGTCGTTTTTACTGAGCATTATTAGAGCACTGCAGGAAAAAAATGCAGCTTAAACATAGGCCCAGGTGTGTGCTTTCAGAGAGTGACCAAAGAAAATAACGTTTAAACTTGTCTTTCTCTTCTTCTCGTTCCAGAATGCAAAGGAGCAAACGCCTCCTCAACGGATCAGTGAAGACAGCAGTTCAGGCACTGAAGTGGAGGGCCCTGCCTCTGCCCGGGATGGCAGCATGAATGAAATGGCAGGGGAATCTGCCCCGCTGGATCTGGAGGCGATTGAGATCTCGGTCCCTCCCTGCATGGAGGACGGTGTCTGCCGGCAACTCCCAGAGCTGTTAGACACCCCGGCAGATTCATCAGGCCCACAGGATGCAGACAGCCCAACATCTTCCTGTGCAAGCCAAAATGCAGCCTCTGGGCTCCGCAAAGAGGAAGAGGAGGGGCGAGCCTCTTCCGGGGCACCGTCGCAGGCGAGCACCAGGAACCTGAGCTCTGGCACTGCTCCTTTCAAAGCGGACACCTTCCGTCCCTCTGGAAATGCAAAGGAGGAAGCTGGGATGACCTCTCCTGGCATTGCTTCGGAGCCGTGTGAAAGCTGCCGTTCTCCCCAGGAGGGGCTGCCCGCCGAAGCGAGACTGTTGGGCAGTGCCACCGGGCCTTCAACTTCCTCTGAGGATGGCATGGTAGAGATGGGGCAAGGCGAATGCAAGAGCTGCACGGGGGCCATGGACGTTGCTGCCACAGCCCACCCGGGTGTGGCGAAGGGTGAGGAGGAAAGCCAGCCCCCGGGAAGCAATGGTGCAGAACTCTTGCCTTCTCCTGGTGCAGCGGCAGAAGATCTGGCAGCCTTGCATGGAGAGGTGAGCACTGTTGCTGCCTTAGAAAATGCAGAGGCTGGTGGGGCAGAGCATGCCAGAGGTCTGCAAGGGGATGGGCATACTAGTGTTAATGTCGGTATCAACAGTGAAGAGAGCAAACAGACTGGACCAGAGGTTTCCAGTGATCATGATTCAAGCAGCTGTCCAGAGGGGGGCGTGCTGCTGACCAAGGACTTGCCCAGTGCAGCTGTGAGCTCTGTTGAAGAACAGGTGATTGTCGACTCGGTAGGCACTCTGGAAGGTTCTCTAGAGACTGATCTGGCAGAGAAAGAAGACACTGAAGGACACCCACAGGGAGATGGAGATGCGGGCACCGGGATCAATATGTTGGCCTCAGGTGACGAAGCGCAGAACTCCCCGTTAGAGGACGGTGCGGAAGACGGAAGACAAAGTCAAACACTCCCAAGTCCCGATGGCCCCTGTACCAGGGACAAAACAGCAGAGGCCACAGCTGGCACGGGCAGTGAGCAAACAACCTCCGAGCTGGCAGCATCAGGAACTGAAACTCCCGTGGAAGGAAGTGTTGGGGCTGCCAGCCTTGACCAAGCCCTGGCCGTTGCTCTAAGTTGTTCTCCTAAAGAAGGAGCTGGCGTGCAGGGTCGCTGCTCTGAATCGACTCCCAGTTGTGCCGGGGCCTCGGATCCGCTGCCATGGCTTCCCGGCCCTGGAGGCACATCCCTTGCGGAAGGGCAGCCTCTCGGCCAGGAGGCAGAGACGGCAGCCCGCGAGAAGGAGCTAGACCGGTTCAGCAGAAGTGCCCAGGAATTCATTGCAGTGGCTTCTGCCTTGATTGTAGGGGATGCTATTCAGCAGGCTTGCCAGGCGCTTGCTCAGGAGGATAAAGCCACAGCGCCTCCTCTTGGCCAGGAGACGTCGACGCACTCTGCAGACCTTGCCCTCCCTTCCTGTGCCAAGGGCACCCAGTCTGTGCAGGATCACGAAGCGGGCACACCCTCGGCGGCTCACAATAAAGAATCCAAACAAAACCCGGAAGTAGCAGCAGCAACAGCAGCAGCAACAGCAGCAGCTGCAGAGGTGGCAGCGGCAAAGGAGCAGCCGGGATCTGTTGAGGGGGGAAACCCGGCAGGCAGTGAGCTACCGACGGAGAAGGTTCCTCGGGAGGATCACCAGGAAACCCCCACGGAGAATGGTGTTGCCTCCCAGCTGCCTGAGAGCGGCCCCGAGCAGGCTGGCAAGGGAACAGCTTTGTTAGATGGCCTGGCCGCAGCCGCTGCAGTGCCACCGCCAGCTTGGGATCTGGGTGAGGCACTCCGAACGGATGAAGAGGATGCTGCAGGTGGACTAGAGAGAGAAGCCCCTGACCTAGTTGCGGAGGAGGCCTGGAAGGTGGCTGGCACTGGGGATGGCCCTCCAGGGGCCGGGTGGGCAAAGGTGGCCCCTCGGCCTGCCAAGGAAGCCCCTCCTCCCGAGGCAGTGGCGGTGGTGAGCCCCAAACTCGATCCCAGCTCCCCCACGCATGCCGTCTCTTTTCCCGACGCCTTCTCTGAGTTCATGGAAGCCCCTTTGGTTGCCCACGAGCTACCCATGGGGGCCATCCTCTTGAAGGAAGGGGAGGAGGTGGAAAACGTGCCTCCCCGAAAACTGCTTCAACCAATTGCTGAAGAACCGCCATGCGACTGTAATTCTGGCTCAGAGACGTCCCTTTTCTCCGGTGAGGAGAAAGCAAAGCCGGAGGTTGAAGCGGCCGTGCTGGCTGAGCTTAGGGAGAACAATGGAGCAGGGAGCCGAGCGGAGCCGGGACGGCTGTGTTTGGCAAACGACCCCTGCTCTGCCTTCGAGCCAACGGACCAGAAGGAGGAGAAAGTTTCTGCTTCAGAAGTGGACAACAGCACCTTGGTGGATCCTGCTGACGAAGGACCAGAAATCCTCAAGCCAGCTATGTTGGTAGCAAATGCCGGTGATCCTGTGGCGTCCCTGCCTGGAACTCCTGTGGAAATCTCCCCCTTGATGGAATCCATTCCCAGAATTCAGCTGGCAGCGGCTGTCGCACCTGTCACTATTGGAGAAACGGATTTACATGGTCTGCCTGATGGATCGTTCAGGAGATTGGCGGATCAAGGACCGGACGGCTGTTCACCTGTCACAGGTAAGCAGAAAGAGAAACCTGCTTCTGGGGGGAGCTGAGAAGTTCCTTTTTGCAGATTTGTTCACACACACACACACACACACACACACACACACACACACACACACACACACACACACACATGGGACAGCCAGCACACAGGGGTCTTATTGCTGAACGAAAAGGTTTAAAATCATTGAAAACAAAGAGGGAAACAGAGGCCAGTGGAGGAGAGATGGGGCATGCATGTGCACATTTGACCCATGGGACACAGCCTCTTGAGCTCACTGCCACCTTTGAGTTTTAGTTTCCAGAATCCCTCAACACAGAACACAGTGTCTGGTCCTTCTGGGAAGAGATGATGTCCATAAACCTTGCTGTTGAATACTCGTTGTTTCTCTGACTTGATCTCCCACTTCCCTTTTTTTTAGCTCTCTTTCCCCTACATCCAAAATTGGGACTGTAAGCCCTTGAGGTAGAGCCCTGCCTCTTTCTGCTTCTACCATTTCCTCTGTGGGCCACGGCTTTGTGCAGAGGTGCCCTGGTGGCACCCTCTAAACAAAGAGATGAGAGTATCCGACGAGCATCAGAATCCAGCAGCGTACTGTCTGATGAGAGATTGTGGATCAGGACTACCTTACATAGCCTTTTGTGTGTGTGTGTGTGTGTGTAGCAGCAGCAGGGGTTACCTAGGCTGGCACAGGGTTTAGTTGTGGCTCTTCTTCTCTGCTTAAACAGAACTGGAGAACACAGTGGCTGCGGGCACAAGCTTTTCCCATACATATGTGCTCAGGTTCTAAAAGCATCCTTCTAAACTGAGCTAGTGTGTTTCCAAATGTACTTTTAGCTCTCTCTCTCTCTCTCTCTCTCACACACACACACACACACACACACACACACACACACACACACACATGCACACACACACATGCACAAACACACACACACACACACACACACAGAGAGAGAGAGAGAGAGAGAGAGAGAGAGAGAGAGAGAGAGGTTGTTTCCCCTGTTTGCCCTCCCACTTTTGCATTTCTGAAACTCTGAGATCGGCAGCTCCCCTTTCCAGTCTATATCCAGTGTATTTCAGAGTTTGCCTGGATTCAAGCCTTTATTTCCGACTCAACAAAATCAAAGGGCGGGAGACACATTTGGGCTGAGGATCTGCGTCAACAGGAGAAAACTTGACTGCATCAGGACAGACCGGTTGGGCGCCTTATTGAACCTTTTTTTTTTTTTTGCCTTTGCCGCCACAGGAGTTTGTAGATTGCCTTATGTTGTCTTTTACTTATTTTTCCCCAAGGTAAAAGAAAGGGAGGCCCTCTTATTTTCCTGCCTGTGATCTGAGCCGAAATCCGAGAGGCAGAATCAGTAGAAAGGCATAATGATAGTTCTAGTCCTGGATTTTATGGCCTCACCTGCTCTGATAGCTGTTAAAATGTAAACAGCTGATCTTGGCTTCTCTTTCTGGCTGGCTTCTCTGCTGCCATTATGTGGTTTGCCCTGAGGAATCACAGGTGTGATGCCTCCCCACCCCCAGCTCTTGCAAAGTTGGATTTGCATCAAATTAGTAGCAGCAAATTTAGCCCAAGATAGAATGGGGAGCTTCCCCCCACCCCCGCCCCCGGGAAAAAAAAGATGCATAACAAATTGAATTAGTATTCTTTGTGGTGCATGAGTGTGCATGGGATGACAGGTTTGCTGCCCCCCTTTTGAATGGCAAGTCCTGGCATTCTGTTTACTGGCTTTGCTAGTGACCCTTTTTTGTTTGGGTGGGGGTGATCTGAAAGATCACCTCCCAGTCTGGAAGCCCATGCTAGCGCTGCAGGGCTCCCGCTTGGCATGAATCATCATTTAACGAGCTCCATTTTATTTTGGTGTCCGATGTCAGGTTGACGTTTCAATGCCAAGGGAGTGGCTGGAAGGCGATCCGACTGTCGCCTTCCGGATTGGCGCCGTAGGGTGTCTAAATTTGTGTTCCTGCCTCTCCTTCCATCTCTGGAAACATTTTTCAAGACTGCGTAGTAGATGAAGAGGTCTTGATCAGCAGCACCCGCAGGCGTGGTAGGATTAAGGAGAGGCACGGACGAGCAGTGTTCAGTTCACTCCCCAAGTGTCAAAGGCGCCAGTGTCGGCGGGGTGGTGGTAGTGGCTTTTAAGATGACTTAAAGAAAGCTCAGCGGTTGGCTTAAGGGAAGTCTGTTGTCAAGTGGGTTTTCTGAGACCCGGAGACCCTTAGAAGCAGGGATTTCCTGGCCCCAGGGTTGCTTTTATTGGCCACTGAACAAAGCAAGGTCTACAGCATCCAAACGTCTCCATCAAGGAGTTGCTGCTTGCAGAAGGCCGGGTGGCAGAACGTTGATGGTGCAGGTGAGAAGCTGGAGCTGGAAACCTGTAATTAGATAGTGATACTTCCTGCTGTGCATCTGCCCTAGATTTGAGGCTGGAAGAGAAGAAGTGTGTTGTGGGTGGGGGATCACTCTCGCTTGGGCTCAGTTTGTTAGTAAACTTAGAGGGTGAATTTAGGGCAGTGGGAGAAAACAAGCAGAGGAATAAAGGAGGTGCCATCCTAGGCAGTAGGCATTTCCCAGGCGCATCTGGTGGGGCCCCTGTGAGATACAGGAAGTGGGACTAGATGGGCCTTTGGCCTGATCCAGCAGGGCTCTTCTTAAGTTCTTATGTTTTGATGTTCCCCTTGCCAACAAGGCTGAGACCGCAAGAAGTACCTGGGGCTTAAAAGTAATTGACGTAGGACTTACCAGTAGCTGCAGAATTTGGACCTTTGAAGACAGGATCGTTACCCACCTAATGAAGAACCTTTTGCCTGCTTGCTTATAGAGAATAGGAGTACAGTAGTCCTCAGAAAAATATCCTTGAGTTGTCAGTGTGGATGGCAAAGGTGTGATTGACAGCCGTTGCTTCTGTAGACCCACCTGCAACACTGAGATTGGATTATTTTTGCTTTTTAAATCTTGCTTTTTTCACCGATTAGCCATTATGGGACTATCTATCTCTCAATATATCTATCTATCTAATCTATCTGTCTGTCTGTCTGTCTGTCTGTCTGTCTTTCTGTCTGTCCATCTGTCCGTGTGTGTGTCCGTGTGTGTGTCCGTGTCCGTGTGTGTGTCCGTGTCCGTGTGTGTGTGTGTACAGTGGTACCTCTACTTATGAATTTAATCCGTTCCAAATGCATGCTCTTAAGTCAAACAACTCTTAAGTAGAGGTACCGTATCTAAAACAATCCGGGGGGAAAATAAAAAAAAATATATATATATTTTTAAATTGTAAGTAGAGCAGACCACATGTAAAATTTGTAAGGCGGCAGTTAAAATGCCAATGGTTTTCGACTCTTAAGTCAAATTGTTCTTAAGTAGAGCTTCTCTTAAGTAGAGGTTCCACTCTGTGTGTGTGTGTGTGTGTATGTGTGTGTGTGTGCGTGTGTGTGCATGCATGTGTGTGCATGCGCACGTGCATAGATAGATAGATAGATAGATAGATAGATAGGAAGGAGTTGGTGAATTGTAGTAAGTTTATCAAAACTGAAATTCTTGCCTGTTAGTAGATTCAGATTTGTAGCTGTTTTAACGACAACACAGCTTCTTCCTCTGCCATGTTTCTCCATCTATGAACATCTCTTATATGTAGTATCTCAGATAGTGATTTATTACTTACATAATGGGGATGCGGACCACTTAACAGTTCAGAAGATTCCGATGATGAGAAGTTCCCGGAAATCACACTTTGTAACTTATCCCACGCACCCTATAAAATGACATGTTGCACTTGCTTCTGTAGTTAATAGACTTTGGGTGAATGGGCCATCCCTCCCTCCCTCAGTCCAACCAACCAACCAACCAACCACCTGAAAGATACATCTCAGAAACTTCAGTTCTACTTCTACACAAGGGCAGGCAGGATCCAGACATGAGTGCCACAGTTCCATGTTGCTGTTGACTCACAGATGTGATCCCTCACCATCGGCCCCACCAGCTGCAGTTCTTGAGATTTGTATTTTATTTATTTATTTATTTATTTATTTATTTATTTATTTATTTATTTATGCATTTCTATACCGCTCCCATTTCCCAAAGGGAACTCTGGGCGGTTCACACAACAAACTGGGAAAATTGTTCATTTATTTCCAGACCAATGGAGCTTGTCCTGTTTGTACGCCGCTTAGAGTTCTGCCCAGAAGATAAGCGGGATATAAATACAACAATAAATAAATAAATAAATAAATAAATAACATTTGAAACACCCCACTCTCATCCAACTGCCACCACTCTGGCCATCTTTAAAAAAAGGCCTTCTGAGCTGGTGATGAACCTCAGTGTCTTCACAGAGCAGTGAGTTCCCATTCCAATCGTCCTGCTGGGTGATTCCGTGGTTCTGATAGTTGGTTTTCCGAGGACCGAGGGGGAATTTCTGCTCCTCTCCAATGGTTAAGAGTTCTTTGATTCAGTCTCATGCTTACTCACCCCACCCTACCCCACCTGTGCTTTTCCTTCCAGAAACAAACTAAAAATCTCCAGAAGATTTACCCTTTCCTCCTGTGGATTGGTCCCTTGATCACAAGTTTTTTTTTAAATGTGTGGATTTTCTAGGTGTGATAAACTTTGATATGTTTGGGTGAGGCTCCTTGGAGAGAGGTTGGGCCTCTGGTGGTGCTCCTTAGACCTTTCTCTCCCTCTCCCTCTCCCTCCCTTCCCCCCCCCCTCTCTCTTTGTGTGAAATTTTTAATGTAGGAAGTGCTCTGAGATCCAGCCTGTCTCCCACCCTCCCCTTTGTTTTTGTGGTCAGCCTCCTCACAAAGCATGCATCATTAGTCCTGAGCTAGAACGGAGTTGCTTTTGCTTGCCGAGACATGCTTTCCACATCTCTTCCCCACACTGCTAGCCTTCTGAGTTTGCAGAGAAGAACCACGATTCCACAAAACAAAACCCAACATTCTTTCTCGGCAGTCCCGATGCCATGTGGAGAGCAGAGAGGGCACCTCTGCTCTTGTTATTTTGTTTCATTCTTGCTGCTCTTGATAAGCTGGACATGTTCCGGGGACCTTCGTGGGATGTGAAGTGGCACATAAATAAGAAAACTCTAAGAAACAAACAAAGTCAGTGCTATGCCATGTTATCAGAATGGTCTCCCTTCTCCATTGCCCCAACCCAACATCATTGAGGGAGGCACCTCTGTCTCTAGACATGAAAGGAATATCTAAGTCAGTGGTTCTCAACCTGTGGGTCCCCAGATGTTCCTGGACTGCAACTCCCAGAAGTCTTTGTCACTAGCCGAGCTGGCCAAGATTTCTGGGAGTTGCAGTCTAGGAACATCTGGGGACCCACAGGTTGAGAACCACTGGTCTAGGTTTCTAGGCCTGGCAATTCCTACATTTTAAATTCAGCCACAGGTTTGGGCATTAATTTGGCATCCTCTCTTTGACCAAAGGCCAAGGAGCAGTGGTGGCCTTTCATGTAAAACATGGTTGGATCTGGGTTTTTTCCCTTCAAACTGCTGTAGCTCCATTTTGCCAAGTAATCCTGCTGTGGGCAGTTTCCCTGTCCTGCAGAGTCTACTTATAAGGGATGCGGAGGGGGTGCCAGGGGGGATGTTAAATGCTGCTTCCAGTGCAAGCGGAAGGTGTAGTAGAAGTGTCTTCTGGCCAGGGACTGATCTCGAGTCTTACATTTGGCTTTCTGCTGGTCATTCATTGTTTGTAAACCTATGCAGGTGTGCATGATCGTCATTTGCTACATTAGCTTTGTGAAATCCTGCGATGGTTTACTAGGTTCGTAGCAGGGAGCCCATCAAAACAAGGGAAGTGTCCTCACAGCATATACAAAAGCTCAGATATTGGGAAAGTTGTCATTGAATGAGAACTCCCCAAACCCTCGAGCTAGCATGGCTGTTTTGGGAAAGCAGGATTCTAAAAAGTATTAATGTGTGGGACTGTTTTCTATTGAACCAGGGCTGCCTCATCCCACATTGTCTCTTCTGTCCCTTAGCAATGCTTCCCGATTCTTGTCCAACTGGAGATGCTGGGGCTTGAACATGGAGCTTCCTGCATCCTCCACAAATACTCCACTATAGGGCTGTTGCTCTTTCTCAAAGGATGAGCTTGAGAACTTTCTACTGTAGTCCACCAGATAGTTTCTCAGGGGGGCTGTTGAGCATCTCTTGAAAGCTTTGGGCCTGCCTTTACCTTGTAGGAGTGACATTAGAAGTGATAGTTCTTTTTCTACAACACATTCTTGGTGCCATCTTGACTCCTACCCAGACTCCTACCCAGTGTCCAGAGGTCTGCCGCTAATTTCCCCAGCCCAGCCTACCACCTAAGCCCTACCCAAGCAATACCATATTCTGCTGAACCTGTGAGTCAGGAGAACCCTGTAGCCCTATTCACCTTTTGTCTGTTGTTTTGTTGCTCTTGATCCCAGAATTGTGGCACCTCAATTGTCCATGGACATGCTCCCCAGGTTAGACTGTCCACTCATCATGTGCATGATGGTGATGTGAGTGATGTTGGGAAAAGGTGGAGCTAGGAGCTGGTGTGTTGATTTAGGATGTGACGGTAATGCCTGAATAAGGTTTTAGAGTGTCCCTGGAAAAGATGCTGTGCTGTGGTGGGAGGAGAGAATAACATCCTCTACTGCTGTGGTTCCCAACCTTGGATCCTCAGATAGTCTTTGGCCAGAACTCTTCACCACCAGCTGTGCTGACCAGGATCTCCTGGAGTTGAAGTCCAAGAACATCTGTGGACCCAAGGTTGGGAACCACACTGGTTCCACTAGCAGCTGTCATTTGATCCTCAAACCAGATTCCATTTCCAAAGGGACTGTTGAGAGGAACTAAATGGCAACCAGAGGTCTTTGGCGCCTGGTAAATGCTCACATAACCTTTCTGAGGAAGTGCAAACTGAACAACCATCTTGGCTAAACAGGAAAGAGGGCTTCAAACATCTCCTCTCCAACCCTTTCCTTACAGTCTCTGTCAAAAATTTCTCCTCTCTTCTCCCATGACTTGTGTTTGTTCAACCTAAGCAGGGCTGTTAGCAAAAGGGACTTCTGGAGGTTACTCACTTAAGTTGGAAGTTGGAGGTTAGCAAAATGGACTTCTGGAGGTCACTTAAGTTGGAAGCAACCTGACAGCACATAACCACAACAAATGGTTGTGGTCATGTGCTTCTTGTCCGTCAGTCATATCATTCTGTTTCCTGGGTGTGGGGTCAAGGACCTAACTGTTTAAGTCACGACATAAAATGGAGCAGCAGTAGAGCGTGGGTTGGCTCCCGTTGCATGGCCAGAGAGAAGATAGTAGAGGCCTGGGATGCCTGAGTGGTTGAAAGAGAAGAAGTACCAAGGGTTTAGTAGGTGCTTGAAAAGGAAACCAGTCTGAGTGAGCAAAGATTAGGTCAGTGGCCCAGCTGAAGATGGTGGGCAACCTGCAAAGAGGGAAGCTTGCAACAAACCACGTGATGTTTCTCTCTCTGTCTCAGCAGACGCTCCAGAGATGAGGACTGCAGAGGAGGTGGACGTTTCAAAGGACCCAACTGAGGCTGCTGCACCAGAGGAAATGGTAAGGTTGTTCTTAAACTCCATTGCTTCAGTTTTGCATTCTGACCCCTGCCCGTCCATGCACAGAAAATGAAATGGAGAGACTCCATTCTCTTCGTCCATGTACGTGACGTGAAACAGATTTAATTTTCCTCTTTTTTTGGTAAGGAGGACGCTGACCTGTTGATTTTTTTTAAAAAAAGAAGTATTTCCCTTCTGCTTAGTCTCTTGTGAGGGGTGTAATGACTTTGTTGCTCATTCTTTCTTTCAGTCAGATGTCAAGGGCCAGGGCTTGGATTAGTTGATTCTGAGATATGGGCTGCCCCTCTCCATTTGTGGGTAACGTAACTGTCGGTTTCCGCATGCCAGCTTTGTTTCGGGTGATTTGTTGGATATGGTAGGCAGAGAAATGGACCTTGAGAACTTAACTGAGACTTCAGAGATGGCCTTACTGAGATGTCTTGTTTGGGGCTTGTTTTTCCTCTTCTCTTCTATGTGGTATGTACTAGGAATAGTAGTTGGAAGACACTGGCTTGGTCTCCTCTCATTTGATGTCCTCAGTTTGCCACTCAGAGATATGGCTTTTCAATCATTCTCCCTCCTATGCGGGCAGTTGCTAAGGTTCCTTCAGGGTTCCCTCTGTATAAGAGTCAGCCCCTTAATCTGTCTATTCCCAGTATTTCCAGTTCTGACTGGCAGCAGGAACTGTTCAGGTGTTGTTTGATGGTCCCAGCTGGAGATACAAGGAATGGTGCTTGGGACCTTTTAAGTGAAAACCATATCCTGTGCCCTTGAGCTGTGGCCCCTGACCAGCGTTCCCTAATCATATTCCAAGGAAATTGAAAAAGAGAGAGAAGGATTCATATACTGTATGTAGGAGTTGGCAGCTGCTGATCCTGCTGCAGTAGAGAGCCTTCAAGTATGCCGAGCCATGACAGGAGTTCCCATGGGAGTGAATCATTGCATTGCTGATCCTTTCTAACTCACTCAGTTTGAACCATTTGTTGTGGCTATGTGCTGTCAGGTTGCTTCCAACTTAAGTGACCCTACGAGTGAGTAACCTCCAGAAGATGATGCCATAGCTACTGCCTTACACCTTGCAGTGAGTCATCTGGAGAAACCTGGAAATTATGTTAGGATGCTTTTCATTGATTACAGTTCAGCTTTTAACACCATCCTACCAAGCATTCTTATTAAAAAGCTGGCTGATCTGGACCTTTCTTCTACCATCTGTGATGGGATCAAGGACTTTCTAAGGGACCGCTCACAAACAGTGAGGGTTGGTTGGGCCTTTCACATCTACTTCCCTGAATCTTAGCACCGGCTCCCCACAGGGCTGTGTGCTTAGTCCCTTCCTGTATTCACTGTACACATATGATTGTGTATCATCTGATCCATCTACTGTGATTATTAAGTTCGCAGACGATACCACCATAATGGGTATTATTACAGGGGGAGATGAATCACCGTACAGGAATGAGGTCCAAAAATTATCCACATAGTGCCTAGAAAACAACTTGCATCTAAATATTACCAAGACAAAGGAGATGGTGCTGGACTTCCGGAGGAAGAGAGAGGAACTAGCCCCATTGTACATCCAGGGGGGTTGTGTGGAGAGAGTTTCTTCCTTTAAATTTCTGGGAGTTTACCTCAGTGAGGATCTATCCTGGGGAATTAATACAACCAAAGTAGTCAGGAAGGCCCAGCAGAGACTGCATTTCCTTAGGGTCTTGCGTAAGAACAAAGTGAAGCAACAACTGATTATCTCCTTCTACCGGTCCACAGTTGAAAGCATCCTCACATATTGCATTACCGTTTGGTATGCTGGATTGACAGCTGCTGACAGGAAGACACCACAGAGGGTGGTAAGCACAGCTCAGTATATCATGGGCTGTCCCCTGAGTGCACTGGATGACATCGCTAGGGATCGTTGCCTCAGGAGGGTTGGAAAAATTCTTAAGGATGACTCACACCCCGGTCAGCACTTTTTTACCTTGTTACCATCAGGCAGAAGATATCGTAGTATAGCCTGCCGTACCAACAGACTGAAGAACAGTTTTTATCCATGGGCTGTCAGACTGCTGAATGGGAAATAATCCCAGGACAAGTATAGAAGAACTGACCTGTGGGCTGGCGCATTCTGTGTCATGTACACAGGGTGCAATAAGACTGAGTGATTGCCAGTGAGATAGGGGCGGGATGGTGGTGGGCGTGGGCATGGGAGACTCAGGTAATTTCATTGTGCACATGTTGTACATTGACAATAAAGGTATTATTATTATTATGCTAACAGCCCTGCTTAGGTTGAACAAACACAAGTCGTGGGGGCTCTATCCATCTCATGTTTAGTCTCCTGCCTTTCCTGCTGCTGCCAACTTGTCCCAGCATTACTGTCTTCTCCAACAAGTCTGTTTGTTTCATGATGTTCCCAAAGTGTGATAAGCTCAGTTTAAGTCTTGGCATGCTTTGTGAGCATTTTTTTTGTCAGACTTGCGTTGTGCCAGGCTTGCTGTCACTAGGGTTTATTTATGCCCCCCCTCCCCCAAGAATGAATTATGGGCACAACCTTAGCCCACCTCTCCTTGGGCGTTTCCAGGAGTGACCTTCCTGTAGATGCACTGCTTTGAGTCCTTCACAATGGAAGTGGTGTCATTCTGTTTCTGGAAGGGGAGATATTTGACAGACCAGTACCTAGCATGGGATCGGTTCCAATGCAAAGAATCATTTTCCATTAGACTAAGATGCTGGTGGGTTGAGTATCATCCCTCTCAGGGAACCATAGAATCATAGAACGATGAAGTTGGAAGGAGCCTCTCTAAGGCCATCAAGTCCAACACTCTGTTTTGACGCAACCGCCTTGCTAATGCTTAGGGCTTGCCCTTGTCTGGAATGGAAAACAGCATGGTTCCCCCTCTCAAGACCCATGAAAGCCCACTGTGGGAAAAAGCGGGATAGGAATATAGTGCAGTAAGTAAAATGAAGCAAAAGAATGGTAGCATCACTACTCTTGCTTTCTGTTGTGTTCTTTTTAAGAGGGAAAAGATGGAGAAGGAAGGGATTGTAGCAGTGGTTCTCAACCTGTGGGTCCTCAGATGTTCCTGGACTGCAACTCCCAGAAATCCTGGCCAGCTGAGCTAGTGATGAAGACTTCTGGGAGTTGCCGTTCAGGAACATCTGGGTTCCCACAGTTTGAGAACCAGTGGGTTGGAGGATAGAAAGGAGGAAGGTGAACATTGAGAAAGGACAGGGTGGATATATTTGCTTTCTTTTTTTAAAAAATTAGAAGTGGCCAGCATATTTAACATTCTTGGTCACTGAAGTTCTCCAGTGGTTCTGGACAGAAGTCCTTATCTTTCCTTCTGTGTCTGAGGCCAGATACTGGGCCATGGTGCTAAAACTAGGGTTGCATGGAAATCTACAGGTGAAGCTGGAAGGTTCTTCATAGAGAGGCCCTCCTGTGCCAGTGTGTACCCTTGGCAATGGGGTTGCCCCAGTCCTTTCTTGAAACCCTACAGGGTGCTTCCAAAATTACCCATTGCTCTTGTTGCAATGATTTTTCTGGATTTCCGCTGTCGGAATAACATCACAGTCAACGTGCTCAGGAATTAGGGTGTGGAGAAGGAGCTGTCTCTCCCTCCATACATCAATGTGCTTTTATTATTATGTTTATGATTTTTCTCTCTCACTTTTATTCTTATTGAATTATTGTAGACCACCCAGAGTTCTGGTTAGAAGATGGGTGGTTAACTAACTAACTAACTAACTCACTCACAAGCCCAGTTTTGGATTATCTACAATCCAGACCTCCAAGGTCCTCTTTCCACACACACAGACCCATTCCTCATCACCCTGATCCAAGCCAGGGACAGCCTCCGTCTCTTCTGGCAGTTGAATTCCTTAAGGGTCGTTGTGCGGTGTCTTGTGTGACCAAGTACATCTGGAGGAAGATGCAGGAAGCCTTCTGAAAAAGAGGCGAGGCTGCCTCTCAGCGTGTGCCACGGGGCCTGCTGGCAGCGGCAGCTGTTGTTGTTCTTTCTCTCTGCTTTGTGATTAAGCAGCAAAGGCCACCTTGAGAAACATTAGGAAGGTGAAGTCATTTGTTTGAGGGTGGCGTCCAAAGAGCCCCGGCTCTCGTGGGAGGTGGTTTGGGAAACACAGCCGTTTCACTGAGGCACACCAGTAGAATAAAGGCCTTGCCATACCTATGTAATATCCTTAAGCCTTTAGTAGGTTTTCCCAAACCAGCGGCCTTCAAATGGGTCGGAATCCCTTCCTTCCTGGCACAAACCGATAAAACGAACCACAAACCACTGTTTTTCTGCTTTGTGCCCATCCCATCTCTAGGTAAAAGGAATGAAAGTGCCTAGGCTTACAGTTCTAAAGATACAGCTAGACAATGCATGCGAGAGCATCTTTTCTCTGTGTCCTAGCAAGGGGCAACTGAGCATTCTTCTCCCCTGGCATCATTTTCTTTTCGTCTACAAGTCTTTTAAAAATCTTATGCTATCTGGAATGAGGTTGGGAGTGCCAAGGCTCATGGAAAGTTTGCTGCAGGAATCGTGGTGACCACAATTTCCTATAACTAAGTTTTCTGGAAAGACAGCTAAGAAAAATCTCCTCCTCACATCCAGCGACCGCCTTGCACTGTATTAACCTCGCTGGAAATTTGCTGAAGTATGTTGAACTCGTGGCTACAGTTGCTCTTTGAAACTCATAAAATGTATGTACTTTGGCATCTTATATGCACCATTATAGACAAAAAACAAAATATGTATGGCATCAAGCTGAAGCAGAAACATGTTCCAGATCTGGGGACAATGTGGCTAATCTTTAAAAATGTATATTTACTGTATATAAGTTTTGCAACTTTGACTAGGAAAATGAAACAGCCAATGTTTGGACACTTCAGCTCAGTACATCATGGCATGTATGATTTGTCAGTGATTGGGTGGAATCAGATAAGAGTGCTCCTGAATGTTATGGCTCTGGATGTCTTAGCACCCCCTAGCCTCAGCCTTGAAAACCCCTGCCAGCATCTCTTCAACGCAGATGAAGATGCTAGAAGTGTGAATGCCTCTCCACAGTGTTCAGATCTCTGTTTTTGTTTCACTCTAATACATGTTTGAATGTGTGCACACAGTCTCTCTTTCTCTCTCTCTGCACACACACACACACACACACACACACACACACACACACACACACACACACACAGAGTGTGTGTGTGTGAGAGAGAGAGACACAGAGAGACACAGAAAGACAGAGACACACATAGATAGAGATCCTTCTGCTGGTGCTGGACCTCTCACCTGCATGCAGGGTATCCATCCGCCCTCCCTGTGCCTGGCCTGAGTTTGAAAGCCATTTGGCTTCAAGAACATAGATCCTTCTTGGGCGGGCAGTGACAGCACATTATGATGCCCATGCATGATGTCTGAGGCTCCTGTCCTGTCACCTATGGCTTTTCACATGGAAGAAGGAGGCAGTGGACTCTCTGAATCAGCCTCTAGGTGATCCCTAGCATTGAGTTTGCTTTTTTCACTGCTGCAGCACACTGGGTTGACACCTTCATTGAGCTGTCCGCCAGGACACCAAGGCATCTTTCCTGGTTTATTGCAGAGAGTTCAGACCCCATCAGTTTATAAACATAATTGGGTCTTTTTCCCCAGCATGCATCACTCTGCACTTACTAATGCAGAAGCTAATTTGCCACTGGTTTGCCCACTCCCCCAGTGTCCAGAGATCCCTCTGGAGCCCCTCACAATCTCTCAGATTGAGGTAGAGGATGCTTCTGAGCATATCTTCAGCTGAGGAATTTCTGTTCAGTACCAGAACCAGCCACAGATATCTGTGTTCCCCCCTTCTTGTTCACCTCCTGCAACTCCTGGGCTTTAGGCACACAGGGAAACCCTACTTCAATGTCACTCTCTTTGGACTGCCTAGATTTGCTCAAACTCCAACCTCCATATGGCAACCCTCCCCCCGAGTTGCAGCCTGTACCTCCTTCTCTACACACATGATGAAAACTCTCCTTTTAGTAACACAATAGCTGTTTTGCAGTGCAGTAGTTAAGATAAGACGGTGACCGCCTTTCAACATTGTCTTTTTCATAATGCCAGGAGGTTTCCCGTGCAAGGAATAGTACATGACTCAGCGTCAAACTAGTCCTGCTGTTGTTTGTATGCCTAGATTGCTGTTGATGGGGTTGAGTCCTCCACCCTACGCAATCATGACTGAGGCCTTGGTGTGCAGGAAAGTGGGTTGAACCTCCTTCCCTTCATGTCATAGTTCTGAAGAAAAGGGTCATTATGCTGGCCTTGCCTTTGGTGGAAAAAAAGGGGGGAGTGTCTTTCCTCGGCTGCAGTAGAAGCTTCCCTCTTGACCCTAAAAGCTTTTGGGGAAGTTTTTTTTTAATCTTTATTTTGGATCACTCCACTGTAGGTGAGAGGAAGGTTGACTGCAGGTATTCTAATCTGGACTTCTCTGCCACAGTTGCTGTTTCCGAGGCCAGAATCCTATTCCTAATAAGAAACATAAGAACCTAAGAAGAGCCATGCTGGATCAGGCCAAAGGCCCATCTAGTCCAGCTTCCTGTATCTCACAGTGGCCCCATCAGATGCGTTTGGGAGCGCATGAGACCAGATATCTGTCTCCTGGTGCCACTCCCCTGCATCTGGCCCTTGAAGTACCCTGGTTTTAAGCCTGGAGATGACACATCTCCCTCATGGTTTGTAACCTGGGATGGACTTTTCCTCCAGGAAGCTGTCTAATCCCCTTTTGAAGGCATCCAGGCCAGATGCCATCACCACATCATGTGGCAGGGAGTTCCACAGACTAACAACGCACTGAGGAAAAATGTTTTCTTTTGTCTGTTCTTACTCTCCCAGCCCTCAATTTGAATGGATGTCCCTTAGTTCTGGTATTTTGTGAGAGGGAGAAGAGCGTCCCTCTATCCACTTTACTCATGCCCTGTGTGATGCCCCGCACACAGAGCACACACACAAACAGGGTTCAGTTCTTTGCCAAGATCTGTAGTGGAAAGCCAGGCAAGTTCAAGTCCATTGCTAACAATCAAGTGTCAGATAAATAACAGAATCCAACTCCCAGCAATTAACAGTCCAAGTCAAAACCAGAATATCTCACGGAAACCAGATGCCAAATCCAAGGGAACGGATAAAGCCGTGGTCCATGAAGCCAGTCCAAAATCAGGAAACAGAGCCAAGGTCACAGACAGAAACGTGGTTGCAAGTTCAAATGACAGGTTGCTCCCACAGAGAACTCAATGTGAGCTTACCAGCTTTATCCCAAAACAGGGAACACACCCTTACTCCTGGAAAGGCTTCTGCTAGTACTCAGGGCTTGCTGCCCTGATTCCCTGTCTAGCATCAAAGACCCTTTCCCTAGCCCTCCTGGTAGCACGTCTTTGCAGAATCCTGCTCATGGCCCTTCTAGGGGGAGAAGATATGTTTTCAGCTGAGTCATCAGACCCAGCTGCCTGCTGATTTGAGCTGCAAGGCTCCTCCAGCAGCTCTTCACCAATTAACCCCTCAGAATCAGGTTCTGTGACAGGCAGGGTCCTGACACCCTGCATTATTTTGTACGTCTCAATCATATCCCCCCTCAAGCACCTTTTTCCAGACTAAAGAGCCCCAAATGTTTTAGCCTTTCCTCATAAGGGAGGTCCCCCAGCCCAGTAATCATTTTAGTTGCTAAAATGTGTTTTTTAAAATGTTCTTATTATGCCTGGTCGAGTTGCCTCTGACTTATGGTGACCCCATGAATGAGCAATCTGGAAAACGTCCTGTCCTCGGCAGCCCCGCCCAGCTCTTGTGACATCCAGGCAGTGGCTTCCTTTAGAGAGCCATCCCATCACCTATTTGATGCCCCTCTTTTCCCTGCGGGATATGGCATATAACCTAAGAACATAAGGACAATCTCCTTAACCTCCAGTAAAGCTCTTGAAGAAGAGGAGAGAATCATGGGAGAGGGAAGCGCACTTGACCCTTAAGATCCACATGTTCTAAGAAAGATGACATGATGGTTACAAGAATAGAAGGACCGTTTAGTCACTGTTTTCTCACACCCACCAGCATCCTCTTTCTGACGTTGTCCATCCTAGACAGGGCCAGGGCAGGCATCTCTGTGTGTACCTCAGGACAGTTGAATTTTTTCCTTCCTTTTCTTTTGTTAGGGTGAGTGTCTTCCATTTCTGAATGAAGCCGATTTCCTGCTGGTAAAAGTCTTCCCGGCCCTCCATTTGCTTCTCTGCTAAGCTGTGCAAAGGTCCTTTTTTTCTTACTATAGACACTGGTGCAAACAGAGCAAATCCCGTTGACCAATAGATCTTGGAGTAATTTGTTTGCTTTTGGATTTCCCCGGCCATCAGATTTGAAGATCTGATGTCTTAAGCCCATGAGGAAAGAAGAAATGACAAGGAATTGCTGCCTCGGTGTGTTTCTGTAGTCTAGGAGTTCAGATTTATTTTGGACAATGACAGGGTACCAATAGAATGTAACTTGAAGTGTACTAACCTTTGGCACTCCAGATGTTTTGGACTACAACTCCCAGAATTCCCAGCCTAGATTGCCAATGACAAAAGACTATGAGAAGGAGGCATCAGTAGGATGTAACTTAATTTTCTTTAAGAAGGAAGAAGAAATTGCACAATTTTTTTTTTGGAAAAAAAGCTTGTAGGGCTCCATCACAACCGTGGGGATGTTCAGAGATTGGGAGAACCACCATATACGTGCTTGTTTCTCCTTTTGTTTTGGCTCAGTTGAAATACTGGCCCTGACATGAAATGGCTGGGGAATTCTGGTTTAGTGTTACTTGGATTGTAGAAGATCCTTCTCAACATTAAGTACCTTTCTTCCTTCCTTCCTTCCTTCCTTCCTGAAACTCCTCTACTGGGGGGTGGTCTTCTCTGTGGTGGTCCCGTCCTTATGGAATCAGCTTTTAAAGGAGCAACCCCCCCCCCCTGAACAGTGCTTTTGCACTAGGAGGGTGGTAAGCAAGCAAGTAAGTAAATTTGGGTTATACACTTTGAGTCAAGGGAGATGCAAATGTGGATATTAATCAACTCTTTATGTTTTGCAGTTACATCATTTTGAGGGCATAGAAGTTATATATGGATTTTGAACTGCATAAGGCTCTGGTTCCCACCCACCCACCCCATCCCCAGCATTGTTGATGGCGGAAGTGTATATGTAAATATACACAATTCTTCTCATACATCACTTGGCAAACATAAGCCAGATAGGAGTGGAAAGTGGCACCCATGCAATGCTACTTTTACTGCTCTGAGTCACCCTTGGTTAAGAGCACAGCATTCTATATTTAGGAGCCACTTGACTTGAGTGAACGGTTTACTGATAAGGAAGACTGCCTGCATATTGGTCACTGTTGCAATGAGTTGTGTGTGTGTGTGTGTGTTGCAACTCAGTGTCTTGGGGTATGAAATGCTCCCTTGCAATCTCTATGTATAGGTACATCTCTTGTCTGTCTGTACCTCTTTTATCTGTATAACAAGCTAATGTAGCACAGAGGCTTCCAACAAATATCCTCGTCAATAGAACAAACTGCAATTTCAGGATTAGCGCTATAGGCTGGAAAAAACACCCTCCAGAATTTTTTGTTTTTTTATTTTAAAGAGAAATTTATTTTTATCGAGGGAGTGTTTAGGAATGGTATCCTCCTGGTTTACTTTGGAATGGCTCTGGCCCTTTGGTTGTGTTAGAATTCTGCCATCTTTTTCTGCATGCCTAGACCAGACCTAACAAAGTTCACCTATATGGAAGCTGATCATTGGCTGCACATTGGCCCTTGCTATTGCAAAATAAAATAAAATAAAATAAAATAAAATAAAATAAAATAAAATAAAATAAAAATTTGTGTATGGCCACAAATATCTCCCTAGCACATTTGCACAACTGCGGGCATCCTGCGATCATTGGCATCATATGGGAAACAATTGTCTTCTTTTCAGATTTGCAGCCCTAAAGAGATTCCTTTTGGCTGGTATTCCGTGCCATTGCATTAGTCCCACTACAGTAGCTGAAACCCAGCTTCTGGGAATCTGTGACCATGTTGTTTCTTCCATGCAAAGCTGGTGGTTAGCCTTCTCCCTTAAATATAGGGAAGGAGAAGCAGCATTGACCTCAAAAAGCATATGCTGACTTATCAACATTGATAGCTTTCTCTGAGGCAGGAGAACTGTATTTTGCTTTGTGTTGATTTTTTTCTAAAGCCCACATTGTACCAAAATCTATGCTATACAATTTGGTGGGGAGGAAACCTTCATTTTCCTCTTTATTACGGTTGCTGCTTAGAGCGTTAGTGGGCAGAAACAGTAAGGAACAAAAGGTTTAAACCATAAGCGTTTGTAGCAAACAAGTTTTTTTAAAAAGGCTTGTTAGTGGTACCTGCAGTTGCAGTGTGGATTACTTCTTTAGCTGATAGCCAGCTGTGCTGTCTTTTAGAATACAATTCTGCCCACCCCCTGCAGATGCTGAGACCTGTGGATAATTTTTGTTGTTGTTGTTCAGTCGTTCAATCGTGTCCGACTCATGGACCAGAGCTCACCAGGCCTTCCTATCTTCCACTGCCTCCAAATATATAGTATAATAAATTGGGGGGGGGGGACACACATTTTAACATGCATTGCCAGAAATGGCCACTTCCATAGATCCTATGCTACATACCAGTATTAGCGAACCTATGGCACAGGTGCCAAAGGTGGCACTCGGAGCCCTTTCTGTGGGCACCCAACATCGCCCCTTAGCAGCCACCTGCATTCAGGTTAAATTGCTGTATTGGTACTTTGCAAAAAATTAGTGGGTTTGGAATCACATTTTGGGCACTCAGTCTCTAAAAGGTTCGCCATCAGTGCTATATACAATGGTACCTCCAATTACAAAATTAATCCATTCCAATGGCATTTTAACTTCAAATTTTCATATCTCAAAACAGGGTTTCCCATAGAAATGCACTGGGAACAGATTAATTCATTCCAAGTGGGAAATCACACACACACCCCAGAATGCAAAAAAGCACAGTAACAGGCATGCAAACAACAGAAGCTCAGCTCACTACCTTTAAAAGTCCCCAAAACGGTGCCAAATAGTTCCAGAATGGCTCCAAAATGGACGCCGTATGGGTCACTGAAAAAAAGAAGCACCAGTTCGTAAGAAATGAAACAAAACAAAATGGGGGTGATCATGAAACAAAATGAAACGAAACTTGATTTTTCCATTTTGTGCCCATCTCTAGTGAAAAAGTACTTCCTCTTATTTGTTTCATGTCCTTGTTGCCTGCCAGGGTATGTTTCCTGCCCCTTGCCTTCTGGTTTCCCAGAGCTGCTCTTTGGATGCCAGGCCTGCATGCCGGGCGGATGGTAGGGGAGCACGAAAGACCTTCCTCTTGTCCCCAAAGTGCCTCCTTTGGTGTCATCGCCTCGACCGCTTAACTGGAGGAAAGACCAAGCAGTTTCCAAGAGCTAAACTTGGCAAGGATGAAGCTGCAAAGGGGAGATGGGCTCCTTTAACGAAAACACTGAGCCCATGGCGCAGTGGTTAAATGCCTGTACTGCAGGTTAAACTGTGCTCACAACCTGGGGTTTGTTTGTTTGTTTGTTTGTTTGTTTGTTTAATACAGTTTATATGCCTTCCACTACCCAAAGGTCTCTGGGCGTCTTACAATAGAAATGAACAATTAAAACAAAGCATTAAAATGTTCAATCCCGGGTAGCAGGCTCATGGTTGACTCAGCCTTCCATCCTTCCGAGGTCAGTAAAATGAGTACCCAGCTTGCTGTGGGGGTCAATGTGTAGCCTGCATACTGAAATTAAAACTTTAAACTACCCAGAGACTACTCAAAGTGGTATGGGGCGGTATATAAGCAGACCACTTTTGCTTCTCAGTCCATGAACAGACATGTTCAGCTAAACTCAATTGTGAGTCAAGTTTGAAATCTTGAGATGAAGAAGTTGCTGCTTAAAGTGTCTGTCCTTTTGACCTTCCTGTGGTTTACCACCTCTTGCCAGGAAGTATGCTGAGATGCAACACCTCTCTCCGCATCATTTCTTAGCTGTGATAATTCTTGCTGGGATGATAGGGGCCAGGCTTGTGCTTCGGTCAGTGACATGGCATTGGTCTGCTTCCCGATGCCGAATTTGATTCCAGTTTCTGTCCTTTCTTTCCAAGGAGAATAAACAAGGTTCATTTTGTCTCTGCCTCCCCATCCATCTCCTAGTTATATAATCATGCATGGTGTAGGAAGGTCTGGAACCTGCAGCATACAGAGAGTTGTAGCTTTCCCCCGCTCTGTCTTTGCAACTGCCTTGCATCGTAGGTGAGGCAGACACCTTTCTGCTCTGTCATCATTATTGTAGCTAAAGGAGGACCAGAGACTGAGATTTCTTCAGTTCTTTAAGCCATCGGTTCCCAACGTTGGAGTCCCCAGTGTTTTTGGACGAAAGTCCCTGGAAACCTTCAACACTAGCTGTGCTGGCCAGGATTTCTGGGAGTTGTAATCTAAGAAGGCCTGGGGACCCAAAGTTGGGAACTGCTCCTCTAATCTTGGCCCTTTCTCCAGTTGTGCTGCTCTGTTCAGTTGACATGGCAGGTCTTCAACAATGATCAGAAGGCATGTTTTCCATCCCTGGGTTGGTCCTGTAGCACAGTGACAAAGTGGCTGGAGATGCCACTTCCTCTTTTGATTTTCATTTGTCACTTGGCACACGGAAATCTTCCATGTTGTTTCTTTTCTCTCTCCCTCCCCTCCCCCACCACTGTCACTGCCAAATGCTGTGGGTGCAGCTCTTGACTAGGATTATCTGATTGATGTAGACAGCTGGGCCTTATCATCAGGACTGAGAAGACTTAGTCACTGCAGTGCTCAAATGCTCCCTCTGTCCCCCCATCCCTGCACCAACCAGAGTTCACTGGAGAGTCAGACCTAGACCTAAGTATAAAGAAACAGTCTTAAACTGCATTGCTGAAGCAAAGTTGTGTGTCTCAGCACTGCCTCAGGACTACATTGATCCTGAATGCTGGGCAAGGATCAAGCTTGGTCCAGGGAGGATCAGCATGTGTATTCCAAGAACGGGTGTCGACGTAGGCTTTCTCCTCTTAAAACCAGAAGTGTCAGGCTAGCATCTTCCAATTGTCATTGGATTACCCTTCCTATAATCCCTTCTATTGTCTGTGTCAGCTGCAGACCGATTGTATCCACAAGCTGGCAACATCTGGATGGCCACATGGTCCGCACCCTCACTCCAGACAGTTGTCTGTGGCCTGGAACCAAGCTTTGCTTCTGTGCCAAGAGTCAGTCGCATTAATCAAAGCTGGTCCCACCTCTCAGTAAGAACCTCACGTGTATGCTGCTTGCGAATCATGTTACATATGAGCATGTGGATTTAGGTGTGGCTTATGCTATTTACGTCCAACCTCATTTCGCATTAGAGAGGGAAAGTGCTCTGCTTTTTGCAGTCGGACAAGATTTTTCTTTCAGAGGAGGAAAACGGCAGGCAAAGTTCTGATCATGGGGGGGATTAAGGACAAAGAAAATGGCTTTGGGGCAAGCATCAGACTTGCTAGTTCTCTTGCTTTAGTTGGTCTCTTACACGGTTAGTTGGAAAATAAGGAGATTCTTCTAGTGTTCAGATCTTAGGCTGGATTTTTTTGTTTTGAGCATCTGTGTTAAATAAGCTTCTTTAGCAGAGCCTAATCCTCTTATGAAAACAAGGAATAATGTCATTGTCCCCATATGGGATTCATCTTAATTTTTTAAATTTTGTTTTGTTACATTTTAAAGGCGCCCCTTTGTATTCCTTCGAAAACATCTGACATGGATGGTGAACAAAAGGCTACTATCGAGAGAGGTATAGATGAAGAGTGGGTTGTTGACGAACTAATTAGCCATCTTCAAACTGGAAGGCATTCTTTTTTCTTTTCTTGCTGTTCAAAATAATCTCCTGTAATCCTTGTTAGGCCTCCAGTTTCCTTTGTTGTAGTTCACGATGGATTTTGCTGGAAATCTGCGCTTGCTGATTATCCAGAGGCTTTATTGGGACTAGCTTGAGAAGCGAGTATGGTTTTTCCAATGGCTGGTAATTTAAATGACCTTTCCTGGACAGCAGTGTTTACTTAAAAGTGAGATTCGGAGCACCATTCCAAGTGCTGGGTTTTGGTCTCGTGTTGTATACTGGGGAGAAATCGTGGATTTCAACACAGGCTGGCTTAACTGTTGTCTGAAAACCAAAAATGTCACACGACAAACCAACATTGAATGTGCACTTCCTCAAGTTGCTGTTACAATTTCCCAGTAACAAACAAACAAGCAAACAAAAATAGGCACATTAGGGAAATGTGTTTATTAAAATCCATATATTGCTGTAAAATATGTCCAGTGGAAATTGCTTGTGGAAACGTATGTGTTACAAAACGCATATGAAAATGAGTATAGATTTTTCTGTAGACATTGAAAAGGGTCATACAGAATTGAGCTAAAGCAGACTTCATGGGAAAGAGAGAAACCAAGTGGAACCAACCAACCAACCTTGACGAATTAACCCAGCCTGGTCTTGGGTAGCCATTTAAGTTTCCTCTGTTTTTCATTTCTGATTGGTTCAGAAAGTAGAGAAGACCTTGGCCTCAGGGCCTTCTCGGCGTTGGCTCCTACTCTGTGAAAGTCTGAAGGAAGGGAGGCACACCTTGCTTATCCACTTTTCAGTGGTGCGTGAGGCTGATCCACCTTTTATGTGAATGAAAAGTGGTTGATTCCCAACCCCAACCCCAACCCCAACCCCCACACACACCTTCCTCCAAATCTACTTTTTGAAAGGTATGTTTCCTCCTTGCAGGGATGGCTTATAGTTGCAGACCCTTGCTAGGAGGAAATAAAATGCCCTTCTACCTAACATTTTTTGGGGAGATCATAGAAGGGTGCTTGATACCAGATAGATCTGATACGATGGTCTAAATCACACATCCCCTTGGCAGTTTCAGAGAGGCGATGCTCTTCCCAGCTGGAACATTTTTGTTCAGCTTTGACCAATCGTCACCAAGTCATGGGCCTCTCCCCAGTAGCAGCCTTGACAAAATCCAAACCTGAAAACTTTTTAGAAGCTGTTGCCACCCTGTCTTGCTCCATTTTAGTCTATCTTTGCTTTTTTCCTGATTTGGTTTTGATTTAGTATTTTTGCTTGTTGAACTCTATTGTATTGTTTACTTTTTGTATAGTGTCCGTTTTTATGGCTGGTATGTCGGTATTTGTTTGATTTTGTAAACCGCCCAGTGTTGCTCTGTTGCCAAATGGCGCAGTATAGAAGTTTAATAAATAAATAAATATCTCCAGCTCTTCCTGCATGGCCTGCTGTTGTGAATTTAAGGTTGTTGGGAAGGAGCGGGAAAGTTATGTTTCATTGTCCTTGGCTAAGTTGGGTTCAACTTTTTTCTACTTCGCCTTTGCTTGATCCACCCAAGTGTGGGCCGGGATTATCTATTTGAAACTCTTCTGCTGGCTTCTAGTGTTCTGCTTCTTTGTCCTAGATGGGTCCGTGCCTTTCCCCCCTTAGGCAGCTGTTGGTTGCTGTCAAATGGTGAAGGTATGGGGACCAATTATGGATGGGCACAAAATGAAAAACAAAATTCTGTTTCATTGTGTTGTTTCATAACGAAATGAAACGAAACCAAACGACACAAGGAAGAGGCAGAAATTATGGGTGTTTTTTTTGTTGTTGTTGTTGTTGTTGAAACGAACCATTTCATTCTGTCTGTAAGGTGCTTGGCGGAGGGAAAACGTTTTTTAAAAAACCTCTGGGCTTTTTAAAAAAAAGTTTATTTCCCTCCCCCCAAGCCCCATCTGCCAGCTCATAGGCACTAGGGTGGGGGGGGACCCTTTTCCCCAACCCCAGTGTCCATCAGCTGGCAGGTGGGGCTTGGGAGAGGGGAAAAGTTTTTTTTATAAAAAGCCTGGAGCTTTTTTTTTTTTTAAACCTTTTTTCCCCTCCGCCACTTTCGAGCCACCCCCCCCCCGAACCATTTTGTTAGTGGTTTGTTTTGGAAAAAAATTGTATAAAACAAAACGAAAAAATGTGGGGCGGGGAAGGAAAGGAAACAAAACAAAACATACTTTTTTATGATTCGTGCCCATCCCTAGGTCCAATTAGAACCACGGGTTTTGTCCAGCATCTCATGGGCCAAGCAATTACATTGCTGTAAAAATACAGCCCTGTTCCAACTGCTTCTCCAGCCTCCCCAAGGGGAGGGATAGAAGGACATAACAAGGAACTTCATATTTTGACCGCCTCCAGTCTTCATCATCAGTGAAGCAACCAATTGATCAGGAAATCCAGTCAAATGGTGGATGTTTTTTCTTTTTCTCCCCACACAAAATGTCTCCTTTCTCATCTCCTTTGTGTCTGGTATTTCAGCCGTCTGGATTGTGAAAGGGCATTGTTTTTCCTTCCATTTTAAAAAGCTGGATATGTCCAGCAGGATCTATCTGAACAAATTCACACTGATTTTTGGATTTTGTGGGTATATAAAAATAACACAAAGGAGAGGACAGGAACGTCGTTACGAATGGATTGAAGCTGGCTGGAAACGTGTTGCTTGTCAGACATTCCATTGCCGTTTCCCAGGCTGCCTTCTTCCCTCCCATTCTCACAGGGCATGTTTTCTGCATGAAGTCTTGGACCGGGAAAACGCTCATTCCCTGCCACCACTCCTGGCTTCTAGTCCTTCTCGTCGGGCGTCTTTTCTTGGCCCTCTCTTTGCGACAGAACCATTTGCAGAATCAGTGTTAATTATTCAAAACATTATGACTATTAATGGTAGTGCGAGTAGTAATAGTCTAAACATTGGATGGCGGGTTGCAGCTTAGTTGTTCTCAGCCGTTTTTTGGGACATTCTGAGGCTTCCTGCCAAGACTTTTTCTTGCACCAGTGAGATATTCAGGATTCTCACAATCTCATTCTCTCTCACTCACACTTCTTCTTCTTCTTCTTCTTCTTCTTCTTCTTCTTCTTCTTCTTCTTCTTCTTCTTCTTCTTCTTCTTCTTCTTCTTCTTCTTCTTCTTCTTCTTCTTCTTCTTCCTCCTCCTCCTCCTCCTCCTCCTCCTCCTCCTCCTCCTCCTCCTCCTCTGTCCAGCACAGGAAATTTCCAAATCATACAGAGGCCAGTCCTCACCTCAGTGAATCCTATGTAGGAAAAATTACATTCTGCTCAGGAATTATAATGATCCTACACTGTTTGACATTTCTTCTGCTCTTTCCAAGTGAATCTTGCATAAAGATTTTGTGCTGGAGTTGTAATACTCCTTTATGATTTTGAATTTTTCCCTGGGAAAATAACTACAAAATGTCTGAGAAATTTCATATTTCCTGCAATATACATACATTTTTAATTCAGATAAATCTCATAATGAGCAGTGTCTGGCTCACAGCAAGCAGCTAGGAGATGCACTTGTTCGTAATAGCCCCTCTGTTATTTGGTGGAGTAAAAACAATAAAAACAGAACAAACCATTTAAGAAACAAGCATGACCACTTAGGGCCTCTTATTGTACCTGGTGTAAAACTTAAAAGCTAGAACAGAGGGTTGGTGTGGCCCTGTCAGAAAGAAACCTGGCTTTAAAATGAATATTTTAGATATTCACCACCATGAATATTTTTTCAGAAGAAAAAGGGTTATAGACTAGGAAGACAATTTGCATATTCCTCATGAGACGGAGTCAAAGTTCCCTCCAATTTTCCCCAAGTGCTGGGTGGGGCCCCTGCCCCGTATGCCAGAACCAAAAAGCTGACCCCCAACCTGGGGGTTGACAGTGGAATATGCTGCCACGGAAGGTGATGGAGTCTCCTTCTTTTGAGGTTTTTAAGCAGAGTCTGGATGGCCATCTGTTGGGGGGGGGGGCATTGTGACGGGGTTTCATGTATGGCAGGGGGTTGGTCTGGATGGCCCTTGAGGTATCTTCCAACTCTTATGATTCTATGAACCCAGTGCTAAGTAGCTTCAGAGTCTAGAGAAAAAGGTTGGGTGGAGTAGTGGAGCTGGTGGCTTGATTCATCGATGATTAGTCTCCCCCACCCCCACCCCCGTGGCTTGGACCTAAGGTAATAAGCCTGGCCATCTTACATTCCTCCCTCCATCGTCTGCACCCCTTCTTTCTTTGCATCAAACCATCATTTGTTGGTCTAAGTTAACATGCCCCTAAATTTAGGGGTTCCTTGCTCTTCCTTCCTCCCCACCAGAGAAAGAGAGGAAAAATTCACCTGGAGGAGCTTCCTGGAGCTCCCTTTTCTTGTTTCTCTTCACTCCGGATGAGGATTGTGGCTTAGGTGGGGGGGGTCGCACTTAATTTGCTTTGCGGTGGGAAAACACTTGTAAGGTCTGGAGTTTGCAGCCATTTGCTGCGGAGTTTAGGGGTCATGTATAAAGGCCCTAAGTTAACATGCTAAATTGGCTTAGGCTTTTCTTTTCACTCCGGATGAGGATTGTGGCTTAGAATTGCTTTGCAATCCTGTTTGGTGGACTGAAGCAAGCCATCGCCTCTTTGTTCCTTCTGGTTTTCTGCCCCTGCCCCCACCCAGGGGTTTGATTATAAAATGTTCAGGAGGGGGTGGAAGAGGCACTGGGTGGCATTCCTTTCAGGGGATGCTTCGGATGTCCATACACTGCATTGGCCTTTTGGGAAGTGGCATTGGGAACTGGGATAGATGCAGAAAAGCTATGATAATGCAAGGTTGCCCTTGAATCACAGCTCAGCCTGGTAGATTGTTGTTGCTCAAGTTGAGTTTTGAAATTGACCAGCAGAATCATGCTTCTGGGAGGCAGATTGGAAAACAAGTCTGATGCACCAGGTGTGTCTTCTTTTAAAGGAAAGTTGAATTTGCCTGGCTCTTAACCAGTCGCTGAGGACTGTGCTGCTCGAAGATGGGGGGCAGGAGCAATAGAGCCAGGATGATACGTGGCCTGAGGTTACTGTTCTTGCTACAATGGGCACAGCAGATGCTGTTTGCAGTATAACTCGAAACCCCCCAAGAGCCCCTGAGGAACTGCTGCCCTGTCCTTTGCCCTGTTGTGAGGATGACATACACTTGTGCCACAAGATGGTGCCCCGGCTGGTTTTGCTGTGGTCCCTTGATCGTCATCTGGGGAGCAGGGAAGTCCTTCCATTGAGCACCATGGAAAGGGAGGAGGAGAAAGGACGCTGTTCAGAACAGAGGAAGCTCTTTGATTCCAAGTCACAGTTTTGCTCCATCTGGTAACAGCAACGGACAGTGGCTTCCCAGGGTGCTTCGCCATCTTTGCTTTGCATTTGGATCTCAGTCCTCCTCTTGTCAACTCTGCTTTCTTTGAGAGAGAGAGACGATGATCAGTTTCAACTGTCTTTAAAAAAAAAACTACTGTCTCATGCTAGAACTGCTTCTTCAGACAGTTTGAGATGTTTCCTAGATAGCTGAACCACTTCTACTTAAATTTGATATCTGAGAAGAGAAGTTGCCAGAGGGACCTTGCAGAGGGTTGGCACTGGAACACACACTTAAACTAGCCAGCCATGTGTTCCATGTCTTTGAATTTATTTATTTTTATTTATTTTTATATGTGTATACTGCACCCATTTCCCAAGAGGAAACTCTGGGCGGTTCACATAAAGACACAAGAAGTCCCAAAAATAATAATGATAAATGAAATAATAGTAATGATAAAATTAAGAGGGAAATGCCCAACAACAAACAAGTAATTGGCAAGAGTCATTTAAAGCTTGGGTTCCTCCAAGCCAATTTGGTCACACACCCTGTCCTCTTGCACATGGGCGATGCATGTATCTGCGCCCAGAGGAGGAAGGCACTATTAATTTGCAGTGGGTTTTTCCGACTGACCACTGCAAAAGATGGGTTGGCTGAGACCTTCCGTCAACCAGCAGCCATGCCTGCCGAAGATGAGAGATATAGTGAGAACACATCTGGGAGGCTGCAGATCAGGAAACTCTGATATAGAGAGGATTAGTTTGCAATGATGGTTTGTCAACATACTGGTCACAGGTACTGGAAAATACATTCAGAATATTCCTTCCAAAGATGCATCACACACCTGTTACAATTTTTTTGGGGGGAGGCTTGTCTTGTCAAAGTCAGCTGAGTCTGAATGTTTTATTCAAATGTGGCTACTAAATGGTTTTCTTTGTTAAAAATCAACCAGGCTTTCCCCTTCACTGTTCTGTGCAAAATTGCGCTGTTCACCCCAGCTCCTGCCAACCTAGCAGTTCGAAAGCATGTAAATGCAAGTAGATAAATAGGTACCACCGTAAAAAAAAAAAGCGGGAAGGTAAAACAGTGTTTCCTTGCAGCCATGCCGGCCACATGGCCATGGACTTGCACAACACTGGCTCTTCCGGCTTGAATACGGAGATGAGCACCACCCCTAGAGTCGGACACAACTAGCACGCATGTGCGGGGGGAACCTTTACCTTTTTGAAAAGGGGAACCAGATGCATCTCCAATTCCATCTTTTCCCTGCTTCCTTCAGTCTCTTCCCTTTGGCTTCATCTGCCTTTAGGAAACCAATGCATTTTCTGACACTTCAGTCTGAAACTTCAGTCATGTGCTTCCTATCCAAAAGTGCTCCTGCACAGAGTAAACCTTAAGCCAAAAGGTTAATCATTAGGTGCCCCTGCAAATCTATGGATCTACCTTCTTAAGGCTTCACAGAAGGACATCAGTAATCTTGGACATCTTTCCACTATTGGCCAGGGAAGGTGAAGGGAAAAAATGGAAATAGCAGATTAGTTTCTCTCTCTCTCTCTCTCTCTCTCTCTCTCTCTCTCTGTGTGTGTGTGTGTGTGTGTGTGTGTGTGTGTGTGTGTGTGTGTGTGTGTGTGTGTGTGTGTGTGTGTGTGTGTGTGTGTGTTTCTCTCCTACACTGGCCCTGCTACTGGGTAGAGTGGCATCACTTCCTCAGGCCACAGGAATGAGGTTGGATTTCACGCTTCATTTGACAAATGGTTGACCTTGGATACCCTGGTTTCAGGGTGGTGGATGCCTTCAATGCAGGAGAACATTAAAGTTGCCTTGCAAGACTTCAGATTCAATAGTGGGGTGGACCTGTTCTTTTCGCTTGGGGTGCAGTCTGCACCTCCTCCATCGCAAAGATGAAAGAGAAGCCTGTCTCTCTTCTTCCTAGAGTTTGTTAGGAAAGATCAGCTAGATCTGGCTAGAAATGCCTCCATATTTCTCCTTTACTCTTTCTCTTACCCCTCCTTTTCCCCCTGTGCTTGCCGGTCTTTCTCTCCCTCCACCCTAGGGTTGGTTGGGCCATTCCTTCTACTCGCATTCTCTCCCTGCCCCATCTTCATCAGGCAACACCTCGGTCTCACTAGCTCTTTGAAGAATTTGGTGGCCCCGCAAAGGAAACCAACACGTGGGACTGCCAAGAGGCCCACCCAGTGGCCTTGTGTCTGGAGAAAACCAAGGATGCCTAAAGGTCATACTGCAGGTTAGAGATAGGCATGAATGAACTGATTAAGCCATCAAATCCCCACTCCTACTGAAATGCATACCCCCAAGCAAGATACTTGTGTGGTGGCTCAGTGGACTAAGGCTTTGGAAAACTGTTGGCTGCAAAGTCGGCAGCTCGGTGGTTTGAATCCTGGGTGCCATGGAGTGAAGTGAGCTCCCGCTGTTCACCCCAGCTGCTGCCAACCTAGCAGTTCGAAAGCATGTAAATGCCAGTAGATAAATAGGTACCACCGTAAAAAGTAAGAAGTGTTTCCTTGCAGCCATGCTGGCCACGTGGCCATGGACTTGCACAACACTGGCTCTTCGGTTTGAATACAGAGATGAGCACCACCCCTAGAGTCGGACACAGCTAGCACACACGTGGAGGGGGAACCTTTAGATTTTTTACCTAAGCAAGATGTGGTGCTGGTGTGTTTTTAATTGTTAGCTTTATTATTAAAGACTTCATGTATTTCTCCTGCACTTAATAGAATCAAGGAGGAAGGAAACTTCTTTTCCTTTCCAGTGGGAGGAAAAAGATAGATAGAAGAAGCAAGCCTTCCAGAAATTGTGGTTGCATTGAAAGCGAATTCCAGTTGCATGGGCCAACTCTGTGCCAGAATCCTCCTTATCTGGGGCATATATGAAGTAGCTTTGGGTGTGCCTATGCTTTTGAATCTGGTGCTGGTTGAGGCAAGGAAGATGTCCAGTCACCCTGCCCGCCTTCATGAATCTGTCCACTGTACAGTCACAGTTTTGGGACATGAATATGCCGCCGTCTTTCTGCAGATTGCATCATTTTTCGAGCTTTCATAACAGCACGGTTAGCTTAATATGAAACAGATATATCAAAGAGGCTCTCTGTTCCTCACCCTCCCAGCATAGCTGTGATTTCCTCGCCATTAAAAGGTCAGCAAGTAGTAGAAGAAGATGACGACGATGAGGGGGAGGAGGATTATCTCAGGATAAGCTGTGGCAGGATTCAGCTGCGGGAGGAGAGGGGCGTCTTTTAAAGAAAACAGCACTTCGGCTGTAGACTTTGGTTTGGAAACGAAATGGCTGGCAAGCTGCCGGGGGGGGGGACTCAGCAAAGAGCAAAGCTTTCCACCTCTTCCAGATGTTTTTAATAATGGCGTTTGGAATTGTCACATCAGCAGATGGGAGGCAAAAGCTGCCGGAGTCGTCTCTGCTCTGTTTAGAGAGAGTTTCTCATCCAGGGAGGCCCAATTTCAAAAGCCCAAGATAGGCTTATTTGCTGATTCTGAACCATCCTTGCTTCTTACACCTCCAAAAGGTTTGTCCATTTTGACGAACGAGGATCAGAAATGCTTGGCTTTGGAGCCCCACCTCAGAGGTATGTGTGTATGTGTTGCTACACATTGGAGGCATGCCTTCATTTTCCTTCAGAAAAAAAAAGCACTCAGGCAGAGCTTGACAGGTGGGATAAAGATGGTTTATGCATATTTTGGCTGGACAGTTCCATATCCCATATCCCATTATCCCACTATGTATACAGCACTCAATCACATTTATACCATTAAAAAACAAAATAAAACCCAGTGGTGGAAGTTAACAAAACAGTTGGGGTAATGACAAAAAAATGTTTTTTTTTTTTTTTGCTTTGCTTTGTTTTTAAATCAAGGTACAGAAACAAAAGCAAGCCAGGAATACACACACACACACACACACACACACACACACACACACACACACA
Source organism: Phrynocephalus forsythii (assembly GCA_029282475.1). Classification (NCBI taxonomy): domain Eukaryota; kingdom Metazoa; phylum Chordata; class Lepidosauria; order Squamata; family Agamidae; genus Phrynocephalus; species Phrynocephalus forsythii. The sequence continues at coordinate 8,734,828 of JAPFRF010000014.1, read as the reverse complement.
CACACACACACAAAGTGGGAGATTTTTGAACTTTTCTTTTTTTCCTCCTGAAGCTCTGCACGCCAGCTGATCGGCGCTTGGGTGGAAAACAAAAAAATTTAAACAACCCACGGTTTCCCCCGCCAGATCAGGTGTGGGGAAACCGTGGGCTTTTTCAACTTTTTTTTTAAAATGGTCAGGTGGACAGTTCAGTGCAAAACCTGGAACTGCACACCCAACTATTTTCAGAGGGCTCCTGCTGAACTGTCATTGGCTGGGCCTTTTTAAAAATGGCCCAGTCGGCACCAGGGGATCACCCTGGTGATGTAAAGGAGTGGTTCTCAACCTGTGGGTCCCCAGATGTTCCTGGTCTGCAACTCCCAGAAATCCTTTCTACTACAGCGAGTGGTGGAGACTTCTGGGAGTTGCAGTCCAGGAACATCTGGGGACCCACAGGTTGAGGACCACTGATGTAAAGGGACTTTATTGTATCTGAACTTGGAGAGTTGCAGTCTATGAGTGATGGAGTGGAGATCCCATCCAAATGTGAGACGGGTGCAAGGGTCTGACTTGAGAGCAAGCAATGGGACAATTTCTTACTCCAGCTCTTTACAGCATTCAGAGAACAGGGGACATTTTGGGAAACTGCCTTCTCTCCAGGTTGGCTGTTTCCCCTGGGGGTTTCAGACTGCTTCAGGCCAGCGCAGGAGGCCTCAACGCAGGACCAATGCAGCTGCTCACTTCCCAAATGTGCCATGCATGCACTCCCAAAGTCAGCCAAGCATCCACATCTCAAAGCATTGGAGGCGTCCAGAAGATGTCTTTAGCTCTTCATGGAAGACTCAGCAAATTTCCAGATAAAAATTCTGAACCTGCTCTGTCTTTTCTAGATAAACGCAGAGGGTAGATTTACTCTGGGTCAAACCATCTGTTTCTGTACCAGTCTGTAGAAGTTGGACGGTTTGTGCTTTTGGACCACAACCCCCCAGAATTCCCGAGGGCAGTGATGGTGAACCTTTTAGAGACCAAGTGCTCAAACTGCGATTCAGAACCCACTAATTATTCGCAAAGCACCAATAAAGCAATTCAACCTGAATACAGGTGGGTGTGAAGGGGCGATGTCAGGTGCCCACAGAAAGGGCTCTGAGTGCCACCTTTGGCACCCATGCCATAGGTTCGCCAACACTGCCCCAGGGAGTTGTAGTCCAAAACCACACATGAGGTGGGTGGGTGTGCCCATGAGAGGGAGATATCCCCACATGTCCTCAACCCAACGTGGTCTGAAATTAATCCTGATGATTAATGCCTTTTCTTGTCAGCGTGGATCATCAAGAGGTACAACTAGAGTAAACAACTGAAAGAGTCACTTTGCAAACTGAAAATATCTGGGTTTTTTAGGAGGGGGTTTTCCCCACCTTACGCCTTGGGTCATTGGATCATGAGAAATGGGGAAGCTCGTCATAAGAAGGATCTGTTGGTGGATGCTAGGAAAAGTCCTCCTTCTCAGTTTGATTGCTTGCAATTCTGAAAGCAGAAGTGTCAGGGTTGACATTGGCCATCAATTCCAGGACCTCGTGGCAGGGCTTAAAATTTATTTATTTTATTTATTTATTATATTTATATCCCGCTTATCTTCAATGTGAACTCTAAGCGGCTTACAACAATGGCTTACAACAATGGATTACAAGTATTACAAAAACAGAACAAAAAACAATATGCATTAAAGACAGTTAAAACAGCATTACATACAGAATAAAACCAAGAGGCACCTCAACAAATCATTAAACCTAACATTATAGATAATGCAGATGGGAGAAAAGGAAAAAAAAATTTAATAATGGTGGGTCAAACCGGAATAGATGGGTCTTTAAAGCCTTCCGGAAGGCCAGCAGGGACTCTGCAGAGCGCACTTCAGGGGGATGGAATTCCAGAGGCTAGGGGCCGCCACCAAGAAAGCCCCCAGTACTCGTTTTGGGCCTCTCGAGGGGTGGCAGTCGAAGCAAGTGCGCTCGCGCCGCCGAACGGGCCGGGCCGAGGTGGATCGCTGAGCAATACGCTCTGCCAGGTAGTCCGGTCCCAAGCCATGGAGGGTTTTATAAACTAAAACCAGGACCTTGAATCTAAGAACGGGCAACCAGTGCAGGCGGGCCAGGATTGATGTGCTCGTGACGACGCACACCCCCACCAGCCTGGCCGCGCGTTCTGGACCCGCTGCAGGCGCCGGAGAAGATTCAAGGCAACCCCATGTAGAGAGCGTTACAGTAGTCCAGCCTCGAGATCACCAGCTTGGACCACTGTTCTCAGAGAGTTCGCGTCCAGGTACGGGCGGATCTGGGCGATCGGAGATGGTAGGCGGACCTGGTCACAGACGCCACCTGGGACTCCAAGGTAAGCGCCGGGTCCAGGAGCACACCCAGACCTTTGGCACCCGAACTGGAGGGGGATCCCCCAGACGAGGAAAAGGGCCACCGAACCCAGACGGCAGCTCCCAAAGAACATAACCTCCGTCTTCTCGGGGTTGAGCTTAAGTTGTCCAAGCCAGGACGGCCTCGAGAACTTCCACAGCTTCCACAGCAGAGGTGTTAAAGGAGAGATAGGCTGCGTGTCATCAGCATACTGATGACAGCAGACTCCAAAACTCCTGATGACCCCGCCAACGGCCTTACATAGATGTTAAACAGCATGGGGGACAGAGACACCCCTGTGGAACCCCACAAGGAGAATCCAAGGGGCCGATAACTCCCCCATGCTGAACATACTGGGGCCGGCCCTCCAGGAAGGAACGGAGTCAACTGCGAGCAGTGCCTCCGATTCCAACCTCAGAGAGCCGGTCCAGTAGGATACCGTGGTCCGGTATCAAAACGCTGACAGATCCAGGAGGTCTAGAGCAATTAAGGTCATCTTGCATGACCAAAGCTGCCTTACCCCGACGAGGCCTCCGGACTGGCAGGATCGTGAGGCACTGCCGATCCACCAGGTATGACTGCAGCCGGACCGCCGCCACCCTCTCGATCACCTTGCCCATAAACGGGACATTGGCGATGGGATGATAGTTTGTTAAGTCATCCACAGGCCAGGTTTTTTCAGAAGCCACTCCTTGACCCCCTCACTGAAAATATCTGGCCATAGTCCCTCTTTTAGGCAGGGCAAGGGTCGAAAGGGGTGGAGGCAGGCCGGCAATGCGCCATAGCCTTGGAGGCCTCGACAGCAGCGGAAACAGGCCCAAGCGCATCCAACCGAGAACTGGGGATGGCGGGGCAGGGGGAAGCACAGATGGCCTCTATTTTAGTTCGAAAAAGGCTGCAAACTGCTCACTCTGAACTCAGTGGTGGATGAGGTCTCGAACCACCCGGAAGAGCTCCGCCTCGAGGCCTCAGCAATTCTCAGGAGTTAAAAGAGTTTGATTGGTTGCAAGTCTGGGCATGACAAGCCAGAAGTCCGGGTTTTCTCAGCTGCGCTCTAGCCTTCTCCTAACCTGCTTCATTGGCCATCGTGAACCATTCCCAGGACTGTTTCATGCCAGAGATTGGCAGGGCAGTCGTACCACCAGGAAGGCCCCGAAGAGCTCACTGAACCGCTGGGGGTCCATAAGCCTGCGGGGGCTTATATAATAATAATAATATAATAATAATAATATAATAATAACCCAAGCAATGCTAGATGTTGCCTCCTTTCCTTCATCCCACATCCAGAGGGATGCTGAAGTGTTCCTTGTCCTGTAGCCTCCAAAATCCTAAGCTGCCTGAGTGGCTTTGAGCTGTTGTTCTTGTAAATAAGAAGGCTGGTCATTCACCTATTGGTCAATCAGAGCTTTTCAAAATTGCCTGCCTCTCTGCCTCTGTCTTAAAAGCTCCTGTTGCATCAAAGCTTCTGGCTCTCTCTGGAGGAAGTAAGCCCGAGTCATCTGCCAGCTTGGAAACATTTTGCCCGTAACAAAAGAGGGAGGGGGATTTCTTGGTGTTCCTTTGCACAACTCTTGCACTCTTGCGCATCACATCACATCAGAAAACGCATAAAATCATCTCCTTGGTATGATTGGATAAAATGTATGGATTCTTTCCAGAGCGCTCTAGTGTGGTGCAGGGGTAGCAAAGGAATAGCTTTCTAACAGAACCTAGGGATGAGCATTTCGTTTCGGAACCAGTAAGTTACAAAATGAACCACATGAGCCCAGGTGGTCCTTGGAACCGGCTGATAGACGCAGATCCAGTTGCTTTAACTTTTTCTGTCTCACGCCAGGTTAAACTCCAATGAGGAAGCACGTAGCAATGTCATCTGTTCTAGATCTGTGATGCTGGCCAATCAGGAGCTGTGCAGGGACAGACATCATCCCGACTCCCTCTCTGATTGGCCAGCAGCACAAAGCAGGAAAGATGATGTTGCAGTTTGCTTCCTCATTGGATTTTAACCCTGTGTGTGACAGAGAAAGGTAAAGCAATTGGATCTGCGTGTATCAGCCGGTTCGCATGGTTTGTTTCATAACCTACTGGTTCCAAAGCGAAATGCCCATCCCTAGAACCAACCAAGGACAGAGACAATTATGGCGAGAAAACAGAAGGCCAATGAACAGACCTGGATCCTCATTTGAGGAGCTCCAAATGGCCTATTTTTGATGTCCCCCAATGGATGGCTAACTCTCCTGTTTCCTTTCCTTCTTCCCAGCCTCCTCTTTTCTGAGCCATGGTTAGGGTGCCTTAGGTGCTTCGTGAAGCTGTGCCTGCATGTCCACTTTGGGACATGGATGAGATATCAGAAGTGGCAGTGGTCAGTAGCCAGCGATGGAGAAGAACCGTGGTCCCCAGACCTTCTCCCTGTATCTGGCCTAATTCTGCCATTAGTCCCTTGCCCAGAGCAGCCCAGCCAGAAGCAACCTCTTCTTTCTCATTCCCCTGTTTTCTTGATATGTGTAGCACTCCTGTCTAATCACATAGACACAGTGGCAAAATCCAAAACATGGTTTACACAATTTACCCCTGTAGGTTATTGCAGGCACCATTGTTATTTATAATGGATCACTTACAAGCCTGGTGTGGCATGACTTGAATTCCTCAGCCATCCTTCTTTCTATTGAGTCTCTCTCTTTTTGATAATGGCAGAGGAGTCAGTCCGGGGTGCATAGGGCAACAAGCACCTTGGTCCAGATGCTGCCTGGCCTCTGAGGATGGTAAGGCATCTGCTGTCTTTTCCCTTGTCTCTCCGATTCTCCCATCCTCCCCCTGCCTTTCTGGTTGGGTTCTGCTTGAATCCACCACCGAGCACCTAAGGAAGAAAGCCAGAGGACAATATTGCAATATTTTCTGCACCCCCTTGCGCCTCCCCCCCCAAGGCTGGGGCCAGGGTGGAGGGTGAAAGGGGCTCCATCGTTTTTTTGAAAACAGGGAACTGTGTGGCAGCGTATTCTCTGGGTTCAGCTGATGTGAATAAGCTATTGAGAAAGAAAGAGGCACCATAGTTAGAGAAATGTACAAGGGTCAGAAGCAGAAGGGGGATGGGACAGATAAAAAAACTAAGAACTGTTTTTTCACTTAAAACAAATTGGGAGGTATGGCCTCCGTTTGACTTACTTGAAAAAAAAAGTCAAGAAGACAACTTGATTTCTCTCTGTGGTGCCCCTGAGAAGAATGAATTCTGCAGAAGCCCAATTTTATTCCTTCAGTCCTGCCCCCCCCCCATCTTTTACGTACTTTGAGAACCTCTGAGCAGCAGGGTTTTATTGTCATTTACTTGTGGCAAAATATTTGCACCTAGTAAAGCAGGCTATGGTCAACCGAAGCTTACACTGTAACACAAGTGTTGCCTTTAAGGCGAAATATGAATCTTGGTTGTTATATTTCTGGAAACAGGCTAACACAGGAACTCCTCCTTGAAAAACTTGTGTTTGGGCATTGAGGCTGCAGAGAGATCTGGTCCCTTAGACTTTGAATATCCATTCTCTCTGTCTCTGTTTTCTCCTCTGTTTTTGTCCCTTTCTCACAGAGAGAGCCTGTGTTGTGTGGGTTGAAATGGACCAAAATAGAATTCTACCCTACCTCTCCCAGTAGCTATTATACACAATGAACCACATTCCCATAATTGCAATTTAATGTTTGGCTTTTACGCAACACCTGGGTAGCCAAAAAAAAAAAAAAAAAGACATTTCCTCTTAAGTCCGGAGGGGAGTGGCTTCCTTTCCTTCTCTTCCTCATGGTTACTGCCTTTTGCCTGATGCTGTCATTCAGCTTTTCGACTGACTTCCCCGGGAACTTTGAGAGGCTTGCCTGAAAAGTGATCAATTCACAGAGAGAACTAGAAAAAGAGAGAGTGGCACAGATGGATAATGTGTTGAACAGTTGGTCTTTCCTGTTCTCCATTTAACTGCCCTGAACAGCATTTTCTCTGCTTTACATTGCCGTGTGCGCCTTCTGAATTAGACCCGTGGAGGGTTTATCCGGGCTGGATTTAATCCCTCTTTGTTTGTGTGCCTTTATTTCGGCCTGTTGTGAAAATTCTTGTTTCAGACATCTGGCTTTTGTTGGTTACTGTTTTTTCCTCCCTTCTCTCTTCTCTCTCTCTCTCTCCCTCCCGCCCTTTGCTGCATTGAAAGTCAATTCTGCCATTAAGAAAACCGACTAGGAACTTTTGTTGGCAGAAATTTAGCAGGGAAGATTTGGCATGGTTTTAGAAGGGGAAAAAACCCTAGACCTTCTGCCTAGCCGTCCATCTCTGTGTATACCTCCTCTGGGCTGCTTTCGCCTTCTATACAAGTAACTCTGTGTTCCAGGAAGACTTTTTTTTAATCAACCAGCCACAGTGTCGTTATTTTTTCCCTTCTTCCTGTTAAGAAGGCTGGCCAGACTAAATGTGATTCAGAGAGAGAGAGAGAGAGAGAGAGAGAGAGAGAGAGAGAGAGAGAGAGAGAGAGAGAGAGAGAGAGAGAGAGAGAGAGAGAAGGACCCTCAGTGAACACATCTGGGAGAAATTTTGGAAGTCTTTACTTGCGAGATCTACCGTGGTGTTAAATGGTTGTCTTTATTCTGGATTTTCCTGTTTTTGGGGAAGATGTATGAGCGGCACAAAAGACGGTATAGCTTGTGTGACATTTCCAAGGTGGATAGGACAGTAGACGTTGTGCTCTTAAAGGTAGGTTTGCCTCCCCCCCCCTTCTTGGCTACCATGTCCATCTCTCCGCTAGCCCCCGTTGAAAGATTCAGGGGCTGTCTTAAAGGACACTGCTCCCATTTCTTGTCTCATGCTGTTTTGTAGCTTGTGAACCATGTTCCTTTCTAAGGGTTTGATTTTAAAAATGGCCAATAGCTAGGTGGCATCCAGTGGGAAATTTTTGCTCATTTACTCGGGAGTAAGTCGGGCTGCACTCCCAAACAGTGTTGCCTAGAGTTTCCAGTGGGAGTTGGGAGGTATAAAGGCACATTGTTGTAGCAGGTTTACAATGTATAAGTGTATCTTTAACGCTTGGTGCTTTCCTGTCCTTTTTATTGGAAAAACAAAATAAGGAGTCACGTTCAGTGTAACTTGCAGCAGTGGAAATACAACAAAAAGGTGCTGCCATTCTCTTTGTCATACTTTTCCTGGGCAAAATGATGACTAGTTCTTGACATTTTTGTCTTGTCAACCAGTGTCATACCTGCTATGCTTTCTTCTCATACTTCAGTAAAAGAAAGGGTTCAGCCCGATTTCTGCTGTTCACCCTTGGGTTCATTGAGTTCTGTCTCCACTGCAGCTTAAGATGGAATGTGTGTGTTTTGCTTTCCTTCTCACAATGACCCTGTTGGGTAGGCTGCCCTGAGAAGGAGTAATGTCCTCAAGTTACACTCAAGATAGTTCATTCCTAATTGGAGAATTTGCAAGTGCTTCTCCTCATTGGAGTAAAGGCTCTTCTCTTTCCCCTCTCACCACTTGGCAATCTGCTGAGCCCTCGGCAGAGAACATCATGGAAGGGACCTGAGCCTAAGTTTTCCTAACCAAGGGTATGGATCCTGGTTGGATTCTGCATCTCCTTTGAGATCCTTAGTTTTCTCTTCACCCTGGTCTTCCGGCTCAGATCTCCTGGCCGCTGGTGCTTCAACAACATGGGAGCACCTCATCTTTAGGAACTCCTGCCCAGATGTGGCAGGTCTCTGCTTTCTGCCATCCCGGCCTGTAGAGAAGGCTGTGCATTTTAATCCCACACTGGGAGGACTCCAGGTTCTCTTCTTTTCTGTTAGATGTTTGTTTGTTTGTTTGTTTGTTTGTTTGTTTGTTTGTTTGTTTGTTGTATGGAACATTCCCTGGGAATCCCCCTCCCAATTTCCTCCCTTCCTCCCTTTACGGGGCATTTAGTGCAGGAAAAACGATGCCATTTGCTTTTATTTTTACTTTACAATAGTCTCTTACTCCAGTTCAGAATTTGCTCCGCTCCTGCAAAAAGGTGGGAAATACAGGAGTGGAACCCCTCTAGCTCACTTTTGCAGCATGCTTTCCCCAGGATCAAAGTGTGTTTTCATTTCTCTTCTGGCCCCTGCCTGTCCTCTCAGCTCCATGCACTTCTAGACAGATATTTTTTGGGGTCCTCCAGTCCCTGCTCAGAATCACACCCCTTCCCCCCCTCAAATGCTCAGAATTAAATCTTTCTCTTTTTTTGGTCTCATATTGAAATCAGGATTTCGGCTTGCCTTGAAATAGGGTGTGGAGTCTGAAGCCGTAAATACCTCTCTTGGCTAACGGTTCTTGGCATCCTTCTGCTTTCCCTCTTAGTCTCCCCACCCCCCTTTCAATCTAAAATTAGCAGCTGGTCCACAGAACAGAAAGGTGGCAGTCTGGGAATGTTTTGTCACTCTTTCGGAGTTTGATTTTCCTGGCAGAGAAGGCGAGGGAAGGAAAGCGGCCAGCTTGCAGGGTAACCGAGTCTGGGCTGGGCTGTATTAATCAGGGAAGGATGTGCTCCCCTGAAATGGAAGCTCAATGAATCTTCACACATATAGTTCCAAGATCTTGCTTCTTTTCAGTCCCTGGCTGTCTCACCTTTTGGGCTTTTCGTCGTGGGCGGAAAATAAAGCAGAATTCAGGCCACTGTGGTGGAGCCTGGATTTTGGGGAAAGGAAGGCCTAGATGTTGAGCCTCAGAGTGGAAAACACTGCATGAACGGAATCAAACATTTGCACTGCAGAAACACAGTTCTGTGACCTGCCTAAATGATCCAAATATTGAATTAAAATGGTTTCTTGGAGACCATTCTGTTCTTGTTACTGCATCAAATTCTGGTGTGATGGCAAAGCACTTCTGCTTTTGCCCCGGAACCCCTTTAAATCACATTTTCTTCCTTTCTGGCTTCTAACATTGAACCAGGCATTGTTCAGAGGCTTGGAAGTGCATCATTGTGAACGCTAGACACTTGGAGCTTGGAAAGGAAGGGTGAAATTCTTTGCTCAATGATGTGGCCAATACCACAATCTGCCCACATCCTAGGGTGGCCATTTCCTCCTTCTCGCTGGCCCGTCATTTTCTAAAACATTATTCACTGACTAGGCACTGAATCCAGCATAGCTTTCCAAAGTGAATGAGACGCAGAAAGGAGCAGGCACAGTGGAGGCTACAGTCAATGAGGTTTCAAGTGGAAAAAAGCAAGGTATCAATTAAACCATTTTGGTCCAGGAATGGAGCCAGATTTGGAAGGCTGCAGGATGTGTAGGGTGGAGCCACATGGGTGTCAAAGGGCTCCCTCCTTATACATCCACCAGAGGTGCTTTTGGTGCTATATAGAAGTTTGGCACCAGTAACCATCAAATGACATTTGCACTGTCCGTGGCTAGGTAGCGCCTCCATTTTCATGCCCGATGAAACAGATGTGTGTCGCTTTTCTCTTTTTCTGCATGAGTTCAGAAACGAGACCTCTAGCAGGAACACAAGGTAGTTGATGTGTATATCCAGGCTCAAGTCCTAGCTGCTGTGATCATCATCTGATTTGTTGCTGCGGAAAATAGTCCAGCTGTATCAAGCCCCTTCAATCTTGCTTGATTTATATATGGCAGAGTGTTGCACCGTTTAAAATTATGGACCTATATGGGTAAAAGACCCAAACAAATTATAACGTTATGACAACTGGACTATTTTTGACCAAAAGTGGGCTGCTTTAATAGCCTTATCTTGGCCAATTGCTAGATCATTTCTTGCACACGTGGTGGGCATTGATGGCATGCACACAAGTGCTTTGTTTTTTGAATTTCACAGAAAAATTGCCCTGTATCCAAGTAGACCCGTTTTACCTGATTATTCTTTGGTCTCTCTGTTTCACTGTCAAGTCTGTTCAGCAAGGCATGTCATGTTTGTTCTCCATAGGTTTAGCCAGGTCTCTTTTATTTATTTATTTATTTATTTATTTATTTATTTATTTATTTATTTATTTATTTATTTATTTACAAAAGAGTCACCCACCACCACCACCACCACCAACAACAACAACAACAACAACAACAACAACAACAACAACAACACTGGTCTAAGAGACCAAGGGGCCTCTGGACAGTTCAAATTGTTCATTTTTGTTCTGCATTTTACACGTTTTACACCTCTTCCTTTTCTGTTATCCAAAGCACAACTGGTGGAGTTCCAAAAACAAAACAAAACATACTTTTATTTAACAGCTTTGAAAACTGTCAGGTTCCCGAACAGTCTTTGAGGTTTATAATTGAACACTGAGACCTAAAAAACAGTGTGGAGGTCAGGAACCTCTTCTCGCAAACAGGAAAAAATGTGTGTGTGCTTTACACACCGGAGTCTAAATTAAAACATGGTTAAAGGAAATGTGGACCCAAGAGTGTCACAAGGAAATGAATGCTAAGAATAATTCCCCTCCCCACCACCACCAATAACTTTCCACTCCCAGGTAAATTGTGTTCACTTCTATAGCACCATCAGGGTTATGGCATGTTGCATGCTGGAGGAATCTTGGGAGGCATTCCAGTGTCGAACTAAGGATGTCCTGTATTAAGAAGACCAGGGGATGGGGCCATACTTGAGTGGCAAGCCTTTGTTTTCCATGCAGGAGATCCAAGTTCCATCAAGAAAAGCAACTGCAGTGGTTGGGGATGGGAAGAGTGAACACAGGGTGGTAGTTGGGTCCCCATATGATGTGCAGCTGGGTCTTAGCTCTCAGCATTGGGCTTAACCAGCCAGGCTTTCTTTGCATTGTGTAAGGGAGTGTCTAGCAGGCAGCCCATCCCTAGAACAGTGCATTTGGGCCGTTGAGTTCGGACGTCACTGGTGGCAGAGCAGGGCTGCTCAAAGTGTGGGGAGGGGCCTCTCCAAGCCCAGTGGACTGCTTGGATTTGCAGAAAGGCAGTGGAAGCACAACAATGAAAGCTCTGGGAAGGTGGCAGTTGCCTAGTAGACATAGTGTGTGTGTGGGGGGGGATGTCGTGGTGATGGAGTGAGCCATGTCTAAACTTCGGCCCTCCTGATGTTTTGGACCACAACTCCCAGAATTCAAAACCTAGATTGCCATTGACAAAGGACTCTGGGAGTTGTGGTCCAAAACATCTGGAGGGTCAGAGTTTGGATATGCTGAGCAAGAACCTTGCACTGTAGCATTTTGTTTAAGGCCATGGTCTGTTTCAAAAGCTCCAGCTAAAATTTGGAGTGCTCCCTATTGCTTGCAGCTCAGGTTGGGGCTTTGCATTCATCCCTTGAGTAGGAATGAGTTCAGAAACAGATCATTGCTATCTGGCCTGTCTGTGGGTTTGCATTGCCAATGACAGTTGATGGCAAATGAGCCTTCAAGATCTGCACAAAATCATTAATAATCGTTTGTAACTGACTTTCTCTATAGTAAAATATTTTGCCGTAAATGTTTGTCACAGAACATTTGTGTCGTGCATATTTATAGTCTGCCTTAGTAATTTTAGATCTTCAACAAGCTATGTCTTATAAATGTCCAGTTCTCTGCAGTGTTAAGCGTGTCCATGACTGTGCTCTAAATGTTTCCTGTATGACTTACACATGGTGTAACTGCCAAATTACACTTCTAATTGGCTGTCAGGAAGTGGATGATCTCAGTGCCTTTAATGCAGACAGCCTTGAACCCCCTGTTATGATCCTGGATAAAACAGGGAACATTTGCTCTGCAACACTTTGCATGCATAACTCTGAAGGTGCTTCAAAAGAGCCTCATGGTAATTTGTGAACTCTCTGGGTTTTCTTGTAGATTAACCAGGAAAATTGGTGTCCTGTGGAACCTTCTGCAGATCCCTCACTGTTGGAGCCCAAACCTCCTTGTCCTTCTGCAGGTAAGACAGATTCCTTACTCTCTGAAAGATGCCAAGCCAAGGTTGCGTTGCTGGATGTCCTTCTCTGGATGCAAGGCTGTGGGAAGCCACACAGTTCCTTGGAACTGGGTACCACTCTGTGATGAGTTAAGGTTCACATCCAAAGCTGAGTTTGGTGCTAGTCCTATTGAAGGATCTGGAACATGGCTTGGGGACTCCCTTGGTTCCAGTGTTGCTATTCAGAATTCTGTGGCTAAGACCACCCTCTTTCCAGCTTTGACTAATTTATCAGCTTTTCTACATTGGCCTTCACCAAGAAGGGATAGGGCAGCTCACTGGGTGCTCTGGTCACCTCCCAGATGGGTTTTTACTGGTTTAGGATTAGGAGATGTCTAGGGGTTGGAGGCCAGATTTCTGCCCTGTTGTTTGCTTCCTCCAAGCTGGGGGTGATCAAATGTGAAAATGAAATACCATAATACAATTAATAGTTTGTGGGGCCTGCCTCCACACGTAGTTTAGAATCTCTGTCTAAATGGGTGTTTGGAGCTTTTTTTAAATGCAGTTGTTCATTTGTGTTACGGACTGCCTTTTAGAGACCTTGGGGGGAAGAATGGTAATATTTAAACTTCCTTTAAAAAAAAAGGCAACCAATCACCCTGAAACTGTTAGTCCAGGCATGTCCAAGCATCAGCCCTCTGGATGTTTTGGACCACAACTCCCACAGTCCTTTGTCATTGGCAATCTAAGCTTAGAATTCTGGGAGTTGTGGTCCAAAACATCAGGAGGGCTGAAGTTTGGACATCCCTGTGTTAGTCCCTCTTATGGTTAAGGCACCACACTTTCCTAGGGGAGCATCAGTCCTCAGTGTCTAGATCACTGTTGGTGAACCTATGGCATGAGTGCCAAAGATGCCACTCGCAACCCTTTCTGTGGGCACCCAACATCGCCGCTTCACAGCCACCTGGATTCAGGTTAAATGGCTGTATTGGCACTTTGCAAAAAAAAAAAAAGGTTTTGTAATGCAGTTTGGGCACTCGGTCTCTAAAAGGTTTGCCATCACTGGTCTAGATGCTGAACAGAAAAGACCAGCAGCACCTTAGGAGACTGAGAGATCTTTGTGGGCAGAATCCTTTTCATGTACCCCTTGGTCGTCCTGAGATTAAGTATGTTCCTTACTCTTACTAGTAAAAAAAAAGAGACCCGAGTAATCATGGCAACTTTGTAGGACTTGGAAGGAGCTTGAAAAAAATAAAACTGGGGGGGACTCAAGGGAGTGTAATTTGTTTGCTTGTTTCATTTTTATACCACCCATCTGGTATAAAACAATGGCCACTGGGTGGTTTACAAGAGAAAACACCCAATAAACAGGGCTAAAATCCAGAATTCAACCAACTAAAAATAATAATGGTGACCTCCCCCCCTCCGAAACCCTCCCCCCCTGCTATTTACATGAAGAGACTATTAAAAGGGACTATTAAAAGAGGTAGCACTCGTCTAATCCTTGAAATGTTGTCATTATAGAGGAGGGGTAGGATCTGTTCTCATTCATCCCAGAGTGCAGGACACAGAATAATGGACTCAAGTTATAGGAAGCCAGATTTTAGTTGGATATCTGCAAAACTTCCTAATTGTTAGAGCAGTACAGCAATGGAATGTATGACTTTGGGAGGGGGTGAGTGCCCCAGCAGTGGAGAAATTCAAGAGACAAACATCTGTCACCTATTATTTATTTATTTATTTATTTATTTATTTATTTATTTATTTATTTATTTATTTATTACATTTATATAAGCCCACATCTTCCAGTGCAGAACTCGGGGCGGTGAACAATAAAACATATACTTTGATTTGGATTCCCACCTTCATCAGGGACTTGAATTTGATGGCGGTTTAGGCTCCTTCCAACTCCATGATTCTATGATTCTAGCCCTCCTATATAATTGAGTTTGTGACTGCCATAGCATCACAATGACTTGGATTCATCCTATATTACTGTGCAAAAACAAACAAAAATGGGATAAGAAGAAGCAGGTTTGTATCAGGGAAGAGCTGTCACCTATGCTCTGAACAAATTCCTAGTCCTGGCATTTTAAAGCTAGGTCTGTGACATTTATGTCATGTTTTGGTTGGTGTATTTTTTCATAAAAGAAGAAAACAAGAAGCATCATCAGCCTGAGGTTGCACACCCTGTGGTGTTTAAGAATGATGGAAGGCAGAAGAGTGGGTTTTGGTGTGTCAGTGTTGTTTTTGCCTGCATTTAGTCTTATAAAACAAAAGGAAGCGTCAGATTCTTCCAAATAGGTGGTTAGGGAATATTGGCAGAATCGTCCCCCCCCCAAAAAAAAACCTGAACTGAGGCAGAATACTTATTACCACCACCCCACCCCACCATCCACCATTCAAATTGAGCATTTCTCCATTATTTGGGAACTGTTGGAGGTTTAAAATGACAGAATTGATTTATTTGATGTGCAAATGAGGAGGAGGAGGAAGAGGAAGGGTACATAGGACCCTGAACTTACTCAGACAATAAGCAACCCTCTGAACTAGGTTTGTGTTGAACGCATCTTGTTGCGCATGAAACCAATAATAATGACTTCACTTCAGTCCACGCTGATGACACTGTTATATTTCCCAATTTGCTGCTGGTGGTGGGTAGGTGGCTTAAGAAGAGAAGGGAAGATAAGAGCTCCTTATATAACACTCTCATGTCCCTTTGCTGACCTTGCGGTACCTTTCAGCACGAGTTGATTAACGTTTCCAGACACGGTATCCACCCAACAGCCAATCTGGAACTTCCTTTTTCCACTTTCCACTCCAAATGATGCTTTATTTTTGAGGTGCTTGGCTGGTTTTTCAGTCTGGAATGTGGTGGGGCATGTTCTGTTATCCTGCCAGCTGGAGTCGTGGGGACACTGGTGTGCAAATTGTTAAGGCTTTTTCTCTCCCTTCCACACGGCCGCCCACTCGACGCCCCCCTCTTTCCCCCCTTTCCTGCCGAATGGAAAAGAAAGTCAAGTTTGCCAGCTTGGGGTGAAAGCGGAGAAGGTGCAGGCCGTGGAAGCGCACCTGACAAAACAAAAGGCTCTCCTTGCTTCAGCGTGGCAAATCCTCCATGGCATGCCAATATTCCCAGTTCTGTATCTTTCTCTTTTTTTCCTATGGAATATTTCTTGTGCTGAGGGTGATATGCTGGTGTAGCAGCAATGCTAAATCAGTTAACACTTGGGGGATATGACCTAGGAGCTAAGAATTTCAGTTCAAATTTCACAACTTCTGTTGGTAGCACAGAGCAGCCTAGCAGCCCCATGGCGCAGTGGTTAAACACCTGTACTGCAGGTCAAACTGTGCTCACGACCAGGGCTTCAATCCCAGGTAGTAGGCTCGTGGTTGACTCAGCCTTCCATCCTTCCGAGGTCGGTAAAATGAGTACCCAGCTTCCTGGGGCGGGGGGGGGTCTATGTGTAGCCTGTATACTGTAATTAAAACTGTAAACTGGCCAGAGACTACGTGAAGTGGTATGGGGCGGTATATAAGCAGAACACTTTTAGTTCTGAGCTTATAAATACAAACTATGTGCAGTCACTCTGGAGGCTTGTATCAAGACAGAAAGAAACCCTGTTGATTTACCATTTAGGGATAGTGCTGCAAGATTGGGTCCCTAAACTTAATTCTCTGGTCCACTTGTAATTCTCTGCATACGGGCTTGCCTCTCTAAGAAAAAGTGGGGGAGCACTCCGAGGCAGTGCCTGGAGGAGGCGGAGCAGGGAAGCTGGGGAGCTGCCTCTGATTGGGTGCCTGCCTGAGGAGGCGGGGCTGAGAAACCAGGGAATATGTGTTTGGCCAACCAGCGAACTGACATGAACCACCAAACCAGTGGTCTGTGCCCATCTCTAGTGCCAGTGCTCAGCTCTGCAATTGCAAATGCTACAGTATTTTTCAAAGTGTGTATAAGAGTTCAATAATTAAGTGCAAAGTGGATTTCAGTGTTGGATCCTTCTTTTCTATCTCCAGATGGTTACAGTTTCCTAGAAGATGGTTTGCCCGGTGACGCCCCATTGCCCCAAGGCCTCCTCCTTAAAAGGGGGTCAGAGAGCGAGGCGGGCCTTTTCCCTCCATCTGGAAATGGGATGGATGAAATGGACTTTGGGAAGGTAGGATGGATTCTGGATCCAGCGTGATCGTTGCTCTGAAGGCTTTGCTGCTAGAAGACTCCCTAACAGAGAGTTCCCCTTGTTTGGGCACCTACGACATAGGACTTTCTCTCATTTAATCTGTGCATCCTGGCTTCAGATGCAGAAAAGCATGAGCAAAACATAGTCTTGCTTGTTGAGCGACATGCATTTGGAGGAGGGGAAGTGTTGCTTTCCGCTTTGGAATGGGAGTTCTCTTTCTTTTTGTTTCTGAGTCACTATTCCACATCCACACAACTCTCCCGATGTTGGTGTGTGTTTTTAATCAATCACACAGCTTTGTCTCATGTGAATGCAGTGACACAATAGACAGCCATCTATTCATCCATCTGCTTACAAATTTCTCAGGCTGCTGGTACACAGGGACAGTTAAAAGTATGCTGAGACATTATTAATCCACCCAGAGCAGACGGGCCTCAGGAAGGTCAAGTCATGATTGCACACAGCAAGTGATGTCTGTGCAACGCCTTAGGCCAGGTTCCATTGTTTACATCCCTGGCTCTGTTCTCATTGTTCATCCCCGAAAGGAACATTCAGCATCGCAGGCAGACGTTGCGACATCCCCCTGTCTGAATGAATCATGCTGCCTGATGTCATTTCCTGCCATCTTCCCTGTTTAAGCCCTCTCCTTTCCTCCTCCTTGCTTTTCCTACCGGACCCGTATGCGTCCAGCAGCCCTCGCCCTTAAGACCGCTTTGCCTTGGGCATGCTGGAAACCGTTCTGCATGCCTGCTTCTACAAAGGGGCCAAGATCTTTGTCACTTAGGCCCACTTGGCATTGGGATGGAGCTGGAGCCACGGGGTTTCTGGCCAGCAAAATAACGGTTCTGGACATGAAGCTTGGGGATAATTTTTCCCCTCTCTCCTTAAGCCTTGTGCACAACCCAGGCAGTGGTGAAGGAAAGGGCGAGGCATAGAGACAAGTAGCCATTTCCATCGGTAAAATTCTTTTCAGGTTTGACGCGTGCACAAATCCCAGCAGCCTCTAATGCAGGCTCTAGATTGGGGGTTGGTTGGTTTGCTCTCCCTCCCCCAATCTCCTCCTAATAGTTGGCTTAGTTGCAACAGTGTTTGATTCTGTCTTCCTTGGAGGAAGACTTTTGCAAAATGTCTGCATTTCTTAGCACTAAAGGGCAAGGGGAAAGCTGTTCCTAACTTGACAGTTCCGTTTGGACTGTTGAAACTAGATGAGTGAATATTCTGTCAAGGATCTGCAGAGCAGCATGCCTGGTGGCATGGTTTCTGCCAGAGAAATCGGCATAGGGAGTGTTTGAAAGCCTTTGTTCTTGCTGGTATCAATCATGGAGCAGATTCCTGTCCCAGGAAGCTTATAGTCTGAATTTAGGAGGTCTACATGGTGGAAGTTCCAACTGGATAGCGAAGTGATTTAGGTATCTGTCTGTGGAGCCAGAAGTTGTGAGTTCAACACCCCACTATGACTCCTGGGAGAAAAGCCAGCCTAGGTGGCCTTGGGCAAGCGGCACACAGTCTCAGGGATCACCCCTCAGAAGAATGGAAGGAGAAACCACTTCTGAGTACTGTGTACCAGGAAAACCCTGAAAAGGGTTGCCAGATGGCAGAATTGACTTGACAGCACATGATTCCTAATAAATGGGGAAAGAAAAGGGCAGAGGGATAAAAAGAGAGGAGGTTTCCCTCACAGGGAGCGTTGACCCTGAGAAAACACATGCAGATGTCATCATCAAATGCCGAGGGTTTGAGTAGGATATGGAGCAGACGAGATCAATTCATTCTTTATTAAACATGCCTTATTAAATATCCCCATTTGGGGAATGGATTTTCAGCCTTCTGAAAACTACCAAATATCTTTCAGCCCTTTGGGGAAATGTAGTGCAAACAACACTTTCTCAGGTGTCCTCATTTCTCACACAGGTGACCTTCAAGGTTTTGCCTGCAGGAATTAAGAACATCATGCCTCTCTTTAGCCTCCCTTTGAATCTTAACCTGGAAACCTATTATCCACAGCAGTGGTTCCCAATCTTGAGTCACCCCTCAGTGGGAGCGTTGACTTTAGAAAACATGTGCAGATGTCATCATCAAATGCTGAGTGTTTGAGCAGGATAGGGAGCAGATGAGATAAATTCCTTCTTTATTAAATATGCCTCCCACTGTTTGTAGTTGGTTCTTCTGCCATTTTCCTCTAACAGCAATCCTGTCTGGTTGGAAAGACTGAAAAAGAGAGGAAGGAGGAAGTAATTGTCTTAGTACTGCGAAGCTCTAAGGCGCCCTAGAAATCAGTGGTTCAAATCACAGGCCACTCCATTCTTGGAATGCAACTTCCACAAACCCCAATCAGCACAGCTGATGGTGACAACTTCTGGGAATTGCAATCCGTGAATCAAAGTTGGGAAACACTGCTCTAGATCAGGCATGCCCAAACTTCGGCCCTTGTGATATTTTGGACCACAGCTCCCAGAATTCTAAGCTTAGACTGTGGGAGTTGTGGTCCAAAACATCTGGAGGGCTGAAGTTTGGACATCCTGCTGTAGATCATTGAGATCAGCCCCTGTCAAGGAGCCCACAACCAGCTCTCTGATCCGCTGAACTATTCAACAGTTCTGACGTGAGTTCAGAAAGAGGCAAGAAAGCAAGGGACATGTGCCTAATTCAAGGCAACCCAGGGAAGTTCATGGATTGGAAGTTGTCTCTTCCTCATCCTGGTCTCACCACTCTTGACCCCTGGGATCATGCTACAAGTAGGATGGATGAATTTTAGTTGCTGTTTTTGTTTTGGGTTTTTGTTTTGGGGGGGGGTGTGTTATGCTATAAAGTTCCTGGACCCAAAATAATGCAGCAGTATTAATGGGAGACGTATGATCTGTCCCGTCATGTGCTGTGGTAAGATTGTGGTTTTGCGCTCCATGTGGTTTGCATGTTCAGCTTTTGTATGGAATTTGCTAAGGGGGATTTCTGTCAAAGAAATGTCTCCATGCAAACCTGGAGTTCTGGAAGTTAGCTGTTTCAATGATGATAGGGAACTTCTCCTTTATATAATGTTGTGAAGGATTGTCAAGGACTGTTTAGAGTAGACCACCCCTGGGTGGGTGGACTTCAAGTGAGATGACCCTTCCTGGCTGCGCCCCAGTCTTCGTCGTTGTTTACCAGGGGGTCTGCAGTCCACAGTATGCAACTGGGTGACTGTAGATCAGTGGTTCTCAGTCTTGAGTCACCTGGGTGTTTTTGCACTGCAAGTCCCAGAAACCCCGGGAAGCACAGCTGGTGGTGGCAAAGGCTTCTGGGAACTGCAGTCCAAGAACACTGGGGTGACTCAAGATGGAGAACCACCGCTGTAGATAATAGGTCTCCAGGTTAAGATTCAAAGAGAGGCTAAAGAGAGGCATGTGATGTTCTTAATTCCTGCAGGCAAAACCTTGAAGGTCACCTGTGTGAGAAATGAGGACACCTGAGAAAGGGTTGGTTGCAACGGATTTCACCAAAGGGCTGAAAGACATTTGGTAGTTTTCGGAAGGCTGAAAATCCATTGCCCAAATGGGCTTAGCCATTTGGGGAAGTTCGGTAGTTATCATAGCTTCTTTGGAAGCCTTGCTAGATCTCGCTGTTCTGATACTGTATTCTGCTTGGGCTGTTTGCAAGCCTCTGATACATATTTAAACAAACAAACAAATGCTCATGTAAAGGACAACGCTGCTTATGGTTGTTGGGTTTTTCTACTGCAGGCTGAAGAGGAGCAATCAGCTGGAGACAGTACAAGTTCCAGCTCCTCAGCTGATGACACAGCGCCCTTGGAAAGGCTCTCCTCTCTGCAAAGCGACCTCCCTCAGCGGGCGCATTGCCTCACTAAGCCCAAAGATCCGTTCAGTGTGGACGACGGGGAGGAAGCTGCCTCAGGAGAGCTGGACGAAGAGCTGGACAGCATCACTGAAGTGCCCCTGCCTCCTTTGACCCTGAGGAGTGGCTCCGTGAGACCCTCGTCCCCGTTCCGCCGACACAGCTGGGGCCCAGGGAAGAACGGCAGCAACGAGTCAGAGATCAACCACCGGAGGTGAGTGGAGGGCTCCTGGGTTTCTGTAACCAATAATCTGCAGCACAAATTCCTGTAACCAGTAATCTATCCATAAGGGAACATAAATACCTGCCATGTAAGAACAATGCATGAGGTGGTGATAGATACATGTGTTAACATAAGAACATAACTACATAAGAAGAGCCATGCTGGATCAGGCCAAAGGCCCATCTAGTCCAGCTTCCTATATCTCACATTGGCCCTGCCAGATGTGTCTGGGAGTGCACAAGACTAGATATCTGTCTCCCAATACCACTCCCCTGCATCTGGCCCTTGAAGTACCCCAGTTTTAAGCCTGGAGATTACACATCTCCATCATGGTTTGTAACCTGTGATAGACCTTTCCTCCAGGAATCTGTCCTATCCCCTTTGGAAGGCATCCAGGCCAGATGACATCACCGCCTCCTGTGGCAGGGAGTTCCACAGACTTAATAACTCACTGGGTAAAAAAATATTTTCTTTTGTCTGTTCATACTCTCTCACCCCTCAATTTGAGTGGATGTCCCCTAGATCTGGTATTTTGTGAGAGGGTGAAGAGCGTCCCTCTATCCACTTGACTCATGCCCTGCATTATTTTGTACATTTACTCATGCCCTGCATTATTTCAATAGGTAGAGGATCATCCCTGCTGTGGTGTGACTCTTGACAGGAAAAGTATGTGTCAATCACTTGCCCAGGGTCAAATGTGACATTAAAGGAGCATCTCGAGGACTGTTGCGTTTCCACTCTTAGAGTAAGACTCGTTCCTTCAGCAGGCAAACTTGGTGGTTAAGCCTTTGTTTAACCACCTTAATTTGGCTGGTGACCAATTACCAAACAAAGCATGCAAGATTCAGAGGTGAGGGAAATGATGAACGAATGCCTCCTGCCACATGAGCAGCTTATTTAAATATTGGGTCACTTGATTCTTAGTTGGTGGCTTTCAAGCATATAGCCCCACACCTGCACATCACTTGATTGTTCGTAGACCCAGAGGCATCTCTGTTGACTAGCAAAAGAAGCCCACTGTGCCTTTATCTTTACATTGGATCCAGTAAGGAAAGAGTTCAGGCAACTTTCAAGTCTTACGCTACCAATTTGGTCGCTCTTTGGCACCAGGTGTTGTGCAGATGGCTCGTATAATAACAAGGAAGAGGAGTGATGGGTTTCAAGAATAAGTTCTGATGGGGAAAAGGAGAATTCCTCTTGCGTTACAGTTGTGAAATGAAGAAGATTTATCTTGTGCTGGTTTGTATAGTCAGTAGAATTAAGAGATGAAGTTGGCGCCTTGATTGTACTACAGGTCTGCAGATGTTGATATTGGACCATGGCATGCCTCCCCGAGATTTTGCTGGCTATTGAGGGGTAGACACCCAGCTTTCCTTTTCATGGAACCATAATAAATGAGGGTAGTGTTTGAATGTTCTCTTGGGCTGATTTTGGGATGTGCCTGTAGCTGCAGTTCTCAACTATGAGCCTTGCCGATGTTTTAAACTCCATGCCCCATGAACCTTAGCTATCAACTCAGGAATTTTGGGAGCATAACTCCAAAACACCTGGAGGATTAATATTTAAGAACTGTGGATGTAGAAGAAGGTATGAGTTGATGCTGAGAAACGTTCAAGTAAGCAATGTGGGTCCATCTTTCATCCTTAAATTAAACAGACTGGAAAACACTTCTCTGCCTGATTCTGCTAATTTGTATAAAGTGGATATCTCCTGTCGTGGTTAGCAACCTGTGTACAAAAAGAAAGAAATCCTTTTTTTGCTTAAGACCTAGCATACCACCTCCTCCATGCCCTAACACATTGGTCATCTTTCCCCTCTCCGTTTGTCCCATCCACTTGTCCAGTGCTTCATTTCTGGAGGATCTCTCCGCTGCTGTCCAACGGTTTCTTGTTTGTTTATGTCTCTCCTTTCTCATTGCTGACTGACTGAACATTGTTCCCCATTCATTTTCAGTTCAATGCGATTACTGGGGGATGTTGTAAAGAAGCCTCCCACACATAGGAGAAGGTACAGCATATCTCCTGTTGCTGACTAACCCTATATTGTGATGGAATGGCTACTAACTGCCTGCTTTTGTGTTAGATATGGTGGAATACCATTGGGCCCAAACATCTGATTATTTGGATCCAGGCAGTCAACTTGGGTTGAGGGCAGTGGTGGTAAAGTTTAATGCAAAAATATTCCTTGAGTTTCTTTTTCTTGTAGACCTGGTTTGCATTACAACTTAATGTTTGCGATGGCAAGGAAGTGTTTAAAAATAAATATTTATACATTTGTGTCTTTCATTAAAAGACAGAAAGTATTTTTTTTTTAATTTCAATCTCCATTATGCACAATCAGTAGATCCTCCAAGACATAGTTTATAGAACATTAGAGTCAGCCTTCTGCTGTTGTTCTCTCATGCCTTTTTAGTGAATCAATTGCTTTCTCATTCAAGCAAACTACAGTTTGTTGTTGTAACTGAGGAGGCAGACTCTTCCTTGTGTGTAAACCTTCAATTTTCATTTGAAGGGTCCTTTCTAACATTAGTTTCGAAGGCTGGTGCAAACAGTTTCAGCACTAGCACCCAAGTATGCTTTTTATGGAGCTTGGAAAGAATGCATTAAAAATGAATTTGGTGTCCCATTTCGTTACGATTTTTAATGGCAATTATTCTGTTAGTATTCTATTAGTATTCTGTTATGGTCAAATACCAATAATGCTTTTTATTTTTGGTTTAGTAACAATGAATGTGTCTTCTCACTACCTTTCCTCACTGGTCATTCTTCATAATACTAGCACCTTTAAAAGTAGTTTAAAGATTTATCTGCTCCTTTTGTCTAATGCAGGCATGTCCAAACGTTGGCCCTCCAGATGTTTTGGACCACAACTCCCACAGTCCTTTGGCAATCTAAGCTTAGCATTTTGGGAATTATGGTCCAAAACATCAGGAGGGCCAAAGTTTTGACATGCCTGGTCTAATGGAACATGTGAAGCATTGATGCCAACCTCCTCCCTTGTTCTGTGCTCTAGCTCTTTCCTAAGGACTAGTCTGTTCCTGAGAATTTGTGAGTTTGGATTAGCTCAGCCAACTGCCAGCCTGGTCTTGATAAGCTAGCTTTCAGTCCCTTCCATATATGTAATTGCATGGAGGTACAATATTGCCTTTGGGGCATAAGTTGAGTCATCAAGAAAGTGGACACATTCAGAGTTACCTGAACTCTGTATCTGAACTCTTGACATCTTGGTCAAGTCAGCACAGGACAGAAGGTGTATGGCTAGGTCATTCAGCCAGCCTCTCTCTCTTATTTAACAATCAGCATCATTTATAAGTTTGTCAAGTGCCAGTAAGGACCAGACAGCCCAGTAACAACAGGCATCTTGCTCTCTTTTGCCTTTCAATGCCTCCAGCTTGAGCTGGTGTCCCTCTGGTGTCCAGGGCACTACCATGGATGCTGACTTCAACAGTAGAAGGTAGGGCATCAATGCATGGGTCCGTGGCACCTGAAGGAGCTTGGCTACCCAGCATCCTTGGCTTTCCGCTTGGTGTGTCTAGCTTTTTTTGTGTCTGGTCTGTGTCTTGTAGCTTGAGCACTGTGTGTCTTTGGCTCTTTGGCTTCAAATTATAGGGTCCGAGTCATTAGAGCATACTGCTGGCTTAAAATGTGTGATCACCGTGATGAAAGCGTAGGGTAGCATGTTGTGATGTTAAGCTTGAAGGCTGTGAGAGTACGTAACTCTGAATCCCCGAACGCCTTCTGCAGGTGTTGGAAGGTTACTTCATAAAGGGGTTTGCCTCCTTATTTACTACAGTTTCCCCATGCTAATGCAACACTGTTGGCTGTTGCTGCATTGAAAAGCAAATTGTTTACATTACCACCTGTACCACTCATTCTCCCCCCCCTCCGTTGTTTGCTGTTACCAAGAAAGCCAAATCCCTAGGATGGATTAAAAGTGGCATACTTGCAAGATTGTTGCCAAAATGCTTGTTTAGAAATGCTTTTTGAAAATCACAGAAAAGTCACATAATGTTATTTGTTACAGAAGTGCAACAATTCACACTTGTTACATTACTATTGTATTTTTGTTACCTTAATTACAAAAAAAGTATGCCAGGCAGCCTTGGAAGGAAACATTTTAGCCCACACAAAGCTTTCAGGGTGCAGTGCAAAACCACAGGGACTTACCTAAAGGCAGGAGAAACTACTGCTCCCTTCCAGGTTAGCATCTTTTCCCCACTCAAGCAAGCCTGTAAACAATTCTTGCTCCACATAGGTGACCCAGGATGTAGCTGTATTCATGCCTGTTATGTTTGCCCGGATGTATCCATGTTTGTGCAATGTTTCCTGAACTTGAAGCATGTGGGTGGCATCTCTGAACAGTGTCAGTGATAGCTCCATGGAATGGGAGTTTGGCAGTAGGGGACCACCAGGAATTTTGTGGGTGGGTGTGTGTGGGGGGAAGCCACCACCTCCCATTCAAACTCTGTATCTCATTGTCTGCTCTTTGGGCGCTTTTACACAACCCCTAAGATCTGCTGGCCACTTAAATTCGGACCAGAGATCTTGGGGGTTTGTCACTCTTCCTGTGTTCCCACACCTCCGCACTCCCTTGCTCCTGTCTGCGTGAGGGGAGGGAGAAAAAAAGGGAGAAAAAAATGCAGGCTCACCTCCGCTCTGCCGTCCAGCTGCTCCGGGAAGCATTCCAGTCTCTTAAAGGGGCGAGGGGCAAAAAAACAAAACAAAACCAAACACAAGGTGAGGAGAGCCCGGCACTCACTGCCTTGCAATCTGCATCAGAAATTTTTCACCTTCGGAGACCCTGTACTTGGAAAATGCGCTGGGACGCGCTTAGGTGGGCGTGGTCATACTTAATCTTTTTAAATGTCCAGAGCTCTTGGGAAAACAATTTTAAGCTCCGCAAATGGGAGCCCTTTGCCTCAGATTTTAGGGGTCATGTAAAAGCGCCCTTTGTTAGAGAAAGCCACAAGTAGCTGGACAGCAGTTGTGCAGAAGTGATAAGTTCTTATCTAATGTGATAAGTTCTTGGTGCAAAGAGAAAGGAGGTTAAGACCTGCATACTAAGAAAGGTGTGTGTGTGTGACTGTAAGTTGGAGGCTATGGGGATAAAGGCTGTGTTTCTGTGTTACAGTTTTAGGAAGGGGAAGCCCCAGGATGTAGGAGAGAGTGAAGTGGGGTTGCCAACTTTTCCCCTTTGGCGAAGCTCCTCACCCTGATGTAGCTCTCAACCTATTGCCACACGTGGCCTTTGCACACTAAGAGTTCACTGTCTCCATCGGCAGTATAGTAGGAGCCCTGAATCTGCAGGGTATTGGTTCTGTCCCTCACAGATACTGAAATCCACGGATAATAAATGCTAAGTATATAGAATAGTAAAACGGGGAGGACCCAGAAAAAATATTTTAATGTGCATTATCAGAAGTGCCCTCTAGAGGGTGCAAGATAACATGTTATATTATAGGGATGGGCAGGAAACAAAATGCTGTTTTGTCATTTTGTTACATAACGAAACATAACAGAATGAACCAAGGGGACCCTCTGGTGCTGACTGGGCCAGTTTTAAAGGGGTCCAGCTGATAACAGTTCAGCAGGAGCCCTTTGAAAATGACTCCTGGGCTCCAAATCTGGTGTCTCTAGGACCCTGGGGAACCGTTTTGTTTTATTTTGTTTCATACAAATTTTAAAAAAAAGTAAGAAATGAAACAAAATAAAACGGGGTGAGCACGAAATGAAACGAAATGTTATTTTTCCATTTCGTGCCCATCCCTAGTTGTATATAATATTGTCAGACCACGGACAAGTGATACTGCAGATCTCTCCTACTGTATACGGAGATTGCTCTGCTCCTGACACAGGTGGAGGCAAGGAGGGTGATCCATGTAAAAAGGCCCAGACGTTCTTTATTTGGTGATGCAAATATCACCGATAACTACACTGAGCAAATAGCGAAAAGGCAAGTTGGCGCCAGCAAGCATCTACTATAAACATAGTAGAAGTTTCAGAGAGTGTAGCCGTGTTAGTCTTTTCAAGAATTTCAGGCAAAAATCAAAGGAAAACAAAACAAAACAAAAGACACAAACATGTGGCACCTTAAAGACTAACTTTCATATTTTAATCTAACGTTTCGTGCACATGTGCACTTCTTCAGACATATATAGCAGCAGAATGAGGTATATGAGGAATATTTGGTATGAAATGTATATCTCATATTATATCTCACACCTCATTCTGCTGCTATATATGTTTGAAGAAGTGCACATGTGCACGAAACGTTACATTAAAATATGAAAGTTAGTCTTTAAGGTGCCACATGTTTGTGTATTTTGTTTTGTTTTGTTTTGTTTTTCTTTGATTTTTGCCTGAAACTATAAACATACATTCTCGAGATAAAGGAAGGCCATGTTTCTCTACTAGAATGCCAAGTTTGCAGCTATAGCAGGGTTTGGTGCCTTGAGCTGCATGCAGATCTCTTGCCCCCCAACCCAGAAAAGAAGCTCTGCTGGAATCGGCAGGTGTTGGTCTGCTTGCACAGAACAGGAGACATTGCATGTGAACCATACCAAGTTATGTTGTCGTTGCGGTTACTTGCGCTAATGCTAGCTCCTGCTAACTAACCAGAGAGACAAGGGCAAGGTCATAGGGTCTTGGTAGTGTGGCCCCCTGAAGCACAGTCTCGTTAGGAGGCATGCTTTCGCCGGTGCATCTTTCTGTGGCCGGTCCATTGAGAACCTCCCCAAGTCTAACACCCAATGTTTGTCTCCAGTTACAGCTTAGAGGGTCTTGCCGGAGAAGCCGACAGCATTAAGAAGCCACCCTCGGGGCTGGAGGCAGTCTCTCTGGACGCCAAAGACCTCCAGCAGAGCCTTCTGTCGAACGATGAGCGAGGCTCCTTGGTCTCACTCACGGAAGAAGATGTGGAGTCCGAGGAAGCAGAAGCAAGAGGCTTTGACCGCCAGGTGAGTTGGCTGTTGCAGATGTGTGGAAGGAAGGATGTTTCGAATTGGCTCATTTGGGAGTTTTCTAGTGCCTCTAAAGAGATGTAGGGAAACCAGGAGTGGTTTCACTGGCCTTAGGGATGGATGACAAGCAGGACATGGGATGGCAGGCCAAGAAAGATCTGGAATTCCCCTGCCCCTCTAATGCGATGGGCTTTGTCATTACATTGTGGTATTGAAGCTGCCTAGCTTCCCTAAGCACACCCGATCTCGCCTGATTTCGGAAGCTAAGCAGGGTCAGGCCTGGTTAGTACTTGGATGGGAGACCAGGTACTAACCAGGCGCCTGGAGCAGGGACTGGCAAACCACTCCAGTATTCCTGCCAAGAAAACTCCATGGACATGGGGTCACAAAGAGTCAGTCATGACTGTAACGACACACACACATTGAAGGGAAGATCCTGTTTGTAGACTTCTTCATGCCTCTGCAAGTATTCTCAGAGTTCACCAAGCAGAAGCCACCGGTGCATGAATGCTGATTGTACCACCCAAGGCTTGATGGGAACCGTGACCCAGCCAGAGGGCACTTGAATGTCCACTCTCCTTCCTCCACAGGTGCTTGAGTGGAGCTCTCGGCTTCACCACACATCTCAGCTACTTGCTTGCTCGTTGACACAACCCACTTGCAAGCGAAGAGAAGGCTTCTAGGGTAGACAGTTAAGGGGTTGGTTGCTGCTCCCGCAGGAGAAGATTAAAGGAACCCCAGTCCCAGTTATTGCTTGCGTAGCCTGCATTGGCCAAGATGAACAGCAGAAGGCTACAGAGATCATTGGGATGGAGAAGTGGACTTTAACATTGGTCTCTTCTTAGGGGTCACATGAGAATCCCCTTGGGACTCTCTTGCCCATCAGAGGTTTATTCTGCCCTTCGGGACAGCAGGGGAGGTGGAACTTAGCAGCCTCTTCTTGTCCCCCACAGATACGCCAAAGATCACAGCCACGTGCCTTCAGCTTCTGTCCAAATCCTGTCTCTCCTCCACTGACCAAATCCATGTCCTTGATGACCATCACCCAGGCTGGACCAGACAGTGAGTACACTTGACCCCTGGCCTTCTCTCCCACACTCAGCAGCTGAAGGGCAGAGTGCCCGGAGGCGCCTTGCCCTTTGCAGCACCACACTGGCTGCATGCCGCTTTGCTGTCAGTAACGTGTTGCGAGCCGGCAGCTGCTTTAGGGCGTTGATCTTTCTTGCTGCGTTTTCCAGCGCCGCTGCTCTGAGAGCCTCTTTGGTGGAAGTCACCTGAGACTAGGAATATATGTCCCTGAGAAATCTCCACCCACAGACGTATGCTTCTTCTCACCTTTCTTCCTTGTTCATAGCCTCCTCCGTCCACTTGGTCTTTAGAAATGAGTCAATATCCCTCTGTTTTGGAAGGGCCTTTTTGCAGGCTCTTTCCTTACCCAGATATAAGCCTCGGTCTCCCCAGGCTTGTATTCCAACCATTATGTGGCATTGCCTGCCAGTGTTATATTGCTCATGTCAGTTAATGCTGAAGCTGCGGGGTTCTGGTATGTGTAGTGCACATTCCCGTGTTCTGCAGGATGAGAGATTCTTGGAATCATAGTCAAAAAACAGTCCCAAGTTACCAGACTCTTAGATTAGTCTATCTTGAAGATCTGATCGTGAAGACATACTTTGATAGTGTTGGTGGAAAGTCCTGAATGCTGCCCAAACCTCCCTAGAGAAGAAGTAAACTTAGTGCACTGGTTGTGGTGCAAAAACACAACTCATTTGCCTCCAAAAACCCATGGGAATGTCAGGTAGAGAAAGTGCCAGGAAAGGGAGAAGTCAAGGGCTTTTAGAATTTCTGGATCCAAACTGATAGACATCTTGAACACAGACACACCAGACATAGAATTAAAAGAACAAAGGAATGGCTGGATCATTGACATTCCAAGGGATGCCAGAGTGCGAAGCTAAAGAATTGGAAATACTAACAGAATACAGAGATCTGACAAAACATTTCGCTTGGGTCTGAGACACAGTTTAAGTGGTCCCCTTAGTCATGGGGGCTTTAAGAACAATATCAAGAAGTGTCACACGATATTTTAAGCAGTTGCAAATCTCAGAAATAACACCATCAGAGCTATTTAAAAAACCAGCATTATTAGGAACAGCATACATCAGTGATGGCGAAACTTTTAGAGACCGAGTGCCCAAACTGCAATTCAAAACCCACTAATTTTTTTTGCAAACTGCCAATACAGCAATTTAACCTGTATACAGGTGGCTATGAAGGGGTGATGTCGGGTGCCCACAGAAAGGGCTCCAAGTGCCACCTTTGGCACCCGTGCCATAGGTTCACCACCACTGGCATACATGCTGGACCAATATTGATGTTGCTATACCAGGTAATAGTAGAGTCACTGAGAAACTCCTGTTCAGACGAGGAGTGGCTACTGGGCTTGCCAGATAGATATTGATTGGCAGAAGTCCAAGGATCGGATCAAGATGGCGGGCGGTAGCGGCTCCTCGGTGTTTCCGCGTCCCAGCCTTTTATTTTCTTTTTCTTTTTTATTGCCGTGCCGCGGGTTTTTTATTCTTTTTTAATTTTTGGGCTGCCAGGAGCACCTTGGGAGGCGTTGGCACTTGGGGGGGGGTTGCTGAGGCTTTGGAGGCTCATTTTGAACCAGCTGAGCCCGGACGCCGACGAGGACGAGGCGTGTGGATATGGTAGGCTGCCTCGGTCGGGCGTCTTTTAAGTTAGCGGCCTCTTGCTTTCCCTCTTCTCCCCCCCCTCCTTCCTTATACTACTTAGCCCCCTCCCTGGCAAGCCCCCTTCCCTTGCTTGCCCTTGTGGGGAGTCCCGGGTGTGTGGCCGGTTCGTCCGTCCTCGGCGATCTGGCTGATCTGAGGTCTGAGACGGCGGCCGCCATTTCGGGTTCTCTCCCATGGGCTATGAGGCGAGAGTTGCTTTGCCTGCCGGGACTGGTCGCTTGTCTCCCGAGCTGCCTGCCATCGCTCCACTGCCCTGTCGCGCCCGGGTGGTCTGTTCCCAGCCTTGCCGGCTCAGAAGCTCCAGCCGGTCCCCTTTTGGTGCTTCATGCCTGCCTGTTTTGGGATCTCGGGCGGTATGTCGGTCGCCGGCGCTGCCTTATTAGTTCTTCTGGTGGCCTCGGGCGGCAGTTCGGCCGCCGGTGTGCTGTCTCTTCCTGGGACTCGGGTAGCATGTCGGCTGCCGGCGGTCGCTTTCCATTTTCTTCCGCCCGTCGCGGTTTTAGTGGTTGGTGGTTCCCGGGCAGCAGACCGGCTGCCGGCGCTCCAAGGGTTTTGGGCTTCATGCCATCGCTGGGTTCTACCCCCTTCCATCGGAGACATCGGAGGCAGCTGGCTCTCCTGGTTCCTCCCCCAAGGATTGGTGTCCATTTCTGGGGGACATTTTTCCATTGTTCTACTACATCATCACCCTCCAGTTCATCTGGGGAGGGTAGGAGGACTGGAGCAACCATGGCGAGCTTACTGGTGGAGCTGGGGTGTGATGGGGGGGACTCTTTGTTGGGGGTTTGGAGCCCGGATGTTGGTTCAGCGTGTTGCTCTCGGTTTGGTGGCAATTGGGTCTGGCATTTGCCAGCCTTACTGCCAAGCGTCTGCATTGCAGCAACCTTCCATCAACTCTCAGAGCTTCGATTTCCTGGATTCCGTCCCCCTTTTACTCCCAGGTGGTTAACATCTCTCCTGGCGCTTTGCCCATTTTGTCGTATTTTTATTAGTTAATTAAGATCTGCCTATTTTATTATTATTGTTGTAATTTTTGCTGTTTGCATATTGTTTATTGTTTGTAACTTATTCATTGCAATATTGTAATTTGTCGTGAGTGTTTATTAATTTGGTTGTATTCGGGTTTTTTTTTTTTTCCTCCCTCCGCCATGTCAGCAGGGACTCACATACCAACTGTGACGGGCCGTGGGCGGTACGCTTGTAGCCGGGGGGTTTGTCAGATCAGAAGAACCCGGGTCAGGCATCTTGTGCCTGTCCCGCGTTCTGACCCCCCGGCTCCCTGCCACGTGTCCGGGAGTCACTTCTCCAGCGCCTCCAGCCTTACCTGCATTCTGTTGAATGCCAGGTCAGTCCACAATAAAATCCCCGTCATATATGATACCATCCAAGATGGGCGGACTGACCTGGCCCTCATCACCGAGACCTGGGTGGGTGCAGAGGGGGGGGCTTCGCTTTCCCTGCTGTGCCCGCCCGGGTATCTGGTTCAGGGTGTGGGGAGGCTGGAGGGTCAGAAGGGAGGAGGGGTCGCCATCGTCCATCGGGATTCCCTTTATGTTTGCAGGGCCTCGACATTGGTTAGCCAGGGGTTGGAGTGCCTTCACCTGCTGGTGGGACAGCGGGACAGATTTGGCATTGTGCTGGGTTACCGTGCTCCCGCAACCCAGCACAATCCCTTCCGGAGCTCTCCGAGTTCATCGGGGCTGCACTCCTGAGGTCCCCGCGCCTTTGGTAGCGGGTGACTTCAATGTGCATGCCGGCGGTGAGCTTTCTGGAGCAGCTCTGGAGTTCATGGAAACCATGGCGTCCATGGGTCTGTCCCAGCATGTTGTATGCCCCACTCACAGGTCTGGCCACACCCTGGATCTGGTCTTTTCCTCCATGTCGGGACTTCGAGTCTGGAGGTTGGGGGCATTGTCCCCTCCCGGTGTCATGGTCAGACCATCACCTGCTTACTTTCCCTGTGGCGATTCCGGCCCCTCCTCGCGGGGACCATCGGCCTCCTGTTTTGGCCCGTCCCCGAAGACTCATGGACCCTTCTCGGTTCCAGGAAGTCTTTGGGGCGTTTCCTGAGAACTGACTGGCGCGCCGGCCGAGGTTGTGGCTAACCATTGGTTTGATACAGCTGCCCAGACCATCGACCGGATCGCCCTAAGCGCCTGCTCCGGTGCCGAGCTCGGTCCCGCCGTGGTTTACGTCTGAGCTCCGAGCGATGAAGCAGGTGAGGAGAAGACTAGAGCGCAGCTGGAGAAGAACCCGGACGGTTATTAGCAAGGCTGCCGTCGTATCCCAGACTAGACGCTATTCCATCGCGATCAGGAGGCTCTAAGATCTTTTGTCTCCTGAGAATTGGTGAGGCCTCGAACCGTCAAGCGGAGCTTTTCCGTGTGGTTCGGGACCTCACCAATCCTAGTCTCGGGCCTCCTCCTACTGAGTTCAGTAGCGAGAACTTTGCAGCCTTTTTTGTTCCAAAATAGAGGCCATCCGGGCCGGCTTCGACTCCGGTTGCAGTAGTACTGCCCCGGCATCCCCAGGTGCTGGGCCGCCTTCGTCGCCTCGGTTGGATGTGCTTGGGCCTGTTTCTGCTGTCGAGGCCTCCAAGGCTGTGGCTCACTGCCGACCGGCGTCCACCCCTTTCGATCCCTGCCCAGCTTGGCTCATCAAATCTGCCGGCGGGACTATGGCCGAATGGGCTTTGCATTTTACCGCCTCCTTCAGCGAGGGGGTTTTTCCCTCTCGTCTGAAGGAGACGGTGGTTAAGCCCATTCTTAAAAAACCTGGCCTATCTGTGGACGTTTTATCCAACTATCGCCCTATAGCCAACGTCCCGTTTATGGGCAAGGTGATCGAGAGGGTGGCGGCGGTTCGGTTACAGTCATACCTGGAGGATCGGCAGTGCCTCGATCCATGCCAGTCCGGGTTCAGGCCTCGTCGGGGACTGAAACAGCTTTGGTCGCGCTGCAAGATGACCTAATCCGGGCGGCCGACAGGGGTTGTTCTACCCTGTTGGTTCTCCTGGATTTGTCAGCGGCCTTTGATACTGTCGACCACGGTATCCTGTTGGATCGGCTCTCCGAGGTTGGTATCGGAGGCACTGCTCGCAGTTGGCTCCGATCCTTCCTGGAGGACCGTCCACAGTACGTGCTGCATGGGGGAGTTGTCGGCTCCTTGGATACTCCTTGTGGGGTTCCTCAGGGTCGTCGCTGTCCCCTATGCTGTTTAACATCTACGTAAGGCCGCTGGCTGGGGTCATTAGGAGATTTGGAGTCTGCTGTCATCAGTACGCTGATGACACGCAGCTCTATCTCTCCTTTTCCACCTCTGCAGTGGAAGCTGTGAGGATCCTTGATGAGTGTCTGGACGCCGTCCTGGCCTGGACCGGGGCGAACAGGCTTAAGCTCAACCCCGAGAAGACGGAGGTTATGTTCTTTGGGAGCTCACCGTCTGGGTACGGTGGCCCTCTTCCGCAGCTGGGGGTTTCTCTCCAGCCTGTGGAGAGGGCGCGGAATCTGGGCGTGGTCCTGGACCCGGCGCTGACCATGGAAGCCCAGGTGGCGTCGGTGACCAGGGCCGCGTATTTCCATCTTCGCCAGATCGCCCAGATCCGCCCGTACCTGGACGTTGACTCTTGAGAGCAGTGGTCCAAGCGCTGGTGATCTCGAGGCTGGACTACTGTAACGCACTCTACATGGGGTTGCCCTTGACTCTTCTCCGGCGTTTGCAGCGGGTGCAGAATGCGGCAGCCAGGCTGGTGGTTGGTGTTACGACCATATCACCCCAGTCCTGGCTCGCCTGCACTGGTTGCCCGTTATGCCCGGATTAGATTCAAGGTCTTGGTTTTAGTTTATAAAACCCTCCATGGCTTGGGACCGGACTACCTGTCAGAGCGTATCGTCCAGCGATCCATCTCGGCCCGTCCAGTTCGGCAGGTGCGCGCGCACTCGCTTCGGGTTGCCACCCCTCGAGAGGCCCGGAAGACGGTTACCCGAAACCGGGCCTTCTCTGTGGCAGCCCCTTCCATTTGGAATGCCATCCCCTGCGAAGTGCGCTCTGCAGAGTCCCTGCAGGCCTTTCGAAAAGCCTTAAAGACCTTTTTATTTCGAGAGGCCTTTGGCGAAATTTAATTTTTTTTTTTTCCTTTCCCCCTCTCCTCCGCCATCGTTGTTATTATTATGTTTATTGATGTCTCCAATTTATTAGTTAGGAAACGTCTTTGACGTGCTGGGGCGCACTTGGAGGCTTTAGGATTTTATATTTACTGTTTGTTTTAACTTGTTACTCTGTGATTGCTCTTGATGTCTGATGATTGTTGTTAGCCGCTTAGAGTCCCCATCGGAGATAAGCGGGATATAAATACAAAAATAAATAAATAAATAAATAATAAACAACTTGAAAGGATTACCCAATATCAGGATCTGAAAATTGAACTTCAGATACTCTGGCATAAACCTGTACAGGTGGTCCCAGTGGTAATTGGCACGCCGGGTGCAGTGCCTAAAAAGCTAAGCAAGTATTTAGAAGAAATTGGAGTTGACAAAGTCACCATCAGTCAGATGCAGAAAGCCGCCTTACTGGGATCTGCTCACATAATTCGCCAATACATCATATAGTCCTAAATGCTTGGGAAACGTTTGGTTTGTAATACAAAATCCATCGTAATTATCTTGTCTGCTGTGATAATTTGATAATAATAATGTGCTGTCAAATCAATTGACTTTATGGCAAGCCTCACCAGGGTTTTCTAGGTAGAAGTAAAAAGTAGTTGACTCTTCCCTTCTGGGTGCAACTTGGGACAGTGCAACTGGCCCAAGACCACCCAGGCTGGCTCTTCTCCCAGTGCAATGCTTAGTGGGGAATTGAACGCTCACCTTTTGGCTCTATGGCCTGATACCTAGTCCACTGAGATTTCCAGCCAGCTTGTGCTAGTAGGGTCTTCCTACTAGTGAATTTTAAGCTGTGTTTTAAGTCTTTTGGACTCGCATGTCTCTTACAGCTTAAATGTGTCATTATCATTTGCCTGATATTGCAATTAGAGTCCCATAAGAAAGGTGGCTAGATATGAACTCAGTGAATGGTTACAGTTGCACAGCCTTGAATGTTAGGGCTTGTGCCTATTCTCTTGAGAATAGAATAGAATAGAAGACAGTGAGAGCGGCCATCTGTTTTCAGCAGAAAAAGCTCTGGGTTTCAACTCCCAAGAGATTTGTTGAGCAAGGCAGCTGCTTTTGGAGGAACCAGACCTTTTTAGAAGATCCGGTTGGATTGCTCCAGCCTTGTGACTCATCCGGATGTTGACTGGAGGCAGCGTGTCCCTTAGCAACAGTAACCAAAACAGCGCTCCGTCCAGTCATTAAAATAGGCACTTCCCTCTCTCCTCTGCAACACGCTTCCTCCTGTTTCTGAAGCCCATCATTTTTATATATTGATATTTTTAGGAAAGGCAAAAAGCAGATCACCCACGAGCATATTTTTCTCCCTGTAGCAAACTAAACAAATACAAGGAAGGGGGTGGGAAGAAAGTGGGAGGTGGAGAAGGAGTTCTTACCCTGAAGCAAGTTTCTTTGACGAATTGGCAATATTTTGCTTCATGGTAAGAAAATGTTCAGGTCAGCTCAGAAAAAGGCTTAGTTACCAGCCCCAGGCATATTGTGCCTCATTTTACATATTCTCCCCCTGTTCTTTTTATACTTTTCCTTATAGCATTTCAGCTTGAATTGTTGGGTGGAAAAAACGGAACCATAAACAATGTGACAGATAGCATCAGAGTCTTTAGAAGTTACTTTTACTCCTGATGTCCCCACCACCACCACCACCACCACCACCACCACCCACACAGTCAACATGATCCAGCTATAGGAGTCTGGGTTTTACCATCTCGAAAAACATTTTTTTTCTGCATAGCATCGCCATTGGCAAATAGAGGCCTTCTCCAGCAGAGACCCCAGGGTGGTGGTGATTTGCTCCAAGTTTCAAGGGATAGTTCCTGGAATTGTGTTACCTCCAGCAATCTCTAGGTAGAACAATGCACTTTTTGCCTGGGTTTGTTTAATTAACATCATTTTGTACACCACCCTTCACCCTACCAGTGAAGAAGTGAAGCAGTGGTGAACAGATGCAGAATACAAGATGGTGAGGCCACTGGCTGAGGTCATAAGGAGATTTGGAGTCTGCTGCATCAGTACGCTGATGACACACAGCTCTATCTCTTCTTTTCCACCTCTGCAGTAGAGGCTCTCCAGACCCTCGACCAGTGCCTGGATGCAGTCATGGTATGGACCAAGGCTAACAGGCTCAAACTCAACCCCGAGATGACCGAGGTTATGTTCTTCGGGACTTCCCCCTCCAGATATGGAGGCCCTCTCCCCAGTCGGGAGGGCGTGCCCCTCCAGCTGGCAGACAGCGTCTGGAATCTGGGCGTGGTCCTGGATCCAGCTGTCACCATGGAGGCCCAGGTGGCCACCGTGTCCAGGACTGCCTTTTTCCATCTTCGTCAAATTGCCCAGATTCATTCATGTCTTGATGGGGAATCCCTGAGAACGGTTGTGCAGGCGTTGGTGATCTCGAGGATAGATTACTGCAACGCTCTCTACATGGGGTTGCCCTTGACTCTCCTTCGGCGACTGCAGCAGGTGCAAAATGCGGCAGCCAGACTGGTGGCGTGTGTGTGTCGATATGACCACATCACTCCAGTAATGGCTCGCCTGCATTGGTTACCCATTGCGTCCCAAATCAGATTCAAGGTCCTGGTTTTAATTTATAAAACCCTCCATGGCCTGGGACCTGATTACCTGGCAGAGCGAATCACCCAGCGGTCAACTTTGGCCTGACCAACCAGAGTGTCGCGGGCGCACTCGCTGTGGGTGGCCATGCCCAGGGAGGCTCAGAAAACGTCCACTCATGGCCGAGCCTTCTCTGTGGTGGGCCCCACACTTTGGAACCATCTCCCCAGCGAATTGTGACTTGCACAATCCCTGCCAGCCTTCCGGAAAGCACTGAAGACCCTACTGTTCCAGGAGGCGTTTGGTGACTCTTAATTTTTTTTTCTTATGTCCATCATCCGCCTGTTTCTTGTCTGTTTTTGCCCCTTTGTGTTTACTGATTTTATTATTGTTATGTAGTTTTTGATTGTCATAATCTGTTTGTTGTAAACTGCCCGGAGTTCCTTCTGGAAGACGGGCGGTATATAAATCTTAAAATAAATAAATAAATAAAATAAATATGAAAATACAAGACATAAAAAATCCATATTTTAAGAGAAAGAAGAGCTGCTTGTTTTTGTTTTTGTTTTTACCCTGCTTTGCTTCCAGGATAGACAAACACATGCCTAGGGGGAAGTAGGGAAGAGGCTTTCCTAGAGGTCAAATCCCAGAGTGACCTGATCCCTAGGGTGAGCAAAATATTCTGAGAGCAACTGACTGACAAACAGAGCATTCCCAGCTTTGCTTTTATTGCAGCGATGTTCTGTAGTCCCATCACTTCCCAGGGAGGGAAGAAGCCATGGCAGTGTTCCAGGGAGAAGCCCTGTTTCCTGCTGGAAAATCGAGTTTCAGAGATGAAGTGTGTAAGCTGGCATTCAGATTTTAAGTCAGATTCCAGTTGGTAATAATAACTAGATGGCCCTTTTGAATCAGTGCATTCAGAAGTAATTGCTTGGCCCACCTAGAAAAGACCCGGTGACTTCAGTATTGAAATGACCAGTGTGAGGGTCAACGGAGTATGATTTTAAGGGTTCCTGGAAGTTCAGTTTGGAAGAACCAGGGTGTGGATACTTGAGGATGTCTCTTTATATGGACCCCTCCTCTCTTCTGCATTTTAGATCACAGCCTCCGCCCAACATGATTTGGGGGCATGTTCTCCCCTCCAAAATCAGACATCCACGGTGAGCGGATGCTTGGCAGTTGTGGATGCACATTGTAGATCTGGGATTTTTGCACCATCAGCTCTGAATTCACCATTCCAACAGCTGCGGTTAACCTTGGAATAAAGGAGAAATGGGAAATGTGGGTGGGTGGAGGCTGAGGGTGCAGTTAAAGGTAGCCTAAAGCTATCGGGGGGGGGGTGATGTCCCTCACTGAAAAGAAAGATAAGATCATGCCAAGTGATGGCAATTGGGAAGGATTATTTTTCTCTCCTTCTGTAGCCCTGCTGAATTTGACTCATGCAAGAAAATTTT
This sequence comes from Phrynocephalus forsythii, assembly GCA_029282475.1. Lineage (NCBI taxonomy): Eukaryota > Metazoa > Chordata > Lepidosauria > Squamata > Agamidae > Phrynocephalus > Phrynocephalus forsythii. The sequence goes on along the minus strand of JAPFRF010000014.1, from coordinate 8,696,506 downwards.
TGTTTGTTTCCCCTGGTATGTGGGTGTGAGCACCGTTTGCTTATGTGCCATTTTTCACAATGCCTGTTCTTAAGGAGCTTTGTATTTTTAAAAATGACTTATTGCACCACCTCATTAGGGTTGGGGCCTTATGTTTTAATAACTGAGATCGGTACATCCAAACAGGAAAGCAGTTTGGTTCAGTTCCGCAAACACAGCATAAGAATTCGGTAATGGCCAAGACGGATTCAGAAGCCTGAATTGGGACTATTTTTATTGGGCATCTAAAATGTCAAACACAACATGGGTTTGTGGGTCCTCTCGAACTCTCCTTCAGGTGTCAATGCTATTTAAAACAGTGTAAATGAAGGTGCTGAGGTATCTGCTTGTAGCTTCTCCTCCTCACCTTGTTGAGAAGAAGTCCATCAGCATCTGCTCTGACTTCTTCCATTACTTGGAGAAGCACAGGGGCCCTTCCTATTGAAGCAGGCAAAAAAAAAAAGCAACAGAGTTGGCTTTATGACCACCAATCTGCAGGCCAAGTTGAGTTGCCCCGTGCGGTTAAAAAGATAAATATAGTTCCCCACCCCCAGCTAAATTGGAGCATCGCAAATAGAGGAGTCAAAATGAGCAGTTACAGCAAGTCCAACCCTTAGCACCAAACTTCTTGCATCCGGGGTGGGGGGGGGCAAAGCAGCTTGAGTTAAATGCATTCCAGAGGACACGGAGTCCTTTTGCCAAGTTATTACACAAGTCACAGCTGGTCTCCTTGCCCTCCTGGAGACGAGGCAGCCGGCAGCCAGAAGGAGATGTGTGGACCTGGCAAGGGTGGTGAGTCTCTGGCCCCAGCCTCCCAGGTGCTGCTTTTCATTGTCCATCTTTCTCTAGAAGACTTTTTTTCCCATAGTAACCACCCCATAATCTGTGGTGTGCCAAAAATGTTTCAAATTCTGGTTATTTATTGGGGAAAATAAATACAGTATGGTTTGTTTTTCAATGGAAATGTTGCTTGAAATAAAACACACAGCGATATAGAGTGCCTTTCTTTAGCATAAATGAGTTTTGTGACACAAAAAGAGCCTATAAGAGACATGTTTTTATGGGAGATGATTTGAAGCTTTGAAGCCCCTTTCCCTCCTTTCTTGGTAGAACTCCTACGGAGGGAGCATTGTCATGTATGAACCTCTAGACCACGAAAAAAGCCATTGAAGGAAGGAATGATCTTAACATTTTGGTTTTGAAGGACATGATGAATTTTTGTGTTGTCACCATCACATGATGATTTGGACTGGCTCTTTTTACATCACTAGCTCTCAGCTAAGCCGACTCCAGGCAGTTCACAGGGGTGGTCTTGATAACTGGTGAGCTGGTGGAAGGGACAGCTTTTATCGGAGAACTGTCTTTCCCAACCCGGTGCCCTCCAGTTGTGTCACATTCCAATGCTGGCTGAAGATAATGGGAGGTGTCGTTGATGACCTCTCTCGCCAGCTGATTTCACGGGGACTTGGTATGCCTGGTTGAGTTGGGCTGGATTTGGTTGAACACATCAAAGCTTTGCTAGTGCTGTTTCTTTGCAACATTTTTTGGATTCTCCCAAGGTCTACTGGGGAGTCAAGAACCTCTCTCCCTCTCCCATTGTAAGACTTATATGCTCGTCTTTACTCTTATTGCTTTGCGGGGTAATGGGCAGGAGGAGCCCAAAAGAGTTACTTGCATCTTGTAAAAAGATTTCTGCAAGGTAAGGACACATCCTGAGCCTGCTGTTATGGAGAAGCCGTTGTTTCCCTTAGATGTGATAGTTTTCCCACTGCTGGTGGTGGCTTTGGCTCAGATAGTACCCTAAGTTGCATTTAATAGTTTGTTTAACACAGTAATCCCCAATGGTGAAAGAACACATGAATAGACCATCAGAAAGAAAGGAAAGAAGGGATCAAACTATGGACATAGGAAGCTGCCTTGTCTGGCTGTTTATCTCCCTTATCTTTAGGAGCCAGTCTGAGTCACCGAGTTGTGACGCACAGTTTGTCCAACCACCTTTTCCATCACCTGGTGTTTTTCTCTTTCAACCTGAGTTGGCCAGGATTAAACCCAGGGGAATCTACATGTGAATCCACTGAGCTAAGGACTCTCCCATTTCAGGTGGCAGATGGGTGACATTTTGTGATTAAATACAATTCTACATAAAAATGTTCTGTGAATAGTGAATTCCCTTTTAACTGATTGATGAGGCATAATCTGGGACCTAATGTATGCAGAGTGGGTGGTCTGCCGCTATTTTGTGGTCATCTCTGCTGTAATTGAAATAAGTGAAAGGTACCCATTGTTCCGTGCACAGACATGTGTTTAGCCATGCTAGCCACATGGCCACGGACTTGACAACACTGGCTCTTTGGCCTAAAAATGGAGATAAGCACCTAGAGTCAGACAGTATTGGGACACAAGTGTGGGAGGAACCTTTACCTTTACCTTTTTACCCATGAAACAAGTATTTCTGTTGATAGGAGAGGCTTCACACTGTGCCTCTGTATGCATCACAGTTCCATCCTGGCCTTCCTTCCATGGAGGTGGGCTTGAAATATCATGGGCTGTTTCAGCATCAAAGATGTTTGGATCATCCCATCATCTGCCTGACAACATTTGGGAAATACTGATTTAAGGAATACTTTGCACAACCTTGGCACAGATGGCAGAGGAACCGCGTCTGTTTTCTGTGGATTGTGATTATTTTTTTGTTGGTGTTGCCTGAGTCAGGGTCCCTCGCTTCTGTGTTACATCTCAACCATTTTCTTATTTCTGAGAATCTTCTGATGGAGAAGAAAAGATGTGGACTTGAGAGACTTATAGCCATGCTGTAGTATAGGAGAGACCCTCTGGTATCCCCTTTTTTCGCTTATTCTGTGCATTTAAAAATAGATTTGAAAGTGGCATTTGTATGTGATGTAGTAGTTTTGATACTGAGCTTAGATGTGTAGCAAACAGGGCTCTAGTTCTCTGCTTGGCCATGAAACTCTACCAGTCTCGATAAAACACCTCCTCCAGACTAACCTCTGTTGCAGCACCTGTTATGAAGCCAAAGCAGCAAATGCAGTCAATGGGAAATGCAACAGCCATGATTACTGTCATGGGCAAATGCAACAGGATTGAGGTTAACACAAAGGAGCCCTTGATTCATGCATCGATTGATGTTTCATTGTTATCAGGGCAAAAGGGCCTTGTGATCAGGGCTAAATATTGATGTACGCAGCTTCTGCAGCTTATAGCACAGGTCATGGACTTCTGTGAAAAAATTGCTTTGACAGATTTCAAGAAAAATATACAGCATCTGCAGCTTCTTTGCATGGAACGAAACCTGCATTTTCTCAATTCAGGTTTTTTGCTTTGTCTTTCTGGCTGCCTGCATTTGCTTCTGAAACGTTCTATTATGCAGCCCCTTCTCTCTCTCTCTCTCTCTCTCTCTCTCTCTCTCTCTCTCTCTCTCTCTCTCTCTCTTGGCTGGCGCTTGGCTACTCTTGCAGCCGTTCCTCCTTCCCTTCCGCTAATGACTGCTTGTTTGTATATTGGTTGGTTGTCGAAATGCATGCTCTTAACGTCTGCTGTCAACCTACTTCTCAGCCCAAGGACGGACCCGGCCACCCAGACGGATTTCCTTCTCCTTCAGCATCTCTCCTCTCATTCCTAAGTCTAAAACTGTCTTTTCTATTGGCTCTTCTTCCAGCGATGAGGAGGAACACTTGGCTAGTAAGTAATCTGCACAGAACGGAGTTGCCGTCGGGTGGTGCTAGGCAGGGGAGCGTCTTTTGCTTCGCCCTCTTTCTTTCTCCAACACCACCGTTGAGTTGCTCCAATCATCTTGGCTGTGTGCCTTATCCTTTTCCCAGGCTTGGTTGAGTCTCACTGCCGACAGCATGACAGTTATTGCTCTGGCTGCTTTAATGGTGGTGTATAAACATGGCTGCTTGTGGGAATGCTTCCTACTCTTACCTCCTGTTAATGGGAATGGGGCGCTTGTCTTGGCTTTGCCTTGTAGGTTGGCTTTGAGCACCGCTCCCCTCACCCCCAGAGGGAGGGCTGTGCTTCGAAACAGCGCCATGTTAAATGCCACCCATTTCTCTTTTGCCGCTTCACATGTTTGCATGCAGGAAATGGCATAGTTGAGACTCATGGATGTGTCTGTTTGAACCAGAGGTGTTTGAATTGAGAATTGTACATCTCATCTGTTGGTTAGCCCACCCTCCAGTCGTCTTACATTAGAGCACATTATTATGATGCCTTTCAGGAGTTTTCTGCTTGGTCGTTCAGCCATTGTTCCTGGAAAGTGGTCCTCCAATAACTTGGCTTTTTGCAAGATCATCAGCTTATTCCTGCAAGACTAGGCTATATATGCGATACCTTTGTAGGCTACTAATAAAATAACAACAAACAAAATCCCTGCAAGCTTTTGAAGGCAATATGCTCTTTTTCAAAGCATGTACCAAAATTCCAAGCAAGGCAAAAGACATGGTTTGCCAGGAGATCATTCTGAGATGTATCAGTTCTTGGTAAGATGCCAGGCAGGAAGCAGCAGGGCTGTTGTTAACGCTGCATCTGAAGTCACCGATTGGGTTTATTCCTGGAAAGCCTTGACTTGCTTCTGGCAAGGAAGGGCGCATTACTTGAGCTCTGAGATTTTCAACCCAGAAAGTTAGATCTAGGCTTAATCTCACTAGGAGCAGAACAACCGAAAGGAGCAGGATTTAAGACAGTTGTGGGTTTCAGTGTTTGCTCGTCCAGCTGTAGTGGGTTTTGAGAAGGTCAGTTCTTATTTTTCACAGCATGGCTGGAACGGCAAATTAAATAACTGAAAGAAATCTGTTGTCCCCCTTCTGCACCTGAGATATCATAGACATTGATATAGACATATGACTTGTCTGCAGCACCTGGACTTGTGAAGGCTTGTTTTAAAATTATTAGCTCCATCTCTAACTAGTTGCAAAGACCCATAAGAATTCACAACAGGGAAGTCCTTGACATGAAGGAGGCTAGACAATTCATAATAAAGAAGGCCCTCTTGTGTCTCAACCATCAGCAGATGGTCTTGTGAACATCACAGAGTGATAGGTTCATCATACGTGCTACTCAGGGGTAAAAATGAGAGAGAGCTTCTCCATACTTTTGTGTTGAGGGTTGTCCCATTCAACTCGCAGGCTAATGATGTTGTCAGCAATGTTGAGACTTGTTAAATAGTCAAAGTTCAGTTTTTTTCCTAGCAAGAGATGTTTGTATTAATTTCAGAATAAAATACAAAAGAGGCTCTTTCGTTTCTGTAGAAAATGTTCCATTCTTTTGCTTTGTAATATTCCATCTGTTGATCAGAAACACATTTCCATTTGTTGTTTGGACCACCTAAGGAGTGTCTCCTGTCAGATGGACACATCTTGGGTGATGCTAAGGGTGGTGGGACAATCTGATCTAGCACTGTTGATCATTGGCACCCAACTCATGTTTGCTGCAGGGGTGTAGAATCCATGTTCTTCCAGAGTTTTGGACTACAACACCCATCACCCCTGAACAATGGCCTTGCTGACTGGGGTGGACATGGGTTGAAGGTCCTGCAACCTCTGAGTAGTTCAGGATTCTGCACCTCTATCTTCAGGGATGATATATGAAATTTTGCCCACCAAGTCTTCCTGTGATAACATTTCCTTCTGTTTTATTCCCCCAGGTAACCGATCTTTCAGCAGCACAAGCTCTTCGCTGACACAGAGGTGAGCTATGTGTGGATCTTTTATGCCACCTGCAAAAGGCAGAGCTTTGTGGTTTGTAGTTCTTGTTGCAAGCTCTAACTTCTCAGAGTTAACGGCAGACATCTCATAGACAAGTTTAAGAAACGGCATTCTGTTAAAACAATCATGTGCCGTCAAGTCAGTTCTGACCTATGGCAACCCTTTTCAGCTTTTCCCAGGTTGAGAATACTCAGAAATGGTTTCCCATTCCCTTCCTCTTGGGGTGCCCTGGGGTTGTGCAACTGGCCCAAGGCCACCCAGGCTGGCTCATCTTCTAGGGGGAGACACTCTCACCTTCTGGATCTCCGGCCGGATATCTAAACCACTGAGAAACCAAGCCAGCTTGTCCTAGGGTCTTCCTACTAGTGCATTTTAAGCTACGTTTTAAGTCTTTTGGACTCACATGTCTCTTACAGCTTAAATGTGTTATTAAAGGTGGCTAGAAATTAACTCAGTGAATGGTTAAAGTTGCATGACCTTGCAGACAGGATAGAATATTGTTCTAAAGAGTTTGCTTCTATTTCTGTGGCACCTCCATGTGGTGCAACACTGAGAAAAATCAGCACACAAGAGACGATGCCTGTATATACATTGCTTCGGTTGTTTCCACTTTCTACAAGTACCCTTATTCAAAGAATTAATAAGGACAGAATTAGTCCTGTCCAGTGCGGCCTAGTGGAGATAATGTCAAACTTGGACTCTGCAGAACAGGGTTCAAATCCCCGCTCAGCCGTGGACACTGATTGGGGGAGTGGAAACTGATAAAAGCCACTCCTTAGATATGTCATTTGCCTTGAAAACCCTATTAGGGCATAAGACAGTCCTAATTTGACAGCACAGAACACACACATACCAAGCTGCGGTGGACTTATCTTCTTGCCAATCAATGTATCTGGAGTCAGTCCATTTATATAATTGCTGAACTCCACACACTCTTTCTAGCAAATATCTTTCCTTAAATTAGAAAAGCTTGTGCCTCCCACACGGTTTCTTGTTCAGCGCTCTCGCTCAGCTGCCAGGAAGTGGTATGTGCAGCTTAAAGCAGCAGAGGGCACTGTGGCTATTTGGAGTTGGTGCTTGCTTTGAGAAAGAGTCTTTACCTTTAGGATGATGTCCTGTTCTGGTAGGAAGCATGCTGCTTGTTGCAAAACACCTGTATTTGCAATATGCATCAGAGTTGCCACCCTTCAGAAGGGGGGTGGGAACCACTTCCAAGTTTTTGCTAACTACAAGCCTGATACACACAAACCAACCATCAAAACCTTTTTGTGTGAAAAAGGTACTTTGGAGGCTCCCATCACGAGAAGATCAGACTCCCTTGAAAAGAGAACGATTCTAGGAAATGTGGATATCAGTCAGTTCCAGCATCATGAAAAAGATTGTTTTAAAAAGTTGAATAGCCTTTTTAAGACCCAAAAGATCTACTTTGCCATAAGCTTCCAGGGGTTCCAGTTCATTTCCCCAGAAGGAGATCTACAAAAATGTCAGTGTGAAAAAGAATCTGCCAGTTTTAAAGGTGCCACAAACAGCTCCCTCCTGCTTTTTTATGACTTCAGAGTGCTGTGAGCTTTTCCCAGAGCAGAGAAGTATCCCTTAATAATAATAATAATAATAATAATAATAATAATAATAATAATAATAATAATAATAATAATAATAATAATAATAATAATAATAATAATAATAGGCTTCCCTGGCTTGCTTTTCTTGAAAGGGGAAGCTAAGCAGGCAGCTGGAACAGGCATTTCGTTAATGTAGAACATGAAAAGGAAAGCCTTCTGAATTTGCTCCGTGACCTGCTCCCTGAGATGTCCTGTCTCTTGGTTTTCAGCATCAGTGAGGAGGAGAGCGGCAGCTTCTTGCCCCCCAGCCCCTCCAGAAAAGACTTGGAAGGCAAAAGTGGAACAAAAGTCAGCCGCACGTTCAGCTACCTCAAGAACAAAATGTCCAGCAGTAAGAAGAGCAAAGTAAGTAAGCCAAACAGGTGCCTGCAGGAACTTGGGTGGGCGCTTTGTGGTCCAGCCGTCGCCTCACGGCCAAAGGCATCCGGGTTGACTTGAAGCTACAGGGGACTTTTCCCCAACTCTGGGGGTTTCTCTTCCTTTTGGGGTGGGGCTGCCAAGGGAAGAGGTCAAGATTCAGAGGAATGATGTGTGGACTTACCTTTTCTGTTCGGAATCTCTAAGGAGGGGGGTACTGCAGGTTTAGGAAAGTGGTTATTCAATACTGGGCCAGCAGAGACAATTATAAGACATTCCACAGAACCAAAGATAGTGTGTAGCTCTATAGGAAACAAAGGATAAAATGAGTATAGGATTTCCATATCTGCAGGTTCACTTATCCACAGTCTGAAAAATATTATATTAGAGGCCTTCTAGTGGCCAGTTTCGATAATGCATCTTAAAATATGTTTCTGGTTCCCTACATAGTAAGCATTTGCTATTATATGCAGATTTCAGTATCTGTAGAGCAGCAGCAGTGGAACCAATCCCACCCTGCAGATGCAGGGATCCTACTATAATCTAATTTCTGGAATATGACTTGGTGGCACTGTCTGACAGTGGCTTCAGTCCTTCCTAGAGGAGAGAATGCAGAAAGTGGTGTTAGGGGACTCACGTTCAACACCACGGCCACTGACCTGCGGGGTACCTCAGGGTTCTGTTCTGTCTCCTATGTTATTTAACATTTATATGAATTTATATTATACCCCTCATCACCTCCAGATTTCAAGGAAGCTGTTTCAATTTTTTTCTCTCCCTTGTGATGCAAAAGGGTAGCCTGGAGCCTTTAAAAAGTGCATTAAAAGCATACAATTGCACTCAAACCATCTGACATTCACAACTGAAATTTAGGTACAATATTCCACCTAGTATGATAGCCAACTGCTTTAAATGGTAACAGTCAGCAAAGCCAGCTTTTGATAAAGTGACATCTATCCTTAATATAAATAAGATTTAGTATCTTAGTCTGCCCTCCTCTCCCTCCCCCATCTTTTTCATTATTTCCCCTATTTTATTGTGTCAACCCTTGTTGACAGTCAACCGTTGATAATGTTCTCAGAACAGAGAACATGTTTGTAAAGAAAATAGTAGTTGATAGGACAACCCTATAAAACGGCTTGGGAGTGGGGTTTGGAGAAGTTACTTTTGTGGTTTGTAATGGTCCCATGATCCTTGAAGTTTCAGTCTTGAGCAGTTTTCCACGCCTTGTCTGGGCTAATGGTGGACTGGCAGCCTTTTTCTTTTTAAATGTCCTTTGTTTAAGAACCCTGCTTCTGTGGAGCAATGCTGGATTTTCTAACGATTGCAACACAGCAAGGCAGTTGTGCAAAGACATTTTACTTCCTTATGTGGGTGTGCGTCTCTGGAGTGTGCAGATTCTGTAAGAGTTCAAAAGTTCCTCTGTCTATACAGAGTCAGATAGGTTAAAAAATATATACAAAGCACATTTTAGCTTTTTGGCTCTTGATGTTTCAGCTTTCTATATCCCATTCACAGGTTACATCTTTGATTAAAAAAAAAAACATTCAATAAGCCCCATCATTTCATGCACCCAAAAATTGCATTCAGGCACAACAGAGTACAGTGGTACCTCGTAAGATGAATGCCCTGTAAGACCAAAAACTTGCAAGACAAATGAAATTTCCAGCAATAGACAAAACTTGTAAGACAAATTTCCCCCTTGTAAGATGCCCCAAGCACATCCGATCTCGCCTGATTTCAGAAGCTAAGCAGGGTCGGGCCTGGTTAGTACTTGGATGGGAGACCACCAGGGAATACCAGGTGCTGTAGGCGCCTGGAGTAGGAACTGGCAAACCACTCCAGTATTCCTAAGAAAACTCCATGGTCATGGGGTCACGAAGAGTTGGTCATGATTGTAACGACACAACACACGCGCACACACAAGATGAATAACATTCATGAAATAATTAAAAAAAAACACCCAAAGGAAATTTCCAAAAATGCTCCCAGGATGCTTAGCAACCCTGTAGCAACCCTGTAGCAATACAGGTATTGAGTCCTCTAAAAATGCACCCAGGATGCATTGCAAATTTGTGGCAATAAATTTAAAAAAAAGGCACTCAGGACTCATTGCAACCCAATGGCTTATGGTTAGGACAAGGCTTCGAGTGTAGAGATGTGCCCAGTGGTTATGCATCATATTGCACAGTGTTTATGTCTTTAAAGTGCACTTTATAAATAGTTGTTTTAAAACAAAAAACAGGTGTGTCCATCTTTTTTTCTTGTCTTTGGAATGAATTAGTCAGTTTCCCATTAATTCCTATGGGAAACCCGCATTTTGTAAGATGAATTATTTGTAAGACGAATTGACCCGTAGAACAAATTATATTCATCTTACAAGGCATCACTATATATTTGAAAATCAGGGGAAATATCTTAAATCCTAGTTAGTTAGTCATCTCACTTAATGGGCTCAGCCAGGATTCCTCCAGATTGTACTGAGAAATTTTGAGAAATATTTTAGTAGATTTTTATACCACGCGCCTGGCAGCGAAGGCCAGATACATTATACTGTATGATTAGTTATTTCTCTGTATAGGTACTGGTTGGGAACATCTGCAGAAGAGTGTATGGATGGTGGGGGTTTCTTTTATGATAAGCCTTTTTCAATCAAAGTGCCATTGTTTGCACAAGACTTGCCACGAATCATTTGGGAAAGATGGCATGCTGCAAGGAAGAGGGGAAGCTGTTGTTGAATCCAAAAAGCTGAGATTCAGATTCATGGAGGTTGATAGAGAATCCCTGATCACGACTATTGCAATGTGTTGTATGTCGGAAGCTCCTTCCAAACTGCAGCTGATCTCAAACAGGGAACTGGGGCCCTACCTTGGAATTACTCACACGGGCTTCGTGTGTTGAATGTAGCTTCAATCAGCTCAAAATCCAACATTGCCTACAGGGAGATAGAGTAGGTAATAGGCAATACCTTTATAAAAGGTAAAGGTCTCTTCCCCCCCTCCACACATGCATGCTAGTCATGTCTGACTCTAGGGTGGTGCTCATCTCTGTTTTCAAGCCAAAGAGCCAGTGTTGTGCAACTCCATGGCCACGTGGCCAGCATGGCTGCAAGGAAACACTGTTTTCCCTTCCTGCTTTTTATGGTGGTATCTGTTTGTCTACTTGCATTTACATGCTTTCGAACTGCTAGGTTGGCAGGAGCTGGGGTTCACAGCGGGAGCTCACTCCGCTGAGTGGCACCCAGGATTCGAACTGCTGAGCTGCCGACTTTGCAGCCAACAGTTTTCAGAGCCTTAGTCCGCTGAGCCACCACAGCCCAATACCTTTATAGACAACTAATATATATATAAGTCCCAAGAGATCTTGGCAAAATAAATTTTGCCAGGCAGTCTGGCTTAGATGTAAGCAGGAAGGTTTTTAAAGTTACAGTCCATGAGGCCGTGGATTGCATTTCTCAATCCAGCTCTTCAAACAAAGGTCCATAGGACATGCGCCCATGCACACACCTCTTTGCACTTGGGCGACAGAGGAGATGCTCTCCACTCCCTAGCCCCGCCTCCCCACCCTTTGCTCATTTGAGCATCAGCAATGGGTTTGAAGAAGCACATTTCCTACTTGTGTGCCTCCTCTAGAATTCTGGGCTTCTCACTTGCATATAGAGCCTTGTAAATAATTTCTATAGTCTCCCCACCTCTGTTTTACAATACACGTTTTTTTTTAAAAAAATTATTGGTGTTGCTTGTTAGTTCAGTCTCTTACATTTATTTGTTCGTATTGTGAGCTTACCTTCTCACTTTTGACATGGTTATTTATATTATACATTTAAAAATTTTTCCCCACCTCTCTTTTTTTTAAAAGGAACCAAAGGGGTTGCTTTGGAGGTCAAAGTTTTATGTTCGGCCTTGTGTTTGCCTCGTTTTTACATTTGCTGTAAGCCGCCTAGAGAACATGTAGCAAGCTTCCTCTGTCTTTAAACAAATAGATACAGCATAACCAAATCTTCACAACATTTAACGTGCAACTACTAACAGAGTGTTGTAGAGGCGTGGCTTCTGTTCTTTAAGGCAAGCTCTTTTATTCGGATTGCTTAGGAATGCCTTAGGTATCATACATACAGAGATATGCTTTACCCTGAATTGTCATGTGTTCATTTTTCTTGGGCTTGCCATGTATGCATGAGTGTGGTGTTTTTTCCTTTCTCCTTTTTTGTTGTTTAAGAACTAGAAAAGAAGCAGGAACAACAACCCTGTCTTGAAAGAGGAAGTAGACAGGATGTCTGTGGGTGCCTGCTTTTTAAATACTGCTAGTTGTTATACTGTCATAAATATGTTGCTGTTTTTCTTTTTCTTGGAAATGGTTGTGGGCTCGAAGCTGGAAGGATAAATCCCAAACAACAAGCGCTAATTTATGATGGTGTCTGCTGGTTTATGGTCAGCGTGGGGAACTTATTGTTACCCACAAATAAGAGCTCCACTGGTGCTCCGTGCTTCAGATCCTGAGCGTGTCTCCCTGTCTACGCCGATTCCGTCGCTGTCCTCCAAAAATTTGAAAGTGGGAGCAGTAGCAATAAGACCACCGGCACCAGGAGGGTTAAAAAAAAACCTCTTTGAGGAAAAGGCCAAGAAACAACCCTTCCTTCTCTCCTCCCCTCAGTCTTTCTCTTGCTCAACGAGTTTCTGACTTCCTTTCCCTCCACCACCCTTTGATGATAACAGATTCAGCAAGACACAAGATAGAGTTTTTTTTCCCCCAGCAGCCAACTCTCCCACCTTCTAACTTCATGCATGGGTAGGTGTCTGTTGCCACCACGCTCTTGCGGGACAACTGGGAAGTATGTCCCACAAATGGAATCGTTTTTCCGACGTGCCCCACATATCCGTGAAGCTGATCGGACGGTTCCATACGGAGGTAAGATCTTGTTTCCCCCACTGCCCTCTGATGGACAGGCTGAGGACAAGGGAGGAGGTCAGGAGGAGAGTTTTCCCGTGTTGGGGTGGGGGGCATCTCATGGAGGCTTGATGGGTTAACTGAAAGGTCCCATGGCTTCATGGGCTCCTAATCAACAGCCCCATATACTTCAGACACACCTTTGATTCCCATGTGGCGCTAACTGTCTCACAAGCCCACCTGAGTTGAACAATGGCTTGGTTTGTATCTGCTGCCAAAGAGATGTAGCGTTTTGTTTAAATACTGGTATGTGTTTTTGAGGTTCTCCCCCCCCCCCACTGAAGGACTTGATCTCCATTTCCTGTTTTTTACCCGAGAGAGCGGCTTGCACTTGCTCTCCTAATTCATCTAGCAGGGGCTGCTTCTCAAATGAACATCAGGGTCCCTTAAACAGGGCCATGCTTTCTGAAGAAATGAAAACGTCCGGAGTTGCATGGCTCCCGCCCATCAAGACACAAAGGAGAAGGGAAATGCATGATGTTGGGGGCCAAGTCTGTGTTCAGAGTAGTACAAGTGAGAGGCTAGACTCTTGCGGAGGCCATAGGCATTAAAATTAAGCAGTCCCAGGCTTTTGTGTACGTGGGCAGCTTTTCACCTTATGTCTGTGCTCTTAGAGTTTAAAAGCAGAAGGCAGGATTAAGCAATAATGGCTCCATTTACAGAGTCCATTTAGAGGAATCTGTACAACAGCCTTGTCAGGATTGTAGTGTGACGCCTCCTTTGTTTGCAAAGTTTAGGTACTGTACCTTTGTTCAAAGAGGGTGTTAAGTCCGAGGGGTGGTGGTGTGTATGTAGAGTGCAGTAGAGGTCAATCAGGATTTGCAAGGCCTAGTCCAGTGGTTCTCAACCTGTGGGTTCCCAGATGTTCCTGGACTGCAACTCCCAGATATCCTGGCCAGCTCAGCTAGTGATGAAGACTTCTGAGAGTTGCAGTCCAGGAACATCTGGGGACCCACAGGTTGAGAGCCACTGGCCTAGGCTGTGGCTCTTCAGGTTTGTGGCAATGAGGTGCTGGAGGGGGACAGTATGGGAGATGGCCCTCTGTATAAAAGCTGCCTCTCTGTAAAGAAAACAAGGGTATTGGGGGCAAAAGCTACCCTTTACATTTGGAATCCTTTATTTCTATAATTTGGTTTGTGTTTGTTTGACTGTTTTTTGAGGGGGAGGGGAGTGCCCTGCTTTGTGAGCTTTCTGGCTAAAATTTGGAGTGATGGACCAATGAGACTTGGCAATGGAAGAGTGTTTTGAGTTTCCAAAACCTGGGTAGGATCCTTAAAAGTGACTTGACCACATAGTCAGCAGCAGCAGCAGCAGCAGCAGCAGCCCTGACCCGTGTTTTACTGCAGCAAGGACACAGGTTACAAAGCCTTTTAATGCCAGAAGGACTACTTTGGCATTATAATCACAGTCCCTCAGGCTCTCTCCCAGAAGCCCACAACAGGTGCTTTTCTCTATTTTTATGAGTAACACTGTCTGGGCCAGTAATATTTTCCTTTTACTGAAGCTCATTTTTGCAAGTGAACTGTTCATTCTTGAGAATGCCACTGTTCCTTGTTTTTAAAAAGACAAGTCGCGGGCGGAGACTTCTGAATCTTTTTAGGGAAAAGCGCCCATGGTGTGGCTGGTATCCCTTCAGAAAGTTGGGCCACTTCAGTCCTGCAGTTGTCAAACTAAGGCATTCTACTCCAGGCTGGTCTTGGCCTCACTCAGGTTCAGCCTTGGCATCACTGGATTGTGAGTTTCAGCAGCTTCAGCCCAGAACAGGCTTCAGGCTGAAACCCTTTTTGCCCGAGAGCATTTTTCTGCCATGGTTAGCTGGGAAGTTGCAGCAGGATGGTGACCTCAGTGGTTCTTCCAAATAATTGCATCTGTAGGTTCAAGGGTCGCAAATAGAGATGGGCACGACTCAAAAAAAAATGGTGTTTTGTTTGTCATTTGGTCGTTTAGGGGTCCGTTTCGGTTTGTTTTCGTTTTCATGATGTTTTTTGCAAAAAAAATCATTTTTGTTTCATTAGGTAACGAAATGAAAAAATGAAAAAGAAAATGAAAAATTGCTTTTTCATTAGCATTCTTTTTAGTTCAATGCATCTGCTGCAACGAAAACGAAAAACACGGAAAATTTGGTCATTTTGTTTTCGCTTTCATTTTTTTTAAAAAATTTCGTTTCATTTTTGTTGCATAATGAAACGAAAAAACGAAAAATCGCTCATTTCGTGCCCATCTCTAGTCGCAAACTCAAGATGGCTTAGCTGAGTAGAACACACACTAGGAACTCAAGACAGTCCAGTGCGGTTCATGCTTCCTTGACAGTGAGGATGTGTCTCTGTGTCTACACACTGACGGCAGTTGGATACCCTTTTGACTGCCAATGGCTACCACCCTATGATGGGGTTTGTAATCTGGCCAAGTCCATAGCATTTTGTCATTCTGTAGTTCCAGGGGAGTGCACTGCAGCCTATCAGGTATCTCAGGATTCTGTGAAATGGATCCATGGCATTAAAGTTGTGCTGTAGATATGTTATAAATTCCAGAGCAGCAGGGATTTTTCCTCAGGTAAACATGCCCTAAGCACATCCAATCTTGGCTGATTTTGGAAGCTATGCAGGGTCAGCCCTGGTTAGTACTTGGATGGGCAACCACCAGGGAATACCAGGTGCTGTAGGAGTAGGAACTGGCAAACCACTCCAGTATTCCTGCCAAGAAAACTCCATGGACATGGAGTCACAAAGAGTCAGTCATGACTATAACGACACAACACACAACACAAAAATGTGCCAAGGATACCTCATGCTTTAGACAACCTGGTTGCTATCACTTATAACTTTGTCATTGCTCTTTGGAATGCCGTGCCAGAAAACGGAGCTGATAAGATAGCCCGGAGGGGGTTACAGTCAGAACTATAGGAATGTGCAACACATCTAGAGACACTTGGGGCTGAGTAAGAGAGACAGGGAGACAGAGCCACAGTTCTATGTATCCTGTTTCCAGGGTTTGGATGTGTCATCCAGAGGTCTCAGAGGTTTTCCTTCTGCAGATTGCAGAAGTTGGCTTGTTTGCTTTTATCTTTCCTTCCATCTCCTGTGCTGGCCCTCAGACTGGTTTACAGTTAACTGTGTCCTGGCTGAGCTTGTCAAACAGTAGAATTAATACAAGGCACAGACTTGAGGCATCTCCCCCAGCCGACCCCACCAATATTATATTAGATTAGTGGTTCAAGAAGGAGTAGCCATAGTTCAGTGGCCAGTTTATGACTGCATAAATGGAGGGCACAAATTAGTTCTGTATCTATATTATTTTAAACTGGTGACTGGAGTCTTAACTCTCAGAAATGTTAGTACAAAAAAGTCAAGTACCTCCTTGGGAACAAAAGATAAGGCACTGGCTTTATTGAGATCAGCTAAAATTTTATAAGAATGTACAAGCTTTCAGGTTCTCCAGAATTCTTTATCGGGGTTTGCAGTTATAACCAACCAACCAACCAACCAACCAACCAACCAACCAACCAAATAAAGAAAGAAAGAAAGAAAGAAAGAAAGAAAGAAAGAAAGAAAGAAAGAAAGAAAGAAAGAAAGAAAGAAAGAAAGAAAGAAAGGGCCATGGGAAAGCAAGCATAGAAGTCTAGAAAATTGTCTCAAAGTGGCAACCACGACAACTGCAGCTGCTAAGAGAGTGCCAGCATCATCACTCGACCAAATGATTTATCATCAAATTGAGAAAGGAGAAAGGCAGAAGGACAGCAAAGGAGTGCTTTAAAAAACTCAAGAAACATTGAGTAGTTTGCTAAGTGTTCTTACCATCTTATAAGAAAAATATGAAACAGAAACACTTGGTGTCACCTGGGTAGATTCAGTGTATAGCATCCTAAAGATTAAGGGAAGGAAGAAGTAGAGGAGCAGTTTTTATTGTCTTCTGCCAAGGTGGTCATGTATCAAAAACAAATGGGTCTGTAATGGACAGCCTGGTGGACTACGTGGTGCCTAGAATGGAGCTCATCCCTTTTAGGAGGGCTAGGTGAGGGATGGGGACCACATCATCCTCCAGATGAGGTTGGGCATCTGCAGCTCCCATCATCCCCGGCTGTGCTATCTACAATTGATGGGAGTAGCTCTGTGGTGATGGCTTGTTTCTCTCCCAGGGGTTAGGTTATACGGTGGGAAAGGTGTTCACATGTATCACCGGTAGATCTGACCCTACCGAAGAAGCTCTTGGATTCTGTGTTTGGAAGTGTGTGTATGTGTTATTGTTGTTGTGTATATCAGCGGGCTTGGGGGAATGGAGTCCATCTGTGCATGCTGGGGATGCTCTAGCATTCCTTTCTTCTGCACAACTCAAAATGTTATTGCTAAACAGACAATATAAAAAATACTAATGGCCTTGGTCAGGGAGGCTGATTCAGGCATTGACGTGCATCATAGCCGGTGTCAACCATGGGTGACTCACAGCTCCTCTTGTGAATTTAGCTGTTTGAGGGCAAGGGAGGTGAGACTTGAATTTGGGTGTTCAGCATGTGGTCTGTCTCCCACATGCCATCGAGCTCATGGTCTTGCAGGTGATGGTGTTCCAATACAGGCTGAATTCCCTCCATTTCTTGTGGCAAGGGGACCTTTTCCCCTGGAGAACATTGCACACTTTTCGGTCCGTCATGTTTCCTCACCTCCCTCTCCTCTTCTTTTTCAGGAAAAGGAGAAAGACAAGGAGAAACTGAAAGAGAAGGAGAAAGACTCCAGGAGAAAGACAAGGACAAGAAGACCATAAATGGTCACCTCTTCAGTGCCACCCCAACCGTGGGGCCAGTCACTTGCTACCACTGTCTGAAGCCTTTTAACAAGGACTCTTTTGCCTGCTCAGGTGAGCTGGTTCCTTTTGCCTTGAGTTCCTATGCAGATAATTACTTGCAGCATTTTCATTCACCATCATGTTGTTTCTCTGCAAAACTCTTTACGGCAAGGTGTGGGGATGGCGCCTGGCCTAGATGCTTTTAAAGGCAGCAGATTTCTGGAGGAAAGGTCCATTGCAGGTGTCAGGCCATGATGGTGATGTGTGTGACCTCCTGGCTTAAAAGGAAGGTACCTCGAAGTGCCAGATACAGGGGAGTGGCATCAGGAGACAGGCCTCTAGTTGTCTCATGGGCTCCCAGAGGCATCTGGTGGAGACACTGTGAGATACAGGAAGCTGGACTAGAAGGGCTGTTGGCTTGATCCAGAAGGGCTCTTCTTAGGTTCTTATGCCCTCCCCCCCCCAATCTGCCCAAATGTAGATGCTCAGTATGTTTATGATACTTCCAGAAGGGTTATCATTTTGGACCTAAAAAGGGCTCTGATTGCTCCAAAAATGGTAGACTCATAATTCACCCTGTTTGATGAGGCTGACTCAACCTTCCGTCCTTCTGAGGTTGATAAAGTGAGTACCAGCGTGCGGGGTGGGGGAGGAGTTGGGGATATGTAGCCTGCATAATTCAATTGCAAACTGCCTAGAGTGCTTTGAGGTAGTCAATAAGCATCACATGTTGCTTTTTGTCTAGACCAGTGGTTTCCACCGTAGGGTCTCCAGATGCTCTTGGACTCCCAACTCCCCAAAGCTTTCACCTCTTGCTGTGCCAGCCATGATTTCCGGGAGCTGCAGTCCAAGAACATCTGGAGACCCCAGGTTAGGAACCACCCGTTTAGAATGTAGCTGTAATGGATGGGTGGGTGGGTAGCTTATCTCTTCTGCTAGTGAGCTCAAGGTTGCAGATGACTCTTTCTCCCCCACCATCCTTTACAAGATCCTTTCTATTGTATATAAAATTGAGCAATGGCCGTCCCATCTGTTTTTCAGCTAAGTGAGTCCTAGCTGGAATCTTTCATCATTGCATCTTAATTAAGGCTGCCTTCACACAGCCCTTGTGTCAGCCTCTGGGTCAACTGGGCAAAAATGCCAGGGCCTCAAAGGAATGACCACTGCTAGCTCTCGTCTCCTTTCCTCCTTTGGAGTAAAAAAAGAAGAGATGAGAGCCTAGTTCTGGGAAGAAACCTGAGCAACAATATAAGGAGGAAAGGAAGATCATATCACACAGGACAGTAATGAAGACTAAATTAAGTTAAATTTGATGAAGCAATGATCAATTCTAATGCAACGACCCTTTGCTGGAGCCCAGAGGAATCCTGGTAGAGTTGAGATGATGGTGAGCATCTTAATAGTGGTGCAGGCAGCTAGATAGAATTTCCAATTATTTTCTGATTCCCCTGCTGGTTCTGTTTTTGTATGCTTGTTTTGATCATGATGTTTATTACAATTTATTTGCCCTTCTATTTAGTTTATTATGTTGCATTATGTTACATTGCTTTATTTAATTATTATGTCCACTTTTTGAATTTTTATACACTGCCCAGAGTAGCCCAATAGCTAGATGGGTGGAATATAAATCTAATAAAATGAAATTAATTAAAATTAAAGAAATAAAGAAATAACATAAACTTTAGACAGTCCAATAATCAGAGTTTTTTGCATTAGAAGCCTAAAATTACATACAATGAATAAAGCAGTTTAAAAATTACATAATAAAGCTACAAAAAACAGGTAGCAAATAAAGTAGACACATAAATCAATAAAAGCAGCAGCAAAATAAAAGAGTGGCAGAATCTGAAACATGTGTAACCAGTTGTTTAAAATGAGAGAAAAAAGATGTTAGCCTTGTGGATCAAACTATTTTATGAAGGTGAAGGTAAATGATTCTGAAACCATTGTTTTACAGACAAGGTGCCATGTTTGAAAACAACAACCCTTGTTGAATTTTGATCACTAGTTTAAAGATGGACTCAAAACACTTCTGTGTTGTGCTCAAAACACAGCACTGCCGGGGCTGATTTTCTGAGATTGAGGTCAACCCATCCCTTGGGCAGTCCCATTCTGGCCTGCGGTAGAGACCCCCTACAGTCCACCTGCAATGCAAATGAGCTTGTGTTGAGGTGAGGCGTTTGAGGGAAACGTTTTCGGCCACTTTACGAACCAAAGCTGGGATCAGGTGGGCGAAGGTTCCGCCTGAGTCACGGACTGTGGCACAATTCAGTACTTCCCTTCTCGTGTTTGACATCAGGTGTAGCAAGTCAAAATGGAGCCTTGTTGGGGGCAGGTGGGTGGGGAATTCCTGGTCAGAGAAACTGCACTTGCCGGTTTGTTGCTGTTGACTCAGGTGAAAACATGGTCTCGTGTTAAAGGTTAATCTCTGAGAGGTTTCTCTTGCCCAACCATGTAGACTCGGAGGATGATAATGAGTCTCCCAGCAGCTAGCTTTTTCCCATTGCAGCTGCGGCTCCACCTTTAAGGGCCGTTTGAATAAACCTCTTCCTAGAAGGAGCTTCTGAACTTTTCCCTCAGAGAAGCTTGGAGCAGAACTTTAAGTAACCAGGCCTGCTAGTCTTGCGCTAGTCAACGTTCTCACAAGGGCTCCCTCTTGCAAGGCCACTGGATTGGCTATGGCTCCCTCTTGCGTGACCTCCTCATGCAAAATCTGGGCTTGATATTAGCTGGACATCTGGCTGAGGAGCCAAAGGCAGAGATTTTGATTTCCCCCGTTGTGCCTCCAAGGGAGGAAAGCCATCCTGTGTCACCTTGGGCAAACTGCACAATCTCAGGATGTCCCCAGAAGGAAGGGAATGTTGAACTGCTTCTAAAGACCCTCTACCCAGAAAACCAAGGAAAACGGTCAACATAATTCAGAATTAACTTGGTAGCACATAAACTGACAAATAAAGGCGGTGTATGTAGTATCTTAGTTTTGATTTAGTTAGTTTCCCCCCAAAAAAATATTGCCTTCTTTTTCTTCCCATGCTTGCTTTTTATTTTTATTTTATCGCATTGGAAAACTATGTTTTCTTCCTAAACTAAAATTTGTATCTATTTCTCCGAATGGGAACTTTGATCTGCTCATTTCATTCTTACTAACCTGAATTGCCTTGTGAAAGCGGGCAGTATACAAATAATAAAAAAAAAACTAAGCTAAACTAATGTAGATATTTTTGTCTCATCAGCCAAAGGGTAATTTTTCTGCAGCATTTGTTTTCAAATATGCACATGTTGTGCTTACATGCATGCCTTTGTTGGTGTGATCTTGATTTAACCGAAACATCTTTCACGCCTCCTAAATTGTGCAAATTGTCAAGATGAAGCATCGTCTTACAGTGAGTAAGAAATAATAATGCTCCATGCGCTGTCAAGTCAATTCTAAATTAAGATTACCCTTTTCAGCATGTTTAGGTAGAAAAAAGTAGTTTACCGTTCCCTTCTTCTGTGGGTGCCCTGGGACTTGTGAAGCTTGCCCAAGGCCACATAAGCTGGATCTTATTCCAGGAGGAACCGTGGGGAATCAAACTCTCAAACTCTGGCTCCATAGCCAGAGACCTCAACCACTAAGCTATCTAGACAGCATGCGAGCATGTCCAAACTTTGGCCCTCCAGATGTTTTGGACCACAACTCCCACAGTCCTTTGTCATTGGCAATCTAAGCTTAGAATTCTGGGAATTGTGGTCCAAAACATCTGGAGGGCCGAAGTTTGGACATGCCAGGGTAAGAAGAGGTGTAAAAAAAAATCATATTTTTGAGAATGTTGAATCCAGTGGAATGTCTTTTCCATTGCTTACACTGTCTAATTCATGAAACACAGGGTTCTTAAGGGACGAGGTTGCAGGTATTCTATACATTGTCAGGTCTTAATTTGAATTCCTAGCTAGACATCCGAATGAGAAGTGGTCAGAGAATTAACCTTGCAGCTAGTATCAATGTATTTGCTTTCTCTTACAACTTTGTTTCCGCAGGACAGGTCATTCTCCTGTCATCACTTCATGACCATTTATGCCAGCTGGAGTGCAACCCCTTTAGTCTTTATTTTTCTGCCCCAGATATAGTATCTGACCTCTATGGTTTGAAACAGAATTCCCGATAGGCCTCTTCTAGAGAACAATTGCTCCTTTGCACCTAAGAAAGTTAGAATAACTCAACTCTCCTTGAAGGCCTCAAGAAGAATATGAAGTGAAATCCAAGTGAGAGCATAGCTGATGTTAATGTGTGTGTTCTTTTCCTCTACCTAGGCTGTGGCGTCATTGTCCATAAAAGCTGCAAAGAGAGCATGGCTGCCTGTGCCAAGGTCAAAATGAAGGTATAAAGCTTTCCCTCTTTTCATTTGAACACACAGATTTACCTTACCAAAGCTCAAGGCGTGAGGGGGCGCGCATGTGTCTAAGTGTGCTGTCAGCTGAAGATTGTGCCATGGCAATTGCACCAGGGAGTTCAGAATGCATCCCCTCTTGGCTCTTGAGAATGCAGGAGCTTTGTCAGACTCAGAAAATCTCACGTTTGTCTTCCCCGGAGGGACGTTTCTAGCCCTAATGGTTGCTGGAAAAAAACAACCAAACAAAAAAAAAAAAACACACACACACACACACACACACACACACACACACACACACACACACACACACACACACCAAATTTTGGACCATCTTCTGGAATGGTAGATAGGACTTCTGGTGTGTTGGATGTTTGTTTCGTTGTGACAAGAACCAATAAGTGCATGGATTTCCTACGTGTCAGTGGTTCCCAACCTTAGGTCTCAGATGTTCTTGGACTAAATCTCCCAGAAGCCTTTCCCCGCTAGCTGTGCTGAGTTTTAGTCCAAGATCATCTGGGGATACGAGATTGGGAACTGCTGACCCACGGAAAAGGAAAAACAAAAACAAAAGAGCATTCCATTTGTTGCATTCTGGTGGTGACAACAGAGCTTTTATGATCTTCTGAATAGGTAGGTCTTGTATTCTGTAAAAATCTGGGTCAGGATATGGGGGGGGTATGAATATGTTTGAGATGTGTGTATGGTATATGGGTGTGTATTCCTAATGTGAAGGCAGACCTGAAAGCCCTCCTTTAATATGATTTTTTTTAATTTCAGCTCCAGAAAGGAGGTCTCCATCCACATGACTCCTCCTCCTTGCCTACAGTAATTATGAGAAGTAAGAGTGAGTAGCTTCCCCTCCTTCCTTGCTATCATTTCTCAGAAGCTTTTTTTTTTTAATTACTTCCGGAGGTAATCTTTGCCATCAGGAGCCAAACCATTGTCCTTCTTTTCAGCCCTTGGGTCATAATAGGTTGTATTGGTTGAGCAATCACGGGATTATCCTGCCTTTTATGTCGGCAAAGCCCTTGAGTGTCTGAAAGTCACATTGATCCAGTGTGGGTGGGTGGTTCCGGGTCCTGCGAGGCCATGGAAGCTTTGAAGAGGTGAGAGAGCCACGGGAAAGTTAAGCTGACTTTTTAAAAAGCAGAGCCCTACAGCCATCCTGGCATGGAACAGAATTTAGAGATAAAAATATATAGCTTTTTTCTCTCTCACTTCTGTCTTCTGAAGCTCTTCATGGTTAAACAGCTGTACTGCAGCTGTCACCGGGCTCACGACCTGGGGTTCAATCCCAGGATGTAGCTGGCTCAAGGTTCACTCAGCTTTTCATCCTTACGAAGTCAGTAAAATGAGAACCCAGCTTGCTTGGGGGGAGGGGCAATGTGTGGGCTGCATGATTAAACTCTAAACTGCCCAGAGAGTGCTTTAAGTGCTATAGGTAAAGGTAAAGGTTCCTCCTGCACATGTGCTAGTCGTGTCCGACTCTAGGGGCGCTACTCATCTCCATATTCAAGCCAAAGAGCCAGTGTTGTACAAGTCCATGGGCACATGGCCAACATGACTGCAAGGAAACATTGTTTTACCTTCCGCTTTTTATAGCAGTACCTATTTATCTACTTGCATTTACATGCTTTCGAACTGCTAGGTTGGCAGGAGGTGGGGTTATCAGCGGGAGTTCGCTCCGCTGTGTGGCACCTGGGATTCGAACTGCCAAGCTGCCAACTTTGCAGCCAACAGCTTTTGGAGCCTTAGTCTGCTGAGCTACCACCCAGAACACTCTGCTTGTTGCTTTTTTTTCTGCTGACCAGCAAGGGCTTCAAATACAGCTATCTCAAAAGGGCAAGAGTTAGGCGTTTGTAGGAGGGGTGACTGTGCAGTGGTCAGAAATGTCTGTCTTATTGGTGGCCCAACGAGACTGTTGGTGCATCAGCCCTGCCTGCTATTTTGAGCTGCCAAGAGAAGACTTCAAAATACAAAACACTGCTATGAGGAGTTCATGAAAAGAAGGCATGCACGAATCAAAGTTAACTGTCTGCATTTCTTGTTTTGTTGGGTGTATAAAATAACTCCATCAGGTGTTAAAAATGTCAAGCCCACTGGTTGCCTGCCGATCGGTCCACTCCTTATGCCTGTTTGTGTTCCCTTGCAGCCTCCCAGCCTAAGGAGAGGCCCCGCTCTGCAATCCTGGCCCCTGATGAGGGCACCATGACCTCCTTGTTTAATAGCAGAAGATCCCAGCACAACCCCTCCCTTTCCAAAAGTGTCTCGATCCAAAACATTGCAGGGTAAGAGCATGTTCTTTTCAGGGCGGGGGGTTGTTGTTGTTGTTGTTGTTGTTGTTGTTCAGAATGAGAGGTTGAGAAGCATGCAACGGCACCCCAAAAATCTTAAGAGTAGCTTCTGCTTTAGCCTTGCAAAAAGAAGGCTGAGAGGGGTTATGATAGCTATGTTTAAATATCTGAAAGGATGTCATATGGAAGAGGGAACAGGTTTGTTTTCCATGGCTTCAGAGACTAGGACTCGGGGCAATGGTTTCAAACTACAGGAAAAGAGATTCCATTTGAACATTAGGAAGAACTTCATGAGAGTTAGAGCTATTCGGCAGTGGAATATGCTGCCGTGGAGGGTGGTGGAGTCTCCTTCTTTGGAGGTTATTAAGCAGAGGCTGGATGGCCATCTGTCGGGAGTCCTGTGATGAGGGCTCCTACACGTCAGGGGGGTTGGACTAGATGCCCCTTGAGGTCTCTTGCAACTCTATCATACTGTGATTCTATGATTCTTTGCTTTCTCCTTGAATGGGGATGACCATCCAGATGCTTGGTGTACGTGCCGTCTGGGTAAGGCCATGGTAAGAGATGCCAGGAATCTCCAGGCCGGTTCCTATAGTTGAGAGTCATGGACTCGACAGGGAGAACTTTAAATTAGATGTGATAGGTTGAGGTCCCAACACAGGTCATGACACCACAGGGTCTCATTAGCACACCTCTCAGGAGCTCCTGGCTGTGGAACCAGGGGTCTGAAATCCATATTGCCATTGTGCCTCCCACAATCGCCCAGAGCATGTGCAACTCACGGGGTTCCTTGCCTTGCCACCTATGGGCGAGGTCTGAGTGGCATCGGAAGAAGAGCTACTTCTGAGTACTTCATAGCCGGAAAACTATAGGAGAAACAACATAAGTCCTGAATGACTTAATTGTATGTAATGACTCTTGTCCAAACTGCAACCATGTCTGGGCATACCTGTTAGGGCTTGTTCGCTGAGAGACGGTCATAAGAACTTTGATGCAGTATTATCAACCACCTTACTTCCTGCCCCATCAAAAGAGGGCCTGGCTGATATCATCTGGCCGCGAAGAATCTCAACGCCTGGCAAACAACATATATTGCCAAGAATGTACTTTTGGTACAATGCTTTGATAAAGATGGCATGTAATCAAAAGCTCAGCTTGCATTTTTTTTGTTTTATTAGTGACCTTTAAAGGTATCATCCAGCCTACTTTTGCTCTGAAGAACATAAGAGCCCTTGCTGGATCAGGCGAAGAGCCCCTCTAGTCCAGATTCCGGTTTCTCACAATGGCCCTACCAGATGCCTCTGGGAGCACACGAGACAACTTAGGTGCCTCTCTCCTGATGCCACTCCCCTTTGACTGGCATTTTAGGGTACCCTCTTTTTAAGCCTGGAGAGAACATGTGTCCCCATCATGGCTTGTCCCCTGCAATTGACTTTTCCTCCAGAAATCTACCCAATCCCTTTTTAAAGGCATTTAGGCCAGATGTCATCCCCACAACCTGCAGCAAGGAGTTCTACTGACTGACAACACACTGGGTCAAGAAATATTTTCGTTTGTCTGTACTCGCTCTCCCAACCCTCAATTGGAGTGGATGGCCCCTGATTTTCATATTGTGTGAGAGGGAAAAGATCTTCCCCCTGCATAATTTTGTGCATCTCAATCATGTCTCCCTGTCAGGTGCCTTTTTTTCCTAGACTAAGGTGCTCCAGGAAGAATTTAATGTATTTGAGCCTTTATAAAAGCTGAGCTGTCCTTAAGGGGACAATGCTGCTTGGAGTGAGAGAGTCTCGGAGAAATATTTATTTTAGAGTATTTTTACCCCGCTTTCTCCTTGGAGGTGGCTTACAGTAATGAGGGATAATATACAGTCCAGTAGAATTAAGATATGTTCAAGGATTGAGAACAAGGAATTGGGGGACATCTTACAGCATTAATAGACAACATTACATTAAAGCTACAAGGTTATAAGTAGTTATAAACAAAGTCTACGTGAACCCATAGATTCATATAAAAGACACATAATGGTAGTCCTCATTCAAGGAAAGCTTGCCTGAAGGGAAAGGTCTTTGCCTGTTTCCGGAAGGACAACAGAGATGGGGCAGTCCTGGCCTCTAGTGGGAGGGAGTTCCAGAGTCTGGGCGCAGCAGTCGAGAAGGCCCTTTCATGGTTTCCCATGAGACGTACCTGTGAGGGTGGCGGGATGGAGAGAAGGGCTTCTCCTGATGATCTTAACACCCGAGCCAGTTCATACTGTGAGATTCGATCTTTCAGGTAGCTTGGACCCAGGCCATACAGTGCTTTGGAGGTCAAGGTCAGCACCTTGAATTGTGCTTCCATTCTGACAACTCACCACTCTTTGCCATCCCTCTTTGCAGTTCCCTACTGGATGAGTACTCTAGGCCTCAACGTCCTCCGTTGGCTGCTTTTCTCTCTCCCCAACACCTTTCCGTTTCTCTTTCCAGAGTTGGAAGTGACGAGAGCATACTCCACACGTTGAAATTCCTGTCTCAGTCAACCGACTCCTTGAACAAAATCAGCCGGGTGAACGAATCCATGGAGTCATTAACGGATGAAGGTAAGTGGCAGTGATCACGCTGGTGTAATAAATCTGCAAGGTAGGAGCTGGATGATTCCAGACCCACGAAATTTCCTGCCTGTCAAAAGTCAACATCGAAGGAAGAGCACTCGCCACAACCTTTTTCTGATGTGGCAGCTTCCCTCTTGGTGAGGTAGAACAAAACTAAATAAATAATAAAATAAAAAAGACACACACGCCCATCTAAGGTAGATTTCATGGACTCCTCAAAATTCTTTGGGATGTGTACAATGGCTTTGGAGCTTTGCTTTTTTTTAATAGCGGTGGTAAAGTAGAATTTGGTTGGCTAGACAGTTCAGAGGTTTACGTACCTGGCTAAACTTGACTTGTAGGTACCCATGGGGCCTTCTGAGAAAAGAGCCAACCTGGGTGGCTTTGAGCAAGTTGCAGTGTCCCAGAATGCCTCCAGACGAAACGAATGGTGAATGACTTTTGAGTACTCTTCACCTAGAAAACCCTGAAAAGGATAGCCATAAGTCAGAATTGGGTTGATGACACACACTTAATATTCACTGTGGCTGCCTAGATGACAGGTTACCCATGTCAGTGGCTGGTAGATTCTAGACTTCGTTGTGGACAAATGCAAAAACTGGAGACTATTCTCAATTCATGTATGTGCATTAGGCCTCAATAAAGAAGCTGATATTTGCAAATTTTCGGCCGAACTGACTTAATCTGCATCTCCCAAACTTATCTGCTGGTCAGAACATGTATCACTTTTCAACTTTTGTGATTTTGTGATACAGTTTCCAACTCAGTAAGAAATGGCCTAGTTTAGGATAAAACATTTTAGTGCATGTATCTTCAGAATCAACACATGATTGGACCTGGATATTAGGACCTAGATAAAGAGAATGCCAATTTATGCTTGTATTAAAGGATATCATGTAAGCTTGGGTGACAAGTTGATATCAAATAATGAGGTACTGGTTGTGTTTCTAGGTGCACATTGTTTGTGCACTAGCGAAGCCTCATGGTGCAGTACTTAAATGGCTGTACTGCAGCCAAAACTGTGCTCACAACTAGGTAACTGGCTCATGGTTGCAGCCTCCTATCCTTCCAAGGTTGGTAAAAGGAGTACCCAGATCATGGGGGTGGGGGCGATGTGTAGCCTACATAATTAAATTGCAAACCGCCCAGAGAGTGCTTTAAGTACTGTGGGGCAGTGTATAAGCAGAAGCAGCCTAACAGTTTGAAACAAGAAATGGAACCCGAACCTTAAAATGAGTGGTAATTTGCTGTAAATCACATATAGGATTCTAAACAATCCATGCAAAAATCAGACAGATACAAGTTATAATCACAGTGGATTTTTCCCCCTGTTGAACGTGTGAATGGGTTGCTTCAGAGCTGGAAATAATCTTTATTTGCATAAACCTTGTGTGTCCTAGGATATAATTGTAATCCATGTGAACATTCAGTTGAGCTGACAGTCCTCTAGGATATAGGAAATTGCCTCAATTCAAGCTGTGCGTGTGCTGAGGATCTAGTTTATGGCACTGACATTTCTTCAAGCGTGAATTTTCTAAAATCCTATAGAGAGGATAAGGGGGTGATTCCTCTTTGCAGCCCCTGACTAATCCTTTGCTCCAGGCACATCTGCTAATTGCTCTCCCCCCCCTCTGAATATGCCCCCTGCACCCTGTTCAAGGCTGTCTTCAAGCACTTGGTTAATTTGCCAGAGTAAACAAAGGCAGATAAATTGCATGTTAATTACAATGCAATTACTGGAAATTACACAAATGGGTTGCTTTCAGAGAGTCGCACAGTAATTCTACACTCACTCAGCATTAAATGCTAAGGAACTTAAGAAGGACTTTTTAAAATGGTGTAATAAAGACAATCTAGCTGCATCTTCAGGTGTGATGTATTGTTACTGGTTTTTGCTGGATGTGTGATCCTTCCAAAACTGAAAAAGTTATTTTTTTTTTTTTAACCAATGACAGAGTTCTAGTATATCCTGTGGCCAGTATAGCCACAACTTGGAATATTCTGGGAGATGTTTGTCCAAAGAGTAACATTCTAGACCCTTGGCTGGATCACATGCCTAATAAGAAGCAGGGACAGGTTTTTTTTAAATATTCATCCACTAATAAAAAACGATGGCGCCAAAGAGGTGATAAAATTGTACACGGTGTGGACAAAGTAGTTACGGAAAAACTGTTTACCCTATCACACAACACCAGACGTATTTATTTATTTATTTATTTATTTATTTATTTATTTATTTATTTATTTATTTATTTATTTATTAGACTTATATCCCACCCATCTTCCCAGCGGGAACTCTGGGCGTCTAACAGCGGCTGGACAAGTCAGCAGATACAGAATACAATACAATAAAGCAAAACAAATAAATCAACATATCAATATAAATAGGATAAAAAGAGATAGGATAAAAAGAGAAAAGAAACAAGGAACAGCAGCAGGGAAGCACCCTTAATTCCAAACCACACTGCTACTCCAACAAGTCCTGATGTAATGGACAATGATCTATGATCGATGGTCGATGGCGGCAAAAAAAAAAAAAAAAAGACAAGGGGCTAAACTAGGTCACCAAAGGCCTCGCGGAATAGAATAGTTTTCACCGCTTTACGAAAGGCCAGCAGGGACTCTGCAGAGCGCACCTCGCTGGGTATGCTGTTCCATATGGATGGAGCGGCCACTGAAAAGGCCCGGCTCCGGGTAAGGGAACGCCTGGCCTCTCGGGGGGTAGGAACGCGGAGCGAGTGTGCCCGCGACTGCCGAACCGGTTGGGTCGAGGTTGACCGCTGGGCGATGCGCTCTGCCAGGTAATCCAGGCCCAGGCCATGGAGGGTTTTATAAACTAAAACCAAGACCTTGAATCTGATCCGGGATGCAACGGGTAGCCAATGCAGCCGGGCCAGAACTGGGGTGATGCGATCATAACCACGCGCACCCACCACCAGTCTGGCTGCTGCATTTTGCACCCGCTGCAGTCGCCGGAGGAGAGTCAAGGGCAACCCCATGTAGAGAGCGTTGCAATAGTCCAACCTTGAGATCACCAGCACCTGGACCACTGTTCTCAGGAAGTCCCTGTCTAGATAAGGGCGGATCTGGGCGATCTGACGGAGATGGAAAAATGCGGTCCTGGCCACGGCCGCCACCTGGGCTTCCAGGGACAGGGCCGGGTCCAGGACCACGCCCAGATTCCGAACCCTCTCCGCCAGCTGGAGGGAAACTCCCTCCAAACTGGGGAGAGGGACTCCATACCCAGACGGGGAACTCCCGAAGAACATCACCTCGGTCTTCTCAGGGTTGAGTTTGAGCCTGTTGGCCCTGGTCCAAGCCATGACCGCCTCCAGACACTGGTCGAGGGACCGGACAGCTTCCACTGCAGAGGTGGTAAAGGAGAGATAGAGCTGTGTGTCATCAGCATACTGATGACAACACACTCCAAATCTCCTAATGACCCCAGCCAGCGGCCTTACATAGATGTTAAACAGCATGGGGGAGAGAGACGAGCCCTGTGGAACCCCACAAGGGAGTGTCCATGGGGCCGACAACTTTCCGCCATGCTGCACATACTGGAGCCGACCCTGAAGGAAGGACCGGAGCCAACTGCGAACAGTGCCCCCGATCCCTACCTCCAGGAGCCAGTCCAGTAAGATACCGTGGTCGACGGTATCGAAGGCCGCTGACAGGGGGCATTCCATGAAACTTTGGGGGTGCTCGATCTTAAACAAATAAGAGATAGTGCTTTTTTACTCAGAGGATCACTGGTCTGTGGAATTCCCTGCCAGAGGAAGTGGTGACAGCTGTCAGCCTTGACAGCTTTAAGAAAGGATTGGACACATTCGTAGAGAACAAGGGTATCCATGGCTATCATTCTGGATGCCTAAGGACAACCTCCGAGATGAAGAGATAGGTAGGATATCTTTCAATGCCATTTGCAGGGAATCCTAAGCAGGTGAAGGCATCTGCTTGGGAATACCCTGAAGCCAATGGTGAGCCACTGTGTGAGACAGAATGCTGGACTGGATGGGCTGTGGCCTGCTCCAGCAGGGCTGTGTTTAAGTTCTTATGGTCCTTCTGGGCTGACAAACCCAACTTTGGTTGAAGAGTTCAGCACTCACGACAGACCCAAAGACCGAATCTGTGGAGCTGGGAATGGATAACGAGGGCTCACCTTGCAAAACTTAGATGGCAGAAGGACTGACTCCCAGGAGCTCTTCTGATACATCCTACTTCTCCTCCTTGTAGGGGCAGACATGAATGAAGGCCAGCTCATGGGAGATTTTGAGTCGGACTCAAAGCAACTGGAGGCCCAGTCCTGGAGTCAAGCCGTAGACGCAAAGTTTCTCCGCCAGCAAAAGAAGGACGTGGTGAAGCGACAAGATGTCATTTACGGTGAGCACAATGGTGGAGAGGGGTGCGAGTTGATTTTGATTCTGCAACCAGATTCTGCAACCATAGACTGGCAAAAAGCCCATGGCCTCTGGTGTTTTGTATATTCTTTCACAAAATAGGATCAGGATTTACAGATGTCACTGAAACCTTTTCCTTACCACTGGATATCTCATTTACCGGTCCCTTTGGCTGAGATTTTAGCAATAGAAATGAGTGCTGCTGTGCAGGTTTTTTTAACCTTAGGTAGCTTTCACCCTCTGCTCTTTTGTTGTATTGTTGGTTCTTGATGTGTGTATTTTCATTTTGTTCAACTGGCTGTTCTCCTATACGGCCCGCGAGTGCTCTCAAAATAGTTCTGACAACGCTATATAAATCTGGAGTCTCTGAACTACAGCCAAAATAACTAGGAAAAGCTGGATATGGTGCTGTGTTTTCTGGCTTTTCTGTGAATGTCAGTCTCAGATATGAGAAAAGTTCCTTTTTTGTGTTTGATGAAACTTCCGGCATCCTACAGAGAGTTATCATCCCTTATAACTTTTTTCAGTCTCTGCTCCAAAATGGAGCAAGAGGAATAGGCAGACAGGAAACACATGTATGTCTTTTCTTTCTTGTATTTCTAGATCTAAATACTATATGTATTGGAATTTTTTGGCTTCCTTCGTTCTCTCTTGCATGTGGCATTGTGATTCTTCCTCTCCTCTTAGAATAATGCCTCCCTGGTCTGAGTTTCTTGTAGCTGTGTAAGCTTCTGCATTTAGGTTTAGTGAGCCTTGATCTACACCAGTGGTTCTCAACCTGTGGATATCCAGATGTTACTGGACTGCAACTCACAGAAACCCCTTCCAGCACAGCGAGTGGTGGAGGCTTCTGGGAATTGCAGTCCAGGAACATTTGGGGACCCACATGTTGAGAACCAGTGTTCTACACTGTTCCTAGATGGATTTCTTAAGTGATCAGCATTAAATTCCCCTTCTTACCTTAATCCTAGTTTCCACAGTGGCCATTCTCTTCCGTAGTCACTTGCGCCACATCAGACCCCTGCTGGTAAACACTGTATTATCTTAACCTTGACATGGTGGGTCTCTTCCACTCATCCGTCTGTGCCCCTCTTCTGCAGAACTGATGCAGACGGAGATGCACCACGTGCGCACCTTGAAGATAATGAGCGATGTTTACAGCCGAGCGATGGTGCAGGAGCTTCAGTATGAGCAGCAGATGGTGGAAAAGATCTTCCCTTGCCTGGATGACCTGTTGAACATCCACAGCCAGTTCTTCCAGCGGATTCTGGAGAGGAAAAAGGAGTCGCTGTCAGAGAGAAGTGAGAAGAACTTTGTGATCAAGAGGATCGGAGACATCCTAGTCAGCCAGGTAAAGAGCAGAAAGAGCCCCTAACCAACAGCCACGCTCAAGGTGGGGCTCAAAGGACAGACTTGTAGGCATCTAGTCCAGGTGGTGTATGTCAAAAGAATGCAGAAGCTAAAAGCCCCGTGGCGCAGCGGTTAAGTGCCTGTGCTGCACATAAAACTCTGCTCACAACCTGGGGTTCAATCCCACGTAGCCAGCTCAAGGTTCACTCAGCCTTCCAGCCTTTTGAGGTCAGTAAAATGAGTACCTAGTTTGCTGGAGGGGCAATGTTTAGCCTGCATACTGTAATTAAACTGCAAACCACCCAGAGACTACTTGAAGTGGTATGGGGCATTATATAAGCAGAACACTTTGCTTTGCCTTGCTTTAAAATGCAGAGAGATGCAACCTCTGGTGGACAGATGCATTTCTTGCTGGCAGGACTGCCCTCCCGATAAAATGTTTATGGAAGTGCTATTGGATTTCTGTTTTTGCATTTGGGACTTGGCAGTTGTGGTGCCTTCAAGGGCTGATTCAGACCCATGCACTTTTAATGAACAACATCTTTAAAACACTTCAGAGAGCCCCACCAAGAGAGCCCCATAGGGCATTCCAAATTAACGTTTTTGTAAGTCCGATTGATTTAGACATTCTGGATGGGACAAGCAATTGGATAAAGCCCAAAGTATTTACCAAAGGTGTAGACTCTCTGTGGCTGCTCCCAAACTCTAGAACTGCCTCCCACAGGAGGCCAAGCTGGCCCCATCTTGGCTGTCCTTCCACAAGCAGGCAAAGTCCTTCCTCTTTCAGCAGGCTTTAACAAAGGAGAATTATAAAGGGGAAATTTTATTGTGTGTTTTATTTGTGTTCCTAGCCTTGTTTTTATAAGGTTTTTCTTAAATAGGATACTTCTTTAATGCTTTTAAAATAGTGTACCACTTTATTATTTGGTTTTTAATTTTACCTTAATACTGTAAAATACTGTAGGAAAAAGGCAGCATATAAATATTTTAAATAAACAAATAAATGACACCAGTCTCCCACTCACTTTACTTCCCATGAATGAGGCTGACATGTGTACAGAAGACATTTCATCAAAAGTTCTTGGTCAACAAATAATTATCTTCCCCACTTCTCAGACTACTGGATATTTCTGATTTATATCTTACATTTTGCAGTTTTCTGGGGAGAATGCTGAGAAGATGAAGAAAACCTATGGCAAATTCTGTGGCCACCACAACGAGGCAGTTAATTATTTTAAAGACCTCTACTCCAAGGAGAAGCGGTTCCAAGCATTCATCAAGGTAAACAGGTGGTTGTGTGTCATTTTTTGTGCATAGACACCAGGAGAGAGGAAGAGCACAGAAGGCGGTTGTGTATCGCAAGTGTTCTTATCTCCAAGATCTGTGTGTTGCACCAGGCATGTACTGTATCAGTAGCAGGATAGAGTCTACCAATTTGAAGCAGACTGCCCACAATTGACATCTAGGACAGTGGTTCTCAACTTGTGGGTCCCCAGATGTTCCTGAACTGCAACTCCCAGAAACCCCTTCCAGCACATCGAGTGGTGGAAGCTTCTGGGAGTTGCAGTCCAGGAACATCTGGGGACCCACAGGTTGAGAACCACTGATCTAGAAGGTCAGTGTCAGCCCATTCCACCAGAGCATCCTTGGTGGTTTCGCTCCATGGGGCCACCCCCCAGGAGGCTTGCAAGGTTATCACCTGTAATCAGGCCTTCTCAGTGGTTGGTCCCGGGCTGTGGAACAACTGCCATGCAAAATGCGCCAAATGGAGTCCCTGACAGCTTTTTAAAAAGCTTTAAAGACTTGGCTTTTTAGGGAAGCTGTCGGCGATCAGTGATGTCATGTTTGTTCCCCACTGTCTTTCACCCCCCACCTCTCTCTTTGCCATCCCTTAATTGTCCTATTGCCGGGTTCTGAATCTCATAGTATGTTGAGTTTGTTTTTGTATTTGCTGCTTTTTGTTTTGTTTGCTTTTAATTACTGATTCATTTGTTTTCTTGTAAACCGCCCAGAGTCCCTATTTGGGAAATCGGTCGGTCTAGAAATGCAATCAATCAATCAATCAATCAATCAATCAATCAATCAATCAATCAATCAATCAATCAATCAATCAATCAATCGAGATGGGAGATATTTTCATGTCCGACTGTCCACTGTGGATTTTCATCATCATCATCATTTTAAAACTGCAGAGCGGGCAGGGATCCTATAGATCATGGAGTCCAGTTCCTGTCAAGGAGACACAGGGGGAAATCAAACTCCCAGCATCTGGCTCAGCAGCCAGGGACCTAAGCCCTCGAGGTATCCTGCAGTTCCTTTCATTAAGGTCTTCTTTTTTTCCTTCCAGAAAAAGATGAGCAGTTCTGTGGTGAGACGGCTGGGCATCCCTGAGTGCATCTTGCTTGTGACCCAGAGAATCACCAAATACCCAGTGTTGCTACAGAGAATATTACAGCATACAAAAGGTAGGTCCTTCTAAGCTCTCAGGGTGGCTGACTATTTAATCCCCACCCACCACCCCCACACATTTTTGGTGGCAAGGGAGATATTTTTCTATTTTTTAAAGAAATGGCCTTATGAGCAGCAAGGGTAGGATTTTGGGGATCACAGAAGCCGTTCAGAAACTGTGATTTTCCAGTTTGGCAGTAGGAGCCTCATGAGGAGAGAAGGGCTACTTGGAAAAGTCCCTGATGTTGGGAAAGACTGATGGCAAAATGGAAAAGGGGACGGCAGAGAATGAGATGGTTGGACAGTGTCATCGATGCAACCAGTATGGATTTGACCAAACTCCGGGAGGCAGTGGAAGACAGGAGGGCCTGGCGTGCTCTGGTCCATGGGGTCGCAAAGAGTCAGACATGACTTAATGACTGAACAACAACCTCAAACGAAATAGTATTCATTGGGCTTGAGTCTTCATGGCCTAGAAGTCTTCTTTTCTAAGCCTCAAATGCTTTGCTCTTTCTACGCAAAGCTCCATTTTACTGAAACACTCCCCCCTCCCCCCAAATAACAATAGTTCTTCTCAACAAGGTGCTTTCTAAAGTTGAGTATGTCCCAAATGGTTCTGTTTGGCCTAATTGTGGAGCTTTGCACAAATGGGTCAGGGCAGCCAAAGGTGGGTGGTGCCAAAGCAGCTGAAATGGGTAGCATTACGTAGTACAATGATACCTCTAATTACGAGTTTAATCCATTCCGAATGCATGCTCTTAAGTCGAACAACTCTTAAGTAGAGCAGCCCTATCTAAGAAATCTAAAAAATAAATAAATTGAAAAACTAAAAAAAATGTAAGTAGAGTAGACCGCATCTAAAATTTGTAAGGTAGCAGATAAAATGCCAATGGTTTTTCGCTCTTGAAGTTGAGCCGCTCGTAAGTAGAGATACCACTGTATTTCCCTACAACCCTGCATACCTTCATACATTTGCTGCTATTCCCTGTGCATGATTTGGACACACGGGGCCTGTTTTCTTTCCCATTGACATAGCCGCATTTAGTGCATCTCTGTCACAGCCCTGCAAACTCATCCCCACTTGTTCTAGATCAATTCTCACCAGTTGGGTGAGAGCTATTCCTTAGGGTCTGATGTGCGCCCTGGAGGTTATGATGCTAGCACCTGCAGGGAAGTCAGCAAGAGAGGATTAGACCGGAAGGTAGGCATTGGGTTTTCCCAACTGGTGACTCTTCCCCCCCCTTCTAGACCACGACGAGGAGCACGAGGACCTGGTGCTGTCGCTCAACCTGGTGAAGGAAGTAATCACGGCCGTCAACAGCAAAGTCAGCCACTATGAGAAGAAGATGCGCCTCCATGAGATCTACACCCGGACGGACAGCAAGTCCATCATGAGGATGAAGAGTGGGCAGATGTTTGCCAGGGAGGACTTGAAGCGCCGGAAGTTTGTCCGGGATGGGCCTGTCTCCCTGAGAAACGCCGCAAGCCGGTTGAAAGGTAAGAGAGAAGAATATTTCATCACCATTCTTCTCCTGGCATCTTGGGTCAAAGTGACCTTCCTTGCTTCCTTCCTAGGGTGGCCTCCACGCTTTCAATTTCCAAGGTCCTTGAAGCAGAACCAGATGTTTGTTGGTCTGCTTTTTTGTCAAAGCGCCTTTTCCTAAGGTCATCTACCCTCTTCACTAGGTCCTCCCAGACCACCATCCTCTGGGTTGCCACTCCAAGGGAGGCCAGGGGACCATCCTCTAGAAACAGGGCCTTCTTGGCTCTGGCACCCTCACTTTGGAACGTGTGCCTCTTGTCCAACATTTAAAAGAGTTCTGAAAACATTGCTTTATGGTGAGGCCTTTGAGGGGCAACCATCCTTCAGGTGTCTCTCTGCTGCTCTGCTTGTTTATATGCCCACACCATGTTTCATTTTGCAGTATCTGCCTCTTGGTGCTGTTGCTTGAAGCTTGTTGATGTTGTTTCCATTTGATTTCTCTTTATTGTGTTTTTTCGCCAGCTGGAAACCACCCAGAGTAGTGCATCATGATAATGGGACAGTATGCAAATGACACACACACATGCACGAACACGGGCGCACACTCATGCATAGGGCAAGAATTAATAATTGATGAAAGGAGGGTGGAAATTTATAATAATCATAGAGGTTTTTTAAAAAAAATAATATCTACACAGATATCGGGCAGTTCCAATATATGTGTATTATTCAGACTAATACTATGTTCTTTTAATTCTGAATAAACAAGGGAAAACAGAATTTTGGACATCAATGTATATGTAGTGCATCCACTGACACAGGCCAGCTGAAGAACGAACTGTTGGTTGAAGAGGCTGCCTAGATGTCATGAGCACATCTGATCTCATCTGATCTTGGAAGCTAAGCAGGGTCGGCCCTGGTTAGTACTTGGATGGGAGACCACCAGGGAATACCAGGTGCTGTAGGTGCCTGGAGTAGGAACTGGCAAACCACTCCAGTATTCCTGCCAAGAAAACTCCATGGACATGGGGTCATGACTATAAAGACACAACACACACAGATAGGGTAAGGGCTAAGTGTCACTTAGTTACTATTCTGTCCATCTAGTGACCATCTGTTGTCTCTGGGCTCCCACAAGTGCACCAAAAAAGAAATCAACACTCCCACTTTGCGTTCTAGAGCAACTCCCTCCAATGCAGACAGATAGCCATCCAGATCCGGAGCTGCTGCTGATCCTAGCGTCTAACCTCCTTTGAAATGGATGGCAGCCATCACTGCCTCATTGGCAGTGAATGCCACTCCTTCTCTGAGAGTTGCATGAAGACGTACTTTTTATCTGTGACACCACTAAGTGTCACTGGTCCTAGTAGTATGAGAGAGATTGAAAACCTCTTTCTACAGTACTTCTACACTATGCATCATCCTATACACCTGTCTCACCTTACTCGCTATCTACCCTAAGTTAAATAGACCCAAATTTGTAACCTTATATCCTGGGGACTTGATCTAATCCCTTGATCATTCCTTTTGCTCCCTTGTGGCTCACAGTGATTTAAAACGGCAGAAACCCCAGCAGGATAAACCCAAGGGCATAAAACAAGAGCATAAGGCGATAAAATAAAATGAACATTCAAGAGAGACTCTCTTTTTTCTGCTTGCCATGTGCATGTGCTTAGTCTTATAAAATACACCATCCATATAAGTGCAGCATAAATGAATGAATGAATGAATGAATGAATGAATGAATGAATAAATAAATAAATAAATAAATAAATAAATAAATAAATACTTTTACAGGACTTTTTTTGCATGAATTGGAGGAAACACAAATTAAAAATGCACTTCCTGTCTCAGTCCGGAGGTGTGATCTTCGGTTGAGGTTGGATGATTCTCAACAAGCGGTCTCAGTTTCAGCTTTGCTCAGCTGAGATCAAGAGAGTGGTGAGATTTCTCTATACCCCTCCTTGGCAGGCAGGCAGGCAGGCAGAAACCTTGGTTTCAGATTCCTCTGGGGGCCCTGCTTGTAAAAGCCTACCTCACTTACAAGGTGCCCAGTGCCCACCTGCTGAAATCAAGCTTGCCAGGTGAAGAGTTTTAGGCTTACCTCTCTTTGTCTTTGGCTATTAGCTTTCTACTCTTCAGATTGTTGGTGCAGACAGGATTTCCGAAGGTCTTGAGCCAGAAGAAGGAACAGCAGGGGCTGGACTATGGGGGAGAATTATGACCGGCAAAATTCATGTGGTATCTTGAAAACCCATTTCAGAAAACAGCGGTTTTCAAGGATGGAAATATTGATTGTCAACAAACGGCTTTTATATCCTCTGGTGGTCTATTAAGCTGCTGCTTCCCTTTCTCCTGTGACTTCCCAAAGTCTTACTAGTTTGGCCCTCCTGATGTTTTGGACCACAACTCCCAGAATTCTAAGCTTAAATTGCCAATGACAAAGGACTGTGGGAGTTGTGGCCCAAAACATCTGGAGGGCCGAAGTTTGGATATGCCTGGGTTAGAGAGAGGCAGCAGCAGCTGCTGCTGAAATATCCTTGCTGATGTATTTCAGTTCTAAGGCATTGGGGATTATTCTGAGAGTTATAAAGATTTTTTTTTCATTCCTGAAGAAAAGCCTGGGAAATTTTTTTGGCTGTCTTGGTAGGGGGATTCTGGGAGCAATTAATCCCCCAAAATGACCTTTCTAGGTTCTGCTTTCAAGGCAGGGATATTTGCTTTGAGTGGGATTCAGGGAAGACACTCAGCTTTTAAACAGACACTTGCATATAAAAAGCCCAGTGGAATTGCCCACCCTTCTTCAAGTCCAAAAGGGCCCTTTTGTTTCTTCCTTGTGTTTTTCCAAAGCTCATTCCTTGATGCAATATTCTCCGGCTCCAGCCCCCCATCTCTGGGGGCACTTTCACTTCCCTCCACCCTCCAAAAGGCAGAAGACTTGGCCAAAATGAAAGACGGGCATGCCATCCCCGTGGCTTGGAAAACTCAGAAACCCTTTTCTAAATGTGGACTTTTGGCACAGATTGTGGGGTCTTTGTTTTTGATTGAAAATTGTAACGTAGGAAAGGAACCTTTGAGCGAAAGAGGACGTCAGACAGATTGATACAGAGATGTTCCCTGTTTTTAAAAACATCATGGACTTTTGTCTCCCCTTTCAGAGGTGCTGGCCATTCTCCTCTCAGATGTGCTGATATTCCTTCAAGAAAAAGATCAGAAATACGTGTTTGCATCTCTGGTAAATACTTCCTTCTTTCCTTTTCCATCCAGTCCTGTAAACCCTTCAGCGAACAAAACAGAAATCAGAATTGAAAGATCTTTCCAGGGTCTTCCATCTTTATGATTTTAATTGTTTTTTACATTCTTTCCCTGCGCCAGTTTCAGTCCTGGGATGGTGCATGGAAAATGTGAGGGT
Organism: Phrynocephalus forsythii; assembly: GCA_029282475.1. Classification (NCBI taxonomy): domain Eukaryota; kingdom Metazoa; phylum Chordata; class Lepidosauria; order Squamata; family Agamidae; genus Phrynocephalus; species Phrynocephalus forsythii. Next base: position 8,656,722 of record JAPFRF010000014.1, on the reverse strand, counting down.
CTAGATCAGTGAATCTCAACCCGTGGGTCCCCAGATGTTTCTGGACTGCAACTCCCAGAAGTCTTCATCACTAGTTGAGCTGGCCAGGATTTCTGGGAATTGCAGTCCAGGGACATCTGGGGACCCACAGGTTGAGAACCACTGGTCTAGATATTTTGCTTCAGGCCTGTCATGTTGCAAACCCGTACATGTACCAACTATATTCAGTTGTTAGTCCCAGCTAGAGTAGGCATATTTAATCAGTGGGACCTACATTAATTTAACAAATCCCATTCATTCAATGAATCTGCTGTAGCTAGGACTGACAGATCTAGCCTTAATTTTATTCAAACCCATCCCATTAGCCTCCTGTCTCAGGTTTACCCTATTTTTAAGCAAAGGGAGTTCATGCAGGAGCATAGAAGTATCCTGTTAAAAAATAATGTTGTACTTAATTTGCACTTTTAACATACACTCCTTTTGTTTTTTAATTCTTATTGTGAGCTATGCTGAGGAGGGTAAATATACATCAAATAAATGACAGAATAAATAATCAATGAGAGAAATCTAAAATAGATAAACATACAGAGCTATTGTTTTTAATATTTAATATCTGCAGACATATTGGGCAGTTCAAGCACATATGTGTTGTGCAGACTGATGATATGTTCTTTTAGCTCTATGTAAGGATTTTAGGCATCAAATAAATATGCATTGCATTCATTTACACAGGCCAGCTGAAGAACCATCTGTTGGTTTAAGACAGTGATGGCGAACCTTTTAGAGACCGAGTGCCCAAACTGCCATTCAAAACCCACTAATTTTTCACAAAGTGCCCATACAGCAATTTAGCCTGAACACAGGTGGCTGTGGAGGGGTGATGTCAGGTGGCCACAGAAAAGAGTCCAAGTGCCACCTTTGGCAACTGTGCCGTAGTTCGCCAACAATGGTTTAAGACTTTCAGGCTGCATCAGAGTCAAAAATAATCTAATTTTCCTTCCTCTTCTCCCGCCATCGCCCCCCTGCAACAAAAGGATCAAAAATCCACCGTTATCTCCCTGAAGAAACTAATTGTCCGCGAAGTGGCCCATGAGGAAAAGGGTTTGTTCCTGATCAGCATGGGAGGGAAAGACCCAGAGATGGTGGAAGTTCACGCCAGCTCGAAAGAGGAGCGCAACAGCTGGATCCATACCATCCAGGAGACCATCAACACAATGTGTGTGAGAAGCTGAATCCTTCTTCTGTTGGCATTGCCTTAATTCCCCCCTTTGGGAAAATCAGTGTGTGATATAAATATAGAAATATAAAAATAAATAAATATTGGAAGTATGGACTCAGTTTGAAAAAGAATATAGTCTCGTGGGCATCTCTGCTCTTTGCAGGAAGAACATTCCAGGTTGAGTCCTGGGCATTTCAGATGAGGTACGGGAGATTCTCCCACCCCCCAAAAAAAAACAAACCTTAGAAAAGTGCTACTGTTCTGTGTAGGTCATGCTGAACAAAATGGGAACAGAGGAAGACTCGGGATAAGTATGACTCGAGGTTTCCTGTCCTTAAATCATACTGAAATGTGAGCTCCAGTTAAGGAGGTAAAGAAGTACCTGTGTTTTTAGTGAGCTTACGGGCACTGATTATCGTAAAGAACCGTAAGCTCCTGGAGCAGACATATAAAAACACTGCTTGTGGTTAAAAAGGAAAGACGGTGACGTGATTGACGGGGTAGTTGATATGATATAAAACAAAAATTATTCCTACACAGCTCTGATAGACACTTTTTTGAAATCTAGTCTCTGTTAAAGCACTTTTGGGTTCCCTTTAAGCTGTTGCGTGTACAAAAGCACTTGTTATGTAGATTAATGGTGTCCATATGTCGTATTAGTGGAGTGGAGTGATGGATAGTGCTCAGGAAACCTGGGTTCAAATCCCTGCTCAGCTGTGAAGACCCACTGGATGGCAGTGATGGGGGGGGGGAACACTTCTTAAATACCTCCCGCACTTTGACAACTCTATTTAGGGTTACCATCAGTTGAGCACAACTTGGCAGCTCCTAACATAATGCATAAAAACAGACCAGTTGTGCTCACAGGATCACGTAGCCTCTACTATAAAGTTAAACACAAACAGCTTTAAAAGAATAAAAGGCCATCCATTTACATCAACTAGAGACGTCTGGTTTATTTATTTGGGTACACAGTGGTACCTTGTATAAAGGAATTAATTCATTCCAAATGAAATTCTGTTAAGCAAATTTTCCTTTGTACACATTTCCCATAGGAATGCATTGAAAACAGATTAATCCCTAATCACGACCGTTTTCCTATTGTATTTGCCCCACAGGCGCTTCTGTTAAGCAATTTTCCCCTATCTCCGGAACTTTTTTCCTTTAATCGGATTTTCTGCTAAACAAACCGCTTGTTACACGAGGGTCCACTGTATTTTAAATTGGGCTCTTAAAAGTGTTCTGGGAATCCCGTTTCCTCCCTGCAAAGGGGCAAAGTTCTCCCATTTTCCAAAAGCCTTTGCTGTTTGTCACTCCGAAATCCGAAACGGTGCCCTGCTCGCAGATGAAGAAGTCAAGGATGATTGGGTGGGTGGGTGTTAATATTTCTCCAGCCCAAGTGCTCATTCCTTTTGCCTGCATTCTCAACCGGCTTGATTCTTCCCGCAGGGATAAGGAGGAAGATGAAGGCATTCCGAGCGAGTCCGAAGAGGAAAAGCGAGTGTTGGATACGAAAGCCAGAGAACTGAAAGGTACAAATGAAGGTGTGGGTTGCGAAGGCCGAAAGAACGGTGATCTGGAACCTGTGCCTCTTGGCAGCCAAGCTGTGACCTGGAGCTGGCTTCCACCATGGGGTCCTTTTGCCCTCAAGTCTCCTGCAGTGAGCAAAGAGCCAACTGTCCTTCAGGGTCAACCCCCCCCTCCCAAGCCCTGTGTGTCTGAGACTGGCCAGCCTGGGATGCAGTGGTGACACTGATGCTCCAGCCTCAGAAGGGTAGCTATAGGAGGGGTACTTCATGGGCACAGGGGGATAGCCATGAGCACCCTAAGAGCCCTAATGCCACCACACTGCGCTCGCCCTTTCTATGTGGTAGCATTATATGATGATGCATATGGACACCCTGTTCTCCCCATCCATTTATCTAGAAAAGCATTGTTTTCCACAGTCACACCTTGCGCCCCTCCCCCTCCTTAGACCCAAGTTTCATGTTAGCCTTGCAGTTCTCTGACCCACCAGAAGGTGGGGCTGGAGTCTCAGAGATAATTGACCCCATAGACCAGTGTGGGCCAATCCTTCGGCACTCCAGATTAGGCATGGGCCTTTCGTTTTGCAATGGGTCCGGTTCCGAAACGAATCACGACAGCACAGCTGCTGTTTAAGACTTGGACCCACCCTCTGAAATGAAATCACCCCTTGCCTTACCTTGCCTTACCTACATGGGGCTAAACTCCAACCAGGAAGTAGCTTCTAATGTGCCATCGTTCCTTCTCCCTGGCGCTGGCCAATCAGGAGCTGTGCAGCGACAGGCATCATCCCGCCTCCCTGTCTGGTTGGCCAGCGCCAGGAGAAGGAACAATGATGCATCAGAGGTTACTTCCAGGTTGGAGTTTAGCCCCGCATGAGGTAAGGCAATGAGTGATTTCATTTTGGAGGGTGGATCCAAGTTCTGAATGCTGCTGTGATTTATTTTGGAACTGGACCCATTCCAAAATGAAAGGCCCATGCCTACTTCAGATGTTTTGTACCACAACTGCCACAGTCCTTTATCTTTGGCAGTCTGTACTTGGAATTTTGGGAGTTGTGGTCCAAAAACATCTGAAGTGCCAAAGGTTTGCCACCACTGCCATAGACCCAAGAGTTGCACTCAGTGTCCCATTGAATGAATGTCTCCCTACCAACATGTATTGACTTGTCCTCCCAACCTACAGAGCAGCTTCATCAGAAGGACCAGCAGATCATCACCCTGCTGGAAGAGAAAGACAAGATTTTCCGAGACATGACCGACTGTAGTAGCCACGAGGAACACGTGGGGGCCAGGGCGTTCTTCCGAGCCAATACTGAAGAGGCTCCCAAGGGAGAGAATGTGATGAAAACTGTGATAAATGAAGGTAAGTGGGTCTCCGAACCCACCCACCCCTGTTCAGTAGCTTCACCTCAAGAAAAAGTGCTGTCATCAGTAGCCAAGTACCTGGAGCATGATAAGCTCTTGTAGGATCCCCTGATCTGCAGGAAAAATATCCATTGATTCACTTATCCATGCTCTGAAAATATTAAAAATGTTAAAAGATCTATCTATCTATCTATCTATCTATCTATCTATCTATCTATCTATCTATCTATCTATCTATCTATCTATCTATCTATCTATCTATCTATCTATCTATCTATCTATCTATCTATCTATCTATCTATCTATCTATCTATCTATCTATCTATCTATCTATCTAGATGCCTCATGGCACAGTGGTTAAATGCCTGTACAGCATCTAAAACTGTGCTCACAACCTGACTCAGCCTTCAAAAATCTGTAAAAAAAGTAGGTAAAATGATTACCCAGCTTGGGGGCAATGTGTAGCCTGCATAGTGTAATTAAACTGTAAACTGCCTGACTGCCCAGAGACTACTTGAAGTGGCATGGGGCATTATATAAGCAGAACACTTTGCTTTTGCTTTTGTTTTAACCACGAAGTAACCAGAACAGGCCAATAGAGGGAGCCAGACACCATGCTGTGTATAGGGCTCACTAGAGCAGGAGTGGGGAACCTTTTACCCTCGAGATGTTTTAAACCACAAATCCCAGAATTCTGTGTCTATATTACCAATAGTAAAGGACTGTGGGAGTTGTGGTCCAAAACATTTGGAGAGCCAAAAGCTTCCCCACCCCTGTACTAGAGAAATAGATTTTCACAATGTCCTTACAAAACTGGCCACTAGAAGGCGACAGAGACCATGCTGTGCATAGCATTTACTTTTAAAACAGCGTCTGTGATTTTCAGCTTCCGCAGGCTAAAAGTGATCCCCCACAGTTAAGGGGGTTTGCTGTAATTACTTTCCAGGAAACTTATTTTGTGGCAAAAGTCAATCTACCTATGTAAATCAGGAAAGCCCATTGACTGATTGATAAATTGATTGATTGATTTCCCATTCAAAATATTGAAACACACAGAAGCTTCCAGGTGGTGGGTAATTGTGGGAATGTTGCAGCCACTTATTGTAAGCAATAAGCACCTAAACCATCAACAAGTTTTAGTTGCCTAAGTGTTCTCAGACTGTAAACATCTGACAAAGTCAGATGCAGCCCGCAAAAGTTGAAGCCAAATGCAACTTTTTGTTAGTTTTAAGGTGTCACGGGGCACTCTTTAGTTTTTAATGTGTGAATCTTGAGAATAGGAGCACCCAAATACATTTCATTTTAGAAGGTTATGCAGGATTCGACCTAGGGAGTAGCTAGATTGGAGGCTGGCTGGGAATGACCGGCACTGAGGTTGTGGGTTGTTGGTGGTTGAAAATTAGCATCCTATTTAGGCATCCTTTGGCTATGGACCCATAGTCAAAGGGCTCCTGTTTCATACGGGGAAGGTCCTAGACCAGTGATGGCGAACCTTTTAGAGACTGAGTGCCCAAACTGTGATTCAGAAGCCACTAATTTTTCACAAAGTGCCATTACAGCCATTTAACCTGAATACAGGTGGCTGTGAAGGGCCGATGTTGGGTGCCCACAGAAAGGGCTCCGAGGGCCACCTTTGGTACCCATGCCATAGGTTTGCCAGCACTGTCCTAGACCCTCTCTGACAGCCTGGATATTTGCTGCCAGTCAGTGTTGACAGCACTGGGGTCTAATGGCTCAATTGACGGTCTTCATGCAGGGCAGCACCCTCTGGAATAGGCTACCAGCTTTGCCCCAGATCTTTGAGAAGGTGCTTTCTTGCATGATAGCTCTTGGTCTCCCTAACAAGCAGGGGAGATGTCTAGGCCACAAGTAGAGAAGCCCACGAATCTTGGCCCGTACCAATTCATACATTTATTATTTACTTATTTTGAGTATTTTTACCCCACCTTTCTCCTTGGAAAAGGACCTAAGCATTCTCTTCCCCACCCCCAACCTTCCTGGCTGGATTTCCCCACTCACCAGCTACTGCATGCTCATCTCCTCCTCCTCTTCAACCAATCTCTGGCAGCAGAACAGGTTTCCCTGCCCCTCCTCCTTGGCTGATCTCCCACTCAGACAAGAAGGTGGGACAGGCAAAGCCCTCCTCCTGCCAGGAATGGTCGAACAGCTGGAGAGGAAAGGAGCAGGTCTATTAGTAATGAATAGAAAATATAATGTAACAGTAGTTAATAGTTAATAGTTCACGCATAAATATGATTAAAAATAAATTAGTGTTTAAGTGTGTAAGTAGTTAATTAAAAATAATAAGAGAAGTGTATATTGTAGAATATAGACATATGAATAGTATATTTATGAGTTAAGAGAATGCTGTGTTTAATATATTGTTATAATTAAGGGCAAGGGTGGGCTGTAAGACGGGGTTATCTCAACTCAGGAGTTTGTTTCAACTCCTGGCTCCACGTACCCCATTAGGCTCAGCTCAGACTTTTATGAGCTGGAGGTTTCATCTCATAGCCTATATTGGGGAGGGGAGGGGAGGGGGGGGGAAGCAAGGGAAGAGGGAGAGGGAGGGAATAAGGGAGAATTTAGCAAGACAATTCAATTTAGGCAAAGACGTGTGTAATTATAAGGCAAATCATAAAATATCTCAAAGGACAAAACTGATTATTATCGCAGTTTATATAATCCAAGTATGTAATGTTAGATAATCTCAGAATTGTATCATACAACACAAATGGACTAGACTCACCAGTTAAAAGGTACCAGGTTATGAAAACGATTCAAAAGCTGGGGGCAGATGTTCTGTTTTTACAGGAAACACATCAAAAGAAGCAAGCAAAAAATATTATAAAGCACCCAATGCTAGGAGACCAATATTTTGCAAATTGGACGAATAAATCAAGAGGATTGGCTATAATCCTCAAAAAAATTTCAAAACTTGAAGTGATGGACCAAATAAGGGATCCTGAAGGAAGATATATTCTAGTAAAAGGAAAGTTTGAAAATAAACTGCTAACATTGGGTTCTTATTATGCTCCTAATACAGGACAAGCAGCTTTTATGCAAAAATTGTTGAGAGTGGTAAAAAAAATTGCCTGGGGTGATATTATTTTGGGTGGGGACACAAATTGTATTTTAAATCAAAAGCTAAAGAAAAAAGAAAAAAAGGAGAGGAAAGGAGCACACCCCTCGCGGTGAGTGGGTCATTGGCCAGGGAAGGAAAGTGACACAAACCTCCAACCTGAGGTCCATGCCCCACCTTGAGTCACGACACTTGAAGAGGACCAGGTTGGGGAAGGCAGCGGTGTTCTCTCCACCTTGACCAGTGGAGCGGGGATCCACCAACTCCATCTGAATCTACTAGCCTTGGGCTAGATCCTGTTTCTGCTCAGGGCCTTTCTGGACAGCCGTTGGTGCCTCTGAAGCTCAAGGACAAGGAAGCTTGGTGTCTTGATGCCAGGACTTCTTGTGGTTGGGTTTTCCCCTCTGTTCCATCCATCCATTTTAGCAGTCACCTGGGGTGCAGACGGACCTTGCCACCTGGATCTTCTAATGCCCTTCTTTCTCTCTTCCAGTGGAGCACCTGCAAGGGCTGGTGAGCCAGAGCCTTGGCAGTGCCCTGGGCCCACAGATGAGCAGCCTCTCTTCAGAGCAAGTGGGGGTGGGGCCCGTCTCCCTCCCCCGGAGGGCGGAGACCTTTGGCGGATTCGACAGTCACCAAATGAACGTTGGCAAAGGTGAGGGCGCCTTCCACTTCTCCCATCCTACCCTTCTATGGCTCCTCTGTGACTCTCTTTGCATTTTTGCAGCACTTTCATAGGGAAGGGGGGGCAGGCAGGTTGTTAAATAAGAGGAGGGACAGGCGATGGGAAAGGAGGGCTGCCCTCGGAGCCATCCACCTTAGAGAGCCAGCTTGGCATAATAGGGAGAGTGCTGGGGGGGTTGTGGCCAGATTCTGCTCCTACTGAGCCAGGAAAGGGAATGGTAGGCCTTGGGCCGGTCACCCTCACCTGCCTGATCTATCTCAGGTGGACTGTGGCGAAGATCCGGAGGGGAAGAGGAGAGCCATGGAGGTTGCTTTGAGTACCTTCAAGGAGAGGTGGGCTATCCCGGTGATTAATAAGTACATGCATAAATAATGCACTTCTGTCATAATGTGGCCGCCGTAAATTGTCTTTTGCAAGAGTAAGAGCGTAGGCAGACACCATTAATGCATGTGGGCCCCTCTCCTCTTTTTCCTTCTCTAGGTGGGGAAAAGGATGAGGGAGACGAGGTGCAGGATCTTCGGAGGACGGAGTCGGACAGTGTGTTGAAGAAGGTAGGGAAATGGGAATTGCTTGTAGCTTTGCCTCCAGAGGGACCTGGTTCCAGTCCTCTCCTGGCCTTTCTTTTCATTTTAAAAAAAAAAGATGAGTGAGTAATACGTGGCCCTCCAGATATTCTTGGAGAGCGCCTCTCGCCATTCCGAAAATACTTTCATGGTGGGAGCTACGGAGAGTTGTAGTCTTACTGTTGTTCTCCGAAGGGCTGCACATTGAGCCCGTCTCTGCGTTTCAGTGGGTCTCGGGTTTGGTTGCGATGAGGGGAATTGTGGACCACAGACAGGTGATCTGAAGATGCCACATGGCCATCCTACCACTTCCACGACCCTTTTGGCACCGTTGGGCTGAATTGCCCGAAGGACCTGAAATTCTGAGTGCCATCTTGAAAGAGAGAGAGAGAGACCCTCAAAGCTCCCACTTTTCCATCTGTGTCAGCTCTTTCAAGCCATTTCCAACCTGTTGACTCGACAGCCACCTGGGGTGGGATAGGCCCCACGCTGGTCTCCTCACTGGTGTCCAACGGCGGGGCCCATCCTCTGTCCCTGTTGCAGCAGTAGGCCAAGCCGTCCTATTGCCTTTGGTTTCATGGACTTGGGGATTTGGATGTGCAGTCTTCCCCCAAAGTGGCAGATTTGTTGGGTTACTGTGCCCATCATCCTCAGTCCCTTGTTGGCCAAGAGTGAAGGGAGTTGTACCATCAGGATAGGTGGCACTTTGTTGTTGACATTGGTGCTTCTTGCCCTTTTTTGTCCCTTTTCTCTCTAACTCCCTTTTCTGAAACCTTAATAACCACATATCACAATTATAACTCATTACCTTCCTATTTGGTTTTCTGTCCCCCCCCCCAGGTTACTAATATAACATTTTTCATTCATGGTTATTAGAGATGGCACGGAATGAATTTTTTATTAGTTCCGTTATTCGTTATTTGTTTCATTACATAACAAAACAAATAACAAACTGCCCCCTCAAAGAAGAATGAAATGAAACGAAACGGAAATTTTCATTCGGTTCCATTCTGTTTTTCCTTTTCCCATAGGAATGCATTGAAGCATTCAATTGGAGAAAAGTCCAGGAAACCAGGGGATCTTTAAACTTTTTTTTTTTTTGCTGCTCCAAGCACTGTAGTGTACGCTTGAGGTGGCAAAAATAATATTTAAAATTCCCTCCCCCCCCCACCTGATGGGGTGGGGGAAGAGGGAGTTGTAAACATTTTTTCTTTTTTCTTTGCCACCCCATGCGCCAATCAGCTGTAGCTTGGGCTCTGGGCAAAAAAAAAAAAAAAAAAGTTTAAAAATCCTGCCTTTTCCCATGCACAATCGAGTTACACAAGGACCACACACACAGAGTACTCTAAAAATGAAACGAAACAAAACGAAAAATGAAAACAAAACTTAACTGAATTGAATGAAATGAAAAATGAAACGAAATGCTATTTTAGCGTTTTTGTGGCCATCTCTGATTATTATGTTGTACTATCGTTCAATTTTGTTGCTATTACATGGTTATTTTGTTTGCTAGATAGATAGATAGATAGATAGATAGATAGATAGATAGATAGATAGATAGATAGATAGATAGATAGATAGATAGATAGATAGATAGATATAATATTTTAAGTTTGATTTTGCTGCTAGGTAGATTATTTTGTTGTAAACCGCCCCAACTAACCTTCAGGTTAGATGGTGTGGTTAAAAATAATAATCAAATAAATAAACAAATAACCCTCCTGTATGATTTCTTCCTAGGGAGCAACAGCTAATTTGATGTTTGTGCTAAAGAGAAACAATGAGGTAAGAGCTGCTGTTCTCACTTTGGCCCTTGTTTACCAACGCTGTGTGTGTGTTTGGGGGGGGGGAGGCCCCAAAATAAGGAAATAGTCACATCTCCACCCCCACCCCCAGCAGTAGTTGAACATGAACAAACACAACCACAAATTAACTTCTGATTACTTCCAGATTTGATTTTCCTTTCCATGTTTCTCCTATCTTTGGTGGTCTCTTTTCTTTCCCTTTTTACCTGTTCTTTTTCTTTCTATCTCATGATTGGTCCATGGAAAGTTTGAGGGGGCAGGAGGCGGCTTTGTGCATCTTTTCACACCCCTGCAAGTATTCTCTCTCTTCCTGTGTCACATGTGCCCTTTCCTGGATGGCTGTTTTCCTGTTGTCATTTATTTGTTCTTGAACACATCATGTATAACCCCCCCCAAAAGGCAAAAACAGTAGGATCCTGGTATCCACTGGGGATGGGTTCCAGTCCTTCCTTTGAGTAATGAAAAATGTGGATAAGAGAGAATGCCAAAAAAAACACCTCCCCAAACTGGCGTTTTGCAACAGTAGCTTGCTTTACGGCTGCTGTTTTATGACAGTAGCTTGCTTTACAGCTGCTGTTTGTGACAGTGGCTTGCTTTTTCTTCTGCCAACCATGGATAACTGAATCAGTGGTCAATGGATCAGTGGATACGGGGGTCCTACTATATGTTGGCCTTCCAGGCATTTAGGACTGCAGCCTTGCCCTTGTCAGTGCTGATGGGGCCTCTGGATGTCAAAATCCCAAACTACTGAAGAGCTAAAGGGATTCTCTGCACTTGTAGGAGACACTACGAGGGGATAGTTACAGACGAAAAAGAAATATGTTGTTTAAGATGACCAGGCACATAGGATGACAACTTTGCATAGGAATGATGTATGTGAAATCTTCCCCCGGGGAGCCTCTCAGTCAACCCCGTTCTCTCTTTCTCCCCCCAAGGTGGCTCAAACAGGCTTTGAACCACCTTGGAGGAAGGAGAGGGAGCCAGGGGAGCAGGTGGTGTAAGCAGCAGCTAATAGCCATTCTTTGTCTCCTTCTGTCTTCTGCAGCAGGTTCTCCAGAGCATCGCTCACCTCCACAGCTTGCTGGGCATGTTGCAGGTAAGCCTGATGATGGAGCTCAGTATACCCTGCCGAGAATAGGTGCGGTACAACCCAGGGAGGTGTTGCTCTGGATGAAGGAGGAGAGTGTCACAGATATTGGGTTGCACTGCCTCTGCAGCACCCTTGCGGAGAACTCGCCTCTTCATAGCAGGAGGCCCTGGACAACCCAAGAAGTCATCTTATGCCAGGTTCTCTGTCCACCTAGGCCAGGGGCTCCCAACCTGGGGAACCAAAGAAGATGTTCTTGGACTGCAACTCCCAGGAGTCCTGGCCAGCAAAACTCAGGAGGAGGCCTTCTGGGAGCTTTGGGCCCAGAACATCTGAGGAGCCAAGGTTGGGAACCACTAATTTGGACCGAGCCTGACTACACCAGGGATAGGGAATGGGTGGTCCTCTAGAAGCTTCTCCTGCGACTCCCATTAAGCCTAAGTGCTGAGTATTGATGGTAACGGCAGTTGATGAACATCTGGAGCACCACGTGCTGGCCAGATGTGGTCCATCCCAGTCTTTTGGACCCAAAGTGCCCACCAGAGAGGTTGGTCTGCTCCGTCCCCAGATCGGCCTGGATGGGAAAGAAGGTTCTGGCTCAGTCTGGTGGATGCTAGACAGGTAGTGGCTCTGCAGAAGTTTAGAACAGGGGTACCTTCTAAATGTGACTGGGAGGTGGCAGCAATTAAAGGCAGGGTCTTCTGCCAGCCTGCTCTTCCTCATTGACAACTCTCGGTTCCTCTTTTTTTTTCCCGCAGGCCATTGTTGTGCAGCAGGACACCTACATCGAGGACCAGAAGCTGCTTCTGACCGAGAGGGCCCTGACCCGCTCCTCCTTCCGCCCCAACTCCCTGATCGAGCAGGAGAAGCAGCGCAGCATGGAGAAGCAGCGCCAGGAGCTGGCCAACCTGCAGAAGCAGCAGGCTCATCACCAGGAGGAGAAGCGGAGGCGGGAGCGGGAGTGGGAGGCCCGGGAGAAAGAGCTGGCCGAGCGGGAGGCCCAGCTGGCCCGGCGGGAGGAGCAGGTCCAGAAAGGGCGGCAGCAGCTGGAGAAAGAGCGGGAGGAGCTGCAGCAGAGGAAAGCTGGCTACCAGCTGGATCTGGAGCACCTGCGGGCAGCCCAGAAGCAGCTGGAGAAGGAGAAGGAGCAGCTGAAGAAAGACATGGAGCTCCTCTCTCAGCCGCTGGCAGAGCCCAGTCTCAGCCTGGTAGGTGCTTCCAGTTACTCACGGAGAATGCTCAGGGTGGGGGTGGAGAGCAGTGGATGAAGCAGAGGAGGAGGGAAGGTCAAGACCAGTGGCTTTCCACCTGTGTTCCAGGAGGTCCTAAGGATTCATCTGAAACCCCAACGGGTTTCTTCTTTGAGATCTCCACTAACTATAAACTCTAAAAGACCACCATGGTTGATCTCCTGCCCCTTGCAGCTTCCAAGCCTCTCCCTCTCCTTCCCTGTGATGTGATTGGCAGGCCTGACCGCCATCATTTTTGTTCATTTAATTGATTGGTTGATTGATTGATTGATTGATTGATTGATTGATTGATTGATTGATTGATCGATCGATCGATCGTTGGACCCTCAAGCCTTGGGGCCCGATTCACCCCCATGGTGCCATCCTCTGGTGGCTTCCCTGTGTTGGCATAAATGCTTGGCCTGCCGCTCCTGCGCCACTGAGTGTGAGAACCAGATCTGTCAAATGTCACGTTTTTGGTGGGACATTCACGGATCAATCACTCTTTCCCCACCGTCTTCCTGAAAAATTATTTTTCCCTGAAATGTCCTGCATTTCTGGGGGCAGGGGGCCGGCTGCCAGGTGGCCTGCCAGAGAGTACTTCTCCCTGTGCAACCCCTAACCCACATGCCACCAGCTATCTGGATTGCTATATATATCCCCTAGAAAGCCAAGACACCTAGGTCACAGTGAGCATTTTGAAACCACCACAAGGGATTCTGGGAACCCTGTATGCAAATGAGGCTCTATCCCCCTAGCCGAAGGGCCCAGCTGCCAGTGCCCCACCTCCCTGGAGCTCCCAGTCATGGGCAGCCGTGGGGAACACTTGACATCTATGGTGAGAACCTTTACGTTAAAACCTGTCCGAAACTGAAGTGCACCCTTGAGCACTAAGGGATCCCTTATCTTTACGAGTTGCATCTTCAGAAACCAGCATATCACAAAAGCAAAGGGAAGCCCTTAAATGTGCCAGGTCCACAATATGCTAAGTGCATCTGTCTTACTGAATATGGGTGCCCAAAAGAGAAAAATCTGGGACTTTTTCAGTAGCAGAGCGGTCATCAAGAATACAAGATAGTACAACAACCCATGAAGATAAGGGATTTGGTGGTGGTGGGGACGACAACCTGTGAAGATAAGGGGTGGGCAGGAAAAGTGAAAAAAAAATGAATTTCTGGCTTAGTGAATATATTACATAAAAATGTTTTCTGTATTCTGATTGTCTAAGGCCACTAGTTAATTGGTATGAGATGGGAAATGGAAAATGGAAATGGGAAGATAAACCTGATATATAAATAAATGTTAATCTGTTAGATTTTTAAAAGAATAGAGGCAGTTAGGTATAGGTAAGAACTTATATGCATAAAGTGAAGCATATTATAGACCAGGAGGTAGCTCTGTTATAATAGCCCATAAAAGTATTGAATTTGTAATGATTGCTGAAATTAGGCATTCTTCGGAAGAATGGGTAAATATATTGTGGATCATATATAGAATATATATAGTTAGCCAAATCTATCCTAAATTGCTTAGTACTGAAGAGCTAAACAATGAATTTGAATAGAATGTTCATATTAGACAGGCTATATTCTTTGTATCAAAAACAGATGTAAGTAAAGGTAGATAGAATAGGGATGAGATAATAAGGAAACTAGGTATGAAAGTATGCTTATTTAAGCTGGGAAGGGAGATATGAATTATATTGGGCTCAAATTTTGGGGAAAACCATGACGGAAGTGGTAACACGACAGGAGACAAGCAATATATTAGTTTTATGTAATTTAATATAGAAAATAAATAAAAAACAAACAAAAGCAAAGGAAAGGAAAGTTCAAAGATGAGATCATGACATCAGCAGGCCTTTGGGCTGCTCGGAAGATGTTCTACCATGCTCTCTAATTATGATCTCGATTAAACAGGGCGTGGGAGGTCAACAAGGCTTATAGAAGGGCCAAAGCATTAATCAAGAGGAAGGGAGGTCCTCAGGGCTTGAAGCATTTGCTTCTCGTTGTTGGGTTGCTGTTTTTTAAAGGGAGGGAAACAGGGAGCAGAAGCCGATGATGCTTCCTGGAGGTGTTGGTCCGGGTGGCACACATGCACCTTGTCAACCACTTTTGAGGCAGGGCAGGCAGGAGGGGTGAGGATGTTCAGCATAGGAAGGGACTGTTTGGGTAAGGTGATCAGTCATCACTTCCCTATATGGTGACCAGAGATGGACACGAACCACCATTCTGGGGGTTCGTGCCAGTTTGTTTTTCAGCCAAACAGATGTTCAGTGATTCCTAGCCCTTCCTCCTCCTTCGGGCGCCCACTCAGGGCACTGGCCAGAGGAGGCAGGGCAAGCAAGCCAAGTGTTCCCTCTGAGTGCGTACTAGCCAGAAGAGCCAAGGCTGGGAAGCACTGATCACTTGTTCAGCCCAAAACCCCAAACGGGCACGAACCAATTGAAATGGGCACAAACTGACAGCTCCTGCCCACCTCTGATGGTGACGGCTCCTGATTGGAAGAGAAAGCATGCAAGAGTGGAGCTTACAAAACGTTATTCTTGTACAACAACTCCCAAATCTCTGCTAATTGGGGGGCCAGGGGGCTGAGGGTTAGAGTTCAAAAAAGCAGAACTTTTTGTAAGAAAATTCCAATGGGATGGAGCATCTGCGTTCAGAAACAACATCCCTCTGAACACAAAGTCCCATGGGCACCCACGACGGGGCTGTGTTAGGTCTGCTTGGGAGATATCCAGCACCATAGGGTCTTTTGAGCGCAAGGATCAAAAATGTCAGAGCTCATCCAACTGACCTCCCTTTTATGGTCTAATCATTTTTATTTTATTTTATTTTATTTTATTTTATTTTATTTTATTTTATTTTTATACCGCCCAACTTTCCGAAGGAACTCTGGGTGGTTCACAGCAAGAAAATCCATAAAATTCAACTATAAAAATAAAGTAAAACAAACCCAACCGATCAAGACATTAAAATCAATTTAAAAAACAAAACAAAAAATGGGATATACGATGGTGGGGGGAAAGAATGGAAAAGAGAATAGGATATGCCACCATTATTTGCCAAAAAGCAGCCTGGAAGAGCCAAGTTTTTAATCGCCTCCTAAAGGCGGAGAGGGGCTCCACGGTCTTAATATCGCTGGGAAGCGGGTTCCACCCAATGGGACCTGCCGCAGAAAAGGCACGGTTCCGTGTAGAGGTCTTAGGAGCGTCCCGCGGGGTAGGAACTCTAAGCGTGAGGACCTGGGATGACCTAGTGGGCCAGGCCCATTTCTAAAGAACTGCTGGCTCCTAGACAGGCCACCCTCTCAACCGCTGCCCCCAGGAAATCCCCTATGGGTTCATCCTTGGCCTTGCCATTTCTCCCACCAGCACAGTAAGATGACCCGGACCCCCTCCCTGCCTATAACCGAAGACACCTCTTCCCGGCCGCTGAGCAATTCCCTCTCCAAACCGGGTCTCCTGGACGCCGGGCTCTCGCAGTCACCGAAACGGAACAGCCTCTCCAAGACGCACAAGGAGAAAAGCGGCTTCCACTTGATTGGGACCACGACGTCAAGCCAGAGCAACAAACCGGCCGAGGGACACGGCCAGGCGCCCAACCGCCTCTTTGGCTTGGCCAAGGCAAAGGAGAAGAAGGAGAAGAAGAAGAAAGGCAAAGGGCAACGGCCCCAGCCATCAGGTCAGCAACGTGCCCCCTTTTTGAGCTGGTGGGGAGGGTCCTTTATATTCTCTTGGAGCTAAAAGTCTAAGAGTGTGCAGAATAGGTCTTACTTTGCTTTTCGTCTTGGACTAGCTGGTTAAGTTTGTATACCAGTGGTGGCGAATCTTTGGCCCTCCAGATGTTTGGGACCACAACTCCCAGAATTCCAAGCCTGGATTGTCAATGACAAAGGACTGTGGGAGTTGTGGTCCAGAACATCTGGAGTGCCAAAGGTTTGACACCACTGTTATATACAGTCACTCATTCCTTACTTGCAGGTGAGAAAAAAGTATCTAAAACAGGCATGTCCAAACTTCATCCCTCCAGATGTTTTGGACCACAACTCCCAGAATTCCAAGCCTGTATTTCCATTGGCAAAGGACTGTGGAGTTGTGGTCCAAAACATCTGGAGGGCTGAAGTTTGGACAAGCCTGATCTAAAAATACTTCTCCCACCATGCTTTCCTACAAGAGTTCTTTTTTTCTTTTGATTTCTTTTGCTCTTTTGTGGAGCGGGATTATTTATTTTGCTTTATTTTATTTTATTTTATTTGCCTGGCTAATGCTGTTGCACCTGGAAAGGAATATACTGACTTGGTGGGGGTTCCCCCCTACCCCATTCTCACATGAAAAATCTCATTCTTGCATAAAATATTTTTTTCATGAATCCAGGAATGGAAAAATATGTTGCAGGTGTGTGAGTGAGCAGAAACACACGATTTGTTCTCCAAGACCACCTGTTTTTGGAGGCCTCTGAGTTCTCATCTCTGCCCCATCTTGAGCTACTTGAATTCTCCCCCCTAGCTCAAGCCATAGGGCACTGATGGCCCCTTAGCCCCTGGTGTGTTGGAACTGAAATCAAGTGAGCATCTTGTATTTCTTGCCCACTTCAAAGCCATTGGTGATTATCACTTGTGGAGGACTTCATGGCGTGCCAAGATGCCCTATAGGAGGATCCTCAGTTGTGTCCCTGCCTTGAGCGGGGGGTTGGATATGGTGGCCTTATAGTCCCCTTCTAAATTTCATGATGAACATCTTGTCTTGAGGGAAAGGCTTACATGAATGTCCCCTGGGAAATCTGGATCCCTCTGGAAGCTTTCCTAAGTGCATGGAACTGGCAGTGTTGGTATATTTTGCACATGGGGTGTCCCAAGTCTAATCCTGTTCCCAGGCAGCTGGATGTGATACCCTAGATCAGGCATGTCCAAACTTCAGCCCTCCTGATGTTTTGAACCACAGCTCCCAGGATTCTAAGCTTAGATCGCCAATGGCAAAGGACTGTGGGAGTGGCTGTCCAAAACATCTGGAGGGCCAAAGTTGAATGAACCCTTGGAGGTCTTCAGGTCCAAGACAGGAAGGGTCAGAACAATCTGGAATTACAGCTGGAGGTTAATGTTGTTCAATTTCTTCCCTTCTCAGATACTCACTCGCCAGAAATGGGCCCAGAGGGCGAGGAGATCTTCTGCTGACCCCATGTCTCCTCCATCCCTCCAGGACATGGGCCTTCTCTGGCATCTGCTCCATGGAGCAGTGAACCATCTCGCATTGGCGGCTCTCCCACCCCTGCCTTGAACTGTGTTGGGTGTTCTTGCCGCAGAAACACACCTGTGACCAGATGAGCCCATTCTGAACTGCTGGATCTTGGTTTCTTGGACATGTTCCTTTTTAAAAAGGCACCTCGAAGGATGATCGAAGCAGAGAGGAAGAATGTCTCTCATGGGTGTGGCCAGACTGGGCAGGCTCAGTTTGGGCTACACGTGTTTTAAAAACACATCCTTTCTGTGTCCATTGCTGTTTGTCAGGGCTCCACAGATAGACTTGCCTGTTTTCTCCTTGCGTCTCCAAAGATGGAGTGGGGAGATGTGCCCTGGGACCTCCTGGACCATCTCTTGGAGAGCATCACCAAAAATGGAATACCTTCTGTAGGGAGGGTCCCTTGAAGCAGTGTTGGAACACTGATCTATATAGATGTATTGTATATATTCCTATATATAAATATATGCATATATAAATATACACCACTGTATATCCATTAGGATATGCTTTAATTATGTACAGAAAAGCGGGGGAGCTTAGCTCTGCCCTACAGGGTTAGCCGATGCCTGATCAACCATTCAGGGACTCTTTGTCAATAGCAAATATCTCTTTATTTCTTCATGCTTGGTTCAGATGCTTACGTCACCTGTACCCTTCTTTGTATATGTTGGGCTTTGGACGGGTGGGTGGCATGGTGGCCCTTACAAAGGTTGGCCCTTGAGAGAATGGTTTGTATTCAGAATGTTTTACGTGGCAGGATTCCCCACCTGTCTAGGGTGGAGGCCTTGGCCCGGCAATTTCCAGTGAAATTGTTAGGAAGCTTTAACCTTCACCACAAAAGGAACATGTAAAATGCAAATAAGAATGGAATGGATCACCTTTCTTTCCCAGGCAGTGTCTTTCCCACCCGGCTTTTAATTTGTGTTTTCTGGAAATGCATTATGGGCTCCTCCAAGATCATCTTTGAGAGATGATTGAGGAAGCATGGCAGTATTTGTTTTTTCAGATTCAGGATGGTTGGATGAGAATGGTCAAATTTTCTATTTTTCTTCCCTCAACTTCTCCTCAGAGGCCCATTTGTACATTTTATCCCATTTCTCTCCACCTTCCTCTGTGTTGTCTTTCTGAGCACCAATGAGAATGGTGTGAAGTTGTCCACAACGTAGATGGAAGGTCAACCTGTGAAGCATATCAGTGACGTAGGAATTCTGTTTCTCATTTGTAGGCATGGGATCATTTATTGAGGCCCTTAAGTTGGTTCGTTCAGTAGGGTAGACTTTTGTCGGTTGCGTGAACGTTAAGGATTTCATGGAAGAGCTGGCGTGAGGTAAAGATGGACCCCTGTTTTGGTCAAATTGCTGCATCCTGAAATGTGTTTCATTGGGAATTGTGGATTGTGTTTTATTCCCCCAGAGTGGCCCTTTTCGAACCTGCCTTTTCAACTTGAATGGTGAGGTAAGAAAGTCACGTTTGAAGTGCCTCATTTCCAGCTTTGAAATGATTCTCTGGAATTGGTCTTCTGAGAAGTCTAGCATGTGCTTGTTTTTAAGACACCAAAAAGAATTCTTCCAGTTAGGCCACATAGTCATGTTTCAAAAGGAAGAAGGCAATATATATCAGAACTTTTTCCCTTTTGTGCATATCTTTTTTTCTTGTTGCATCGGTCAGGGCGACCGTCAGTTCCAGCTCACGGTCAACAGGAAGCACTTAACTCCGTGATTGGCAGGCGTGGTGGTCTTCCATGGATTATCATATCTCCAGGCTCAGAAGTGTCACATCTGAATTGGTTCCCCCCTCTCTTTGAAATGTAGGAAAGTTTCCTCCTCTCCCCCTCCCCCCCCAATGTCCTCAGCTACAAAGAAAGTGACTTTTCGTTTCTGGACCCAATAAGGGTTCAACCGCATGCCCCGTTTCCACTGGGAACAAAGGCGAGGTGCAGATTGTTCCAGATTGACCACTTGAGGTCAAAAAGGGAAGAGTGTTGCTTTTTATACTTTGTACCGTTTTGTACAAAATGGGCAAGAGGCCCAGGGGAGCTCAACACTCCCAGCTGGGATTGTCTCTCACCATCCCCAGGTTTCCCCCAAGATCACCCACGGTGGAGCAGTTAAGGGCAAAACAGCATGCCTGTCTCTCTCGGTCTCTTAAAACATTGAGATTCTCTCTTCTTCCACCACCTCTTTGTGCTGATTTCTCAGAGTAAAGTTTGCACTAATGTTCCCCATGCCTTCTGTCCCTTGGAGCATCTTGGGAGCGATTTTAACACTTCCGACCATGCAGAACGGGACACCGATGGTTCTTGTCCTGAAATCTAAGCCCTGGGACCAAGGCAAGAACCTCTGGCTTGCCTTAACCAGCCATGGAAACTTCCAGCGGGGTGGGAAGCTCTGTACAATGATTCACCCTCTGAAAGGAAAGCAGGAAGCCGCTGTGGAGTGTGACTTTTTGTTAATATTATTACCAATATTAATATTATTATTATTATTATTTTGTGCTTGTTCTCCATGGCAAGCTGGGCTTGCGGTAAACAAATCTTTCTGTTTGTTTGAAAGGAGTCTGGATTTAGTTTTTATTTTTTATTTTATTTTTCAAGAGGAACATTTACTTTGATTTTTGTTTTGTTTTGAAGCTAGGCTTATAAAGCCCAACGTGTGGGGGATACTTTAAAAAAAAATCTTGTGTAAATATTTGGTTGTGTCGTCATAATAAAAAAGGAGAAGAAGGAAAGTAAAATAGACTAGAGTTGAGCATTAAATGAAACTGACCACTGCTTGGGAACAGCCTCTGAGAACTTGGGACTCTTAGCCAAAGTTTAACATGACAGAGAAGGTGGAAAGTAGACCACGCCCTTTTCAGAGAACTGGCAACTGAGCGAAAATGTGCCCGGGTCCT
The DNA here is from genome assembly GCA_029282475.1 of Phrynocephalus forsythii. NCBI lineage: Eukaryota > Metazoa > Chordata > Lepidosauria > Squamata > Agamidae > Phrynocephalus > Phrynocephalus forsythii. The sequence goes on along the minus strand of JAPFRF010000014.1, from coordinate 8,636,051 downwards.
GAGGTGTGTGGATTCTTCCTACTTTCCCTGGTGCTAAATAGTATTGGCGGGTCCAACTCTTTCAACCGTGTGCTTTCTGTGAGGTGCCAGAGGTAAGACAGATGTATGCATCGTACAGAAAGTGAGGTCTTCCTCGAACTACATCCGGTACTCCACCTACTGTAGTCTCCCTCCTGATTTAATCACACGTTACTATCTCTTCCTTGTGTTTTGTCGGCTTCCCCTCAGTTGCCCAAGGCCAGCCATGGGACCATTTAGAGGCCACGTCTGTGGGTCACTGGGTCTCCGTACCAAGAGGCCATGGGTGCAAAATGGATGCCATGATATGGAGATTATTAGCCAAACACCTGCCCCACCCCCAATGGCCATCCTTATTATCCTTCACAGAGCCAGGAGACAGTCTTCTGCATGGTTTTAAAGAGAGCAAGGGAGGGGTCGTGTATTTACATAGAATCTGCAGGCATCAAAAGTGCTCTGTGTCTTGTTTTCCTGTTCCATCAGATGATGGTCACAATCCAGCAATGGCAAATTCTGACAGGGATGTGTGCACTAACACAATAGACATGAAATGTAAGGCAAAACAAAATGTCCTCCACAATGTTCATACCCTCCACCCCCATTTTGCCAACCCGGCTTGCGTAAAGGTAGCTGTGGCACATTTTTCAGTTGAAAAGGTGGGGGGCATAGAAAAACAAACTTGTACAACAGCTGGGAGGGTAAAGAAAAATGAATGTTCATTTGTAATTATGTAAAAAGTTAAGTAGTTTACTGTTTGTAAAAAAATGTGTTTTTTTTTTTCTTTGTGATTTGCAAGCAGGCAAAACCCATGGGCGTTTCATGCCACCTTTTATTTATCTGCCTTTCTTGTTATGAGGAAACAACTTCTTGTAAAGTCATTTCCCCCTCCTCCTTCCTCCCCTCTAAATAAATTTTGATTTTAAGTCCAACAAAGTTGTGCCTAAGTGGCCGACGCAGAGGGAGCTGAGAGAGCCTTTCCGCCACTCGCTGTGAACAAAAGTGCCGCGTTGGAGTGTGGAAAATATGTTTTCTCTTCTGCAGATGGAGAACAGTTGGACCTACGGCTGTTGTTGCTTCAAGGCAGCGTTCCTTCTGGGAAACGGGGTTAACTAAGAGTGAGACGTGCCTTTAACAGCCCCTTCCTTTCCTCTCTTGTACAGGAATCATCTTTGCTTCAAACATTATTTCTACCATGGTCTGTTCTGCCTTTCCCAGACTGGTATACTGTGCCGACCCATTAGAGCTCATCCAGCATGGCAACAGGAATTATTACAGTTGTAGAGAACCTCAGCTCTTGCGTCAGACTCTGATCCTCCTGAAGCCCTCATCTGCCCATCTGGGCTTCTAAGATGGCTCCACCTTCTCCGCACCCCCTGGCACCATCTTTTCTCAACTTTGTAGGACTTCCGTTCCCCTGTCCTTGAAGGCTGAAAGGTTTCCTCCCTCTTTGTTACTGGCAATAACAGCTTTAAAGCTAAGCCAACTTGGTTTCATGGCCCCACCTTTTTGCCATTGGTGCTGATAAGTTCCCCGGAAGCAGTTGACCTTGCATTAGAAGCACCACTTTTGGGGTGGACATCTTTTCTCCTGGTATCAGATTCTAGAACTTTCCTGGGCCCTTCAGAACGGCCCCATAACCTCCGCACAGCCTCTGAATACCAAGGATCTCTCTCTTCTGCGTTTAAATGCTTCATATCCATCTTGGCACTTCTTTTCCTAATCCTAGACAGAGATGTAAAATTTATGGACAAATTCTGAACTCATGTCAAAAAAAATCTTTGGGGGAAAAATTGAAAAAATTAGGAGGAAAAGTTATTTTCCATTGTTTTTGGATTTGTTGCATCTCTAATTCCTAGACCTCGAGGTCTCCCCCTCTCGTGCTGCATCCCTGGTCCAGCATCAGACACTCTCAGGCATTCAAGAAGGATGAATGCCACCATGCGCTGGCATGCAAGACTGACCCTTCATTAAGGACAAAAAGTTCTTAATCGTTCAGTTCCTACTGCAATTGGCATCTGCTCTGTTGCAACACCAGCCCAAGTCAACGCTGGCTAGCTGTTCAGGCATCTGCTTGCCTGATTCCCCAACAGCTTCAGTTCATCACCTCCTTGATGGATCATGTTTGTGTGCCTTTCTCTGAGCATTGCTTAAATAATCCGGAGCCATTTGTCAAGGAAATGGTCTTCTTTCCAGGAACCAGCTGGCACCTTTATTTTCATGTTGGCCTTCGTTTTGTTTTCCAAAGATTTCAACTTTGGGGAAAAGACCAGAGTCTCTGGGAAGTTTGCAGACCTACAGAACGGTGGCAGATTTAAACAATTCTGTCTACAATAAGGAATGTTGGCTCTTCTCTGCAGTCGGCCTGCTCTCCTTTTATAGACTTCCTCCGCAAAGTGTTGCATCCGATTAACCTGAATTCTGGAGCCATTCCAAACTAAGCCCCTGTGACCAGCACGTATTTGGTTATGTTTGGCTTCACTCTCCCCCCCCCCCCCCCTCAACTGTGCACATTAAAAAGAGAGTATTTATTACCAGGAATAATCCCAGGCTTCACCCAGATGGAGCGTGAGCCCCACAGAAGAGGAGTGATGTATCACAGAGAAGACCCACCGGTCAATACCAAGATTAGCTTAAGTCTACGCTGTAGGTTTGTTGAAACCAATAGCTGTTTTGTTGGCAACTGTTGTGTGAGAAATCCACTCACAATACCAGAGGCAGTTTTCGCATGCATATCTGTGCTGCACTGTTCTTCCTTTACCGTAGACCGATGAAAGGGAGGAAACAGGCGTGGCAAATGCTATTCTATCCTCCGCTTTTCCACATAATTCATTTGCATCTGGTCTGAGCTCAGCCTCGCCCAGTCTGCCCTTTCCAAAAGCCGGCATAGGGCAGGAGTGGGAAGGGACCCATTCTGCAACTCTTCCCTCTACCCCTGGTAATGAGAGATCCAGAGGAGGCCTACGAAGACGTGCCTTGCTGGCCATGATGCCTATGACCATGTGCCAGGCATGCTCATGCTCTTGGCGGCGGCGTCTTCTCTCGAGCTGATGTCACCCTTGGGCACCTTTGAGTGCTCAGTGTTCACACACGCATGCTGTGCTGTACTACTCAGAGTGGCAAGGTATGGGATCAAATCCTTGCTTGGCATACACAATCCCAAGGCATTGCGTTTTATATGCTGCTGGCAAATATCTTTCTTCTGCCCTGTACCAGAGCTGTGCCCCCTCAGCTCTCTAAGCATACTGAGCTTGTTTTTCCTGCAGCGACAGAGAACAAATCTGCCCCATGGAGATTCCTCAAGAATCTTGATCCATGCATCTAGCCTAGGATTGGCATCTCTGACTGACAGCCACTTTGCTGGGTTTAAGGGGGGAGTCATTCTTAGCCTTACCTGGTGACCCTACTCTCTCCACACACACCCCGAGGTAACCTCCCAAGCATCTAGGCACCAGGACTGACCCTGCTTAGCTTCCGAAAGCAACCACAAGCTACATGCGCTCAGAGTTCTGCAGTTTACAACTTGAAACAGGTTGGAAGCAAGAAAACCCCTGCCTCACCCGGCCAGCCAGAAGACCCTTGTTTTCTTCAAGGTGTCGTAGCATCTCTTTGTGTGACCTTTTCCCATCTCGATAGGCAAAGTGTTGCTCGGCCAACTGGCCCCTGCCCTTTGTGCGCCTCCGCTGGCTCCTCAGAGCACAAGCACTCAGAGACAGGGCAACCTCCCATCATGAACAGGAAATTGGAAATTGTGAGCTCACCATCCTGATGGCTGCAGTACCTGTATTTATTTATTTGTTTATTTTTGCAACCTGTGGCATAAGCCTCAGCAAGGTGGTTCGAGGTGGTGGACACCTGGGATTCAAGCTGCATGTATTTTCCTGATTGCCAGGATCAGTGCCAGAGGTTGCAACCGAAGTGCAGCGGGTGAAGAGCCACCTTGGAAAGGAGAAAATGAATGACCTCAGAGAGACACAGCTTCTTCCCACTTTTGTTTTTGAAATGTGCTTTTGTGCTTTTTTTTTTCGCTTGCAGGAAAAGGTTGGAACGAGGGTTTTGCGTGCAACCATCCATCCACTCACCCTTCAGTTCCCTATCCAAATTTTCCCTCCGGCTGAACCTTATTATTCGGCTCCTGCTAATTCTCTTTTTGTGCTCCCCTAGCCTTCCGCTTAATCCCTTAGCAACCGGCTAGGGTGCTGACAGAGACGGTGGTGCCATCGGGCCCCTGGTTCCTCTTTCAGGCCAATAAAAACACCCGGGCGAAGATGAAAGGAAGGAGAGCAAAACAGACTGTCTTCACTTTGTGCAGCTCCACTAAAGCCATCCTTTTGCATCCCTCTTCTCTCCAAGCCCTGGGCTCTGTGTATGTTTCTTTTCCCACCAACAGTGGCTGGGGGGGTGGGGGTGGGGGTGGAATCCTCTGCATCAATACGGCACATGTGATGCTGTTATTTCTGTGCCCAGGAATGTTGGCCACAGTGATCAAAACCCCAAGAGCAATGTAGCTGTGCATAGCCACCGAGTTCTTCACAAATTTTATTTGCCTACAAGAATTTACCTTGAAAAAAAAAAAACCTATATGTTTATAATGCCCACCTCTTTTTGCAAAGGGAGACAACACTGCATGGAAGAGAAACAGAAATGGTGACAGGTGAAATACAGTAATACCTTGTAAGATGAATGGCCCTTAAGACAAAACATTTGTAAGACAAATGAAATGTCCAGGAATAGGAAAACCTCGTAAAACGAAGTTTCTTATGGGATGCTTCGCAAGACAAATTCAATGCATTCCTATGGGAATCTGCATTAAACTGTGTTTTGTAGGGTGAATTTTTCATAGGATCAATTGACCCATAAAATGAATTAAATTCATCTTAAGAGGTACCACTGTACTTTATTTTTTAACTAAAATGTTGCCTGAAATGGGTGGCACTAGATATTCCAGGATCTTTGCCATTTCTCTTTTCAAGAAGTTCAGCTGCTTCGGAAAGAAACCCCCCCACCATCCCTAGCAGACAGCTTCTCAGACAATTTCTTTCTTTATTTTTAATTAATTAAAACCGGTCTGAACTCGAGGAAACATTCGCTGCGAAACAATTGATGATGTTTCAAAACCCTACAACCGAACGCAAGCCCCTTGTCGAGGTTCCTTGTGCTTTCTTCACTTGGCAGCAGAGGACGCTGCCGAGACCATGAAGCCCCGTTTGTTCAGAGAAGAATAAGGCATTCTTTTTGAGCCTCTCAGCTTGCACAGCGTTTTTGTCCCAAGTCCAGATGGTGCCGAGATGGCGCTGTGTGGGCTCTGCCAAGAGCAGCTTCCACCGAGGGACTTTCCCCGATCCTTTGTTCCTTCGGCCTTGGAGGGGAGCCAACAGGTTTCCTGGACCTCTCCACCCCCATCCCTTTCACATCCCTTCATTTTTGGGTCTGCCCAGCCGCCTCCCCTGACTGGAACAGGAAGAGATCTCAAGAGAAGCAGTAGAAAACAACACTGGTTGTCTGCATCAACTCCTGTACTTGACCTGCCAGGCAAGTGCAGTGATGTTCAGCATCTACAGAGAGAAAAAGGACAGCCGGTTAAGACTCGGATCTACGCTTATTTATTTGTTTGTTTGTTTGTTTGTTTGTTTGTTTGTTTAGCTTATATACCGCCCGTCTTCCCGAAGGAACTCCGGGCGGTTCACAACAAGCAATGTAACAGAAAAAAAAACCAGTTAAAATAACACAGAGTTAGCTACATGTCAAAACAATAAAAGCAAAGTAGCAGATGGTGGGGCAAAACAACAACAACAACAACAAAAACCCAGCAACTTAATTGAATCAACCAAATGCCTCCCGGAAGAGGAGAGTTTTTAAAGCTTTCCGGAAGACTGGCAGGGACTCTGCTAGACGCACTTCTGCTGGGAGATGGTTCCACATAGTGGGGCCAGCCACAGAGAAGGTTCGGGTATGGGTAGATGTTCTCCGAGCCTCCCTGGGTGTGGCCACACGCAGCATGTGCACCTGCGACAACCTAGTCGGACGGGCCGATGTTGACCGCTGGTCGATCCGCTCTGTCAGGTAGTCAGGTCCTAGTCCATGGAGGGTTTTGTAAACCAAAACCAGGACCTTGAATCTGATTCGGGCCGCAACGGGCAACCAATGCAGGTGGGCCAGAACTGGGGTGATGTGGTTGAACCGACGCACACCTGCAACCAAAGTCTGGCCGCTGCATTTTGAACCCTCTGCAGTTGCCGAAGGAGAGTCAAGGGCAACCCCATGTACAGTGTGTTGCAATAGTCCAGTCTCGAGATCACCAGCGCTTGCACCACAGTCCTGAGGGAATCCCCATCTAGGTATGGGCGAATCTGGGCAATTCGACGCTTGGCAAAAGGCAGTCTAAGAAAACAACTCAAGAGCCACTAGCCTTCAACATGTTTCACATTAGAACTTCCCAGATCTCTGCCCATTCATTGGCCATCCTGGCTGAGCATTTCCGGAAACTCCAGAACATTCCCCGCCCTGCAATAAAAGTTTGTTTCGAGGATAGCAAATTGCTCCACTCCCTTGTCAGGCGGCTGTCCGGTGTGCAAAATCATTTGCATGACGCGGGTCATGGGAGCGTGGTGCCTCTCTGCACCAACTGTCAGTCAGCTGCCTCTGCAAGCTTCCAGAAGGCCACATTCCATGGCTCTGTTTCAGCATGCAACTTTTGGTAACCCTATGGATCTGTGGGGTTTCCTCTGCAGTTGTGTGGGGCTTTGCCTCTACTCCCCACCCTGAGACAGAAGCACGTCAATGCAGCAAGACCTGTTGTCGTGCTTTCCTGATTAGCGCTGAATTGCTACAGCACACATGGGAGTAGGCAGCTGTTCTGTGGTGGTTGAAGGGCCCCTGGCCTACCTAAAGGAGGTAGACTGGGCCTCCGGGAGACCTGAGGCTGCCTCTATGGATCCTCAGCTAGTTAGCTAGAATGATCCCATTTGAACAGCTTCAACCACTTATGCGCTTCTTGAGAGGGCTTGGATTCAATGGTCCACAGGGGCCCTTCCAGCTGTGTTGCTCAATGTTTTTCATTTTATAGACCACCTTTTTCACAACAAGGGGACCCAAGGCAGCTAATTTAGCGCTCATTTGGTGATACCTCTTTTCTCTTGCAATGTATTATTGGGGTGTTATTGTATCTCCCTTTGCTTTTTGGGGCTCCCCATTTGGTCCAACTCCAGCTGCATCCACTGTTCTAGGAAGGAAGGTTGGAACGCAAGGCCAGCAACCGGGAGACAATCCCAATGCAGAGTAACCCCGCTGCCTGACCCTACTCCTCAATGGGAACTCAACAGTTCTGGTTGTCCTGCTGAGAGCGAATCGGACTAGTCTAGTCAATAATTTGAAGAGGAATTTAAAAACAGCAGCAGCAGCAGCAGCAGCAACAACAACAACAATGCCTTTATTCAGGAGGCTTGGAGTTTTGCTTGAGGGACAGTTGTCTAAAATTCTTTGTGCCTCCCGGCCTGTGGACAATTCTTAAACAGGGGGTGTCAAAGCCGATGGCCCCAAGGTGGGTCCTGTTCACATGGTGTGGTGAAAGACTGCAGATCTCTGGCAGCTCTCTTCTCCAAGCTCTGTTCTGCCAGGTTCAGTGTTGGGTTCAAGAAAAGGTCATGCATTCTGCACATACTGCTGACCCGTCCGGCCATGCTTTGCAGCTCTAACTAGGTCAAGCGGGGGCATTCAGGGACAAGAGCTAATGATTTTTGAAAGAATAGGGCAGTCCTTTGCCTATGGAGGGCTACAAAATTACTGGTTTCCCCTTCACTTTTCTGGTTCTGTGTTTTTGGTGGTTGATGGGCACAGGGTAGTGACCCACCGATACCAACACGGACCCTCGGTCAACCATCAACAACTTCCTAAATCTCCCAGCCAACCTGCCTCTCGTCTCTGTGTCCTAACGTGCCCCCTCCCCAGCAGCTGTAAAAGCGAGTAAAGATGCCCTGCAGCAAGGATTTGACGAGTTTGTACATTTTCTTCCTCCTGGGTCTGCGAGCAGACAAAATGTCAAAAGCTGGGCAGGGGTGATGGTGGAAAGACAGTGCATTTTCCTTGGTGTTGTACAAAATGAGAATGAAAGGGCACATCTACCCTGCTGCACACACAAGCACAATGTTAACCGACATTGCTTAATGCATTCACAAGACCTCCAGTGAACAGCACCTGGAGAACAGCCTAGGCAGGTGGAGGTGTCACCTGGTCCTGGGGGAGGATATTTGGTAATTGTTGAGAAAGGAATGACAAGTATTTCTAATTTGGCATTTGTACATCGAATCATAGAAGAGTTGAGTCAGAAGGGGGTCTATAAGGCCTTTAAGCCTAACCCCCTGCTCAGTACAAGAATCCAAATCAAAGCAAATCTGATTGGATTGTCCAACTTTCTCCTGAATGCCTCCACACTGGAGTGCTCACCACCTCCCAACATAATTGGTTCCATCATTATACTGTACTCCTCTTAACACAGGCATGTCCAAACTTCAGCCCTCCTAATGTTTTGGACCACAACTCCCAGAATTCTAAGCTTAGATTGCCAATGGCAAAGGAGTGTGGGGGTTGCGGTCCAAAACATATGGAGGGCTGAAATTTGGACATGCCTGTCTTAACAGTTAAGACTTTTTCTCTCTCTGATATCCCACCTAAACCTGGCTACCTGCAGCTTCAGACCATTATTGCTTGCCTTGCACTCTACGATGGCCAAGGACAGCTTCTGCCCCTCCTCTATAGGGCTACCTTTCAATTATTTGAAAAATGCCACTCTATCCTGGATAGCTCAGTGTTTTAGGTCTCTAGCTGCGGTACCAGAGGTTGGGACTTCGATTCCCCGCTGGCAAAAATGACCCATAGGATGCCTTCCAGCTGTTCAGTTCTAAGATCTCCCTTCAGCCTTATCTTCCCAAGGCTGAACATGACCACGACTTTCAGTCTTTCCTCATAGGACTTGTTGTCCAGTCCCCTTCTCCTCCATATGAGTTACAACTTTGTCTCCAAATGAATGTCCGTTCTGCTCCTCCATTTTGGTGATGCTTGCTTGCTTGCTTTTTGGGCAAAGGTGGGCCAGTAACTTGGAAGCCTTCCGAGCGCTTTGAAAAGGTAACTAAAAAGCAACTGCATTACTTTCAAGGCATGGGAAAGTCAAGACTGCCTTTAGAAAAACATCCCCTCCCCCTTGTTAGTAATCTACTCCCTGGAGGGCGGTGGCAGAGCTCAGACTGGAGCATCACTTAACTTTTTGTGCAATTTTCTAAGCTCGGATTGGCCTTTCTGTCCTGCTGAGATTTTGTTTGAGCGGCAGCTACGCTGGAACCCGGCTTGCGTGAACATCCTGTTTCCAAAAGGCAGCCGCTCCCACCTCGCTTGTCCTGATAAACAGGCTGCCGAGACCAACATCTGCTCGACAAGAACCACCCGTCTGCAGCAGCAGCCACCCTTCTCCCCACCCACGTTCTCGCCTGGGTGCGAATGAGTTCCTCCCATCAAGGACAAGACACTTTGAGGAGGAGTCTCCGGGGTTTGTACAGGCAGCACAGGGAAGCGTTGGGGACCTGGACTGGATGAGCTGCCCTATTTATTTATTTATTTATTTATTTATTTATTTATTTATTTATTTATTTATTTATTTTAGGGCTTATATTGTCCGAGAGAGGTTAAAACAGGCAGAGGAGGTTTGAGTTTTCAGTGTCTTAACAGCTCCCATCTGGCAAGGTCACTGGTAGTCACCGGAGGAGGAGCAGCCCAGATTCTAGGGAAGCAGGGCTCTGAGATAGACATCAGGGCACAGGCGGCAGGAAAGGGTACGAGAAACAGGAAACGTGTGGCGTAAATGCTGAAGCCAGATCACACATGGCCTGCCCCTGCACTAAACTAGGTTGTTTGGTCCCGTGTCAAGAGCAGCTAGGACTCAGCCTGTCGCCCTTCCCTGCTGGCAAGTTGGACATTCAGAGGGTCCCCAGTGGTTCCTACAGGTGACCGAGGGACCGTGCTGGTATTTGTGGGCCATCCCTCTGTGCCCATCAACCACTCCTCCTCTAAAGTCAAGGAGTGGTGCTTGGAAAGCTCACAATGACAGTCTTGGTTTCTGTATCCTTGTGATGCCATTGGTTTACCTTCTGTAATGTCACAGAAGGCAAACCAATCGCGCTGTTCAGACTGAAATAATTTCTCTTGCTTCCTCCTCTCTCGCTGAAACATGGAAGTCCCATTCCTCCACCAAAATAAACTGTCCCATCATTCAAAGAGCTCTTCCTCCCATTTCTCTTTCAAACTATAAGACACCCCAGGTATAAGATGACTGTTTGCAGAGACATGGTCTGGGCAGGTTCGTAACCACACCGTGCTCTCCTTGGTTTACTTCCATGTATAGGAAGACCCTCAGTTTTTAGTCCAAGACTATATTTTAGACCAAAATATAGTCTTATACATGGAAAAATACAGTATGTAGCAGGGGCTTGATCATCAATATTCTAGGGCGTGCTGTGATGGCAGCAGGGGAAAATCTTTTAAGAGGATTTAATCATAAATGAAAGAGATCTTTGGAGCTTATCACCCCAGAGGCAAAGAGGAGGAGGGAGCTAATATAAACTGAAGTCCATTTTTATGGGTCAATGGTCAGTTGAGGTCCAGAAAATTGGGGCACAGAGGTGTGAGCAGAGAGATTAGTTTTGGGGTGTTTTTTTTTTTTTTTACATTCAAGCTGTTAATCATTGTTAATTAATTATTGCCTGCACCATAAATTAGTGTCACACGACATTCCTGTCAAAGGAGGAGAATTTATCCTGAAAGGTGTATCAATGAAATTAATCACAGGGGGGAAATGCAGTTCAGCTCACATTTCCCCTCATAGCTGGCATTTAGACATTGCAGGCCTACTGAGGCAAGAGTTCAGTTCATTAAGAGCATTAAGCAGCATCTGTCTGGCCTTCCAGTATCTTGGACAGAATATGTCCCAAGAGAGCACATATGAAGCTTTAGCAGCTAAGAATTCGGCCTCGTTCTCAGCAGAGAGAAAAAAGTGGTACAGCCCTCCCTGAGTTGCAGCAAGGAAGCTGTCCCAACCTGGTGAGGAAGTACTTCCCATCAGAAAACTGGTACGATATGGGAAAGACTAACTTAAAATTCATAGCCATACGTGTTTTAAAAATTATGGGTTGCCTCAAACAACGGCCAGGGCACAATTCAACATAACACTTCTAGTTATCCTCAAGTTCTTCCCTCAGGAGTCAACCCTAAAACGCCTTCCAATGTTCTCCTAAAAATGTTGGAAGGACAGCCTGAAAAGTAACTTAGATGTATTGTGAGCAGTTATTTAAGAGTCCTGATGAGATATGGGCATGAACCGCTGGTTCGGCAGTTCGTGCTGGTGTGTCCTTTGGACAAATAGGCATTCAGCATTCCCTGGCTCTTCTTCCTCCACCAGGTACCTGCTCAGAGGCCAGCACCAAAAGCAGGCTGGGGCAGGGACACACGGAACACCTGCTCATCAAAAGGGCGCACCAGTGGTTCGTGCCCACCTTTAGCCTTGAGCTTTCTAGGGTAAAGGTAACTGTGGCTTACAATGTTTCACTTAGGACTCCACAACCCTTTGTCCTCACAAAGGGAGAGAAGATGGTGAAAGAAACACCTTCCACATTGCCAAGTCCACTTCTAGCCCAGGACAAATTTAGGAGGAACAGCGCCCCCAGGATGGACTTCCTCAAGTATGCATGGTGTGCAAACAAGAAGGCAATTTAATATTTGGCTGTTTTCCAACTGGAATTTTTAATCTCTTTCCCACATGTTCTAATCTTTGATTCCTCTGTATCTCTGGATAAGGACTGTCTCCTAGAAAAGCACAGAGGGATGCTCGTTCACTTCCAGAAGGCATCTTTCAGCACCCAAGGACTTCCTCTATAACTCACCAAGCCTGGACCACATATTTAAACCAGTAAAATCTGGACAGTTCAAACCATTAAGGGCAGCATGAGTGGCAAAAAAACGACTTGCAGATCCTGGTGTGTGGCTTAAATATCAGGAAATTGCAATTGCAACCCTGAAGAAACTTTACAAGCTGAGCTTGATTTAAGAGCCCGGAGCCTCTTGTTAACAACCGCTGCTTAATTAAAAGGACACTCCCACTGGAAAGTCCTGTTGAGAAAGGTAAGGATCTTGAAGTGAACATTTTTTTAAAAGTGGACCTGATGGCTCCTCAGAGCTTCCTGTCTTTGATGCAGTGTGCTTTCCATCTCAGATAATCAGAGGGATCACATTAATTCTGCACACAAGAAGTAGCTTTTAGGGAAAAGCTTGTAACTTGAGCCAAAAAACAACCTGGCCACTGCAGCAGGATTTGAATGCACCATGTGCAGATGGGCAGCACCAGTGTGGTAGAGCCAGAAGGGAGAGGCAGCTTAAAACTAATCGATGCTGGCAAAAGGACAGGATTTCAGCCACAGCAGATGTTTTCTCTCCGGTGGCTATGTGAACTTAACGAGAGACAAGCCTTCTCCCCCACCCCAACATGCCTTGCCTCTTTAGTCTTTGGTCTGAAAACAAGTACCACCAGATGCCATCTGGTCCAGATGCCTTGAAAAGGGGATGATTGGACCAATTTCTGGAGGAAAAGTCGATCACAGGTGATAAACCTTGATGGAGATGCTTGTTATCTCACAGCTTAAAAGGGGACCTCCAAATGCCAGATGCAGGGGAGTGGCAGGAGGAGATGGGGATCTATTTATTTATTTTCATTTATTTATTGGATTTTTATACCGCCCATCTGGCAGCGAGGTCACTCTGGGCGGTTTACAACAATTAATACATTCAAACAATTTATACAATAAAACCATAAATAGTAACACAATAAAACAAAAATAAAACAAAAATAATATTAAAGTGACATAAAACAATATATTATTATTGGCAGGCTAATCAGTTAAAATCAAGATTTAATGGGTGAACACTGAGTTGCAATTATATTTGGGGGAATGCCTGCTTAAATAACCAAGTTTTTAATAGTTTTTTAAAGGCAGCCACAGAGGGGGCCAGACAGATGTCTGGTGGAAGGTTATTCCACAGGCGAGGGGCAACGGCAGAAAAGGCCCTATTTCTTGTTTTTTCCTTTTGGGCCTCTCGTGGTGTTAGTTGCCTCAGATGCCAAGCCTGGGAGGATTGGGTATTATGGGCGGTTTAGTGATCTCATCTGCTCCCAGAAGCATCTGGTGGGGCCACCGTGAGATACAGGAAGATGGACTAGAGGGGCCCTTTGGCCTGATCCAGCAGGGCTCTTCTTAGATTCGTTGTCATGTCTGGTGTAGCAGATCAGTACCTCTTGGGCATTCCCTCCTGTGCACTTCTGCCTGCAAGGCATGAGTCAATGTGGGACAGCAGGCCCCCAGAGGAGGAACTCGCTCACCATAGGGACTAGCAAAAACCATTTCAGGCACCAGGCAAATGCCTAATGGTTTGCCCAGGCTTTTTTTTCTGGTCCACTTTGTCCTTTTATGACTTACAGTATTTTTTTCATGTATAAGACTATATAAAAAAAGGTAAAGGTAAAGGTTTTTCCCACACACGCGTGCTAGTTGTGTCTGACTGAAGGGTGGTGCTCATCACCATATTCAAGCCAAAGAGCCAGTGTTGTGCAAATCTATGGCCACGTGGCCAGCATGGCTGCAAGGAAACACTGTTTTACCTTTCCGCTTTTTCTGGCGGTACCTATTTATCTACTTGCATTTACATGCTTTCAAACTGCTAGGTTGGCAGGAGCTGGGGTTATCAGTGGGAGCTTGCTCTGCTGCAAGGCACCTGGGATTCAAACTGCCGAGCTGATGACTTTGCAGTCAACAGTTCCAGAGCCTTAGTCCGCTGAGTATTTGTCTAAATTTGACTAAAAAATTAAAGGTTCTCTTATACACGGAATTAAGCCAACGAAAGAACTATGCGGTTGCAAAATTAACTTTGGGTTGGAAATGTGGAGGCCGTTTTACACATGAAGGTGTCTTATAGATGGGAAAATAAAGAAATTATGCTTTATAATTTATAAGTTAATCTGAAACAAGGAGGACAACATTTTTAAAGAATCATTCAGTTGGAATTCTGGTAGCCAAAAAAAGGCATTAAAATACACACCTTCAGAGGTTTCCCAGATTTTTTGTATTTGTCACCCATTGAAGCGATTATATCTAAATTGATGGAGGTATGAATTGGCTGCCTCCCTTTGGAGGAGACCTTACCTTCTTCCTTCCTATTGTGGAGACCATCAAGCCGGTAAGTGTTTCCATGTGCTAACAAAAGCAGTCGGGATCAGGGAATAAGGCACGGTGGTGATACAGTTCCATGTGTCTGACACAGGGTCATAACAGTCCAGGGTTTTACACCTCTGGGTCCCAAAGTAACCCCCTACCACATAGAGCTTGTTTCCGGAAGCCAATGCATGACACGACATCCGTTTGGCCGTCATGTCCCCGATCCGCGTCCACTGGAATGTCTCACAATCAAAGCGGTAGGCGGAGGCCGCTGTGTACTCCGTGTCTCCCCCCATGATGAAAATCTGGCTGCCCAGGGCAGCCGCCGCTGTATAGCGCCACGGCTGGGGGCACTGAGCTTTTATGGTCCACCGGTTTTCCGTTGGATCATAGCACTGGACCTTGGACACCATATCCCGGTGGATGCTGGTCCCGCCGAACACGTAAAGCTTGAGCTTAGCACTGACGACAGCAGCGTTGCTGACCCCATCCCTCAGAGGGGCCACCATGGTCCATTTGTTGGCCACCGGGTCGTACTTCTCCACCTGCTTTAGGGAAACGGAAGGGGAGGCAGGGAAGACGCCGGCCACGGCAGTATGACCGCCCACCACATAGAGGCAGTTTTCCAGTTCAGCTGAACCGTGCCCAAACCGGGCGATCAGCATGGGGGCCGCTTTGGACCACTCCTCGTTGACCGTGTCGTAGACCCACACGTCCTTGGAGACGCCATTCTCTGAGCCTCTCCCTCCAGTGATGTAGACTTTGCACCCGATGGCGCATGCGCTGAACTCCTTCCGTGGGCTGGGCAGGTCCGCTTTGGGGATGATCTCTTTGGCCTTGTGATCGACTTGATAAACCTTGTCGCACATGAACGTCTGACCGCCTAAGATGAGCAAAGTGTGCCCAGCTTTGCGAGGCCTGGCACAGGGGCTCACCACCACCCCATCATTCTGCAGGATCTTCTTTTTGCACTGGAGTGCCTCTGCCATGATTTGCTTGTTCCGCTCTTCGGCGGCGATCAGCTCCTCATAGGCCATGGCTTCCTTGAGGCACTCAGAAGGCAGCAAAGCCAGCCGCACGTTCTTGAGCAGCTCTGGAAGGAAGGGCTTCCGCTTCTCCGGGTCATGTTTCACCCACTGGACCACCGCCTTGAAAACCTTCTCTTCATCCTCTATTTCCAGTTCATCACTGGAAAGGAGGTCCACCAGGGTCTCCTTGGAGAGGCTGTTGAACTCATCGCTCCTGTGGACGGTCTCGAAATTAACGAGGCACATCCTCCAAGAAAGCTCGTAGAGTCTTTTGCACTGGTGGGCATCAGAAAGGACCATCATGCCCAAGCAGTTGGACGGGTAGAGGTTCTTCTCGAGGAACTCGGCGGCTGCGTCTCGGATGTCATGGAACTGCAACATGTCCCCGGCTTCCAGCAGAGACTCTGCATTCTCCTCGTTGATGATGACCTTGGAGGAGTAAGCATAATCCAGCAGGAGCTCCAAGATCTCAGGGTGCAAGCTGTCGTGGAAGTTCACCTCGTCGCCTAGGCTCTCGCGAAGGCCGTTGCTGAACATGGCTTCAAAATATCTGCTGGAGGCAGCCAACACAGCCCGGTGGCATGGAAAGGACTTATTCCCAGCCCACAGCGTTACATCGGTGAACATGCAATGCTTTCTCATGGTGTTGAGGTGAGAAAGGACACAGTCTGGGTGGGACGCTTTGTGGAACAGCAAGATATTCATGGAACCAGTGCTAGTCCGGGATTTACGGTTTTCATGGACGCTGACCGACATGCCTACTGGAACAATACCTGGAGAGAAGCAAAGAACAACTGCAATCATAGGATCATGGAGTTGGAAAAGGCCTATAAGAACACTGCATCCAACTCATTCTTCAAGGCAGAAATCCAAGTCAAAGCAGATCTGATAGTTGGTTGTCCCCCCCTCCCCCGAATGCTTCCTTTGTTGTACTGCTCTTTTAAAAAAACTTTCTTTTGGGAGATAAAAACCTCTGAGGAAATGGAATGCTTTGCAAAGAAGCATCAAGCACAACCATTAACTGCAACCTCCAGATTGAAAAAAAAAAGCCTACTCCCAACTACAGTGGGAAGACTGTGTGGCCAAATCTCAAATCTCTGCAAACATGGTCACTTAAATGGAGCCCTGATCTGACAATCAGGGCCGGCGCTAGGGAGGGGTGGGGGTGGGGGGCAGGTGGGTGGCAGCGGCGGTGGCAGCGGTGGGTGGGCGGGGGGTGGGGGGCAGCAACCTGGCCAGCGCCCCCTGCCCATTTTGGCGCCCGAGGCAACTGCCTAGTTCGCCTTAATGGACGCGCTGGCCCTGCTGACAATGAGTGGAGGCTGCCAGGGGGCCCTCCTGAAAGAGCCAGCCCTCAAGGAGATGAAAGGGATGGCTTGCAGGTATAGCTGCCCCCAGGCTATGGAATGCCCTCCCGAGTGAGACCCACCTGGCACCAGCGTTGACAACATTTATGTGCCAGGTAAAAACCTACCTGTTCCAGAAGTTTTTTTAACTGATATAACATAGATTGTAGGGCCTGATGGCAATTTTAGTGTATTGTATCTACTGTATATTTAATGTTTTTATCGTTTTTAATTGTTCATTGATACTTTAACATTTTAGTTGTTTTAATAGTTTTAATTGCTCATTTTAACTGTAAGCTGCCCAGAGACCTTTGGGTAGTGAGTGGTATATAAGTTGTATAGATAGATAGGTAGATAGACAGACAGACAGACAGACAGACAGACAGACAGACAGACAGACAGACAGACAGACAGACAGATAGAATGCAGAAAATGTAGGTCCTCATCAATTTCTGTACTTCTGCCTATTTTCATGGCATGTTTGCACACACCACACAAACACACACGTGTTCTCTCTCTGTGCCAACACCCCCTCTACCTTTTGTGTGGCTGGTTTTCCTTACATGCAGTTGTTGAAATATCAGCTGAAAAAGAATCAAGGTGTTTTTCTATGATGAGATTTTCTCTAGAATTAAAAGGGCTGATGCAATCGATGCATGAGGTTTTCTCCCTACCCAGTTTGATTCCCCTTGCCTTGTTCTAGACTGTTTCAGGGATTTTAAAAATTGTGCATTTCCATTATTATATTATGCAAAATCTATCAGTCTCTAAGGTTTAAGATTCATTCCATGCTAGGCACTGTAGTCGGATTATCAACACAGCTTGTAATACTTGTAAGTGTCGGCCTCTGTGCTAAGGTTGCAAGGCTAAAAACACTGGCAAGCAAGTAGCATCATCCTTAACTAAGGCTTATATCTGTGCAACCTGGACTGCCTGGTGTTTGGGTAGACACTGAGCCAATATGAATATATTTATTAAAATATTTTTACCCCAACCTTCTTGAAAAGGACCCATGGTGGCCTACATCATTAAAAAATAATTAAAAGTTTAAAAACAGAAGTTTTGCAAAGATTAAATAGGAATTAAACTAATCCCAGACTAAAACTTGTAAATGATAGCAATACCAAGAACAGATTTCAAAGCAACAAGGCTCAACACTCTTGTTTAAAAACCCCTCCCAGACTGCCAATCACAAAGAAAAGACTCATCTGAAGAAAAAGTCTTTCAGGCACTATTTACTTTTACTTATTGATTTCATTAAGTTCTATATACCAACCTATGAGTGCATGGAGATATAAAGGATCAAGACCTAAATACAAACCATGAACTGCTATGCTCTTCTCTTCCAAATTTGTATAGGAATTCTGGGCTATTTAGTTACTGTCTCTCGGTTCTGCTTTAGCGCAAGAACGTTACATGCATTTTTACATTGCATGAGCTTGTTTAGCGTGTTAAAGAAGGAAATGTAACAATTTACTTGCAAGACAGGGGGTGGGAGCCATCCTGACCTACTTGCTTAGGTGCAGACAAGTATTTGGGGTGGGTCACCATTCACTTACACTTGCCCCAGACTCCGGCCTGTGGGCCCCCTCCCTTGCCCATCTAAAGGGGCTCATCTGTATTCCAAAGGCTTCCCCTCTTGTTCCAGCCAAGTCTCGCCAACAATATTTACCCCTACGGAGCCTTCAGTCCCAATCTGGGTTTCTTTTTGCTTCAAACGCCTGTCTCCCGCTGATTCTATAAGCTAGCCGCGGGGCCCAGACTTTCTCCCCTCTTTGAAAGCGAGAGAACAAGAAATGAAAATTACAAAGCTGGGATCCCACAGGAATAATTGAAGGGTGTGTTTCTCGCTATCCCCCCAGACATTCCCTCCCCCCACCAGCCCCACACACATTCCCAGACAAGCAATAGGTAAAAGGCCTGGGTAAATTTTACATTTTGTTGCATATGTTTTATACTTACGTATGCCAATAAAGGTTCTTGTGATTGTGTGATTGTGGGTAAAATAAAATAAAATTTAGTGTCCTTGACTGTTCCAGGGAACAGAAAGAGACTCGCAAACCCCAAGAAAGCTTCACGAGAGATAGGCAGTCATGGGAGTGTCAAGAACCTACTGTATCTTTCCAGAAAAACTTTGGTTTCTAAAATATAGAGAGTTGTTACTAACTATAAGGCATGAACATTGCACATGCTAAAACTGGCCACTTAGCATGGAGGCAAGATCAGTCCGATGTAAAATCAAAGCAGTAAATTAGAGTCTCTCTCTCTCTCTCTCTCTCTCTCTCTCTCTCTAAAGGAGGCTATCCCACAGAAAAACATATGTTTGTGCAGCCATTTCTTCAGGCACGATGGAATTTGTAGGTGGCCACCGTTCTTTTGGTCTCTCATTGCCTTCTTGAAACTTCACTGCTTAAAATCTCAATAATTTAAGGCAAGTACAGGCTGCTGAGCAGTCCTGCTTTAAAATAAGCGCAACTAGGAACGCTCAACTGGTTTGAGTTTCGCCCTCTGAGACCAACCAAAACAGCCTCTATTCTTTCCACTGCCCCCCATTCAAGTATTTCAGTTATTTATATGGTATGCAAATCATGATGTTGAAACGTTCTGTTCACTAAACTCACAGCAAGAAAATTTATTTATTTTAGAGTACAGTGGACCCTTGTATAACAAACAGCTTGTATAACATAAAATTTGTACAACATAAAATATTCCAGAGATAGGGGCCTATGGGCCAAATCCGTACAACATAAAATGGGATTACTCCATTTTCAATGCATTCTTATGGGAAATTTGTATAAAGGAAAAATTGCTTAACATAATTTCATTTGGAACTAATTCCTTTTATACAAGGTACCACTGTATTTGTACCCCACCTTTCTCCTTGGAAAAGAACCCAAGGTAGTTACACATTGCTAATCACATTGCTTTTGCCCTGTGCAACAGATCCCACGCCACCATCACCGCCCCATATTAGAATGGTCGGGATAAAAGGGGAGAGAACAACCCCTATTCCCCCCCCCCCCGCCGCCATCAGTAGCTTAATAGCTGCCTGTTCTTCTGGTGATTTCCTCTGGGGTGCGATAGTGTTTTTAGATGTTTTATACTGTTTTTGTATTAATTACTTACTGTCCTATTTAATTGCTGTTTGTTGCTTTGTTGATGGCGCATGTCACCTTGTTGTTAGCCGCCTAGAGTTCAAATTTGAAGATAGGCGGGATATAAATGCAATAATAAATAAATAAATAAATAAATAAATAAATAAATAAATAAATAAATAAATAAATAAATAAATAAAAAATAAAAATAGAATTCGGGTGTGGGGTATAGCAGGGGATAATGGGCCACATTGGCTGGGGTCGATGTAAGTCCCAGGAGCAGACATGCTAAAACCTCGGACCAGCCTATTCTTCTGAAATAACAAATTGCTGCATAGCTAGATATTTCAACATATCTATTTTCTTTTTACCTATATTTGCTTTTAGTAAGCTGTGGAAAATGCAAGGCCCAGGGTATTTATCAGATATAGTAAACACTATGCCTTATTAATTTGATTGATTTACATCTCTTCTTTCCCTCGATGCTGTGTCCCAAGGTGACGCTCTGGTCACCATCTTTTCTGATACGGTGAGCAGTAGTACAACCCCACTTAAATTATAGCAAAAATATCCAATGGTGATGATAATGGCATATATTCATTCAAATTTATGCAAATGTATCCATTTTTGCGTGAAATGCCCTTTTTGATATTTCTCTATAAATGTCCTCCATGGAGTAACATCTCTTCTTTTCTTTACACTGCTACCGTGACCACCAAGCAGAGAATTGATCACAGATCTCTGGAGACCCTAGTTTAACGGACTACCCACTGCA
Organism: Phrynocephalus forsythii; assembly: GCA_029282475.1. Taxonomy (NCBI): domain Eukaryota; kingdom Metazoa; phylum Chordata; class Lepidosauria; order Squamata; family Agamidae; genus Phrynocephalus; species Phrynocephalus forsythii. Next base: position 8,615,546 of record JAPFRF010000014.1, on the reverse strand, counting down.
ACACTCCAGCTCTCTAAATTATCTGGTTTCCATTCTAGAGGAAGGCAAGAAAGCCTGTTTTTGCCATCTCCATGTTTTTCACAAGCTCTGGTTCCACCACACTAGCGCCCTTTCCTATGAGAAGGAAAGTACACACAGATACAGCAACACAGGGAGGTGGGCTCACACATTGGAGCTCTCCATCTTGGGACCAGGTGACCTTGTGGACGTCATGACTTAAAACATTTATCCAGATGTTTGGACTGCCTTTTCTGCCTGTTTTTTTAAATGTATGCATTTGTTTTGGTTTTTCAATGGCTTGCCCAACAAAGAGTCCTGCAGAACCTGAAAGCTTCCACATTAGGTTTTGTAGTACCTACAAGGGATATTGACTACCTGGCAGGATGTTCCTTCACCTGCTTCCTCTGATTCATGCAATACCAAAATGGTTTCTGGGTGGCCAGAGGCACCCTCAGAGGCCTTGGCATTCCCCAGCAGCTTCCTCGCTGAATGTTGACTTTGGGCCATCCCCAGAAGCTGATGGGATTTCAGGCACGTCTTCGTTTTCAGAGAGGCGGGGTCCATAAGAGATTTCCCCCTCCTCGTCCTGGGTGGCACGAAGCACGTTCTGCTTCGGGAAAAGTAAGTGACTTGAGGGGGAGGAGCGTGGCGCTAATTATTTGCCAGAGATGAAGAGGTGGTGGTTTCAAGTCACCTGGATCCAAATTTGGGACACAATCCAACATCAGCAAGAGGTAAGGAGAGGGAGCCCAGGGGAAAATTGCTGAGCAAGCAAGGAAGGAGATGACGAATACAAATAAGCAAATAAAACCTTCTGTCAGCACCAACCTTAATTGCCTTTTCAATGCCAGCCTGGTGTGTCTCGACTACACATATATCTATACAATGTATGCACACGGCATGTCTTGTTTTGGGGAGTTCAGCTATTTGTCTGGCATTAAAAACAACCCCGGTGCATTGGCCTTGGGCAGCTGATAAGTGCCGAGTGCAGTTTTTAAATCTTATGATTCAACAAATCTCTTGTATTTCTGTACCAGGGCAGGGCATATTTGACTTTTCCTTGCTTACAGCTTGAATTCTCAAAGTGTCCTTTGCTGGCAGGGCTGAGGGAGTCTGAAGAAATCTGATTCCAACATCTGGAGGGCTTAAACATCTGCCATGTAGGACATAAGAATGCATGTGCTGGCATGCAAATGCTATTAGACCAGGCTTCTTTCCAATAGTCCTCCTCCTTGGATGCTAGTGGGAACATCCCCTTCTACCCCATCTGTGTATAGTACTGGGTGGTGGGTTGATAGTTAGGTGAAGATGTGGTTGTCAAGAATATTAATGGTCAACATTTATGCACTTTCAGGGTTTGCACATATTTCTAGCTGTCATCCTTACCAAAAAATACCCAACTCTGTGAGGAAGGTTGGGGTGATGGTCCCCCAACCCCATGGGAGACCAGAGACCAGAGTCCAAACAGTTCATTAGACACAGCCCGTCATTAGAAAAGAAAATCCCTTTATGGCTGAAATCCCCTTCATGCCTGCTGTAAGTTGCACATTCACTTGATTTTTTATTTTTATTTATTTATTTATTTATTTATTTATTTATTTATTTATTTATTTGGTGATTGGTCATCTGTAGGTAAGCACAGACTTAGTTTGCATGTCTGGTTTCTCAAGCACAAAGGTCTGCTTGGAGAACATCCCTGAAACAGAAAGGTGACTTCAGCTAGGTTCAAACTCCCTGTTCTTAACTTGAACATGTCTTCATTTTACTAGACTGTATATTGTCCCTCATTATTATAAGCCATCTTGGGTCCTTTTCCAAGGAGAAAGGTGGAGTGAAAATATTCAAAATAAAAATAAAGCCTTCAGAATTCTCAGTGGTAGCCAAGATTACTGGGAATTGTAGTCCAAGAACATCTGAAGACTAGAGATGGGCACGACTTGGCGGAATTCCCATTTCCGTTTCCGTTCCTTGTTTCTGTTACGGAACAGAAACGGTAACGGGAATTACTCCGCCAGAACTCGAACTCGAACCGACTAAAGAAAAAATGGGTCTGATTTGTTGTGGTCGTTCCTGGCATCGTGGTGATCCCGCGATGCCAAGCGGCACAGAAAAAAAGTTTTTAAAAGTTAAAAAAAAACCTGATTCCCGGCCAAAAAGCAGGCGGAAATATGCCTGCCTGAGTGAGGGCTCAGGGCACCTACCAGAGGGGTGGTTGACCCCCCCTCCTGTCCTGGGCTGCTCTGGTGGTGGGGGAAATCCTCGTCATAGTCGCTCGCAACAAGCACCAGACTCGCCGCCGGCCGCCGCAATTCAAGCGGAAGCGGCACAGAAAAAAAGTTTTAAACTCCCCCCCCCCCATTCCTGGGCCAAAAAGCAGGCGAAAATATGCCTGCAGTGCAGAGTGCACCTACCAGAAGGGTGGTTTCTGGGGGGGGGGTACCGGCCTCCCCCCCTCTCCTGTCCTGGGCAGCTGGACTCGAGTCGCCATGCCATGCGGTGCGGGCGGGGGATCCAAAATGGGGCGGCGACCGCAATTGTTTTTTGAAATTGTGGTCCAAAAACACACAAGCACCACACAGAAACATGCGAAAATTGCTATTTTAAAACTGCCAGAATTTTTACAGTAGCAGCAGTGGGTTTTTCTTGCAACAAAATGTCTCTTCTTTCCTCTCTCCATTGATTTTATTTTATTTTATTTTATTTTATTTTATTTTATTTTATTTTATTTACACCTGCACAATGATGGGCTGGCCATGGGAGTGACCATGCAAATTTTTGGAGCCATTCCACCAATCGCATGGCCACTTGGCCAGGTTGACCACAGAGACTTCTGGGATGTGCCAACCGGGCATAAAAAGCCCACTAACCGTAGCCCGAACACTAACCCTAACCCAGTAACCCTAACCCATACGCCAGTACACTGTCCTTCTAAGTGGGTCAGAGAGGACCCCAGAGGTGCACCCCAATACTCACCCTAACCTCACCCGTAACTAGCCTAATCCTAGCCCTTGCGCTAACCCTGTTGCCTAAGCCAGATCTGTGCTTGCATTGCACTAGCAAGTACAATTCCCTTCTTAGTGAGACACAGAGGGTGCAGAGAGAGTCTGCCAGTCCGCCACTTGTGGCTCTGGGTGACTCCTGCACAGGCTTGGCTCGGCCGGCAGCATGTGTGACATCATGCAAACCATGCCCCCGAGGCCTGGCTGATGCAGGGAAGGCAGTATGCACCCCAAAAAGAGGGGTGCCTCTGCCAGTCTGCTGTGTCTCTGCGTGCAACTGGGTATGCAATCATAGCCATATGGCTATGCATGCATGCCCTTTTGCAGCAGGTGAGGAGAGGAGACCCCCATGTATGAGGGGTCTCCAGGAGCCTGCTTTCCCTAGCGGGTGAGGATAGGAAGCACCCCCCCCCAAAAAAAGAGGTGCCTCCAGGAGCCTGCTACCCCCCCAAACCAGTTTAACGACAGACGAAAAAACGAAAAACAAAATGACAATTTTTTGCGAAGTTTCGCGAAAAACGGAAACGAGCCGACACAGGCCGCCTCCGACACACGACAACTCGAAAACGTCATTTTCCCTAGTCGTGCCCATCTCTACTGAAGACCCCAAGGTGGAAACCACCCTAAGGCTCTCCCTTGAGACCCTAACAAGCCAAATATCTTTCTTCACGCCCATCTTGGACAACCTGCCCTTTCACGGCTGCTTGAACACAAATGTTTGTCATGAATCACACTTTCCAGTCATCATTTCAAAAGGGAGGGCTTTAAATGCAGAACACAACTACAAGATAGACTTAGCATAATACTGGGAAATGTTAGTGAGCCACCTAAAAATTAAATAATTATCGTAATAATAACATGTGTGGAGAGAGGTGTTGCATCCTATTAAAATGAGATGTGTTACCTTCAGAAACGCATTAGCAAAAACTCCAATTCGTGTTAGATAAAGGAATTCACCCACTTCCCAGTTGTGATTTTCAAGTAGTTTAAACACCTCTGAAAAGATGGCATTCCTGTTTAATCAATTTTGGACATGGGCAAATGACTAAGTTTTACAACTAGGAACGGTTCCCTCTTGTCTGGTTCCCACATATATTTTAAGGCTTCCCTACGAGTGCCCAAGCAGGATGGAAGTAACATTTGTAAATGTTTCTGGGGGGGAAGGACCCCCCCAAATCCTTGATTGTTGCTTCCGGTTTTGTTTTTGCTGCAACGCTTAAAATGTTTGATAGATGGAAACTACCATGATCTTTTCAGCCCCCAAAAGTGTGGAAATGCCAGCTTTTCTCATAAAGACCCATCGCTCCCACCAAGGTCTGAGGATTCCTTAGGAAAAAGGGATTTAACTCAATGAAAAAATAAAAACCCCAACTTCCGTGTTTGCAACGTTTCATGTTTAAAAACCCAGTCTTTCCTGTTTGAAAACAAAACCCACGGCAATACCTTTGCAAGGACCAAACTGTCTAGAAGCTTTTCACCAAGCTAGCCCATTAAAAACAAGGTCAGTCTGGAAAATCTGAAAATTCCAACTAGTTAATAATGATGATGTGCAGTCAGGCTGGTTCCAACTGACAGCACCCCTTTCCAGAATTTTCTCAGCTTTGAGTATTCAGAAATTGTTTACCATCATTTCCTTCTTTGAGTGTTCTGGGGTTGTGCAGCTTGCCCACGTATACCCAAGCTGGCTGTTCTCCTACAAAGCACAGTAATGGAATGAGACTTCTGACCTCTGGCTCTGCAACCTGGTGCTCCAACTCACTGGGCTAACTCTCTGGCCAGCAAAAACTCCAATGACACATCTACAGGGATGTACATATGTGAAACTTTAATCTCCAGTTTTGCTAAGATAAGAACCGAGCCTTCTTCCTGCGGGGGTGGGGGATTTTAAAACTTTTTTTTTGGCCTCCCCAAGCCTACACTACAGCTGATTGGTACTTGGGGCAGCAAAAAAGAAAAAAGAAAAAATCTTTAAAAATCACCAGGTGGGGGGAATGGAGGGATTGGTAAACATTTTTTTTTTTGGCCACCCCAGCTGATTGGCACTTGGGGCAGCAAAAAAAAAAAGTTGGAAAATCCCGCATTTTCATGCCTGATCAAGTTACACAAGCACCCCCCACACACAGGGTACACTAAAAACAAAAAGAAACAATGAAAAACAGAACGATTTTTTAAAAAAATTATTTCAAACGAAAGGAAAGGAAACTGGACAAAATGAAAAATGAATCAAAATGCTATTTTAGCGCTTCCTGCCCATTTCTACTTTCTAAGCAAGCTGGTCGTTGAAACTCAGCACTCCCTGACAAGAGGCAAGGGACCTAATCCAGGGAGGGCAGACCACCGAAGCAGCTCCAACGGCCGTGTGTGTGTGTGTGTGTGTGTGTGTGTGTGTGTGTGTGTGTGTGTGTGTGTGTGTGTGTGTGTGTGTGTGTGTGTGTGTGTGTGTGTGTGTGTGTGTGAAGCTGGTGAGCTCAGACACATTGCACAAACTGTAGTTAAAGGTCACGTTGGATGGCCTGACCCAGCCGGTGCTGTCTCAAGGCTTCCTAGCAAAGCCTTGCAACAGCAAGGGTTCTGTTGAGCAACGGCAGCCTCAGATTAGGCAGCGGAAATTTCACTGACGGTCGGCCAGAGACGGGAACAAACCCAGCCCTCGCCCTTTGTGTTCCTAACCCCGTGGTCCTTCTACAGTACTTGCCCATGGTTTGGCAACAGATGTTTTTAAAGAGGCAAACTTTTGCTACTTTCCACTTTGGACCTGGGTTCTGCAAACTTAGATGTTCTGTTCATTTTCCTCTTGGGCTGTACTCTATAACTATCCCACAAGCACAGGTTTGGCTTGCCCCCATACTTTGAATCCCAATGTACAAGCTAGACACCTGAACTTTTCACTTTTTAGGTCTCTAGTCCTCAAGGTCATTCAGCTCATGGGATGATGGCCCTGGGTGATAAACTTGACAGCATACATGCCCTGTAAGATTTCTAGGAACCGGCCAAGGACCTATGGCCAAAGGTTGCTAAACTTTGCATGCCTTCAAGTCTCTTGGAATGGGCAGGAAAAACAAAACTTGGGTTGGTACTAGAGATGGGCACGAACCACTGGTTCGGTGGGGTTCGTTTCCTGGCTGGAGTGCTGATCTGAGCTTTGGTGCCTCATCCCCTTCAGCAGCTGCCTGCTCAGCTGGCAGCACCCAGAGGAGGCAGGGTGGGAGGCTGCCATGGTGAGGACATCCGTGGGTGGGAGCAGGATGCTGAACCACAGATCAGGTGTTTGAGTAATAAACAATTTGTGTCAAACCATGTCCAACTCAAATGGATGCCCAAAATAGACCATCTTTTCCCAAAACCTCACACCTATTTAACTCTTTGCTAATTTTGTTTGTTAAATGGAATATGCTGCCATGGAGGGTGGCGGAGTCTCCTTCCTTGGAGGTTTTTAAACAAAGGCTGGATGGCCACCTGTTGGGAGTCCTGTGATGGGGGTTCCTGCATGGCAGGAGGTTGGACTAGATGGCCTCTGAGGTCTCTTCCAACTCTATGATTCTATGAACTTCTCCCAAGCACTCCGATTCCCTAAGTAATGGCCCACGTCCTGCTATATTCCATATGTGTTGGAGTATGTTGACGGGGATGAAAGGATCTGTACTCCAACACATTGGGTTATGCCAATGCAGAGTTAAGCCAAAGAAAATTACTGACATGCTAACTTTGCCATTTCTCTTAGGCCTCTGGCTACAGAGCCAGAGGTTGGGAGTTCAATTCCCCCACTGGGCCTCCTTGAGAGGAACTGGACTCCCAGGGGTTCAGCACATTTTGTTGCCAGGGCCAGCGCTAGGGTTTTTCGCGCCCTAGGCGAGGGGTAGGGGGCAGGGGCGGGCGGGCGGTGGCGGCGGCGGCGGCAGGGGGATAGGGGCGGAGGTGGTGGCAGGAGGGTTGGGCGGCAGCGGCGGCGGCGGCGGCGGCAGGGGGGTCCGGCGGCAGCGGCGGCGGCGGGGGCAGCCGGCTGGGCAGCGCCCTCTGTCCATTTTGGCGCCCCCTGTCCATTTTGGTGCCCTAGGCAACTGCCTAGTTCGCCTTAATGGACGTGCCGGCCCTGTTTGTTGCCCTAGTCCTCCAAAAGAGTTTTACCAGATATTATTCTATTTTTAGCATTTTAATTTGTTAGCATAACTTTAATACATTGACACATCCTGATCTTTCTCTGTAGTACATCAGCACCTGAGGCATGGAAGATGATGGGTGAAGGATGATGGGTGTGCCCTTCCCACAACATCTGGAAAGCATTTGTTCATTATATGCTTACACCACCTTTCTCCTAAGAAAGGACCCAAGGCAGCTTACATCATTGGAAGGCAATATTAAACCTAAGGGCAAGCATGGCCTCCAGTGGGAAGGAGTTCCAAAGTCTGGGAGCAGTGACAGAGAAGGCACTCTCATGTGTCTCTCTACCAAAGGCACCACTGAGGGTGGTTGGGCTGAGAGAAAGGCCTCCCTTGATGATCTTAAAGCCTGGGCAAGGTCACAAAACCCTGGATCTGTTCCACCAATTCTAAATAAACTACAGATTGTGGGCATGCATGTATAAAATACTCAGCTCTTATCCAAGCCACCAAACATAGATTTTTTTTCTGATTTTTAAAAAAGTATTATATTGTGTTCCATGACATCCCCTTCATCGTTGGCTATCTTCATATTTAGTCTAGCCCTGTGTGTCTTGTCCCACTTGCTCTTAACTCAAACTACTGCTTAAGGAGCTGATGGAGCGAGCAAATTATTTTGGAATTAGAGAGGTGCACAGCTGGTGTTTTAGTTAGATCCAGAGATGCACATAGCGAGGGGAGTGGTTGTGTGAGATGGTTCTCCCTTCTGGTCTCAGCGGTGGGGGTTGGGGCAGAGAACATCTCTCAACAGCCTCCACCTCAGTAGCATCTACTAAATAATCACACTGGCTTCCTTGGAGATACAGCATTAGCACAGCTCATTGTTATTGTTGTGATGGCGAGAGCAATAAAGGCTCAGAACATCTGGGTTCAAATCCCCACCTGGCTGAGACACTTAACTGTGTCTTCCCTCGAAGGGTTGTTGTAAACAGAGGAAGAGAGCTGTGCACTCCGCTTTGAGCTCAATGGAAGAAAAGGCAGGTTATCACTTACCGTATAGACCTACAAACACAACAAATCCTAGAATTGCTGAGCAGCCACCTCCAACAAAAACAGGGCTGAAAGACTCAGGAAGGCTCGACCAAGTTCTTTCTCCTTTAACCCAGGCTTGGCCTTATTCTGACTGGTTCTCTCATTGGGAGAGGCAAGTCTTGTCCGGTGCTCTTTTTTTGACAATCTCTGCCGATTTACTTGTGTAGAGGTCTTGGGATCTAAACACTATTTCATACTTGTCTTTCGATAGCTCGGTGGCTTAGGTTTCTGCCTTCAGAGCCAGAGGTTGGGAGTTTGATTCCTGTCTGTGCCTCCTTTACAAGGGTTAGACCTGAGGGCCCCAAGAGCTCTGCCCTTCTAAGAAATATTTATTTATTTATTTAGCTTGCATGCCGCCCACTACCCAAAGGTCTCTGGGCAGCTCACAATCAAAATAAACAATTCAGACTATTAAAACATCAAAATTGCAATAAAATTAAAACAAAAAAATTAAATACAATAAATACAATACATTAAAATACTGCACTAAAATCGTCATCAGGACCCTCAATAATCAGTTAAAAACTTCTGGAACAGGAATGTTTTTACCTGGCGCCGGAATGTCATCCACATTGGCGCCAGGTGGGTCTCACTTGGGAGGGCATTCCATAATCTGTGGGGCAGCTGCTGAAAAGTCCCTGATCCTACAAGCCATCCCTTTCAATTCCTTGAGGGATGGCTCTTTCAGGAGGACCCCCGGGCTAGATCTTTATTGCCTCATAGGTTCATACTTTGGAAGGAGGAGATACTTCAGGTATCTAGGTCCTGAGCTATTTAGGGTTTTATATGTCAAAACAAGAACCTTGAATGACTGTGTTGTTATTTTCTACAACTGTATCCCTCATTATGGAGAAGGTCAGCCTTGACTTCACAGAACAAACTCTACTCCCCTTTCTCGCTAGCAGATCGGAAAGAGACTCATGGGGTCCTCGGGCTATTTCATTTGTGAACGGGGAGTTACAGGGCCAAACCAAACAAGGCCACCCCTCCCCCCACAATACCCACTCAGATCCAAATTTAGATTTTTTTGGAGTTGCGTCCCACCTCCTATGAAAGGCCACTGTTTTGAAACAAGGACAGAGACATGATATATTTTTGGGGGAGGGGGGCTTGACAATTAAATTTGCCTTGGCTCCCAAGATCAAGATTTTTCATACGGAGGCTCTTATTAGAAACCCACACAGTTGGGTGAGGGAAATCAAGATAACAAACCTACAGGAAAACAACACTGAGACCTTGAAACCTTCCCTCCCTCCTTTTTTTCATAAGAGGCTGTGCTAAGATAAGTTACAAATCATTCTGTACAATGTCGTTATTTGCACATAACCCTTTTTTTAGATTTAATACTACCCTTTAATGGTGAAAGATGTCTCTTTGCCCATTGTTCTTAGCTCTATACATTGTCTTCTCGTGATATTAACCATAACCACCATAGTTATACTCATTGTTTTCAAGTTTAAACATTGTGTTTCATTGTGGCAAGCCACCTTGGGTCTTTTCTGAGGAGAAAACGGTGAGGCGAAAATATTTTAAATAAAATAAACAGCCAGTTCAGAGTCTGCACAGTGCGTTGATTTGAGGACGCATGTGCGCGTGAAAGGAATTAAACAAACAAGGGACCGAACAACCCTGAACAGGGGCTGAGGAAAGAGCCAGCAATTTCATCTGGACCAGCTGGAATCCTCCACACCAAGAGGAAAGGGGGTGGCTAACAGTTCATTATCCTGTCATTGTGGCCCCCAAAGCATGGGTCCTGTTGGGAATGGGGTGGGTTGGGGAGGGGGGAAGAGTTTTATTCTAAGCCTTAACAGCTCCCTGCTGGAGACATACAACCCCAGAAACAAGATCTAGCACAGAGGGGGTTATATAGGTCTCACCCTCTCCTGCCTCCCACAGAAGGCAAGAGGTCGTTCAAGGTCTTCCCTCCCTCTCACCCCATCTCTGCCTGCCTGCCCCCCCCTCTCTCTCTGTTTTAACTCAAATCATAGAGCAAAGACCCAAAGCTTTGTTTGGAAAGCTTTGTTGGAGCTCCCCAGACAAAGGCTTAGCCCACTCTCCGAGATCTGTGATAGCACCATCGGATGCCCCCCCTTAATAAGATTGTTCTGGGTGTCAAGTGAATTTCCAGGAACAGAGCAGGGCTCTGGACTTGGATGCTTTCTCAAACCATTTCCTTAAGGGGGTGCCTTCTCAATATCACACCTTGAAAAAGACACTGCAGGAACAAGACGCCTCTTTCCTAGACAACCCAGGGTTTTAAGTGGGTGGGTGGGGGTGTGGGTGGGGGTGGGGTGGGGGTGGGTGTGTGACCCCCTGTGGGCCAATGTTGGCTTTAACCCTTTAGCTCCACCAAGCAACCAGCCATTCAAAAAGCCCGGATCTGTCACAACACTGGCCAACCCAGGAAAGCTGACATGAACATATATCAGGGTTTCAAGGGGCGCATGGTTTTTCGTTCATTCATTTCTTTCGCTTCGGCAGGGCACCTTTGCCTAGACTCACTCGGCGACCTCTTCCAAAACCAGTAAGAAAAATATACTGCCAAGATCCAAAAGAGTGCAAGGATGTTGTGGTCGGAGAGATGTTATTAAGTAATAGATAGAGAGGAGTGGGGGTATCCCTCTGTATCTAAATCTCGCTTTATAATTTATAATCCATAAAACAGCACCTAGCTAAGAAGTAAGGCTGGGAAGCGGCTCGTCGCTTCACAAGTTACAAGGGACGGCGCTCAATTTTTTTGAAAAGCAATTTGTTTTTAAAAGAAGACAAAGAGTTATTCCTAAAAGTTGCCAACCGCTCCAAGGCCGGCAGGATGCAATTCACAGAGCCCCTCTCTCCGAATCTCCTGAGCGGGTCTTGCTGGCTTTTGAAGCCAAGATCCAAAACGGAGAAGACGGGAGAAGGAGGGAAGGATCGGGACCCTAACCCTAACCCGCCCTCCTTCCAAGCCAGCGATGGGTCGGATGGGCTGGAGCCTAAAGATCCTAAACTTGGGAGGCGCCCCGTCTTTCTCAACTTCTCTGCCTCGGAGACCCCCTCCCCCTTTTTTTTTTTGAAAATGCAGATCATTAGAACAACAAGAAGACAAAACAAAACAGAAATTGGAAGGAGGGGAAAATCACATTTCAGGGACTCACCTCTGAGATCGTTCCCTGAATGTCTCGGTTTGGCTCAGAACAGATCCCTTCCTGCGCCCTCCTTCGGATCTGCTTGTTTGTTTGTTTGTTTGTTTCTTTAATTCCCCTCCCGCCTCCAGCTTTTCGTTAAGGTAACTCGTTCACATGATACAATGTAACGAAGGGGAGGGGCTTCCGAGTAACTCGTTTTCCCCAGATCGGAGGCGGAGCCCAGCCCCGACCGGGCAGAGCAGGCAGCCAATCAAGAAAAGGAGAGGCATTGTGACGTTAGAGGCGAGCGCGCCAATCGCAAAGTCCATCTGGGAGAAGAGAGGAGGGAGAGGACCAATCCGGGGGCAGAAGGAGATTCATGGGCGGGGATTTGGGATGGGCTAGAAATCTCTGAAAGGGTTGGGGGAGAGAGGAGGGGAGCGGTTGATATTTAAAGGCATACGACCCTAAAAATTCCAATCCCTTTCCAAAGTCTTGGGGGCGAAGCCACGACCTACACAAAACAATTCACAAGCACGTCTACCTGAGTTGTAACCAAATGTAAAGTAATGCATATTGGGGCAAAAAATCCAAACTTCATCTATCAACTCATGGGCTCTGAGTTATCCGTGACGGATCAGGAAAGAGATCTTGGTGTGTTGGTGGACAGCTCCATGAAGGTGTCGCCCCAATGTGTGGCAGCAGTGAAGAAGGCCAATTCCATGCTAGGGATTATCAAAAAGGGGATGGAAAATAAAACAGCCAACATTATAATGCCGTTATACAAAACAATAGTAAGGCCCCACCTGGAGTATTGTAGATACTCCTGGTCACCAATCTCAAGAAAGACATAGTGGAACTGGAAAAGGTGCAGAAGAGAGCGACTAAAATGATTACTGGGCTGGGGCATCTCCCTTATGAAGAAAGGCTAAAACAATTGGGCCTCTTCAGTCTGGAAAAAGGCGCATGAGGGGGATTGATTGAGACATACAAAATAATGCAGGGTATGAGTAAATGGATTTTGGAAGCTCTTCTCCCTCTCTCAAAATACCAGAACTAGGGACATACACTCAAATTGAGTGCTGGGAGAGTAAGAACTGACAAAAGAAAATATTTTTTCACCCAGCGCGTTGTAAGTCTATGGAACTCCCTGCCACAGGATGTGGTGATGGCATCTGGGGATTGGACAGATTCCTAGAGGAAAAGTCCAGGTTACAAACCATGATGGAGATGTGTGGTTCTAGGCTTTAAACCAGGGTTCCAGGGCCAGATGCTCCCATTTATCAGGAGACAGATATCTAGTCTCATGCGCTCCCAAACGCATCTGTTGGGGGATGAGATACAGGAAGCTGGACTAGATGGGCCTTTGGCCTGATCCAGCATGGCTCTTCTTATGTTCTTATGTTCTTATGAGTTCGTTTATACCTATCCTTAACCAATCTTGCCTTTCACTCTCTCACCCATTAGGATTTGATTGTAAGCTCCTTGGGGCAGGGTACGCCTGCTTATGTGGTTCTTGGACCTATTTGAAGGTCACCCCTCTCTCAAAGTAGTGTACATTTTTCTCCAAATATATGACACATATATGAATGGACTGCTGTCTAGGACACTGGTTTCGGACCATGGGTCTCGAGATACTCCTGGACTCAAACTCCCAGGAGTGTTTATCGCTAGCTGTGACGGCCAAGATTTTTGGGAGTTGTAGTGCAAGAACATCTGGGGGCCCCAGGTTGGGAACCACATATCTATTTATTTAGGACAGCATTAAACAGAATGAATGATTTTGGAGGAGCCATCCAGGCAGAAGCTCGCAAAGCAAATGGATAGGCAAAGCAGCAAAAGTCCGTTTATTTTGCTTTCTTTAAGACTCAATGGAAATAGGGTAGGGGAAGATGCTGTCGCTGGCCCTAAGATGGTCCAGATTCTTCCTGTGGCGAGTGCTGGTTCATAAAACTGGTTCCATCCCTTTTGCTCCCATTTTACGTGTGTATTACATGTGTGTGCATCGTGGAATAAGAACAGCCTTGCTGGAACAGGCCACCACCCATCCAGTCCTGCATTCTGTCTCACACAGTGGCTCACCATTTGCTTCAGGGTATTCCCAAGCAGATGTCTTCACCTGCTTACGATTCCCTGCAAATGGCATTGACAGATAGCCTGCCTATCTCTCCAACCTGGAGGTTGTCCTTAGGCTTCCGTAATGAGAGACATTGATACCCTTGTTCTCCATGAACTTGTCCAATCCTTTCTTAAAGCTGTCAAGGCTGACAGCTGTCACCATTTCTTCTGGCAGGGAGTTCCACAGACCAGTCATCCTCTGGGTGAAAAAGTACTTTCTCTTATTTGTTTGAGATCTAGCACCCAAAAGTTTCATGGAGTGGCCCCTAGTTCTAGTGTTGTATGATAGGGAAAACAGTTTTTCCTTATCTACGTTGTCTACACCATGTATGGTTTTATAAACTTCAATCAGGTCACCTCTTAAGCGCCGTCGTTCAAGAGTGAAGAGGCCCAGCTGTTGTAGACTCTGATGGCAAGGAAGGTGGTCCAGTCCCCTAATCATTCTGGTTGCCCTCCTCTGCACTTTTTCCAGTTCCATAATATCCTACTGGAGGTATGGTGACTGACCAGAACTGTACACAATACTTCAAATGGGGCCTCACCATAGATTTATAAAGAGGCAAAATGACACTTGCTGACTTATTTTTATACCCTTCCTAATGATCCCTAGAGCTGAGTTTTCTTTTTCTTTCTTTTTTTTTTTAAACTGCTGTGGCATACTTGTTGACACCTTCATCGAGCTGCCCACCAGGACACCAAGGTCCCTTTCCTTTTGTTGCAGAGGGTTCTGACCCCATCAGTTTATAAATGTAATTGGTGTTTTTTGCCCTCAAAATGCACCACTCTGCCCTTACTAATGTGGAAGCTCATTTGCCACTGGTTTGCCCACTCCCCCAGTATCAAGCGATCCCTCTGGAGTTCCTCACAATCTCTCTCAGTTTTTACTATCCTGTATAATTTAGTGTCGTCAGCAAATTTGGCCACCTTGCTATTTACTCCTACTCCTAGACCATTTATGAAGTTTAATCACTACCCTATTGTATCCTTATCCTCCTGACATCCTGTCTGTCGAGTTGGCATCCCCTACAGTCCAACACTTAACTCCTAATTTCTGGACTACCCTGGTTGAGTTTATTGCTTGTCTGGGGGGTTGAGGTCCCTGTAGATCATCAGAGCAACCCTGCTTATGATTCAGAAGCTGCCAGATTCCCTCTTCTGGAACAGGGAATTCCCTGGCTCTCAGGCTCATCAAGAGAAAATGGCTATTAGATATGCTCAGAAGATGCCTAATCCTTTTTTAAAAGTCCATTAAGGCCACATTTCAGCCAAGCCAGACACAACAAAGCACTGGCTTGCCAAATGCCAACTTAAAATGGCCTTACGCTCTCCTGCCGACTCCAGGGCCTTCAAATATGTTGCTATTAAATATAGAACAAGAGGGCACCACCACCTTCTCATGCAGATGATGGCAGGGGACAACATATGGGCTTCTGAGCCATGGCGGAAGGCTGCATCTGCTTGCTGTTAAAAATGCTAATAGGGAGCTAATTAGGTATTCAGAAGAAGCCATCAAACCCCCTTTGCCTTGGGGACAAGGGTCGGGTTTATGAGAGCACAGGGGAGGGTGAGAGAAAACAGACTGTAAAGAAGGATGGGGGAAGAAAAGTAATCAAAGATCATTGCTGGATTCAGTCCAAATGATGTCAACACAAAAAGAAGAAGAAAGAAAGAAGGAGCATGAATCGTGGAAGCCCTAAAAATCAGTCCACAATGCAAACAAGATTCATTGTAGTATGCAGGGAGTGAAAGTGATAAGGAACCATGTCTACCATTAGGATTATTTTATATTATTTGTTATGAAATAATTATAAGTGATTTTGCATCTTTTGCAAAGGGGGTGGATTGGGGTTGGGTTAGGGTAATGTGGGCTAATTTTCTGGGGGGGGGGTTCTGGGGATAAAATAACTGAGGAAAAAAATCGATTTTTTTCATGAGCTTCAACATTTCTGGAAATTTTACATCTCTAGTGTTGACCTCTGAATCCTATAGAATAGAGGGCCCTGCTCGTAGGTTCAAATGGTTGGCTACTCAAGGGCTGAGACCAGGCAGTACAATCTCCCCAAAAGGAGTTGTTTTGAAGATTTTAAAGGTGGGTTACCACAGTCAGTAGAATGTGTTGATCTCCTTCTTTTCCCCATCATCGGAGGCAGGAGGGCTTCTTGGACTTGAGTCATTTGGTCCTCATTCATACAAGATAAGGGAGTAGAATTAAAACAAACAAATGCCTCCCCTCTCAGTTATCTTACAGAGGACTTAATGCAGTTTCTCCCCCACAGTAGCTCTCAGAAGCTCTCAGAAGTCTATCTCTGGCAATAAATGAAATAAAAGTCTATAAAAAGGTTAAAAAATTAAGGAGGTCAAAAGGTCAAAAGGTAAAAGACATTTAAATTAATTTGAAAGGGACTGGAATACAGCACAAATGCTATTTCCCCTCACCAACTGGAACCGGAACCCCAATATTTATTTATTTATTTATTTATTTATTTATTTATTTATTTATTTATTTATTTATTTATTTATTTAAGAGTATTTTAACCCCACCTTTCTCCTTGGAAAAGGACCCAAGGTCAGCCTGTGCTCTCTGACAGGAGCCAATATCAATGTAGGTTAAGGTAGCATTTTTTTTGATTTTTTCTGAACATTTCTGGGTTTTTTTCCAGGAAAAAAACTGAGAAAAAAATCAATTTTTTCTGAGCTTCAACATTTCTGGAAATTTTACATCTCTAGTGTTGACCTCTGGATCCCATCGAGTAGCAGCTTCTAAAGAAGCAGGTTGATAGGATGCCCATGTGAAGGAATGCCTGTTTGCTCCTCAAGAGTAACTGCTTTCTCATGAGTAAGTTCCTCCTTCTGAGCAGGGTTTCAGTCTGAGGACCTCTAATGGTTTGCAGCTGAATCCTGGGTGGGACTCTGGGAGCAACAGGGCTTATACATCTCAGGAGGTGAGGGTTTGTGAGTAAAGCAGTTATCTATCTGTTGGAATAGGTGAGTTGTGAAGTTCTTGGTCTGGTGTGTATTATTAGTTGAGTTTTCTTTTTACCTGAAACATCAGCAGCCTCTGGAATCTGTTTGCTACTGGAATTCTTGACCTTCTTTTGAACATGCTGGCTTTGGACTGTTCTGACTTTGCATCCAGGTGCAATTTGACCCCCTCCCTTGTATCAAAAATGGTAATCCAATACAAGAAAATAAGCTTTGTGGCTTGTTGGGTCAGCCCTTATGTTAGTTCTGTCCAATGTACAGCTCCATTTGCTGCATAGAAATGGAGATGAGTGCTGCTTCTAGAGTCAGAGATGACTGGCACACATGTGAGAGGTGGGGACCTTTACCTTTTTAAATAAGCTCTATAATGGTTGTTAGGGGAAAGCCTCTGTATTACACCTTGCTTTTCTAACATCTGGTCCATATCCACAAAAACACTGAGCTTGGAATCAATTTATTGGCTATGCCATAATGTGTGCTGTCATGAACTGATGTCTTTTTTAAGAGGGAAAAGAAGGTTCTGTTTGTGAGGGAGCCCTCTAGAGAAAACATCCAAAATAACTTTAAAATGTGTTATCTATTTATTATTATTTATTAACCATAGCTCCAGGCATGCTTAAGAGAGACCCAGTTTGGTTGCTACTTTATTTTGGTGTTGGTGCTATTTTTTATGTTTGTAATTCTTGTTTTGTATACTCACGTGCTCTCGCAGTTGAATTGATGGTGCCCTGTCTAAGGTTTTGTAGACATAGTTTATTGAGTCATTCCTTCTGGTGGTGCTCTGGGATCATTCAGTTGCACAGGAACAAACCGAATCTCAATAGGACTTAGTACCAAGCAAGTGGACAAAGAATTATAGTTTGGAGTATTTGTATCTGGTAGTATAAGATATAAGTAAGATGGGGAAAACCCTTGTCAGATACTAGAGAGGGAAAAACATGTTGTATTAGACAGATTAGGTTTGTCTACAGGTGTTTTGCATGTATATTTAATTGATTTGTAAAATGGAGACCAGTATGTAATACTGAGTCATTGAAAACCCAGGTATACAGAATAGATATGAGTGAAGCTGATGCAAGATAGGTGCAATTGCATGATGTAACCAGTTTCCTGATTGTTTTTATAAGTATAAAAGGGCTCCAGAAATCTGTATTCTTTATCTTGATAGGCTGTGTCTGTGAGGTGAAGTGTTGCTGAAACTCTGTTAAGTTTGTACATATGTAATATAATAGCTTTTAAGAAACTCTGCCTGTTTGTCACCCTGAGTCTTAGCTTCTGCTGGCAGATCACATTGCCTAAACTTGGTCAACCCCTTGAAAATAAATATGCCAGGCAGTGTTTTGATTGGGTCTGTTCATATTGGTGTTATGCATAGATACTTATTTCCTTAAGGCGAGGTATGTAACCAGCTTCCCCAAAGAAACGTTAAGTGTAAAAGGATCTTTTTATGTGAAATGTACATTGTATCTATAGATGCTAATTCTGAAACTGTTGCAATGCAAGCCAAAGACACTGTATCTTAGTACAGTGGTTGGGGGGGCATGGGCAGATAGCTGTGAGGGTTCTTCTAAGTTTATTAGTGGGTCAAATGAGGAATGAATATTGAGGCGCTTATTTGTAGAAAAATTCAATAAACTTTAATTAAACAGTTCACACAATGGGTTGTCATTTTTCTTGTTACCACAACTTGGAACATTCGGTGTTAACACAGGTAAACTTGTATAAGGAGAATTAACTTGGGATTGACAGCTTTCTTCTTCCACAAATGGATTATTTCCCACTTTTATATTTTTGTACATCGGTTCTTCCCTAGTCCACCAGCTGGGCTCTCGAGGGAGGGAGGTGGAGCTCGCAGAGGGTGTTCCCAACCCCACCCAGGAATCCATCCTGGTGGATTATTTCGTATGGGAATCCTTGGGAATTCACAAGCTAAATTATTATTTCGTCTTGGCATTACACAAGATCCTACCAGGATAGGTAACAGGAGATCCACATCTTGTCTTTCCGATGGGGTTTCCTCCGTCTGACTTCCCCTCTCCCGATAGATTGTTATATCCCCAACTGTCCCTCTCTGATGCGCTAACTCCTCCTTGCCCCTCCCTGTTGGCATTCCTACCTCGCACCCGTCAGCCTGAATCCCCATCTCTCTAAATAATACCTTTCTAACTTTCTCTTCTGTTTGTATCCCTATACTCTTCATCTGTTTAACCTCATCTAATTCTACCTGCACTCCGATATGCCATGATTGGCCTACAATATATTTGTTTTTCACCTCTCCTACTTGCACTGCCTGGTTTTTAGTATCTTTTTTAATTATGATATTGGTTTGGATCTTAACCGATTTCCCTATGTATTTCCAATCCTCAGTTTGAATGCCTAATTCTTTAGCCTCCTTTATATTGTCCATACCAATTTCAGTTTGTACCCCCATATTCTTTATTTCCTGTGTAGCTTCTTCTAATTCAGTTTTTATCATTTCCCAAATTCCTACTTCTTTCACCACAGCCAAATAACCTTCTATAAATTTCTCTGTCTGCTCTTTCTTAACTCCTTCTTTGCCACAGTGTTCTTCTCTTTGTTCCTCTCCCTCAAAGAACAATTTCCCTGGTTGCTCTTCCAGTTCTATTCCTTTCATTTCTTCCTTCTTTACTTGATTCTGTTCTTGACATTCTTCCTAAGACGACCCAACGACCGCCTTGTCATTCTTTTTTCTTTCCAATTCACAATAACAATGTTGCAACAGAGTCCGGATTCAAAGGATTGCAATTCAGGTCATGGTGGGAGGGGCACATGTCCCTTTAAATGGAGAAAAATCCTCTGTTTGAAGCAGGGTGGGGGCATTTCCCTTTCTGAATGTGTTCCCCCCATTGTAGGGGTGATTCAACCCAAGTTTGGTTGAAAGAAAAAGGCAGAGGGGTGGCAGATCAGAGACCCTGCTACTTCGCATCATCCACAAAGACCAGCACCTGGATGGCTGACTCAGCAGCAGGTGTGCAAGTCAAGTGATTTACAGCTTTCCTTATTTAAGGGAGTTGCATCCTGATTCTGATTAAATTCAGCCATTTTTTCACCTGGACCTTTAAATGAGCATAAATGCTTTCCTGCAAGCTGTATTTTTGAAATCTTTTTCCTCTGATGCTTCCTAAATGACCGTTCTGTATCCCCTGACTGCTTTTCTACCTGCCTTGCTCAGGTTGCCTTTGTAAGCAGCTACTGTCCTCTCCTATGGCTTTCTTTGCTTCTGCCTGCTGGGCACATCTCTGGGCCTTTTTACATGACCCTTAAGATCCGCTGGCCACTTAAATTTGGACCAGAGATCTTAGGGGTTCGTTGCTCTTCCTCTGTCCCCACCCCCCTCCGCACTTCCTGGTTGCTGGCTGTGTGAGGGAGGGAGAAAAAGAGAAAGAAAAGCATGCCGCTCACCTCGTTCTGCCTCTCGTCTCTGTAAGGCCATCAAGTCCAACCCCCTCGTCTCTGTAAAAGTAGCTCTTAAAGGGGCGGGAGCCAAAAAGCAGCAAACAGAAGCGGGGAGAGCCCCGCACTCACTATCGTTGCACCGCATCAAAGATTTTTCACCTCCAAAGAGAAGGTACAAGAAAAGTGCGCTGGGTCGCGCTAAAGTGGGTGGGGTCGCACTTAATTGGCTGCAAACTCCAGAGCTGGTGGGGAAACATTTCTAAGCTCCGGAGCTTGCAGCCATTTGCAGCGGAGCTTAGGGGTCGTGTATAAACGTCCTCTAATTGATCTCCTTTGTTTGCAATTACCCATAGCCTTTCCACCAGTCAGCTACTTTGAGCTGTGGGGGCTAGTGAGAACAGGTGGATAATGACCTCATTGCTTCATACCAGGCATGCATTAGCTGTCTCCCCTTGCAATGATACTGTTATTAAACACAAAGGGAACACAGCTGTTAATGGCGGCAAGTGCTTGTTGTGAAGAGCCCAGGGGAAACAGGAAGGGTACAGTTGGGCCATATGTCAAAGGCTGGGTAGGATTTATTTATTTATATTTAATTATTTAAAAGATTTACACCCCACCTTTTGGAGTGGAAACGTTTTAATTACTGTAATTATTCTGCTCACCACATATGGAAAAGCAGAAACAAATGCCTCATAGGCGGTTACTTCATGTCCTTCCTCGTTCTGAGGTTATGTTCATTTCATGATAACATCCGTGGTCACGTGGTCTTGTCCCGGTTCTGTCCCTGTTTCCGTTTAGCCATGGGCATGATTGATGGTATCGTGATGACTTACTTCACGTCTTGCTTTGTGACAATATCTGTACTTCCCAGCCTTCGTTTCCCCCCTTTTATTGGTCCAACCTTCCATTTTTCAATATTTCAATTCTCCATAACTTTGCCTTTTATGCGTTAAGCAGCAAAGTTTGAGGTTTTATGCCTTATCTCTCTGTAATGTATTGTTTATGCCATTGGGATTGTACTGGAGAATGCAACTTCGCACTCCTGCCACTAGATGGAGAATGCGTACATTGTGTGATGAGCCTTACTTCAGGGGAATTGTCTCAAAACAGGAACTGAGACAAGAGAATTCCCGAGGTCAGGGAGAGGTATGGATAATCACACTTAAATCCCAGTTCAGGGGGCGTGGCCAGGACAAGATTCTGCCATCACACAATGGACGTGGAGTAACATTTTCTCGTACCGGTCCCAAGCATGACCGTGAACTACAATGAGAGGGACGTGAAGTAACCATCATAGAGTCTTCTTTAAGATACCATAACCATGTCAGGGAGCATTTCCCCCAGGGAAAGCTCTAGCAATATCATAGAGGTGGAGTCATTAATGGTTTCATGGGAAGCCCACACTGAGGGAACTAGCAACAGCCTTAAGCAGTGGTGGTGAACCTTCAGTTCTTCAGAGGGTTTGGACCACAACTCCCACAGTCCTTTGCCATAGGCAACACAGGCCTGGAATTCTGGGAATTGTGGTCCAAAACATCTGGAAGGCTGAAGGTTCATCACCACTGGCCTAAAGTCACTCAGTGAGGACACCCAGTGAAGACCTGGAGATCTTAAACCCACCCATGTTCAGTGGCAATGACACCATGTCAGCATTTCAGAAAAAGCCACAGCTATTTATTTAAAACATTTTTACTCGTGTCTTTCCCCTTGGAAAGAACCCAAGGTCATTTACAACACTGAAGGACAATACAGTGGTGACTCTACTTACGAGCGGCTCTACTTACAAACAATTCAACTTAAGAGTGGAAAAGCCATTGGTGTTATCACTACTGCCTTACAAATTTTAGATGTGGTCTGCTCTACTTAATTTTTTTTTTTTTTTATTTTTTTTTGATATGGCTGCTCTACTCATGAGTTGTTCAACTTATGAGCATGCACTCAGAATGGATTAAACTCGTAAGTAGAGGTACCACTGTATATGAACATGAAAACATAAGAGTAACCCTGCTGGATCAGACCAAAGACCGATCTAGTCCAGCTTCCTGTATCTCACTGTGGCCCCACCAGATGCCCCTGGGAGCCCATGAGACAACTAGTTATCTGCCTCCTGATACTATTACCCTGTGTCTGGCATTTTGAGGTACCTTCTTTTAAGCTTGGAGGGAAAATGTATCCCCATCATGCTTTGTCACCTGTGATGGTCTTTTCCTCCAGAAATCTGCCCAATCTCCTTTTAAAAGCATCTAGGCCAGATGCCAGCACCACATCCTGTGGCAAGGAGTTCTGCAGACTAATGACACACCAGGTAAAGGCACATTTTCTTTTTTTCTGTTCTTGCTCTCACAACCCTCAGTGTGAGTGGATGGCCCCTGGTTCTGGTATTGCATGTGATTGAAATAGATAGAGTTTCTCGCTATGACCAAGAGACAATGAATGCACAACAGTTACCAAGAAACACTAAAGACAATATTCAAGTCTAAGAAAAGTGATTGTGAAGAGATATATTACAGCCTTAGCAAGGCAATATTAAAGCTAAGAACAATAAGCAAATTATTAAAGGGGAGGAGCAACTCTGAGAGATGGAAAACTAAAAAGAAGAAACACAATTAGTGCTACAAATTCAGTCCAAGCAGTAGTGTATAGCTATCTATTTTAAATCACAGAGCAGGTAGTCAGTCACTCGAGAAAAGTTTGCCTGAAGAGGCATGTCTTTGCCTGCTTGTGGAAGGATAGCAAAGATGAGGGAAAGAGGCAAGGCATGTTGGCATCTGGCGCTTGGTTGCCATTTTGTTTAGGCTTGGCTGGAGGGGGGTCATATGGAACAGCCTACCCAGCGAGGTGCGCTCTGCAGAGTCCCTGCTGGCCTTTCGCAAAGCGGTGAAAACTATTCTATTCCGCGAGGCCTTTGGTGACCTAGTTTAGCCCTTTTTTTTCCCCATCGACCACCGACCACTGTCTATTACGTTTAGGACTTGATAGAGTAGCAGTAAGGCTTGGAACTAAAGGGTGCTCCCCTGCTGCTGTTCTCTGTTTTTATTGTGTTTATATTGATATGTTGTTTTTTTGTTTCGTGTTATGTTGTATTGTATTGTTCTGTTTGCTGACCTGCTCAGCTGTGTTAGCCGCCCAGAGTTCCCGTTGGGAAGATGGGCGGGATATAAGTCTAATAATAAATAAATAAATAAATAATAAATAAGAGCCATGCTGGGTCAGGCCAATGGCCCATCTAGTCCAGCTTCCTGTATCTCACAGTGGCCCCACCAGATGCGTTTGGGAGCACACGAGACTAGATATCTGTCTCCTGATACCACTCCCCTGCATCTGGCCCTTGAAGGACCCCGGTTTTAAGCCTGGAGATGACACATCTCCATCATGGTTTGTCACCTGTGATGGACTTGAGCATCCCTCTATCCACTGTACTCACGCCCTGCATAATTTTGTACATATCAATCGTATCCTCCCCTCAGGTGCCTTTTTCCCCAGACTAAAGCAGCCCAAATGTTTTAGCCTTTCCTCATAAGGAAGGTCCCCAAGCCCAGTAATCATTTTAGCTGCTCTCTTCTGCACCTTTTCCAGTTCCACTATGTCTTTTTTGAGATGCGGTGACCAGAACTGTACACAATACTCCAGGAAACAGTGGAACACTTGAGGTGAAGCATGGAGTGGCCTTGTTGGTTTCCCAAGAAGCTTGCTTGTTTTTAAGCTTCTCTCTGACTGAGGAGCTAGCTGGATACCAAACAGTTTAAGCCCCAGAGCCAGAGGCTTTGGGCCTCCTGTGAGTATAGCCAGTCTGTATGGCCTTGGCCAAGCTGCACATTCCCAGGAAGCAAACTCCAAATATGGGAAGGGTCAACCACTTCTGAGTATTATCTTCCCAAAAAAAAAGGGTTGCCATACATCAGAATTGACAGGACCTTGTTATTATTTTTATTATTCCAAAGAGGAAGGAGTAGTTGGAGGCAGTGTACACACTGGGGTTCGCACCACCCTTGCAGCGAATCTTTTTTTCTTAAAAATAAAGTGGTACCCAGGATCAACACTTCAGTTGCCTCACTCTAGTGGTGGCTCTGTATCCCATTGATGAGCTGTAGTTAATGTGTGACTCCCTCTTTTTTGCCTCTGGGTCAGGCTGGCTGGACCTTGGAATGGCAGTGAAAATAAATAAGTGCCTATCAGGCTTGCTTCCCTCTTTTGCATATAAAGCAAAATAGGGCATTTGTCCCATTTTCTGTTTTATAAAAACCTCACTATAGATCAAGACACCGGAAGATGCAAGAGGGGGAAAATAATGGCAGTACCATAGCAGCAAATAATTGAATTGTTAAAAGCTGGAGGTAAGGAGCATTCTGTGGTTTCCTGGGCCACATGCATCCTCCCAGCTGCAGCAACCAGGAATTCGATAAAACCAGCTTGCAGGAAATACATTTAAAAAGAGACACCGGGGATGTGTGGTAGTGTGGGGGTGTTTGCTAGACAGTTGTGTTTTATGCTACATAGGCAACATTTTTTAAAAAAAAACCAAAGTAGGCCTTTGGTATCTAAGCCACTCTGCTGTTGGCTGATGACTGACTGCTTACGTTTGTGTGTTTATTTCTGCATATTTTATACATCCTTTATAGCAGAAACTTCAGTGGAATATACGGGCATCCGAAAGAGGCTATCTCTTGACTGTTAAACAGATGTTTGAGGAAGTGTGCTTGTCCACAAAATATAAGCTTTTGAGGTGCAACCATGTGTTTTTCTTTTTTATTTTCTTTTTTACTTTTTAAAAACTTTATTTTTACCTTTTTTGCACAGGCTAAATTCTTCTGTGACTATTCATAAATGGCAACCCCCGCCCCCAAAAAAAGATTCTTCTTGAAATATTACTATTTTCTGGCCTGGCCTGTAGGTGTCGCTGCAGTCCTGTGGTACTGGCTCAGGAAGCTGGTTGTGCTGTTCCCATGGTAACCAGTTTACTGATGGGAGACTGTAGGATGCTGTATTTTGTTCTTGGGGGCTTTCCCTCCCATTTTTAATAATTAAGGTGTCTGTTTCCCAGAACAAGCTCTGTTGATGAAGGGTTGGAGTCAGAACTATGAGGTGAAAATGGACCTCAGCTTGTGACATGTGATAAGAGACTTTGTAGGGCTAAATATGAAGATTTTATTAAAATGCATATCTGTTGCTCCCCTGAATGCAGGAACAAATCTCTCTCTCTCTTTCTCTCTGACGTTCCTGATCTGGTCAGGCCAAGATTACAACGGTGTCTGGATAAAATAACGGGGAGCATCGCACTTCCACTATGGCTGGTGACAAACTTGCTATCCAGAGATCTAAGGCACGGCTGGTTGCCTGTTTTCCAAATCTCTCAGCATCCCAGGAGGATTCGTGCACACTGCACACTAGCTGCCTTTCGCAGGAAGCGCAAGGGAAAAGGCAAGCCTGCCTGCAAGGACTGTCATCCAATTAAAGAAAGCTCAGTCAAGTCATTGTAAGAGTTTTAATTGATTCACTGATTAATTAATTGATTGAATTTTCCTTTGACAGTAAACAGTTGAAGGCAGAGAGAGATGTCATGGAAGGGAAAACACCCCATGGAGCTTCAGAGGTTACTGCAAGCACATAATTTGCTTGCATACCAGAAAATGTCACTCCTAAGCATACCATAAAATAGCTATTGGGTTTTTTTGGGTTATTGTTGTTCCCATCCAGTATGGAGGAAATAGACGGATATCTTTTCTTAAAAGGAGTGCACAGTAATCTGTTTTTGTATAAGCATACATTTTAAAGACTATAAAAACATAACAATTAAATTTGTCTCTCATTGCTTAATCTTGTTCTTTTCAGTGCTTTATTAGTTAATGGCATCTTGAGGCGGCGAATTATTCACTTTAATTTACACATGGGTAAATCTCCAAATAGATTCTAGCTGTAACATGCGTGTAATTTTTATTCCATAATTTGCGACATTTTTAGGCATGTACATCCTTATTGTCTCTTAGTATATTAATGGATAAGCCATCGCAAGTGCTGGAAGGGGTTTTTGGATTGCGTTGGGAATAATAAATTAAACTTAATTCCAGAAATGATGGAAAGGCTGTTGGTTGGAAGTAAAAAATATACCAATTTCATCCACCTGGATTTGCAGTACTGAGAGCTAACTACAGAGATATGGATGATGCAAGGAGCTAGAGGTATTTTTCTTCTGGTATTGGTTGTTTCTTCAGCAATCTAGACAAGTGACTTCTAGTACTGACATAAAGTATACACAGTGGATTCATCCAGACTACTGTAATGCACTCCACATAGGACTGTCTTTGAAGGCAGTCTGAAATGTCCAAGTGATTTGGCAGTCAATTCTTAGAGTCTGTGCAGAAACCAGGACTATACCACCAAGTCTGTGCCAGCTATGATGGTTGTTATTCATGTATGAAGAGTTAATTTGCCCAGACTCTGGAACTCCCTCCCACTAGAGGCCAGGACTGCCCCATCTCTGTTGTCTTTCTGGAAACAGGCAAAGACCTTTCTCTTCAGGCAAGCTTTCCCTGAATGAGGGACTTACCTATTATGTGTCTTTATATGAATCTATCATACACGATTACATAGACTGTGTTTATAACCATGTATAGCTTTGTGTTTATATTTCCCTTGTTTGAATCACTAGGATCACATAGTTTTTGTGTTTACAACCACTTATAACCTTGTGTGGTTACATTGACACTATGTTTTCAATGTTAGTTTCCATCACTCATAACTTTACATGGTAATTTATTCTCCTTCTCTCCTTTTAACTGCTTGAATTCTCTTGTAGCTTTAATGTAATGTTTATTAATGCTGTAAGATATCCCTCAATTCCCTGTTCTCAATACCTGAACATGTCTTAATTGTACTGAACTCTACAGTATACAGGTATTATCCTTCATTACTGTATGCCATCTTGGGTCCTTTTTCAAGGAGAAAGGTGGTGTAAAAATAAAATAAAATAAAATAAAATAAACACAACCGTGTCAAGATGGACTTGATGGACTTGTGATTATTCAAACACTAAATCAAATCTGATTTGGCAGATGTGCCTATCTAAAGCTCATGTTCTGTATAGTCTCTCTCTGTGTGTCACTATTGCCACAAGGCTAGTCACTCTGTTGGATTGTGCCAAATTATATTGCAAATAGACTGTGACACAAAGGCTTCCCTGAGAGTGTCTTGATTCTTTGTGTGTGCTATGTCGAAACTTTGAGCAACAAAAGTCCTGCTGTTGGTGCAGATGTTATACACTGCTGAAAATCCTACCAGTTACCTATGTCCTTCAGCTACTGACTTGATCCTTGCTGGGGTGAGCCTAGAATTGTTTGAGATTGATGAATTTCAGATTAAGCTCTTAGAACAACCACCTCTCCCTGGGAATTCTGGAGGCCTGTGGTTTGCACATCTCTGCTGGAGTCTGCAGGCCCCTGGGTTGCCCATTTCCATTGTAAGGAACACCACAGTGTAGATGAACTGTTGAGCTGAAATGAAAAATGACTTGAGTCTGCCTAGTCCACTTATGACAGAATTGAAATTTCAAGGCAGTCTCTGTATCTTCATAAAACAGCTTCATAGCCACGGCACTACACACAATGCCTCCCCTCCACACACACACACCCCAAATTACAGCCCATTTCTCACCATTAGAGCTGAGATAGATGTCACACTTGGCCATATGTAAAAACCACTTATCCCAAGAATAAGTGTGGCATGTACAATTGGAAGAGCAGGCTGCCCTGACTTCAGGTGATTACTCAATGATGAGCAAAGCTGAAAGGGACAGAAAATTGAGAGTGTTATTTAGCAGGATCTTACCGGTGGGTGGGTGCTTTTCACAGGTGCTTTTGAGAAGGTTTAAATCCTGAGCTGTAAGAAAGAAACGTGGACAAAACAGATGCTGTAAGACTGAGTCTAGAGCTGGTGAAAGCTACTTGTATTGATGCAGCTAAGGAGTCAGCTGAAACAAATGCAAATTATCAAAAAAAGTCAAAGTGAACTACAAAGTGGAGGACTCGCAACCAGATTTACTCAGACTGACGAAGCTGTTTGGAGGAGCAGCAAAAAGTTTCAGTCTCTCATGAAAAAGAAGTCCAGTTGCCATTACTCAACTTCCAGATAAACTCACTTGGATGACTGGGAATCTTCACAGACACAGACAGAGCGTTGCCCAACCACCAAATCTTGGGATACCTGGCTCTTGTAAATTCTTCTTGCACATATTACCAGCCCGCTGGTGCCTCTAGTATTTCTTTAGCATAGTAGATTGGGATGCCCAACATCACTTGAAGGGGTTACACAGACTCCCCCAGTGCCACAGAGCAGTGATCCTCTGGGTGAAAAAGTACTATCTCTTATTTGTTTGAGATCGAGCACCCAAAAGTTTCATGGAGTGTCCCTTAGTTCTAGTGTTGTGTGATAGGGAAAACAATTTTATCCTAATTTACTTTGTCCACACCGTGTATGATTTTATAAACTTCAATCAGGTCACCTCTTTGGTGCCATCATTCAAGAGTGAAGAGGCTCAGCTGTTGCACCCTCAGATGGCAAGGGAGGTGGTTCAGTCCCCTAATTATTCTGGTTGCCCTCCTCTGCACTTTTTCCATTTCCATAATGTCCTTCTGGTGACAGACCTGTACAAAATACTCCAGATGGGGCCTCACCATAGATTATCAAGAGGCAAAATGACACTTGCTGACTTATTTTCTATACCCTTCCTAATGATCCCTAGAACTGAGTTTGCTTTTTCCCCCACTGCTGCGGCACAGTGGGTTGACTCCTTCATTGAGCTGCCCACCAGGACACCAAGGCCCCTTTCCTGGTTTGTTGCAGAGTTCTGACCCCATCAGTTTATAAATGTAATTGGGTTGGGGTTTTTTTGCCCCAACATGCATCACTCTGCACTTACTAATGTTGAAACCCATTTGCCACTGGTTTGCCCACTCCCCAAGTGTCAAGAGTTCCCTCTGGAGCTCATAATCTCTCTGTTTTTACTACCCAGTATATTTTAGTGTCTTTGGCAAATTTGGCTACCTTGCTATTTACTCCAACTTCTAGATCATTTATGAAGAGGTTGCAAAGCAGGGGTCCCAGTACTGAACCTTGGCGGACCCCACTCTTTACCTCCCTCCACTTGGAGAAGTGTCCATTTAGTGCTACCCTCTGTTTCATGTCCCTTAGCTAGTTGCTGATCCAGGACAAGACCTGTCCCTTGATTCCATGACTAGCAAGTTTTATTCAAGAGCCTTTGGTGTGCGACCTTGTGAAAACCTTCTAAAAGTCCAGATAAACAATGTCAACTGGATCTACTTTATCCACATGCTTGTTGACATTCTCAAAGATTTCCAGAAGAGTGAGGCATGATTTGCCCCTGCAGAAGCCATGGTGGCTCTCTTTCAGCAGCACCTTCTCTTCTATGTGCCTATTCATTTTGGTCTCCTCCAAGTTGCGAAGACTGTGAACAAGTACATGAAGTACTTCTGTGTCTGCTGAGATAACTTGCCCAGGTAATGCAGGCCAACAGCATATGGAGGGATACACATCTCCCTAGCTGTAAGATTCCTGAATAGAAACAAACAAGGGTTTGCATAATGCCTTTGTTGGATACAAATCAGAAGCACAGTGAGTTCTCCATAAAACAGAACATAGAAAGATGATTTTATAGCACCCATTTGTGGGTCAAATTACATATTTACAAGAACGTGTATTTTCTACTCTTCCTTCTTCTTCCCAGCACACAGTCTCTTCAAACCTATATGCCTGAGCAATCTGAGTTGCCTCTCCAGATAACCAAATGCCAAGCAAAAAAGCGAGCGAGCCTGTAACCTGCAAGGTGATGAACAGATGTCATTTTCTTTTTAAGGAAGCTCCACTTCTAATGACATGGCAACTGCATTTTCTCGTTTGGCCCCGAGTCTCCTGACAGCACTTTTATAGAATGCATCTTGAGGATCAAATGAGAGGTGGGGGTGTTGATCCATCCATCCATCCTAGTGCACAACAGTGTGATGTGCAATGTCCAGGAGATTGACAAGCAATCTTAATGCATTAATCACATATGCCCTAATCCTGGTAAACCAACCTGCATTGAGTTGGATCTACCCTCCCCCACAAGTAGGGCAAAAAGCATGTCTGTATTGTTACCTGCTAGATCCATCTCAATCTTCCTCTCCCAAGCCACTATCATAATCACGGCCTTTTTGCTAGCATTCATGTATGACTGAGTAGCCTCTGTGCCATCCACCTCAGGGACCCCCAGGCTTCCTTGCTCACACTTTTGCTGCGTGGCTGCCCTGACAATCACCAGTTAGAACTCCTCGGGGTGTCAGATGCCTTTTATTATGCTCAGTGTGCTCTGTGCTAAATTAAAAGCAGAGCTATCGCTTTACCCCTGAAAGCCTGGACCTGACTCTCTTGTGCCTGGTTTCTTGGACTCCAGAGGAAACCTCTGATTCCGCCTGAAGGCCCGCTTTTATTTTCTCGTTAATTGCCAGCAGGAAATTCTTCCTGCATGATGCCTGGGGTTAAATTAATTAGAGGTTGTTTTTCTGTTTTCTTTTAAAAACTCTTTTGGAAGGCAGCAGGCTGGGTTAGGAGGTGAGGGGAATGGTGGGACAGGCAGCAGTCTTGCTTATTAGAACATGCTGTGCTTCTTAGAAGGACACAGTGGATTAGTCCTTGCAATAAACAAGTAGATAATTGCATTCTGGTTTTGACAAGACATTTACTAGGGGATATCACTCAAATTGAGGGTTGGGAGAGTGAGAACAGAAAAAGAAAAATTTTTTTTTACCCAGCCTGTTGTTAGTCTGTGGAACTCCCTGCCACAGGGTGTGGTGATGGCATCTGGCCTGGATGCCTTCCAAAGGGGATTGGACTGATTTCTGGAGGAAAAGTCCATCAAGATACTGCACACTAGAAGAGACAGCAGATTCTTGGGTCTCCTGGCAGGCACCAAAAACATGTGGAATAGACAGGGCTGTGGCTACACCCTCTCTTCATTCACTGTCAAAATGGCCTTTGCCTCCATGAACCTGGAAATCCCTTCTATCTCTGGCTTTCTTTTATGCAAAGATGCAGACACACACACACACACACACACACACACACACTTCTGGAGATGACCACACTGGGCTCAGGGCATCCAAGCCATCAGGAAAGACAATGTAATCCCCGAACCTGACAAACGCTGCCAGTCCTCATTGGCCAAGAGGAACTAATCTCAATATACTAATAATTCCAGAAGGTGTCCAGTGATGTTGTCACATTCTCCCCATTCATCTTCCTTCTGTTGAAATGCCCTCCCCCCCACATGCCAAGCTTAGCACCGAGATGAACGCCATCACTGCTTCTCAATGATGTTCAAACCCATGCTCACCTTGTTAATAGTCTAAAAGGTCCCCGGAGGGCTAGGTATTAGACATGGGCATGACTCGGCGAAATTGTCATTTCCGTTTTCGGTTATCGTTTCCGTTAGGTAACAGAAACGGTAACGATAATTAAGCCATCAGAACTCAAACTCGAACTGAAAAAAGAAAAATTTGGTTGGGTTTTTCGTTTCCGTTTGTGGCATCATGGCGATCGCGCAATGCGAAGCACAGAAAAAGTTTTTAAAAGTTTTTTTTTAAAAAAACCCGACTCCTGGCCAAAAAAGCAGGCGAAAATATGCCTGCCTGAGGCTTTGTCACCTACCAGAGGGGTGGTTTCTGGGGGGTCCCTGGCCTTCCCCCCCCTCTTCTGTCCTGGGCTGCTTGCACCAGGCTGGGGGAGGGTCATCCTCAACGTCTGTCTCTGCTATGCGGTGGGGGAGGGATCCAAAATGGCGACCACAATTTTTCTTTTGAAATCATGGTCAAAAAACACACCAAATCACCACAGAAACGTGAAATTTATTTATTTTAAATGCCTGAATTTTTATAGTAGCAGCAGTGGGTTTTTTTTATAGCAATTAGACATGGGCATGACCAGAAAAAATGACGTTTTGAGTTTCCGTTTGTCGTGAAATCTTTCAAAAATTTGTCATTTCCATTTGTCGTTTGTCGTTTGTCGTTTCCACTGCGATTTAGCGCGATTTGACTTCCCAGAGCATAGGGGCGTCCCGCAATCAGGGCTGGCATTAGGTGTTTTTGCGCCCTAGGTGGCAGGGGAGGGGGGCAGGTGGTGGTGGGGAGGTGCTATGGGCGGTGGTGGCGGGGGGCGGGTGAGTGGGCGGGCAGCGGGGCGGGTGGACGGGTGAGTGGGCAGTTAGGAGATCACTTAGGATAAAGGTTCAGTTCTTGGCTTGCACCCCAAATGTTTGTGTGTGCAAGCAAATTGAAGTTGGGAAAATAGAAAATAAATGGTAGTATATAATATATTTTTAAAATAAATCCACACCTTCCACTCCCAGTCGAATCTCCCCCTTTATCCAATATCAGAAAAAAATCCTCAAACTGCCAGAGAAGAAATAAAGAATAAACTGCTATTCCCTACAGCAGACAAAGCTGCAGGGAATCAAAGACATTATTTTCTAAATTCAATTCCCTCCCTGCCTGCCTAACTTAAATCCTAAAGCCTCCAGTCTCCCTCCTCAATCTCGATCGGATCACACCAGCACCAGCAGCCAGCTCTCCTCCCTCAACCACATCCATACACCCGACTGTGATTTCTGGAAGGTGCCTCGGCTTTTTATGCCCTCAGAGACATCCAGAAGTGTCAGTCAAAAACCTGGCAATGCCATTGGTGGAATGGTTATGCCCTCGACCGAAGACATTCCAGAAGTGTCAGTATTTTTCCCATCAGCTTCATTCAACAATCTTGTAGGCATGAGTGGGTTGTAAAAAAACCTTGCCATTGTGTCAGGAATGCCTGTTCAAAAAAATGCTGGAGAGCAGCAGGAAGCCAAATGCAGACAGCTGAGTCTGAGGATGCAGCGGCACATATCCTCCTCCAGGGCTAGGAGCAGGATCCTGCAAAGGAGAACTAACAGGAGAGCTAGGAAAGGATCTTTAACGAAGGCGTCATTAGATTTTTCTGGAGCCTTGCCAGAGATATGGGTGTGCTCCCTGTTTTAGGATAAATTTTTCCCTGAACCCTCAGCTTCATTCAACAATCTTGTAGGCATTCTCTGTTTCCTGACCTTGGACTGGGTTGTGACTACGACGTTTCTCTGTTACCCTTGAACTTGGCATTTGGCTCTGTAAATTATTCTGGATTGACTCGGACTGTACTTTGTACTTTATCTGGATTACATCTAAAGTTCCTGGCAAAGAACTGAACTTGGCTTGCTGTGTGTTCTGTGTGCGGGGCTTGACAGGTGGCTCGGTGCCAAGGAGAACTCAAACGTCTCTTTATGACATCCTACATATAGAAAGGATTTGTTTTTGGGGGGTGGTGGTGGTAAAATTGGTTTCTTTTTTTGTCCTTTTAAAAATGACAATTGGAAAGATTGTCATTAAAAAGTATTGAGTCAGTGGTGAACTTTCTGAGTTAAGCCTCTCATGCCAAATTCACGCTGAATGGTAGCCTATGAATGTCAGTTTATTAATACCAACTCGTGGAGCTGGTATGGAGCAGCAATGGAACATTTTTAGTGTTCTGGATGAGTGTTCTTCCATCCCAATGGGCTTCTTACTCAACAGGTGTCTCCTTCTAGGTGATGAGAAACCTTGTGTACCTACACAAGTGAGCTACTGCTGCAGTGTTGCCCCTACCTACCAACACAGTTTTGTATCTAGCCTGGATGCCTTCAAAAGGGGATTGGACAGATTCCTAGGGGAGAAATCCATCACAGGTTACAAACCATGATGGGGATGTGTAATCTCAAGATTTAAAAACCAGGGCACCTCAAGACCAGATGCAGGGGAGTGATATCAGGAGACAGATATCTAGTCTCATGTGCTCCCAGGCACATTTGGTGGGGCCACTGTGAGATACAGGAAGCTGGACTAGATGGGCCTTTGGCCTGATCCAGCATGGCTCTTCTTTCGTTCTTATTTGTTCCATGCAGGATAGCTAAGTGAAATATGGCAGTGATTTTCTCTCCATTTGAGCAGTCTTGAGTGCGACATGGAGATAAGTGCATACTGCCACCCATTTGTATGCCAGGCATTCAAATAAAAGCAAATCTTTTCTCTCCGCGCCATTTGCACATTTCCAGACTTGCTCTTCTAGTTTCTCCACCTGGCCCAACTTTTTGGTAGGGACTGTTGCATAATTTTGAATTTCAGGTAAAATTTTCTTAAACAGTACAGAGATCCCTCAGAGAATATCTGCAACTTCCCCTGAGTCCTCCTCATTTTAAATCAACTGGCACTTAATGTCTCAGTAACTCCCTCTGAAGCATTTGTTAGGAGAAAGAATAAAAATGCTTCTCTACTCAATGTAGTTTGAAATTACAGACTCGTGTATCATGCTTTATTTGCTGCATACACACTAGGAAGCAACCAATCAGATCATCAGCAACAAATACCGGCCACCAACCAATAAGAGACTGACAGAACAGCAGAGAAGTGGGATGGAAAATTTTGATTAAAGCTTTGTTTGATCTGTTAAGGAGACTGAATTTCCTGTGTCCAGTTTCAGAACATCGTGAAGTCGGCCTGCCAGCTGTATTTTTAAATTAAATTCTTATTTAGCTTTTCCTCCAACCTATTCATGATTTATGGCAAGCTCATCCCTTGATCACCAAGAGCTTGGAAGCAACCTGTGTATCTAGGCTGCAACTAGTCATTGGGGGCTGGAATAATGAGATCAATATTATTGAGTTGTATTTTAAAAGTAATGTAGCAAATAGGAGCAACATTATGTTGTCGATATGAGTCACTTTTTCTGATTATTATGTTTAAAATAGAACTTGCTTTAAATGGGTATGTTTAGGCACCTGAGATGGATTATAATTGTATTTAAAATGATTTGTTTTTATTTTTTTTTTTTAAAATAACAGAATGCAATGTAAAAGTAACAAATTCTGCAGTAATGTAACTGATTATTTTTAAACCAAATCAAGCAATGAGTCATGGGAGCAAAATGCTTTAGAGGAGTAACTTTCTAAGCTCTGCTTTCTTCCACTGGATGAGCAAACATAGATTGGAGCCTCGAGGAGAAAATAGCTCCTCTCCACGTTTCTGGTACAATCCCCAGGTACGGACTAATTCAACCAATTATGGTCCTATCCTGAGTGGCTGTTATGGGATACGGCTTGTCAGTTTCAAGGATGAGGAGGAGCAGTTTTGTCTGGAGAAAATGGTGGCAGCACTAGGCCATTTCAAAGGCAGCAAACATCAGTCCAAAAGGTACAGAAGATAGTGAACATAATCCATTCCAGGCAAGAGAGAGTTCAGGTTCTGAACAAGGACAATATAGAGGAAAGGAACAGACTGTGCTCATCTTTCAGGAGCCCATTGCATGAATTTATAAATAAGTCTTTATTATTATTATTATTATTATTATTATTATTATTATTATTATTATTATTATTATTATTATTATTATTATTATTATTATTATTATTATTATTATTATTGATGGGCACACAACTATTTTTTTGCTTCATTTTTTCGTTTTTAATTTCATTCCCTAATGAAACGAAAAACGAAATGACTCATCAAAGAAAAACAAAGTGAAACGAACTGAAAACTTTTTGGTTCATTTTGTCTTTCTTTGATGGGGCATTTTGTTTTTTGTTTCATTAGGGAACAAAATGAAAGATGAAAAACAAAACAAAAAAATCATTTTGTGCCCATCTCCTCCTCCTCCTCCTCCTCCTCCTTCATTTATTTATTATTAATTTTAATAAATAATGATGATACTTTTCTGATTGCTGAGCCAGCAGGGTCTCTAGCAGACCTGCAGATTTCCCAATCTAGTTGCACTCCCAAGATGCAGCACCATGCCTTTGCAATTATTGGGGTGGCAGTGTAGTGCATCAGGTGTAAGACCAACAGTCTCCTGCATCTCCACCTGACTATCTCCAGGGACGAAGGAATAGACGTGTGCCCTAATGAGAGATCTGCTAGTTTAAGCCAGCTGCTGTCTCTGTCTATGAATGCACAATGTTGTATACAGAGAGTGACTTTACTAACTGCTACTTTATGAGAGAGCAGTACAGAAGGTGTTAAATTAATTGGGGGATTCCCTAAGGAAGAAGACCTCAGAGGCAAAATACATATTGGGAGAGATATTTGAATGATGGCATTTTATTTGTGCCTCTTACTTCGATGAGTGCTTTTTATAGGAAGTACATTTGGCTCTGGACCAAAGAGTAATTACAGCTAAACAACCCATAAAAGAGATATGTGTATAATTTCTACAGGGACATTTCTACTTGAACATGGACTTTAATTTAGTATTGGCAGAGGACTGTCTGTGGTGGAATGCAGTCTGGTTTGTTAACTGAACTTGGCAGCGACTGCAACAAGTGGTTAGACTAAAGAGTCAATGCTTATGAATGTCATCTGCACCCTTGGTCAGGTTGCTTAGCAGAATTACAGAATTGTAGAGTTGGAAAAGAAACTGAAAGGTTATTTACTCTAACATCCCTGTGAGAATCTCCATCCAACTAACTTTGGTTCAGAAACATCAAGGAAAACATACCACATTGTAAGGTAGTCCGTTCCATTGCTTGAGAGCTCTGACCCACAGGATTTCCATACTGCTTAATCCAGGCATGTCCAAAGTCCAGCCCAGAGGTCAAATGCACCCATTTTAAAATTCTGAGCAGCCCTCAGCCTCTTCTCCCTGCCGGCTCAGCCAGTCACTCATCGCCACTGGCCGGCCCCTCCCTGTGCCGGCTGAAAACATCAGCCTGCAGTTTTATGGTTTGCCTGCCTTTCCTGCCCCCATCTGTCCCCCCACCTCAGTTGTTGCAGCGTCCTTGCCACCTCCTTGCGAGGGAAGGCAGCATATGCAAGCAGTGGTGCATCTTGCGTGAGTGTCGGCCGATTCCCAAGCCCTCGGGCACCTTGAAAATGGAGCGTTTGTGGCTGTTGCAATGCGTGCAGACCCATGCCCTCTCTCTCCCCTTCAGGCTGAATAGTCGCCCCCCCCCACACACACACACATTTTCACCTCACCAAATCTGGCCCTCCTTGCAAAAAGTTTGGACACCTCTGGCTTAGTTCAAAGCTCTTGAATTGTAGCTTGTCATCATGGATTTAGGTATTGCCCTTGGAAATAAGAGAAAACAAGTTTGCGCCATCTCTTGTTTGGCAGCCCTTTGGATATTTAAAGTTGGGTTGCACTCAGGTTTTGTCACTGTCCTCTTGACAACTTCCATCTGGTTCATATCCTTCTTAAATTGGACCGAGTAATCTAGGTGAGCTCCGACCAAACAGAACAGGCTGGTGTTTATTACTGCCCTTGATCTGGCCAGAATCCTAGTAAATTGTATATTTCTGTTGGCATTAACAACAGCGACGTAACTTACAATGGCCCATTGTCACGTATTAAGAAGTCAGACTGGACATTACCCATTGAACCCCAAGTGACATGACTTGTGTGAGTCAGTAAATGTTTACACTCCCTCCCTAAATTGTCACAATTTTATGCCTCAAGTTCTGCTGCCAGTGTTATGTTGATGTACCTGACTAATAAGATTCTGTCCTGTGCTTCTGTCAATATAGCCTACAATCGGCATTCACTTTATTGGCTGCTGCATCAACTGACTTCCTATTCTGCCACCCCCCTCTTTTACTGCAAATTCAGATTTTTTCTAGGTTTACTTCCAAACTGGCACAAGATGGCAGTAGCAATTAAAATATGGATTCTGTTGATGGCTTCTGGCTTGCACTGAGTCCTAGATGGGTGTGAACTTGACTTTTACTAGGAAAAAACAGAGCACTTCAAAGATGGAGCTTCAGAATCTGGGCTTTATCTCCAAATCAGAAGCACTTCCTTCCCAAACCAGAGGAAGTATATTCTTATTCAAGGAACAAACTGGAGCCATTGTAGAGGCTGGAGTCAGGCATTTCAGATGGATCCAACATTTTTACCTATCTGATCTGTATTGTTTTATTATTGCATTGCTGCACATTAATTGCAGCTTTTAGCACAATACTATGCATGCTTTCTTCTCAACAAATGCCACACTGTTCAGTAGGTTTTATCCCCAGGGAAATGTTCACAAGATTCTTGCCATTAGGGAGGGGATTTTGGGATTATTTGGCCAACCAATTCTATAATTCTCTTCTGGGAGTTCTACACAACCGGCAACTTACAGGTAACCTGAAAGAAAGGTATCTGAATTTCCTAAATGGGAAGGCTTTGAACCCTAGTGAGACCTAGCTCTACCAAATCTTTCTGTTCCTCCCCTGGTGCCATCTAGAAGCCTTCTCTCTGAGCAGGAAGCTGAAAGGGGTTAGCTTGGCATCTAAGGGTGTTTATACACGGCCCTAAGCTGCGCTGCAAATGGCTCCCAGCTCCGGAGCTTAGAAATGTTTCCCCACCAGCTTCAGAGTTTAGAGAAAATTAAGTGCGACCACGCCCCCATAAGCGCGACCCAGCACACCTTTCATGTACTTGCTCTCAGCAGATGAAAATTCCTTGATGCAGATAAGAGTGCCGGGCTTTCTTCGCCTGTCTGTTTTTTTTTGCCTCCCGGCCCTTTAAGAGCCCCTTGAGAAGGAACCAGGAAGTAACGGGGCTCGTGGCAACTTCGACCGGCACCGGCAGGTTAGTAAAGGCTTCTTTTGTCCTTTTTTTCCCTCCCTCCCCTCACGCCGAGAGGAGCAGGAAGTGCTGAGGGGTGGGAACGCAGGAACAGAAATGAACCCCCAAGATCTCTGGTCCGAATTTAAGGGACCAGCGGATCTTAGGGGTCGTGTGAAAAGGCCCCAAGGCTTTCTGTAGGGGTGTCCAAACTTTTTGCAAGAAGGGCCAGATTTGGTGAGGTGAAAATGTATGGGGTCCGACCATTCAGCTGCATTAGGACATGCAAGGAGGTGGGGAGGACACTGCAGCAACAGAGCCAGGGGGTAGGCTGGGCAGGTGGCTGGGGAGGCAGATGGAGGCAGGGAAGGAAGGCAAACCATACAACTGCAAGCGGATGTCTCCATCTGGTATGGGGAGGCTCCAGCTGGCAGGGATGCGTGACAGGCTGAGCCGGCAGGGGGAAGAGGCTGTGGGCCACCCTAAATTTAAAAACGGGCCACATTTGGCCCCCGGGCCTGAGTTTGGACATGCCTGTTTTAAGGCCTTGCTTCCAAATGAGCCAAATGTAGATGTCTACAAAGCTTCTGTCATTTAGAACTTCCAGAATAGAGAATAGGGATGGGCACGAAACAGAAAAATGGCGTCTCGGTTTTTCATTTGTCATTGAGAGGTCTGTTTCGGTTCGTTTCCGTTTGTCGGGAATTTTTTGAAAAATTTCGTTACTGTTTTTCATTTTTTCTTTTGTCATTTCTACCCGCTTTTTGCGCGATTTTTAAAGCATTTCCGTGCGCAGGCATCCCCCAACACCCCAGACCAGAGGGAAAACACTAAAAAAAATGGATGCTGGCAGAGACACAGTATAGACTGTGCAGGGAGGTTGCAAAGGCAGTGGCGGGCGTTGCCCAGGGTGCAAGGCAGCCGCAGAGTGACTGCACTGCGGGGCAAGGGAGGGTACTCACCAAGAGGTACGCATGCACGCACACAGGGAGGCTGCAGGACTGAAGCTAGAGTCACAGAGACAGCAATCCCACCCTAACTCCCACCAGAGACTGCAAGGAGGACAGGGGCTGCCAGACCTTTTTATGCCCTCTGTGGCTGCCAGACCTGCCTGCCCAGTCTGCAACCTGGGCATGCTATTGGTTGAACATGATCCCACATCACATGGCTTGCCTCCATTTTGTGGCTGGTGGCGACATCCATTATAAAGGGAAAAGAAAAATACATCGCAATGGGAGAAGACAAAAACAAATGTTTTAAGGACCCCAACCCCCTGGTAGGTAATAATTTCAAATAATTATCACATTATAGCTGCATTTTTACAGATGTCCAGGGCGTTTTTTAACATTTAAAACAGCTCATTTCATTGCACGTCGCCATTAACGGAAACGAAACGTAACAACCACAATTTTCGTGGTTCTGTTCCTTTCATTGCATTTTCATCACAATTTTCGTTTGTCATTTCATTGCGTAACGGAAACGACAAATGGTAACAGAAACGAAAAAATGTTCATTCCGTGCCCATCTCTAATAGAGAACTTGTGGGACTTGTGACCATTCAAAAACCCATCCAAAACAATTCAAGATTCCCATCCATAAAGTCTAGACAGGGACTTTGGGCAGGGCAGCTTTTCAAAATGGAGTTGAAGGGGAAGATATTTTTAAAAAAACAACAACAATCCTGTCCTTTACTGGCCCTTCAAATAAAGGTTTAAGCTCCCCTTATGCAAATGATCTCAAGAGTCCAACTTCTCAATAAAAGGGAGGAGCAAGAAGAAACCAATCAAGGTCTGTCCTCACAGAGGGAAGGAAGGAATCAAGCCTGAGAATATCATTGTGGATCTAGAAAATCAAAAGGGGAAAACACAGAATTACCTATTTATCTGCCTGTTTCCCTCACTCTGTTCCCTGTTCGCCTTGTTGCATGCTCAGTTCCCATAAGAGCTCCTTTTGGACCCGGAAGTCCCATGGGGCTTCCAACTAAATCTGCTGAACTT
Organism: Phrynocephalus forsythii; assembly: GCA_029282475.1. NCBI lineage: Eukaryota > Metazoa > Chordata > Lepidosauria > Squamata > Agamidae > Phrynocephalus > Phrynocephalus forsythii. Next base: position 8,575,107 of record JAPFRF010000014.1, on the reverse strand, counting down.
CCCAAACATCTTTCATCACTTCATGGAAGAAATGGGCAGTGTGTTATTTTTACCTGGACACGTTCCAGGCTGGGAAAGAAGAGAGACTCAGGGTAGCGAGGAAGCACAATTAAGTGTGTTATTATCAATTATTAAAGCAGCCATCACAGTCCAGCGGGTAGGAATGCAGCCGACCTAATTGGAAGCCATGGGAAATGGGTGTCAGGGAAAGCGTGGCAAAGGACAAGGGATGCAGTCCAGAAAGCCCAGTGCATTTTTAAAAAAGGAGCCTTGTTTTTCTGCAAAGTGAATTATCCTAGAGAGAAAGTGAAAAAGCAGACTTGTCTTTCTCAACACCGAGAGCCAGAGAGTCCATTATCACCTCTGGATGCATACACACTGCTGTTCGTGTTGCTTTAAAAAAGCACTTGACAACAAAAACACAAAGGGGACTAGTTCTTGTGTACGAACAACGGTGTGCTGTCCAGAAACGAAGGAAAGAAAAGCGTTCCTCACTGTTTTATTTCAGTGCCAAGAAAAACCACACATGTCTGCAGTTCACTTTATAGATGTGGAAGATTTAGGGCGTTTATACACGACCCCTAAACTCCGGGGCAAATGGCTCCCAGCTCCGGAGATTAAAAATGTTTACCCACCAGCTCCGGAGTTTGCAGACAATTAAGTGCGACCCTGCCCACTTTAGCGCGTCCCAGCGCAGCTTTCAGGTACCTGCTTTTTGGAGGTGAATATTATTTGATCTGGTGTAAGGATAGTGAGTGCGGGGCTCTCCTTGCTTCTGTTTGTTGTTTTTTGGCTCCCACCCCTTTAAGAGCTACTTTTACAGAGACAAGAGGCAGAACGAGGTGAGTGGCATGCTTTTCTTTCTCTTTTTCTCCCTCCCCTCACACAGCCAGCAACCAGGAAGTGCAGAGGGGGGTGGGAACGCCCGAAGAGCAACGAACCCCTAAGATCTCTGGTCCGAATTTAAGTGGCCAGCGGATCTTAGGGGTCGTGTAAAAAGGCCCTTAGTCTCTCAAGGGCAGTAATGAAGGACTTAGAAGACTTCATCAATGGTCAAGATGGGCCACATGTTCTCGTATTTCCAAAATTGGCACATGTTGGTATAAAAACAGGATGGTTCAGGGAAAATAATGATTTGATGGATATGAAGGGTTGGGCCAGAGCTTTGGGGATACTGGGGTGCACCAGAAAGACAAACAGGCAGGTGCCCTAAATCAAAATCAAGCCCAAATTGTCTCTGGAGGCAAAAATGTTGGCACTGAGGCTGTCGCCCTTTGGGCACATCAGGAGAAGGCAAGGTTGCTGTTGTGAGTTTTTCAGGCTCTTTGGTATTGGTCTGGTAGTTTTTCTTCCCAATGTTTCGCCAGATTCTGTGGCCGGCATCTTCAGGCGGCAAGGGGCTCAGGGAACTAGAAGTTCTCTCTGCGCTCTGGGCAAGATTCTCTGGACAAAGGAATTCATTTTATTTATTTATTTTTACAACGTATATGCCACCCACCACCCAAAGGTCTCTGGGCGGCGTACAATCAAAAGAATTAAAACAGTTAAAAATGAAATGACAATAAATAGTTAGAACAACAATAAAAACCTGACAGTAAAATCATCACACTAAAATTGCCACCAGAGGACCCACACTCTATATTGTATCAATTAAAAATCTTTTTGGAATTGGAAGGTTTTTTTACATGATGCCAAAATGTCATCAATGTTGGCGCCGGGCGGATCTCACTCGGGAGGACATTCCATAGCTTGGGGGCAGCTGCCGAGAAGGCCCTATTATAGAGATGTCCCCTTGGAGCTGCATTGGTTGAGGCCTTTGGGAATAATTAAACCTCTCTATCTGAGCGGGGAGTCCCCGGGTGGAAGGAAATGAATTCCATAGCCCACATAGGAAGCCAGCTTGGTCTGTATCTCTTCCCCAAATCAGCCAGGAAGCCTGTGAGAGGGGTTCGCAGGACACAGCTGCCTGTGATAAGGTTTCTATACCCCAGCTACATGATCAGCCCAAGACCCTGCCACTCTAGATTAGGCTTCCCAGGAATTCACCAGCCTACCCGACTCCTGGCATATAGGCCCTGTCTCCACCTCTTGTGACGCTCTGTTGCTGCAGCTAATAAAAAGCCTTGCACCCTGCCTAGCAAAGGAGGAGCTGCTGGAACCCATCAATGTGTCAAAGTGTGGTCATTCCCACACTCTATGTCTACAAGCCATCCCTCTCACCTCCTTGAGGGATGGCTCTTTCAAGAGCCCCCGCTGGCTCAGTCTTAATTGCCGGGTAGTTTTGTATGGAAGGAGGCAGTCCTTCAGGTATCTGCTGTAAGTCTGAAGCCATTTAGGGCTTTACATGTCAAAACAAGCACTTTGAATGCTGGGAAAGGTGGAAAGCAGCAGGAGAAGAGGGAGCCCAAACATAAGAGGGGCTGCCTACCTAAAGGAAGCCATAGGCTTGAGCCTAGGAGCGCTAATCAAGGCTGATAGGGACATGGGATTTCGTAGCTCGCTCGTTCAAGGAACAACTGCTTCAGTTCTCAAGGGGGAAAAGGGTAGGGGAGCCCGGTGCTCTCTTTTACGTACGATGGCATCATATCTGATGGGGCTGATCGATGACTGAACTCTGATGCTGGAGAGGGACAGAGTTGGTTTGCCCCATGGGCCTGTTCCAGTTATATCCCACTTCTTTCAGCACTCAAATCCAAAGCTGCTTACAAAATAGTTCAAGCAAGAATGTGGCCAATTTCAATTAACATTGTAATTTTTAAGCTCTAACTCTTACTTTAATGCGGTAATATGTTTAAGCACTAATGCCGGGGGGTGGGGGGAGGAAATCAAGTAAATGGAAACAGTAAAGGTATAACCAAGCATTGATTGTCTTCATTTTTGTCTTTTCTAATTAGAAACTTGTTGAGCTGTAGATTGCGACACTCAGGGTTTTCTCTCTCCTCCAAAGTCAAATTTTGTTGTTGTTCCCTTGAAAATAGACAGATGTAGCCCCTGGAGGGTCTCTTTCATAATGTCTAATAGAGATGGGCACGAAATGAACTTTTGGTTCATTTTGTTATTCGTTATTCATTACCTAACAAAATGAATAATGAACTGCCCCCTCTAAGAAAAATGGAACAAAACAAATCAAATTTCCTTTTTGCTTGTTTGTTTTTCATTCCGCCAGTGTCTCCTACCTGGTGGAGTGGTCTGGTCCTCCTCACTGCTGCCACCAGCACCCAGGGAGGGGCCATCCAGAAAAAAAAAAAAAAAGCCAACTGGCCTGTGCTACAGCTGGTAGTCAGGTCACGTGGTCGACAGTTTAAAAAGAATAATAAAATAAAATAAAATAAAATAAAATAAAAATAACCTGATCTGGCACGTGGGCTGCTGAACTGGCCTGCAGGCTGACAGGATTAAAATATAAACATAAAAAATTAAAATTAAAAAAACCCAACCAGTGGTTTCAAAAAAAAAGAAAGAAAGAAAAGAAAAGAAAATGAACTGAACTAAAATGTATTATGGAATGATTTTTTAATAAAAATTCATTTCAAAATTAACAAAATGAAACAGGATGGGGGAATGAATTACAAAACGAACTGCCATTTTGGCATTTTGTGCCCATCTTTAATGGCTAATATATGTTTCTATGTATCAGAACCAGCAGGGGCATTTGTAAATGAGTTTAGAGATCCTTTCTCCTGCACTATTTCTGAAAGGATTTCTCGAAGAAATAGAGCCAAGTTTTCTGTCGTCTCCTAATTAAAAGATTCCAGGGTGATTATTTCTGCTTAAATGTCACATAAGCTCAGCAATAGCCTGAGGGGGTTGTCATATAGACTTGATAGACAATATAGACATTGCAATGATGCTAAGTCTTTCCTGATATGCTTCAGCTTGAGCAGCATGCAATAATTCATGTCTGTTGTCAATGTGGAATCTTGATCTTACCTATTGCTTTGCACTCCAGTGCTTTTTAAAAATGATTGCAGACCACTTTGAAATCTTCAGGTGCAAAACATATATAGAGAAAATGAAAGACTACTCCATGCCTCATTGTTACCTACTATCCCAGATTGAGTATTATTCAGTGGAGAGGGATGCTGCTTTTGAAACCTGGAGTCATCTTTTAAATTACATTAAATACTCCCTTCTGGGTGTCAGCTTCTTCCCATTGGCATACCTTAGTACATTCAAGAAAAGAGCTTTGAAACCTGATTAAAAGGGACCCAGTGTTCTGTTCTTCCACCAAAACGGGATAACATTGTGTGTGTGTGTGTGTGTGTGTGTGTGTGTGTGTGTGTGTGTGTGTGTGTGTGTGTGTGTGTGTGTGTGTGTGTGTGTGTGTGTGTGTGTGTGTGTGTGTGTGTGTGTGTGTGTGTGTGTGTGTGTGGTCACTCTGTTGCAAGTAAAAAACTCTTTCTTTCTTCCCATCCTCTTGTCATAGGTGTGTTCATAAAGCTTGGAAGCATATTGGCAAATGCAAGCAAATCGCAGCTGTTAGCAAACAACTTATTTGAATTGCCTAATTTAAATAAATGTAACTAGAGATGCTTTCTGGCGATACTGGAGGAAGTAGAAGTAACTTGGGCTAGAATGTTAAAAGCACTTACTTGGGGGTAAGCTGCACAGAAAATAATGGGTAGTAATAATAATGCTCTGAAGCAGTGGTGGCGATGGTAATTTTTAAAAACGATGTCTGTTTATTGCAGTCTGTTGTTTTTTATGGTTTAAGATCTATCATCTATCTATCTATCTATCTATCTATCTATCTATCTATCTATCTATCTATCCATCTATGCATGCTGTCTTGGTCTTCCCTTGCTTTATTGTTATGTTTTGAATGTCATTAGCTGCCCAGGGCGGCCTTGAGGTCAGATGCGAAGGATATAAAGAAATAAGGGGTTTTTCAATGGATTGTTTTCCCTTGTTGCTTTGTATGTGCTCTTGTTCTTGATTTTGTGTACTTTTTTGTATGTTTCTTTTGTAATATTTGTACTTTGGCTGCTTCAGCTTTTAAATGTTGTCTTCTACTGATGTAAACCAACTTGGGTCTTTTTTTTAAAAAAATGGAGCACAGTGGGGTAAAAGAAAGGGAGGGAGGACAATCAAGTCCATGTGCACAGACAGTGAGTGGCGCCAAAAATATGAAGCTGTGATGAATTTATCAACCTACCTGTGGAAGCACATAACCCGAGTCCTACTGGTGTTTCCCTAAGGGTTGCATAACCTTGCCATGGTTCCCTGCAGCTGAGTGATGAGGTGGCAGTGGATGTGTTGGTTGCATGCCTGGTCACATGCCTGATGGCACACGCAAGGTGCTCCCTGGCACCTCTTCAGTTAGCTACAACAACCTTTGTGAGACTTACATGATCACTAGGGGGATTCCGGCTACAGATGAACAAGAGCCTCCTTATAAAAACACAGAGGTGAACCTGTGCAGCCAGTGCTGATGTTGCCATCACAATTCTGGGAGGTTTCATTAGAAAAAGGAACTTTCCTAAGCTATCCTTTGCACTGAAGCCAGAATATGGACAACTCGGTGGTTTACGTATCAATCATCTGAGTCAGAGGCTGATACTTCACGTCCTTCTCATCGCTGTTCGTGGTCCTGCTTCGGACCGGTACAAAGTAATCTAACCACACGTCCATTGCGGGACGAGGGGAGTTAATCCCGACCACACCCCCTGAACTGCAATTTCAGCAGGACGAGAGATTTCCCTCCCTGGCCTTGGGAATCTGCTCATCACACTTCTTGTTCCAAGACAAGAGCCTGTGAAGTAAGGCTTATCGTGGAACGAACACATTCTCCGTCTAGTGGCAGGGAGTGCAAAGCGACATTTGCCAGTAAATTCCCTATGGAGTTAACAATGCAGTGAATAGCTTTTAAAAGACAAAGGGCGTTTATACACGACCCCTAAACTCCGGGGCAAATGGCTCCCAGCTCTGGAGCTTAAAAATGTTTACCCACCAGCTCTGGAGTTAACAGGAAATTAAGTGCGACCCCACCCACTTTAGCGTGTCCCAGCGCAGCTTTCAGGTACCTGCTCTTCTGTCCTGAAAATTATTTGATCCGGTGTAAGGATAGTGAGTGCGGGGCTCTCCTTGCTTCTGTTTGTTGTTTTTTTGGCTCCCGCCCCTTTAAGAGCTACTTTTACAGAGACGAGAGGCAGAAAGAGGTGAGCGGCATGCTTTTCTTTCTCTTTTTCTCCCTCCCCTCATGCAGCCAGCAGCCAGGAAGTGCGGAGGAGGGTGGGGACATAGGAAGCGCGACGGACCCCTAAGATCTCTGGTCCGAATTTAAGTGGCCAGCGGATCTTAGGGGTCGTGTGAAAAGGCCCAAATGCCTCGAAGTTTGTTCCATAATACAATGAAGGTAAGGCTTTGGAGAATCGAAACATCGAAAAACGTAAGGTCAGGCCGGAAAAAAAAGGAGAACAAATGCATGGAATTTGACATCTCATCACGGAATGAGGACGTGCAATAACAGTGATGTCGGTACCATCAATCACGCCCATGCATACACGGGAACAGAACCGGAAGAAGACCACGTGACCGCGATCAACATCAGCATGCAATGAACTTCCTCCCGGAACGAGAATGGACGTGAAGTAACCATCAGTGTTTGGCAGTCTGATCCCCCACAGTACCTCATGTGAAGTAATGCCATCCCGTATGGTGCTTCCCAGCTAGTTAGGCATGTGTCACTGGAAGTACACAGAAGTAGTTTACGTGTGACAAAGGTTTTCATAACAGTTTCTGAGAATTCATTCTCCTTCACTCCCCAATGTTCTGGAGAGATGAAGTGCTATTTTTATTTATGATCTTTGTATGTCACAGCTACTCTAGCTGTAAAATTTATACCCAACCGTACTGCAATTTCGAAATGACTGATGGAATAATTATTTCTGTTTGTTAGCACTCGCTCTCGACAAAGCTACTGCGATTTTATTTTTCTGTCCTTAAACGGGATTGAAAATGATAAATGTAATCAGAGCCCAACAACGGCATGTCGTTAAATATCTCAATGTCCTCTCAGAAGCAAAAGGAGGAGGGCAGTTTTGTGGGCTTTGCTTTTCTCTTTTTGAGAGAGCAACATAGCAAAACCTTGCTGACCGCCACTCAACAAGCAGCGTCCTTTATTCCAAGGCTTGCCTGCTATTAATGTGACTTAAAATAAGCAACTGTAATGGGAGGTGAGCAAGGAGATTGGAAGTTGCCTGCCAACAGCTACCAGACAGAGCGACCTGGATGAGAATATAATACTCATTTTTAAAACTTCATATATATATTTATTTATTTCATTTATTTATTATGCTTATATCCCCCCCCATCTTCCGGAACAGAACTCTGGGCAGCTCACAATAAAACAATGAATCAAAAGACAAATTCCAATAAAAAGGGGGACGATACCCTCCGGAGAAGATGACGCAGGTGGCGGGAAAAGAAAAAGAAAAAGAGGGGAAAAAAACTTAGGTAAGAAGGTCACCAAATGCCTCCTTAAAAAGGTGTGTTTTCAGAGCCTTTTTAAAGGCAGGCAGGGACTGTGCTAGGCGCAGCTCACTGGGGATATGTTTCTACAATGTGGGGCCCACTACAGAGAAGGCACGGTCATGCGTACGCGATTTCTGCGCCTCCCTGGGTGTGGCCACCCTAAGTGAGTGTGCCTGCGCCATTCCCGTGGGCCTGGTCCCGGTTGATCTCTGGGAGATATGCTCTGACAGGTACTCTGGTCCCAAGCCGTGGAGGGTTTTGAAAATCAAAATCAAGACCTTGAACCTTATCCGGAGGACAACAGGAAGCCAATGCAGGTGGGCCAGGACTGGGGTGATGTGCTCGAATCTACGAGCACTCACCACCAGTCTGGCTGCCACATTCTGCACCCGCTGGAGCCTCCAGACAAGGGTCAAGGGCAACCCCACATAGAGGGCATTGCAATAGTCAATCCTCGATATCACGAGGGCCTGCACAACTGTCCTCAAGGCAGACTCATCGAGGTACGGGCGGATCTGGGCGATCCTGCGGAGATGGAAAAATTCAGGACAGCCGACTGGGTCAAGTTTAATGGGCTCCAGCCATTGACAGCTCTACAGGAGCCCTCAGAAAATGGCCGGATAGGCAGTGTGTCCCCCTGGTACCGACTGGGCTAGGTTTAAAGGGCTTCAGCCATTGACAGCTCGGCAGGAGCCCGGAAATGATGGAACAAAATGGTTCATTTCAATGGAAAAATGACAGTTTTGTTTTATCTATAACAAAATGCTTTTTCCTTGTTACATTTTGTTTCATTTTGTTTAGTTACCTAACAAAATGACGAAACAGCATTTTATTTTTTGTTTCCTGCCCATCCCTAATCAGGATCAATTTATAGTGACTCTCCGATGGGGTTTTCAAGGTAAATGAGGTATTTAAGGAGGAGTCCTACCAGTTCCACACCCCCAGTGAGTTTCCACGGCCAAGCATCCTCCAGAGCCTTGAGTCCATCATGCTATCCACGATATCACTAGTAGGTGATTATCTTAAAAGGAAGCAGCAGGAAAGAGCTCTCCTCACACCACCCCAATGTGAAACGTAATTTTCTTTTTTCAAGCCTTGTTAAGCCTCTTGTTAAATGTCCCCAAGGAGTAGCCACTCTCTTCGCATTTGAAGTGTTTAAATAGGAGAAAGCCAGGAGATTTGGGAGCTGAAGTGTCACTCCAGGAAAATACAGGATGTTAATCCCTAAGGTATTATGAAAACTGGAGAATCTTGACCTGGGATGAAATAGCACTGGAGACGAAACGGCACTTCAGGTAACTTGTGACCTGCACCCTCTTGGCGAAACCTTGTGATAACAAAAGCAAGAGAAAGAAAGCAGGAGCGGGAGAATTCCAGTGAGTCTTGCAAACTCAGATTCTACCATGTGTATTTCTTACCTCAGGGCTGTACAGGGGGTGAGTCAGAAACATGCCAGAGAGTTTTCAGGCCCTAATGGCACATAACCTGGCCATGCACGGTGCTCACAGGGACCAACAGGCAATAGTCCGCGTGAGGATGAGGTGCATAAAAAAGGGAATCTGTGCCATATTAGCCAGTCTCTCATGATAAGCTGAACCTTTCTGCAGATGCTCTAGGCCAGTGGTGGCGAACCTTTGGCACGCCAGATGTTTTGGACCACAACTCCCAGAATTCCCAGCCTGTATTGCCAATGACAAAGGACTGTGGGAGTTGCGGTCCAAAACATCTGGAGTGCCAAAGGTTTGCCACCACTGCTATAGGTACTAAACATGACGCATAGTACCACAATGCATTGCACAGCAGAACGGTCTGTGTAGAGGAGGTTCCATTAATGCAGAGGTCCCCTGATGTTCTTGGATTAAAACTCCCAGAAGTCTTCACCACAAGCTACGCTGGCCAGGATTTCTGGGAGTTGTAGTCAAAGAACATCTGGGGCTCCAAATTTGGGAACCATTACACTAGTGGAATCAGACTGCCACGGGATAGAAAAAAACGTAGCAGTAGCTAGTGGAGTATAAAAGTGATGTTTGATCAAAGCAGTGCACTAAATGAGACAGAAATCAGCCAATATATTCTTCACATTTGGCTTGGAAATCAAACCTAGAGAACATATCTAGTGCAGTCTTATGAACCTCTGGTCTCCATTCAGTTCAGTATATCATGGAAATGAGTGAATTTACAAGACAGCATTAGAATAGAATAGATACTTTATTGTCATTGTACATAGTGCAACAAAATTGAAAGCTATACCAGGTGTGGAAAAAAACAAAACAAAAATACAACACTAAAATTAGAAAGAAAGAAAAAAATACATTTAAAAGGTAAAACGAATTAAAAGCACTCATATACGTACATCCATCACAACTCCCCAAGGGCACACTATTTGGTTGCAGTACTTAAGAGGGTTATGGCTCTTGGATAAAAAATATCTTTAGTCTGTCTCTTTTGTTTTTATTGCTCTGTATCTCTTGCCTGAAGGCAACAGTACAAACAGACTATGTCCGGGATGAGATGAATCCTGTAAAATGTTATTTGTCTTTTTAAAACAATGGGAACTGTATAGTTCTTCCAGAGATGGGAGAAGGATGACCCATGATAATCTGGGCTGTGGTTATGATCCTCTGGAGTGCTTAAGAGGGTTTTCTTAAGAGATAAAGACTTTCACTTTCCTTTAAAAGGAGCATGCTCTAACCTGCATTTGATAAATTAGCTGACTTTGGTTTTGTAATTGTCAGAATGAGTGGTTTTGTGCCTGGATGTACAATATTATGAGAGGAAGAAACGAGCATTTCCCTTGATATAAAATTTTACCATACTGCATGTCTCTGAGGATTAAAATATATATTTTATATGTTTCTAGTATCACCCCATAAACACTTAAAGGGGTTTGCTTTGTGTCTGCTACCCTGTGGTTGGTCTCAACAAGAGTCTACTTCAGAATGTGTTATTTGACCAAATTTACTGTCAGGATGTTTGGATGCCCCTAAGAAAGCTGAGATGTATCTTCTCTTAATGAGTTTCTGCCTTGCTGTCTCAGAAAATGGCTGGATGTGTGTGGGATGGAGCTGATGAATGGCTCCTTCAAATTGGCAGAGCACTTTTGAATGAATCCTTCACAATGAAGAGGGCTATAGAAATATAAGGCATTATCACCATCATTCTTATCTTCCACACAATATTGGCCCATCTCCTCATTTTGCCGCCTGGCCCTTCTTACCTGCCCCATTTCTAAATAGGCTGCATCAGAGAGTCTTTATGTTCTCTGGGAGGTTAAGAGTCTTCTCAGACAAACATAAGTGTGGCATACTTCAGTATTTGTGAGGAAATGGGTTTTTATGAAGTCAGATAAAAAGTTCACTCTATTAAGCTGCCGCCGGAGTCCAAGGAAGCATCAACCATCTTGCAAGAAAAGAGACACCACTTTATTTAATTGCAAATTAGAAAACATAAGCCACCATAAGCCCAGGAACTAATGCTGCATCAAATCAAAACAGTAATTCTTCTGAAGCCATTGTCGAGGAGGTGCGTAGCGCACGCCACCTGCCAGACAAAAAATAAAGCATCCCTCGGAGCCCACGAGCTGTTCCTATTGTGTAGGAGAGAACGGGATTGAATGAACACATTTTCTACTCTGTGACTGACTACGTTCCTTCATTACCTATGATAAATGTAATAAAAATGTAGATTGTAAGGCAGCGATAGAAATGTTGTTAACGGCTCCTTTTTATGCTGGCAGATTTTTAGTAAGGGCAAAAATCACTGGAATTAAAGTGAATGATTTTGATCTCACAAACAACCTTTTGTACCCGTTCTTGTTGTTGAGTTTGAAGTTGCAGGTGCTGGGGTTCAAATTTATTTAAACTGGGAGGGTTTCGTGCCAGCTCCTGGGTAGAGGGGAACCTCAAGAAACAGACCTCTGATAGGCTTTTCATTGGAGCCCAGAAAAGTACCATAGCTAGCTGCCTAGGTTCCTTCCTAAGGAGAAAGGTGAGGTAGAAATATTTTAAATAATCAACATGTGTACTTGCTAGGGGTTTCTGAGATGTGTAGTCCAAGAATGTAACACATCAATGGACTGACAGCTACTAGGTTATCCATCATACTCTTTTATGTGTGCTGCAATGTTTAGAATGACTCTAAATCAAAGGTATTGTGGGAAATTTAAAATGGTGGCTGGTAGACTTGGATGTCCATTGTGGGGAACCTCGGCAGGTATCGCTGCTGGTGCAAACATCATAGCAGCTGTTTATGGGTACTACATGCTGATGTTGGACCTGAGGTGAGGAAATCTTAGAGAGCGATAACCACACCTCTTTCATATCCAGATTTTAGGTTGCCCATACAATGACCCAACTGTGTGGCGAAACTGTTTCCTGGGTGTAATCCTTCCCATGGGAAATGAAATACAAGATCCATAGAGACTTTCTCAAAGTGAGGGAGTAGCTGTTACATGAAGCAGGTCAGCCTTCTAGAGTGATATTGTTATTGCCTGGTATATATGACTCTATCACAACTTTCTACCCAAAAAGGAGCCCTCAGGGAAGCTGATAAGTGGAATTGAAATAGAGATAAAACAGATAAAAGCATCAAAACCAGAATAAGAACAATAAAAGCATGTGAGCCGTCAGTGCTAGGATATGTTCCCTTGCTCTATTTAACCATTCTTTTCACCCTATTCCTTTACGCAACCTTTGCTAGTGAGAGCAGTTTGAAAAACTCCAGAAATACAGCCAAGCCAAGACAATTTAGTCCATGTTTCTTGCTTGTACCTCTGTTCCCGTCATTCCCTGTGTGCGAACTGAACAACAACAGCACCAGGAAACTGTACCCTTGTATGATAAATACATGACAAGAAGGCTGCATTTCAGAGAAAACCCCGCAGATGTGTTCAAGGAGAATCCAGTTCTTCAAAGTCCCAGGTGTGGCTGCCCTGAGTGTTTAGGGGTCCCTTTATTTATTAGTTGTACTTCTACAACAATCTACATAACAACCATTATGGGCCTTTTCACACGACCCCTAAGATCCGCTGGCCCCTTAAATTCAGACCAAAGATCTTAGGGGTTCGTTGCTCTTCCTTCCTCCCCACCAGAGAAAGAGAGGAAAAAATGCAGCTCACCTGGAGGAGCTTCCCAGAGCTCCGTTTCTCTTCTGTTCTCTTTAGTTGTGAAACACTGACCAGATTAAATTCTCAAGCAGGTACAAGAAAGTGCATCCGGGGTTGCACTTAATTTCCTGCAAACTCCGGAGCTGGTGGGAAAACACTTGTAAGGTCTGGAGTTTGCAGCCATTTGCTGCGGAGTTTAGGGGTCGTGTATAAAGGCCCTATGTCTCTTTCAAGCATTGTGTCTCTTTCAAGCATTATTTAGCAAGAAACCTGTCCCCATCCTTCACTAAAGCATCACATGCCACCAGAAACTTAGAAGCTACCTGGCAAAATGCTCTAAGCCCTCGTCTTTCAGTCCCCACAGTGCTTTTTGCTGCTGCATGATACTAGTGCTTGATTTGTCTGACACTTGAGCAGCATAAAAAGGGAAATGTTAGTCAGTCAGCTCCCTTTCTCCCATGGTTGTGTAATAGGAAAGATCCAGGCTAGACAAAGAAGTATCTGCCTGTAAAAATATACTGGAGGGTGAGATGCTAAAACTGTCACCAGGGCTCTGGCAGACAAGTGTCTCAAACATCCAAGGTACACTAAAGCTTCTGAGAGACCGCATCATCCTTCATTTACGTTCCTGGCAAGGGTTCATGAGAGAATAGATATTTTGGATTTGCAGCTGACGTCTTTGTTTAGATACAGAGAAATTTGTATTTCCCTTTATTGCACTGGGGGTTCCTTACAAGCAGGAGGTGAAATATTCATTCTATCCAAAATTAGGTTTTTCTTTGACTCTTAAGTGCATCGACACTACTCTGTAATTTGGTCGAATTTTTTTTATGGGAGGTGGGAATCAAATGCATGCATATAGGACTGGGGAAAGCTGGCTTGGAAACATGCTGTTCTAAGGTTTATCGACCAACGTCTTACTTCAAGATCAAGGAAAGTAACAGGAAATGTCTGTTACATTTTGATCAGACCTCAGTTGGAGTAACGTATCCAGTTCTGGGCATCACAGTTGAGAAGCTGATCTGGGTCCAGGGATGAGAAACTAGAAGAGGTTTGGAAGCCAAGCCCTGGGGAACTTGGCATGTTCACCTTGGAGAAGAAAAGACCGCAATGCAATCCAATGGCCATCTTCCTGTATCTGTAGGGCAGTGATGGCGAACCTTTTAGAGACCGAGTGCCCAAACTGTGATTCAAAACGCACTAATGTTTTGCAAAGTGCCAATACACCAATTTAACCTGAATACAGGTGTTAGTGAAGGGCAATGTCTGGTGCCCACAGAAAGGACTCTGAGTGCCACCAGTGGCACTTGTGCCATAGGTTCGCCAACACTGCTGTAGGGCAATAAGGTGGAAGAGAGGGGTAAGAATATTTTTAAAATGTGCCTCAAGAAGTTGGACCAAAAGTAGTGGATTTGAGTTAGAGGAAAGCATTTTGACTCAACATTAGTCAGAACAGGAACTGGTGGCCCTGGAGGGCAAGGCACTCTCTTTTGCTCAAAAAATTAAGCAGAGGCTGGATGGCTGCTGATCAGGTATGCCTTAGATGTAGACTTTGTGCACTGGCAGAAGGCTAGATTCCATGACCCTTGGGGTCCCTTCCCACTCAACAGTCCTATGATTCTACAGTTAACAGTGGTACCTCATCTTGCAAATTTAATTCATTACAAATGCATGCTCTTAAGTCGATCTACTCTTAAGTCAGCGTACCTATCTAAAAATTGAAAAAATAAGTTAAAAAATTGAAAAAAATGAAAAAATTGTAAGTTGAGCAGACCATATCTAACATTTGTAAGGCGGCAGTTAAAATGCTAACAGTTTTCCACTCTTAAGTTTAGCTGCTCTTAAGTTGGGGTACCACTGTATAGCAGTTTACCTCCATCCTGTGGAAAACATGAGAGCTCTAAGTTTGGGGAAGTACCTAGAAGGCTCTCTTGTGATTCAGGGGATAGCTGTAGAGAGGACCCTACGTCTCCCATCAAGCTACAAACCCCAGAATTCTACAGGAAAGCCATGGCTGTTAAAGGGGAATAGAACTGCTATAATAGTAGCCTGGATACACACTGCATGTTCTCAGTGTTAGAAAGGCATGGCGTGTAGTTTACTGGAAAAGAAAAGGGTAAGAAGACACACAGTGCATCACAGGTTGCTGTCTATAATGGGGGTCGGTACCCTCCTTTTAAACTCTCTGGCTTTAAAAGGAGGGTACCTCAAAATGCAAGACACAGGGGAGTGGTATCAGCAGACAGGTCTCTAGTTGTTTCATGTACTGCCAGGGCATCTGGTGGGAAGCTGGACTACATGGGCCCTTGGCCTGATCCAGCAGGGCTCTTCTTAAGCTATTACATGTCCCACATTCCTGTAACTCCAAAGGAGATGTCCTTGAATATCTCATCTTCCTATTTCTGGTACTTTGGGGTGGTGGACTGTTTGGCTAGCAATCAAAGATGTCTGGGTAGCTAATTCAGATTGCACTGTTTTTCCCTTGGCTTCCTTCCCCCTTTTGTTCTAAGTGTTTCATGTTGTTGTGGAAATTGAAACATTTCCAAAAGTGGTTTTTGTTATTTTAAAGATTGTCCTGTTTGCCCATGTTTTCCTGCTAACACATTTTGCCCTGAGTAATAAGAACGCTGTTGAACATTCCATGACACCACAGCTTCTCATTCGACTGTTGGCCAAACAGGTGAATAGTAGACATGGGCACAACCAGAAAAAATGACGTTTTGAGTTTTCGTTTGTTGGAATGGGTCCATTTCGGGTCGTTTCCGTTTGTCGCAAAAATTTTCAAAAATTTGTCATTTCCGTTTGTCGTTTGTCGTTTCCACTATGATTTAGAGTGATTTGACTTCCCAGTGTTCCCAGAGCATAGGGGCGTCCCGCAATCAGGGCCGGCGCTAGGTATTTTTGCACCCTAGGCGGGGGTGGGGGTGGGTGGGCGGCCGGCGGCCATGGGCGGGTGAGTGGGCGGGCGGCGGCGCGGGCCGCAGGCGGGTGGCTGTGCGGGTGGACGGGCAAGTGGGCAGTTAGGATATCACTTAGGAATATGTTCTGTTCTTGGCTTGCACCCCAAATGTGTGTGTGTGCAAGCAAATTGAAGTTGGGAAAATAGAAAATAAATGGTAGTATATAATATATATTTAAAATAAATCCACACCTCCCACTCCCAGTCGAACCTCCCCCTTTATCCAATATCAGAAAAAAATCCTCACAAACTGCCAGAGAAGAAATAAAGAATAAACTGCTATTCCCTTCAGCAGACAAAGCTGCAGGGAATCAAAGAAATTATTTTCTAAATTCAATTCCCTCCCTGCCTGCCTAACTTAAATCCTAAAGCCTCCAGCCTCCCTCCTCAATCTCGATCGGATCACACCAGCACCAGCAGCCAGCCCTCCTCCCTCAACCACATCCATACACCAGACTGTGATTTCTGGAAGGTGCCTCGGCTTTTACGCCCTCCGAGACATCCAGAAGTGTCAGTCAAAAACCTGGCGATGCCATTGGTGGAATGGTTCAAACAATTTGCGAGGTCCCATCCCATGCCCAGCCCAAATGAGCAGGTCTAAAAAAATAAAAAATAAAAAAATAAAATAAAATCAATACGACGTTTTATTGCTATAAAAAACCCACTGCTGCTACTATTAAAATTCAGGCATTTAAAATAAATAAATTTCACATGTTTCTGTGGTCATTTGGTGTGTTTTTTGACTACGATTTCAAAAGAAAAATTGCGGTCACCATTTTGGATCCCCCCCCACCGCATGGTATGCAGCGAGACAGATGACGAGGATGACCCCCCCCCCCCAGCCTGGTGCAAGCAACCCAGGACAGGAGAGGAGGGGAGGGAAAGGCCGGGGACCCCCCAGAAACCACCCCTCTGGTAGGTGGCAAAGCCTCAGGCAGGCATATTTTTGCCTGCTTTTTTGGCCGGGAGTTGGTTTTTTTTTAAAAAAAAAAAAACTTTGAAAAGCTTTTTCTGTGCTTCACATTGCACAATCGCCGCTATGCCACAAACGGAAACGAAAAACCTGACCAAATTTTTCTTTTTTTCGGTTCGAGTTCGAGTTCTGACGGCTTAATTATCGTTACCGTTTCCGTAACGTAATGGAAACGATAACCGAAAACGGAAACGACAATTTTGCTGAGTCGTGCCCATGTCTAGTGAGTAGTATAGCCAAGCAGCCATAGGGTTGTAGCCTCTTACAAATGTAAACCTTTGCTAGGTTACGCACGGCAACAATGGAATGATATTGAGAAACTAGAGATTGGCACCTAATGGAAATGAAATGGAAAAATAGCATTTCTTTTGATGTCAGTTTGTTTCTGTAGTAGTTTTTTTCGTTTTGTTTCTAATGAATTCTTAAAGTAGATTTTTTACAAAATGAAATGAAACAAAATGAAATGCGATGCTCCCTTGGGTCCTAAGGGACCAAAATGACTTGAGAGATTCCTCAAACAATTCTAGGTAACCTCACAAAATTTGGAGAGGTTTAGGTTTCAGGGGGCTGAGATATAAAGCACCAAAGGGGGTATCACTAGGAAAAAAATTCTTTCCAATTGGAAACCAAGCTGTGGCGGAGCTATCGCTCACCCGATTGGCTTCTGACTCAATTAGATTTTTTCTTAGGGGAATCCCCTTTGGAGCTTATTAACTCAGCCCCCTGACCCCCAAACTTTTCAAAATTTGGGGGGCTTTCAGGGAAGAGCTTGTGCATCTAGGATGAATCATTTTGTGGTGTTTTGTGACAAAATGAAATGTGTCCTACCATTTCGTTAGGTAACAAAGTAATTTGAGTTACCTAACAAAACAACAAAACAGCATTTAAGCTGGCATTCTTTTCTTTCTTTTTTTTCATTAAGTGGCCAGCGGATCTTAGGGGTCGTGTAAAAAGGCCCAAAGTAATTTGAGTTACCTAACAAAACAACAAAACAGCATTTCGTTTTTCATTTTGTGCCCACCTCTGTGAGGAAACATCCAACATTTCTCTCTCCCTTCTTTTTTATATTTCATTTTGGAGTTTAAAAGCCTAATAGCATGTGCTTGGTATTAGCATTATTTAGACATTAAGAAAGACCTATAATTGAAGGCGTACTATGTGTCCTCATCATAGTTGACCTTATTTATGGAAGGAACTGACATCTAAATGTCAAATTTGCATGTGTGACTTTTCCTCCCCTAATAACCACTTTAATATGCAAATACATCCAAGGGTTGTAAAGAAAGAAAGAGTAAAGATAAATAAAATAGCAGCTTTGATCATCTCTGGGAAGATTTGTGTTTGCCGATTGGATGTTGGGGAGGAGAGCAAAGATTAGATCCTGTCACTTAATGAGCATGAAATTGAAGGAGATGTGAATTCTGAGTGGTAAGCAGTCTGCCACAAAACCAGAGCGTGGAAGGAAGGTTGGTGCCATTTGAGGCTCTGTATGCAGCTTGAAACAGAATTCCTGAAAACATCAAGGCAGGCTAGAAAGGGGCGGCGGTGGTGGGGAGGCTTTTGATGAAGCAATGGATTTGAGAAAGAATTCTAGTGCTCAGGAAACAGGCCATAGGTGACCCATGGCCAAGGTAAGAGGGAAGCCTCTTTAAACTTTGTGGTGGAAGAGGCGTTCCTCATTCTAGTCCACCACCTGCCTCTGGAGATGAAGGTAGTCAGCATCACAATAAAATTGGCATCTGAGCTTGAAAGAGTTACCTTTTCAGATGATTGCTACTGGTGGTTTGAAGTTTCTAGGCATTTTCCCAAGGTCTCTCCAGTACTTGTTATATGACCCCCCCAACTGCCCCCCCACCAAAACTGGATAACACATCTGGATAGCTAGGAAGAAGTGGGTGTCCTCAATCGCTGAACTGTAATGGTAGGGAGTAGCCTTCCAGACCCATAGGCAGTGGTGGTGTAGTGGAGTGAGGCTAGAGTTTGTGTTTTTTTCCTTAAAAATATATATATATAAAAGTTAAAATCCAAAATTTTCTATATTCAAGAATATGTTTTTCTACTCATCCAAGTAGCTTCTTCTGTTGCCCTGGCTCAGCTCCCAGATAACCTCACCTGGACGACTGACAATCCCCACAGACATATATTCGAGAAGGAAAGAACTTGAGACCCATTTTGAAAAAGGAACAGGAAAAAAGCGTATGGGAGAAAATGGAGGTGACATCTATTCTTCTAGGCACAGTGGTTCTCCACCTGTGGGTCCCCAGATGTTCCTGGACTGCAACTCCCAGAAGCCTTCACCATTCACTGTCCTGGAAGGGGTTTCTGGGAGTTGGAGTTCAGGAACATTTTGGGATCGACAGGTTGAGAACCACTGTTCTAGGGCTAGATCTCTGGATATCTAACTCTTAACTCTATGGGTTTGAAACTGTATGGATTTAGCCATTGTGGTGACATACATTGCTCCAGCTCCCCACCACCACCTCCGGTAAGACTTCTCAGCTTGTCGGGATTGTTGGTGTGTCATAGCAGCGGCTGCATCTCTAGGGCTGAGGTCCAATTGCTGGTCCAATGGCAACTGTCCTGTAACCCTGCCATTGCTGATGGCTAGGAGTGGTACTACTGTTTCCAGCCTGGGAGCAGCCATGCGACTGAAGGAGCAAGGAGGCTCTCTAGAAGTGCCGGTTTTGACCTGCCTTGGTTTTGGTAGATTCTGTTCTGGATATGCAATACATTGAGTTCTTGGTGTATCTCTTTGGCCTGTGGAACCCTGCTTACATCTAGTAAAGTATTATAATATATTATGATCAAGTTCTTAAAGACTGCCCACTATTATAGATGTCAATGGCTCAATCACGCTAAAGCAAGTTATTCTGAAATATGTACACATCCATCCTGTTTCTCAAGGGTTAATACACTGTAATTTGTTCTCCAAGTCAGTATGAACAGTTTTAGGGAATAGAATAGTATCATAGAGTTGGAAGAGACCTCAAGGGCCATCTAGTCCAACCCCCCACCATGCAGGAACACCCCTTCACAATATTTCTGACAGGTGGCCATCCAGCCTCTGCTTAAAAAACCCCAAAGAAGGAGATTCCACCAACCTCCGTGGCAGCAGATTCCACTGCCGAACAGCTCTGACTTTCATGAAGTTCTTCCCAATGTTCAAATGGAATCTCTTTTCTTGTAGTTTGAGACCATTGCCAGGAGTAACTCAGGGGGCTGGAGCACCTGGCACCAGATCCAGGGGTCTGGAAGCTATATCCTTACTGTGCCTCCTGGTTGGTTGGTTGGGTGAGTGGCAGTGGAAATGCGCTGGAGTGTATATGGCTGATGGGTTTACGAGCCCTGCCTCCTGTGTGGCCACTGGTAAACCACTTCAGAATATTTTATACCAGAAAGTTCTGGGGAGGGTTGCCATAAATTGGAATCAACTTGATGGCACATAACTGTGATTTATGAGTTTTCTAGCCTTACATGCTCTCCTTCTATCTGCCATGCTTCGGCTCTGTATCACTTTGTTAATTTAGACCTATAAATCCCCCATCATTTGCAAAGTAAATTTATTCCCCCTTGGCTTTACGTTTGAGATCCTTTCTTGGCTTTGATGTCCTGCCGTTTGGCCCGGGAGCAAAAGCAAAACTTAGCTGCCATATTCATCAGTGACACACTTCCTTTTGCTGTCTCTCTCGCGCACGCCCTGCAACCTCCCATAAAAGTCTAGGAATTGAAAATATAATGGGCTATTCATCAAAAACACCAAGAGCTGTTAAATCAGTGAACTGTGTGAATATACATTTGTTCTTATTAGGTGCTTCAATGCAAGAACCTGGCGTACAGCCGCTGCATGGAACATAGCTCATTCAACACACATAATGGTCTAGAGAGGCTCTGCAATACAGCTGCATATCTCTCTATTGGAATCTATATCTGCCTATCTACATCTTAATCTATACATACAGCTTTATCTTAATTTGCCCTTGTATATATTGGAAAACACCCCCAGGATCTCTCAGAAGACTTTTTATTATTATCATTGAAGAGCTGAACTCTATTATTTGCTGATGAACAGGCAAGCCTGGGTCCCAAATACCGGATTGTTTGTGCAGTTGAGGTTGTAGAGGGAAAATAGATTGTTTTGCCATTGGTAGCTAATGCCAACCTGGAATGCCCAGTGCAAGGTCGGCCCCCTACCTCCCAAGACCTGGGGAAATATGGTGGCTTGGTCAACCACAGCACCTTGCTGTAGAGTTAGGACTTTGATTCCCTGTGGAGCCTTGTCGAATGAAGAGACAAGCTATGATTCTAGATAGTCCCAGAACACACTCAGAAGAAGGGTCTGGTAAATCACTTCTGAGTATTTCAGGCCTAAAAAACACTGGAAGGAGTCTCCATGAGTTAGAATCAACTTGACCACATGCAGTCATGTCTATGATCATGATATCTTTGGGTTCAAGACATTGAGAATGAGTTTCCCCTAATGATTTACAGTACCTGTTGTTTCTGCCCTTAATTTCCCATTTCCACTGACAAGGGGGTTTATTCAAAGATAAGTATCTCAGTGTTCTGACTACTAAATTAAACCCGTGTTTACCTTCTAGAGATGGGTCAGAAAACCAAGCATTACATAGGTGTTGGGAATCTTAACCCATAGAAAATCCATAGGTCAACCATGATGAGGAGCAGCTCTGCAAAAAACACAATATAGGCACCATCTAGTTCAGTGAACCTGTGGGTCCCCAGATGTTCCTGGACTGCAACTCCCACAAATCCTGGCCAGCTCAGGATCCAGGAACATCTGGGGACCAACAGGTTGAGAAAGACTGATCTAGTTGAACCCTTGGTAAAAGATCTTTTTCTTTAGCTGCCTCAGAAGTACAGATATTGCCTGCCTTGAGTGGTAGCAACCACTTGGTTGCAACTAAACCCTTCCTTGCATCAGATCTGGGGCCCTGAAGTTGTAGCAGGGTGCATTGGGAGGCTCCTGCTAAGCACCTCTCCACCGCTCTGCGAGGAGATGCCTAGTTCACACAAAAGCAAGAGGACTTGTATTCATCATCGCCCTTCTTGCTTCTCCAGCCAGCAGCAGCCCTTTTATTTTATTTTTTTCTACATGTAACCACAGCGGCTCAAAGAGACTGTTTAAACCATTTCCTTCCACTTTAGACTGAGATCTAAAATGTATTCTCTTTGCCCGCAAAGTCTGATATTATTCCTGCATGCAAATGAACAGGCCCCAGGAATTATTCCAAACCTCATAAACAGGCACTCCGTTTATTGTCTGGCTGTTGATTGACAAGTGCTTGGCTGACAGATGATTAATTGAAAAGGTGCTCCAGTGAAGGACTTCAGGCTTTTGCCATAGAGATCCCCTGGGATTGGAAATACTTCATGCAATGCGATATAATAAAGCTGTTAAAGTTTCTTCTGACAGCTGGAACGGGCTCTTTTTTGTGTCTATTTAATCAACAAACCCAAAGCTAGAGACTTTGGCACCGCAAGCAACAATAACAACTTGGAGTGTGCATTTGCTTTTATTCAATTTTGAACCTGGATTCAAAGAGGATTGTTTCAGAAATAATAAAGATGAATCCAAATGGAAGCACAAGTTTTTTTTTAATGGTCCAAGACAAATCCTAGAGCAGGCATGTCCAAACTTCACCCTCCAGATGTTTTGGACCACAAATCCCACAGTCCTGGCAATCTAAGCTTAGGATTCTGGAGGCTGTGGTCCAAAACATCAGGAGGGCCAAAGTTTGGAGTAATAGAGAAATTGAGTTGGAAGGGGCCTATAAGGTCATGGAGTCCCATCCCCTGCCCAATGCAGGGATCCAAATCAAAGCAGATGTGACACACAGTTGTCCAAGTTTCTCTTGATTGCTTCCAGTGCTGGAGCAATCACTACTCCCCAAGCTAATAGGTTCCATTGTCTTGCTGCTCTAACACTTAAGAAGTTTTCCCGAAATTCTCCCTGAATCTGGCTTCCTGTGGCTTGAATCCATTATGATGTGTCAGGGATGATGAAGAACAAGTACTTGATAAGTGCTGTCATATCTGCCCTCTGGGTGTGGTTTTCAGTCCCCTTGTTGCCCTCCTTGGTACTTGTTCTGGATTGTTGACATCTTGTTCTAAGAAGCAGTAGATTAGAGGCAACCATATAGTCAAACTCAAGTAGACACCCGACTGAAATGGAGAAATGCAGCCCCCTGAAGTGGTTCTCACAAAATACCAGAACTAGGGGACATCCACTCAAATTGAGGGCTGGGAGAGTAAGAACAGACAAAAGAAAATATTTTTTCACCCAGTGCGTTGTTAGTCTGTGGAACTCCCTGCCACAGGATGTGGTGATGGCATCTGGCCTGGATGCCTTCCAAAGGGGATTGGACAGATTCCTGGAGAAAGTCCATCACAGGTTAAAACCATGATGGAGATGTGTAATGTCTGGGCATGAAACCAGGGTCCTTTGAGGGCCAGAGGCAGGGGAGTGGTATCAGGAGACAGATATCTAGTCTCATGGGCTCCCAGGGGCATCTGGTGGGGCCACAGTGAGATACATGAAGCTGGACTTGAAGGGCCTTTGGTCTGATCCAGCATGGCTCTTCTCATGTTCTTAAGTTCTTATGCAAGGATGCTTGTCCTACCACAAAAATTTCTCTTGTTGGCATCTTGTGTTTAAGGTTTCTTTGTTTTCTGGTTGCCAGGTGGTAAATGTGGGTTTTACTTGCCAGCCCATTAAACTATGCAGCTCCAAGGACATCCTGATGCAAGCAGAGTGGCTTCTCTAGTTTTTCCTGGAGATGTCCTTGGTGTGTCTTGAAAATCCTCCAAATGGATACAATTTGTCTGAATATTGGTGGCTTCATCCTCTTGCAGTGGTTCTCAGCCTTGGGTTCCCCAGATGTTCTTGGACAACAGACTCTCAGACATCCTGGCCAGCACAGCTAGTGGTGAAGGCTTCTGGGAGCCAGCACAATGCTTTTAGATTTAATCTGGATCTGTCGCAAAGGAAAGGAACCCAACAATCACGTACAAACTCATGATGTGTCTCCATGGTTTCTACATTACAGCAAAAAAGGAAAGGGGAAAAACCACACTTTCTGCAGTAAGATTCTTATTCAGGCATGGATTGAAAAGGATGCCCTTTTTGAACCAAATCGCAGCCCAAATTCTATCTTTGCTGTGACTCACAAGGTGACATTTAACCAATAGCATGGTTGGCACTTGAGAAAAACTCAGTAATGAGGGACTCAACCCCCACCCCACACCTCCTGGCTTGCTAGGGCTAGATAAGGGGAGGACTGAAAAAGAAAATTAGACTGAGAGTGAGACATGGATAAAAATGGTAGGGTAAAAAGGAATATAAATAAACACAATAAGAAAACCAGTGTTCTTAGTTTCTTGTGTGACTTTGAATGTAGCAACTCCTAGGCATGTCTTCTAGGCTCAGCAAGAGTATATTTGGGCAAAGGATTGCTTGAAGTCCAGGTGAGCTGTGAGTAGACCATTTTGGCCAAGAGGTGCCCATCTTTCCTGAGTGTGTAGTACAGGTAACCATGCTATCCAGCAGCAAATAAATAATTCAGGCTTATCACCAAGAACAAGCATGTTTTTGACAATGATAAAATATGGTACTGTTATTTATTTTGGTGTGCTCTGCTTTTAGAACATTGACTAGGGCCAATGTTTTCATTCATGCTGCAACATTTTAAAAGTGTTATTTTTTATTTTGGTTCCTCTTTGTATCTCTGCCTTTTAAAATATATATATAGATTTTTGTGAGTTTATTGTATTATGACATATTTTGGGTTTTATGCTTCTCATGAACTGCCCTGATAATGTGGGATAAAAAAATTAATAAGTGTGTGTGTGTGTGTGTGTGTGTGTGTGTGTGTGTGTGTGTGTGTGTGTGTGTGTGTGTGTGTGTGTGTGTGTGTGTGTCTGTTTGTGTGTGTCTGTCTGTCTGTCTGTCTATAAAATCATAAGAACTCTTGTCACACTATAGGAATGGCTGTGGATCCATACAAATCAACACCCTTTTCAAACGTCAATTTCAGGGGACAATCTGTGAGCAGTGATATGGCAAAACATTAAGATGTGGAGTAGTGCCGATAATTCCAGGGCCTCCCAGATGTCCAAAAACTGGACTGCTGTTTCAGATTCTCTCTCAAGTCTTATGAGCAATACATGTCCAGAAAATTGTATGGATCACCAGAAAGCAGTTCAAACCTAAGCCTAAAACCACATTACTGCAAAACACCTGGATGTAGCCCATTATTTGCTGGATAGCTGAGTGTTTTACATAGCTGGTTACAGAGCTAGAGGTTGAGAGTTTGATTCCCCACTGAGCCTCCTTGAGAAGGGCAGGACTCCATCATGCTAGAGCAGTGGTGGTGAATCTTCAGCACTCCAGATGTTTTGGACAGCAACAACCAGAATTCTGAGCCTAGATTGCCAATGACAAAGGACTGTGGAAGCTGTGGTCCAAAGCATATGGAGTGCTGAAGGTTCGCCACCACTGCCCTAGAGGGTCCCTTTTAGCCCTGCTATTCTAAAATGATGACGACGATTAATTAGCTCCTCGTTTTCTTCCGAGGATTCCTTCGGTGAAAAGTACTACCCACCCACACATTTTGTTGTTGATTGAATTTCATTTTTTTTCATTGATGAAACATCACTAGGGAACTTGGATCTTTTCGTGGGCATGCAGTTCCTGTTTCAGAAGGGAAGCGAAGGCCGGAGATTTATGGGTCGTCGTAAAAACCCGAGCCTTGTTTATAAATTGCTTGAGATTGATTAAGCAATAAAAATGCTTTTAAGACAGAGAGGTAAATCTGCCACTTAATTGCTTAGTGCTTTGCATTATAACCTTGTTACAGTGTCATTCTTGTTCTGAAGCTGGACAATGGATTTATCTGGATCTCGAGGAAAATGCCCATGGGGTGTAGGACAAAGAACCCTCTTGCAAAGATGCCAACAGATAATGAATGGGGTGATATTAACCAAACTTATGAAGCAGTTAGTACAAATCCAAATATTTCCCCTTTTTTTTTAAGTTTCGGAAACAAATGCGTAAAGGATTCTCTCCATCTCGGATATATCACCTCTGTATGAGCCAGGTGTTGTAGCCCAGAGTACCAGAAATAAATTAGTCAGTGTAGTGTGCTTGTGTGCATCCAAAACTACTCTGGGTTTCACTCTGAACTTTAGAAAAACTAAGCAAGGTGGTTGTTGCTAGGGTGGAGCAATTGGGGATTTGCCCCAGAACATGTTGCAGGGAATCTACCAGCAAATGTTAGGAGGGTAAATACAAAATGAGTGCAGTACACTTTCCTTTTTTGAAAAGCAAAAACTTTTTCCTTCCTTCCTTCTTTTTTTGTGGGGGGGGCATACATCCGTTTTACATTTCATAGGGGGATTTCTGCCCTTGCTTTAGTGTGGAATGAATCAGGGAGGGTGCCAATTCCACCATGGTGCCAAAATGGCTCTTTAAAACTTTATTTAGATGGTGAGCCACAGCCAAAATAAGCATTCAAACTCAAAATCTCCGATTACTAGCATATAGACTGGGTTATATATACCCTCTGCAGTTAGGTTGACTTGCTCCTTCTGTGTGGCTCTGAAGCTCTCCCATGAGATTGTCTGGAAAATGTGGAGGCCACATCATTAGAAGAAGGAGTTCCTTAAGTGCTGAAAAGATGTCTGGTTGTCCCAGAACAAAAATTTCACACATCCCCTTGCTTGCTTTATTTTGTTGATTGGTTATTTGAAGGGGGTTGACAAAATACATCCTTGGAATTCTAACAGGATTTAAGCTTCCAAGGATGTAACCTAGTTTGACCATGTATATGATATCCTTCTGCTCTTTACCTCTAGGATATCTTTAAAATAACACGTGGGGGGGCAGTGCATTTATTTTGGGAGAGGAGACCATGGAAGGTAAGTAAGTAAAGCATGTAAAATTATCATTATAGAAATGGAGAAAAATACAGGGAAGGCCAAAGGCAGGCATAATTCTTGTCACTTTCCGTGGAATGTGATTGGCCTCTGTGCTGTACGTATTGTTGCATTGCAAAGTCCATCTGTTCATCAGATCATTGAAAAGGGACTCAAGGTAGCCAGAGATACATCTGGCTTGAAAATGTGAGGAAGTAGAAAAAGCAGACAGCACATTGGCCTCAGGTGATCAGGTTTTTTATTGCTTCTGATCTCATGCATTCTGTAGCTTGAGAGCATGGGATGTAATTCTACAGATGTAGAATTCGGTGTCAAAGGCCTGTAAAATATTCATTCCTTATTCTCCAGAGATGAGTTGCTTTGTGTTAAACCAACCACATTTCCCCGTGCCCTCTTGAAGTCTCACTGAGTTGGTATAAATCCTATTGTCATGATTTTGGCTTTGTAATTTGTTCTTACTTTTTAAAAAGCCTGCCCTCTGAAGTAGGGCATTAGGAGGACATGGCGGAGGTCATTAGGGGACATGGAGTCTGCTGTCATCAGTACGCTGATGACACACAGCTCTATGTCTCCTTTTCAACCGCTGCAGATGAGGCTGTCCGGACCCTTGATCAGTGCCTGGGCGCAGTCATGGAATGGACCAGGGTTAACAGGCTCAAACTCAACCCCGATAAGACCGAGGTCATGTTCTTTGGGGCTTCCCCATCCAGCTACGGTGGCCCATTTCCCACCTTGGAGGGTGTTTCCTTCAGGCCATCGGACTCTGTCCGGAATCTGGGAGTAGTCCTGGACCCGGCACTCACCATGAAGGCTCAGGTGTCCGCCGTGTCCAGGACTGCCTTTTTCCACCTTCGCCGAATCGCCCAGATTCGTCCGTACCTGGATGGGGACTCCCTTTGATCAGTGGTCCAGGCGCTGGTGATCTCAAGACTGGACTATTGCAATGAGCTCTACATGGGGCTGCCCTTGACTCTCATTTGGCGCCTGCAGCGGGTCCAAAATGCAGCGGCCAGACTGGTGGCGGGTGTGCGCCGGTTTGAGCACATCACCCCAGTTCTGGCCCGCCTGCATTGGCTACCTGTTGCAGCCCAAATTAGATTCAAGGTCCTGGTTTTGGTTTACAAAACCCTCCATGGCCTAGGACCTGGCTACCTGGCAGAGCGAATCGACCAGCGGTCAACTTCGGCCTGTCCGACTAGGTTGTCGCGGGCGCACATGCTGCGCGTGGCCACGCCCAGGGAGGCTCGGAGAACTTCCACTCGCTCTCGAGCCTTCTCTGTGGCTGGCCCAACGCTATGGAATCATCTTCCAGCAGAAGTGCGCCTAGCAGAGTCCCTGCCTGCCTTCCGGAAGGCTTTGAAAACTCTTCTGTTCCGGGAGGCATTTGGATGAGTGTTTTTTTTTTTAAATTTAATTAATCCTTTTAACTCTTTCTTCCCCACCATCGCCATCTCCTGCAACTGTTGTTTATCTGCTTATCCCATTAGCTTTGTAACTTCTAATTTGTTTTCTTTTAACTTGTTGTAAACTGCCTGGAGTTCCCCCCCAGGAAGACGGGTGGTATATAAGCGCCATAATAAATAAATAAATAAATAAATAAATAAATAAATTATTGGACAGCAGAAGATACATTTTCAAGCAATGAATGCCTGTATTTTTTCATAAAAGGGTAACCCAACAGCAGGGGCCATGAACCTTTGGCCCTCCAGATGTTTTGGACTACAACTCCCAGAATTCCAAGCCTCTATTGCTAATGATAAAGGACCATGGGAGTTGTGGTCCAAAACATCTGGAGGGCTTAAGGTTCCCCACCTCTGCCCAACAGGCTGGAAGTAATCCTGTCTGGTGTTAGTATGTAATTTATTATTTATTTATTTATTTATTTATTTGTTGCATTTCTATACCGCACTGTCTTCCAAACTTGATCAGACTTTCTGTAGCTGTTCATTAATCTGGAAATCCTTCCCCATTGGTGGCTAGTTCAATTTCTCACCATGCACAGTGAGATGTTAATGTGTGAACTGCCTGCACTTTATTTCCTGTTGTCATCAGACACTAGATCAGCCAAAATGGGCTCAGCATCAAAATGGCTCAAATATGAGGACCTACTGATGCTGGGTGAGGGTAGCAGAAGCTTCAAATCTTGAGCTGTCCAGAACGAAAGAGAAGCCAACTAGCATTTGTTACATTTGATGGTTTAGTAAGGTCAGCCTTTCAGCTACATCCATAATGATTTGCCTACTGAAATTATACTGCTCCGAAAAGTAGAAAGGACTGTATTTTTTAATGCTCCAGTAAACTCTTTCTTGCACAGGAAAGACTTCTAATAGACAGCTCTTGATTTTATTTGTTTAAAATAACTTTACCCTGCCTTTCTTGCTGGATGGTTTACAACAATGATGCATACACGTGCAACAGAGTGACTAACCAAATAACTTTTACATTGTGATATTAATAAGGTAAAATAACATCAAGCACCAGACGTTAAAAACTTACACATCACAATCATTTAAAACAATAAAAACACATTAAAAAACAGCAGGCAGGCTATGTATGTCACTAGACTGGTTTAGTTAATGGTTCCTGGATATGTGCTGGAATTGTATTCCAGTCTGTGGAAATGCCTGCCAAAACATCCAAAGTTTTCAATGACATTTTGAAGGAATTCTGAGGAAGGACAGCAGAGCCTCACCTCCAGTGGGAGGGAGTTCCATAGTCTAGAAGCAGTGATAGAGAAGGGCCACTTTTTAAAAACCCATTACAGTAGAATGGCACCCCCCAAAACCACACTCCCTGTCTAATCCAACCCTCTCCAACCATTTCAGAATTTCCCAGTCCCTCCCTGTTGCAGGTGCAGCCCAAGCTTTTAAACTTTTTGTACTAGACAAAAGCCGGTGCTTTTTCCTAGCCTTAATTGTTAGCTAAATAGCCAAAATAATTAAAAAGGGAGGGAATTAGACCTTCCAAAATAAAAGCCCTCATCTGCTAGTCCTGCCTCCCTGTTACCCCATCAGTGTTTCTGGCTTGAAATGGAGAGGAGGAAGGGACTTAAATATTTACCTTTAGACATAGGCACAAGTTGGCAAAATTCTCGTTTCCGTTTCCGTTTCTCGTTTCTGTTACGGAACGGAAACGGTAACGACAATTACTCTGCCAGAACTCAAACTCGAACCGACTAAAGAAAAATTGGGTCTGATTTGTTGTGTTGTCATTCCTGGGCATTGCAGCGATCACGCGATGCCAAGCGGCACAGGAAAAAGTTTTTAAAAAAACCCCAATTCCCGGCCAAAAAAGCAGGCGAAAATATGCCTGCCTGAGTGAGGGCAACTACCAGAGGGGTGGTTTCTGGGGGGTCCCCGGGGGCAAAGTGCGCATCCTCCATCGAGTTGCCTCCCTCCCCTCCTCTCCAGGAAAAAAGTTTTTGCGCGGCCAAAAAAGCAGGCGAAAATATGCCTGCCTAAGTGAGGGCACCTACCAGAAGGGTGGTTTCACACTCCCCGGCCGCCCACGCGCAACTCGCCATGCCATGCCATGCGGTGCGGGGGGGGATCCAAAATGGGGCGACCCGCAATATTTATTTTTAAATCGTCGTGGTCTAAAAACACAAAGCACCACAGAAACATGCGAAAATAGCTATTTTAAAACTGCCTGAATTTTTTCAGTAGCAGCAGTGGGTTTTTCTTGCAACAAAACGTCTCCATTGATTTTATTTTATTTTATTTTTATTTTTATTTTTTACACCTGCGCAATGATGGGCTGGCCATGGGAGTGGACCATGCAAATTTTTGGAGCCATTCCACCAATTGCATGGCCACTTGACCAGGTTTTGACCGAGACTTCTGGGATGTGCCAGTCGGACATAAAAAGCCCACTACCCTAGCCCGAACCCGAACCCTAACCCTAACCCTAACCCATACGCCAGTACACTGTCCTTCTTAGTGGGTCAGAGAGGCACCCAGAGGTGCACCCCAGTAACTCACCCTAACCTTACCAGTAACCCTAAGCCTAGCCCTTGCGCTAACCCCTAACCCCAAGCCAGATCTGTGTACTCACATTGCACTACAGCAAGTACTCTTCCCTTCTTAGTGAGTCACAGCGGGCGCCCTTAGGGGTCCAGTCCTCTGTCACTTCGCTCTCCAGCAGGCAGTGAGTCACAGAGGCACCCGAAAGAGGTGCCTCTGCCTGCTGCAACTGCAACTTAATGGTATGCATATCCAATTGGCTATGCATGCCATTTTGTAGTGGGTGAGGAGAGGAGGCACCCACGAGGTGCCTCCAGGAGCCCGCTTTCCCTTCATGGCGGGCCAGAGGAGGCACCCACCCCAGAGAGGTGCCTCCAGGAGGCCCCCCAAAACCAGTACTAACAACAGACGAAAATCCGACAAACGAAATGACAAATTTTTGAAAAATTTCACGAAAAACGGAAACGAGCCGAAACGGGCCGGCTCAGACACACGACAACTCGAAAACGTCATTTTCCCTGTTCGTGCCCATCTCTATTTACCTTAACAATGAGTAGCCTTACCAAGTGGCTGAGAGGCAGCTAAACCAGGCTTCGGCTAAAGATTATTCTAACCTTTCAAACGATGTTGGTTGGGAATTGCTCAGAGTATAATATAATTCCAGGCTGGGAATTGCTCAGAGTATAATATAATTCAACCTTTGGCTTCCTATTATGAGGAAGGATGATGTGGTGGTGTCAAACTGGTGGATACATCTGAGCATTTATTTATTTGCCTTTTTTATCCATCTTTTTTCCTATAAACTATGGGCTAGGGCAAGATAAGCGTAGTTGCTGAACTGGAGCCAGACATCCTGGAAAGTGAAGTCAAATGGGCCTTAGAAAGCATTGCAAACAACAAGGCCAGTGGAGGTGACGACATTCCAATTGAACTCTTTAAAATCTTAAAAGAGGATGCTGTAAAGGAGCTGCACACGATATGCTAGCAAATTTGGAAAACCCAGCTGTTGCCAGAGGACTGGAAAAGATCGGTCTACATCCCAATCACAAAGAAAGGAAATGCCAAAGAATGCTCCAGCTATCGCACAATTGCACTCATTTCACATGCTAGCAAGGTTATGCTCAAAATTCTACAAGGCAGACTTCAGCAGTATGTGGAAAGAGAACTTCCAGAAGTACAAGCTGGATTTCGAAGGGGCAGAGGAAATAGAGATCAAATCGCCAACATGCGCTGGATTATGGAGCAAGCCAGAGAGTTCCAGAAAAACATCTACTTCTGCTTCATCGACTATGCCAAAGCCTTTGACTGTGTGGACCACAACAAACTATGGCAAGTTCTTAAAGGAATGGGAGTGCCTGACCACCTTATCTGTCTCCTAAGAAATCTATATGTGGGACAAGCAGCAACCGTCAGAACTGATATGGAACAACTGACTGGTTTAAAATTGGGAAAGGAGTACGACAAGGCCGTATATTGTCACCTTGCCTATTTAACTTATATGCAGAGTACATCATGCAAAAGGCTGGTCTGGATGAATCACAAGACGGAATTAAGATTGCCGGAAGAAATATCAACAACCTCAGATACACAGATGATACTACTCTGATAGCAGAAAGTAAGGAGGAATTAAAGAACCTCTTAATGAGGGTGAAAGAGGAGAGTGAAAAAAATGGGCTGAAGCTCAACATAAAAAAACTAAGATCATGGCCACCGGTCCCATTACCTCCTGGCAAATAGAAGGGGAAGAAATGGAGGCAATGACAGAGTTTATTTTCTTGGGCTCCTTGATTATTGCAGATGGCGACTGCAGCAATGAAATAAAAAGACACCTGCTTCTTGGGAGGAAAGCAATGGCAAACCTAGATAGCATCCTAAAGAGCAGAGACATCACTTTGCCAACTAAGGTCAGGATAGTCAAAGCTATGGTTTTTCCAGTAATGTATGGAAGTGAGAGCTGGACTATAAAGAAGGCTGATTGCCACAGAATTGATGCTTTTGAGCTGTGGTGCTGGAGGAGAGTCTTGAGAGACCCCTGGACTGCAAGGAGAACAAACCTATCCATCCTGAAAGAAATCAACCCCAAATGTTCACTGCAAGGACAGATTTTGAAGCTGAGGCACCAGTACTTTGGCCACCTCATGAGGAGAGAGGACCCCTTGGAAAAGTCCCTGATGTTGGGAAAGATTGAAGGCAAAAGGAAAAGAGGACAGCAGAGAATGAGATGGTTGGATGGTGTCATTGATGCAACCAATACAGATTTGACCAAACTCCGGGAGGCAGTGGAAGATAAGAAGGCCTGGCGAGCTCTGGTCCATGGGGTCATGAAGAGTCGGACACGACTGAACGACTGAACAAGAACAACATGGCAAGATTAAAGCTGGTTCAGACAGAAACAGATCAAATTTTGGATGCTAAATGTGCGTGCGCACACGCACATGGACGCGCACACACACACACACACACACAAACAATTTTAAAAGGACTTCAGTGGTGGTGGGGAACAGCGTACCAGTCAGTTAGAAACCATGCCTTCAATTACCAGTCACATCCTCAAACTTTAAATACCTAATTTTTAAAAAATGCCAGAAAAAGGACAAGAAAAGGGGTAACCTGGCAGACCTGGGAAAGAAGGTTCCATAGTTTGGGAGCCACCACCAAGAAGTCTCTTTCTTGCATCCACACTAGATGTGTCTGTGAGGGTGGTGGGGTAGAGAGAGAGGGCTTTCCTCAAATAATTCAGCCCCAGTGTAGGCTTCTATGTGGGAATTTCACAGCAGGTGGTGACCAGATACCAAAGCTCAGAGCTGGTGCTCTGCAAGAGATCCCACTTGATGATATAAGATGAACCTTGGCATCCCTCCAGGTCCAGGGTGTGGCATTAGAGCCCACAGCAGCCCCATCTTGTCTGCATATTTCAGGCAGCAAAGTTGTCTTAGGACACCAAGCACACTGTTGTTTTCAATGTGCAGTTGTACCTTGTATAAAGGAATTAATTCATTCCAAATGAAATTATGTTAAGCAAATTTTCCTTTTTACAAATTTCCCATAGGAATGCATTGAAAATGGAGTAATCCCATTTTTATGTTGTACGGATTCACCCATAGGTGATTATGTTAAGCAAATTTCCCCTGTCTCCAGAATGTTTTATGTTGTAGAGATTTTATGTTATACAAACCAATACAAGGGTCCACTGTATAAGACTATATTTTTTACTAAAATTATTAGACAAAACATTTAGGGTCATCTTATGAATGGAAGTAAGCCAATGAGAGAACCACACAGTAGAGAAACTGTTATCTCGGGCTGGAAAATTGGGGGTCGTCTGACACATGGGGGCACACATGGGGGCATTTGGACAAGATATAAGAAAATAAGAACATAAGAAGAGCAGTCCAGCTTCCTGTATCTCACAGCGGCCCCACCAGATGCGTTTGGGAGCGCATGAGACTAGATATCTGTCTCCTGATACCACTCCCCTGCATCTGGCCCTTGAAGTACCCTGGTTTAAAGCCTAGAGATTACACATCTCCATCATGGTTTGTAACCCGTGATGGACTTTTCCTCTAGGAATCTGTCCAATCCCCTTTTGAAGGCATCCAGGCCAGATGCCATCACCACATCCTGTGGCAGGGAGTTCCATAGACTTACAACGCGCTGGGTGAAAAAATATTTTCTTTTGTCAGTTCTTACTCTCCCAGCACTCAATTTGAGTGTATGTCCCCTAGTTCTGGTATTTTGAGAGAGGGAGAAGAGCTTCCCTCTATCCACTTTACTCATACCCTGCATTATTTTGTATGTCTCAATCATATCCCCCTCAAGCGCTTTTTTCCAGACTGAAGAGGCCCAATTGTTTTAGCCTTTCTTCATAAGGGAGGTGCCCCAGCCCAGTAATCATTTTAGTCGCTCTCTTCTGCACTTTTCCAGCTCCACTATGTCTTTCTTGAGATGCGGGGACCAGAATTGTACACAATACTCCAGGTGCGGCCTTACTATTGTTTTGTATAACGGCATTATAATGTTGGCTGTTTTATTTTCAATCCCCTTTTGATAATCCCTAGCATGGAATTGGCCTTCTTCACTGCTGCCACACATTGGGGAGACACCTTCATGGAGCTGTCCACCAACACACCAAGATCTCTTTCCTGATCCGTCACGGATAACTCAGAGCCCATGAGTTGATAGATGAAGTTTGGATTTTTTGCCCCAATATGCATTACTTTACATTTGGTTACATTAAAACGCATTTGCCATTTCTCAGCCCACTCCCCAGTTTGGAGAGATCCTTCTGGAGCTCTTCACAATCTTCTCTGGTTTTACCACATGGAAAAGTTTTGTGTCATCTGCAAACTTAGCCACCACACTGTTTATCCCTGTCTCCAGGTCATTTATGAACAGATTGAAAAGCACCGGTCCCAGGACCGAGCCCTGGGGCACACCGCTTTTCACTTCTCTCCATTGTGAAAATTTCCCATTGACACCTACTCTTTGTTTCCGGGATCTCAACCAGTTCTCAATCCATAAGAGGACCTGCCCTCTTATCCCCTGACTATGCAATTTTCTCAGCAGCCTTTGGTGAGGGACTGTGTCAAAAGCCTTTTGAAAATCCAGATAGACTATATCCACCGGTTCACCCAAATCCATGTGCCTGTTGACCTTTTCAAAAAATTCTAAAAGGTTTGTAAGACAAGATTTACCCTTACAGAAGCCATGCTGATTTTCTCTCAGCAAGGTTTGTTCTTTTATGTGTTTTAAGATTTTCTCTTGGATGAGGCCTTCCACCATCTTCCCTGGGACAGATGTAAGGCTAACCGGCCTGTAGTTTTCTGGGTCCCCCCTCCTTCCTTTTTTAAAAATTGGTGTGACATCCGCTATCCTCCAGTCCTCCGGCACTGTGGCCGTTTGAAGAGAC
The DNA here is from genome assembly GCA_029282475.1 of Phrynocephalus forsythii. Taxonomy (NCBI): domain Eukaryota; kingdom Metazoa; phylum Chordata; class Lepidosauria; order Squamata; family Agamidae; genus Phrynocephalus; species Phrynocephalus forsythii. The sequence goes on along the minus strand of JAPFRF010000014.1, from coordinate 8,539,776 downwards.
AAGTTGCATATAACCGTTAAGAGATCTGCAATTTCATTTCTCAGTTCCCTAATAACCCTTGGGTGGATGCCATCTGGGCCCGGTGACTTGTTAATCCTCAATTTATCAATTAGTCCTAAAACCTCCTCTCTTTTAACCTGTATTTGATTTAATTCTTTAGTCAAGAGGGGCGGCTCAGGCAGCGGAATCCGCTCAAGGTCCTCTGTCGTGAAGACAGACGCAAAGAACTCGTTCAATTTCTCTGCAATGTCCAAGTCCTCCTTAACCTCCCCTTTTCCTCTCTCACCATCCAGAGGCCCAATTGGTTCTCTGGCAGGTTTTCTACTTCTAACATATTTAAAGAAGCTTTTATTATTACCCTTTATATTGCTAGCCATGCGTTCTTCAAAGTCTTTCTTTGCCTCCCTTATCATCTTTTTACATTTCTTTTGCCAGAGTTTGTGTTCCTTTTTATTTTCCTCATTTGGGGAGGATTTCCATTTACAGAAGGACCTCTCCTTGTGCTTTAGAGCCTCTCTAACTCCACTCGTTAACCATGCTGGTGTCCTCTTGGACTTAAATGAGCTCTTCTTTCTTTGTGGTATGCACTTGTGCTGGGCCTCTATTATTGTTGTTTTAAACAGGCTCCATGCACTCTGAAGAGATTGGATTCTTCTAACCCTCCCCTTCAGTTTCTCTCTAACTAGTTTCCTCATCTGAGGGAAGTTTGCCCTTCGAAAATCAAGGGGTTTTATGTCTGATTTGGTTGACACTCTTCCTCCGACATGCATGGCAAAGGTAATTGCAGCATGGTCATTGTTCCCCAGAGGCTCAGTGACATTCACATCCCTGACGAGGTCCTGAGTATCACACAATATTAGATCTAGAGTTGCCTGTTCTCGGGTGGGCTCCATGACAAGTTGCTCTAAGGCACAGTCATTCAGCAAGTCGAGAAACCCTGTTTCTCTTTCTTGCCCGGAGCTCGCATTGGCCCAGTCAATGTGGGGATAATTAAAGTCCCCCATGATTACTATCCTATCCCTCTTAGCCACCTCCATGATTTCTCTCCTCATTTCAAGGTCCCCCTCAAGTTTTTGATCTGGTGGACGATAGAATACTCCAACTATCATATCACTCTTTCTACCTGGTAGTTTAACCCACAGTGATTCTATGGCGGAGTCAGACCCTCTGTCAATCTCCATTCTGCTGGATTTTATGCCTTCTTTGACATAGATGGCCACTCCTCCTCCAACCCGCCCCTCTCTATCCCTTCTATAGAGTTTATAGCCTGGGATTGCTGTGTCCCACTGGTTCTCCACATTCCACCAGGTTTCTGTTATGGCTATTATATCAATGTTATCCCTAGCTGCCAGATGTTCAAGTTCTCCCATCTTTGCTCGGAGGCTTCGAGCATTGGCGTAGAAGCACTTGTACAGTGGGTCCCGCAACAGCTGCTGCCTTGTTCTTCTCCCCCCACAGCTTTTATTTTCAGTAGACGAACTGTCACATTCTGCTATTCTGCCAGTGTTAATACTTGCTATGTCATCTCTATGTGATTCTCTACCCTCTCCAACCTCATTCCCGAGGATGAGGTGTTCAACCGGATGCCACACAGCTCCTGTCGGCTTTCCCCAAGTTATCAGTTTAAAAGCTGCTCTGCTGCCTTTTTGAGGTTGAGTGCCAGCAATCTGGTCCCATCATGATTCAAGTGCAACCCATCCCTCCTGAAGAGGTTTGGCTTGTCCCAAAATGTTCTCCAGTTCCTGACAAATCTAAAGCCCTCCTCTCGACACCATCGCCTCATCCACGCATTGAGGCTTCTGAGTTCTGCCTGCCTGGCGGGACCTGCACGAGGAACAGGTAGCACTTCTGAAAATGCTACCTTGGAAGCCCGGGACTTCAATCTTCTACCTAGCAACCTGAATTTGGCTTCCAAGACTGACCGCTTGGCCTTCCCGACATCATTGGTACCGACGTGTACCATGACCACTGGCTCCTTCCCAGTTCTCTCTAACAAGCTATCTATATTTCTGGTGATGTCTGCAACCTTTGCACCCGGCAGGCAAGTGACCATCCGGTTATCATGCTCCTCACAAATCCATCCCTCCGTGTTTCTAATGATAGAATCCCCTAGCACAATGAGCTTCTCTCCTGCAGCCTGCTCATCAACATGTACCTGATCTTGTATCTCATCAATAGTGATGAGGGAGAGATCCTCCGGCGGAACCACTTCTTCCTCTATGTGTGCCTCATGAGGTGTGCTGAGGGAAAGAGCTTCAAATTGATTGTGCAAGATGAGACTCTCTGAGCGATGCCTTGGCCTTCTACTGCTTTGAGTCACATTCCTCCACCCATCCACCTCCTGAGTTGGGGGAGTGACTTCCTCCTCTGAAGTGTGCCCTGTCTCTTCTTGGACCTGGATAGTCTCTTCCGCTCTGTCCAGGAACTGCTCAAGCTCCTTAATATGTTGCTGGTCCACTATGCGAGCCTCTAGCTGCTGGACCTTCTCTTCCAATAGCGCAACCAGCTTGCACTTGCAGCAGATGTAATTCTGCACACGCTCTGTCAAGATAACAAACATGGCACAAGTACTGCAGGTAACTACAGCTGCTCCCTGCAACTCCATTTTAACTATTACAATAAAATGTATTCAAGGTCTCAAAAATGTAAACTTGCACTTTTTTTTTAATCTAGTAATACTCTTTACTTCTTTTATTGTTTAGTCAAAATCTAACAGTGTAGGGGCCGCTAAAGCACCTCTACTCCAACTACAAGCACGTCAGGAAGTGTAGGACCTCCTGAGGAGTTGCTTGGCTTGGGAACTCAATTAAACCCAGATTTTTTTTTTTTTTTAGTTTGCACGCGCCGTAAGGCGCGTGCTGCTGGTAGCAGCTATTTAAAGCTAAAACCCCGCCCCTTGCTCCTGCAAAAAGAAGAAGTTAGCTCTGCCCTTTGTTCTGTGCTCCTCTGACCAGCTCCTTCCTCTCTGCTGCTCTGCCAGAAGAGGTCTGAGAGACTGCTGGTAGCAGCTATTTAAAGCTAAAACTCCGCCCCTTGCTCCTGCAAAAAGAAGAAGTTAGCTCTGCCCTTTGGCCGTGTGCTCCTCTGACCAGCTCCTTCCTCTCTGCTGCTCTGCCAGAAGAGGACTGAGAGACTGCTGGTAGCAGCTATTTAAAGCTAAAACTCCGCCCCTTGCTCCTGCAAAAAGAAGAAGTTAGCTCTGCCCTTTGTTCTGTGCTCCTCTGACCAGCTCCTTCCTCTCTGCTGCTCTGCCAGAAGAGGACTGAGAGACTGCTGGTAGCAGCTATTTAAAGCTAAAACTCCGCCCCTTGCTCCTGCAAAAAAAAGAAGTTAGCTCTGCCCTTTGTTCTGTGCTCCTCTGACCAGCTCCTTCCTCTCTGCTGCTCTGCCAGAAGAGGACTGAGAGACTGCTGGTAGCAGCTATTTAAAGCTAAAACTCCGCCCCTTGCTCCTGCAAAAAGAAGAAGTTAGCTCTGCCCTTTGTTCTGTGCTCCTCTGACCAGCTCCTTCCTCTCTGCTGCTCTGCCAGAAGAGGACTGAGAGACTGCTGGTAGCAGCTATTTAAAGCTAAAACTCCGCCCCTTGCTCCTGCAAAAAGAAGAAGTTAGCTCTGCCCTTTGTTCTGTGCTCCTCTGACCAGCTCCTTCCTCTCTGCTGCTCTGCCAGAAGAGGACTGAGAGACTGCTGGTAGCAGCTATTTAAAGCTAAAACTCCGCCCCTTGCTCCTGCAAAAAAAAGAAGTTAGCTCTGCCCTTTGTTCTGTGCTCCTCTGACCAGCTCCTTCCTCTCTGCTGCTCTGCCAGAAGATGACCCCAGGCTGGATTCTTGTCCTTCTCAAGAATCGTGTAACAAGAGCAGATTAAATCTGTTCAAATTTCCACAGCACACTGTGAGGATGGGCTGTTTGTTTCTGCTGAACTTTTTTTAACTGCAGAAGGAATGGGAGTGTAGTTAGAAAAAAATGGTGCTGGACTCTTCGAGGAAGAAAACATTTCAGTCAGTCAGCGACTCAACTGAGCAGATAGTTGATTTCTCTCTCCATCTCTGTCTCTCCCATCTAATCTTCAGGAAATTGGGTTTCTAGAAATAACTTTGCAATAACAATTGGAGACAATGCAGCTCTTCCATTCCTGCTTCACATGGGGTCCCACAAATCTTTCCATGATGACTCCAGTGACCAAAAAACAACCTAACACAAAACAGTATATTAACTTATTTGGACAGAGAAGTGTTTAAAGTTTCTGCCATGGGCTTTGTAGTGATTTCACAGGAGACTCCCTCTTTTTCAAGGAAGGGGCAGGAAATGGGATACAGCAATCCCAGGCTATAAACTCTATAGAAGGGATAGAGAGGGGCGGGTTGGAGGAGGAGTGGCCATCTATGTCAAAGAAGGGGTAAAATCCAGCAGAATGGAGATGGACAGAGGGTCTGACTCCACCATAGAATCACTGTGGGTTAAACTACCAGGTCCAAGGAGTGATGTGATAGTTGGAGTATTCTATCGTCCACCAGATCAAAAACTTGAGGGGGACCTTGAAATGAGGAGACAAATCATGGAGGTGTCACAGAAGGATAGGATAGTAATCATGGGGGACTTCAATTATCCCCACATTGACTGGGTCAATGCGAGCTCCGGGCAAGAAAGAGAAACTGGGTTTCTTGACTTGCTGAATGATTGTGCCTTAGAGCAACTTGTCATGGAGCCCACCCGAGAACAGGCAACTCTGGATCTAATACTGTGCGATACTCAGGACCTGGTCAGGGATGTGAATGTCACTGAGCCTCTGGGGAACAGTGACCATGCTGCAATTTCCTTTGCCATGCATGTTGGAGGAAGAGTGTCAACCAAATCAGACATAAAAACCCTTGATTTTCGAAGGGCAAACTTCCCTCAGATGAGGAAACTAGTTAGAGAGAAATTGAAGGGGAAGGTTAGAAGAATCCAATCTCTTCAGAGTGCATGGAGCCTCTTTAAAACAACAATAATAGAGGCCCAGCACAAGTGCATACCACAAAGAAAGAAGAGCTCATTTAAGTCCAAGAGGACACCGGCATGGTTAACGAGTGGAGTTAGAGAGGCTCTAAAGCACAAGGAGAGGTCCTTCTGTAAATGGAAATCCTCCCCAAATGAAGAAAATAAAAAGGAACACAAACTCTGGCAAAAGAAATGTAAGAAGATGATAAGGGAGGCAAAGAAAGATTTTGAGGAATGCATGGCTAGCAATATAAAGGGTAATAATAAAAGCTTATTTAAATATGTTAGAAGTAGAAAACCTGCCAGAGAACCAATTGGGCCTCTGGATGGTGAGGGAGGAAAAGGGGAGGTTAAGGAGGACTTGGACATTGCAGAGAAATTGAATGACTTATTTGCGTCTGTCTTCACGACAGAGGACCTTGAGCGGATTCCACTGCCTGAGCCGCCCCTCTTGACTAAAGAATTAAATCAAATACAGGTTAAAAGAGAGGAGGTTTTAGGACTAATTGATAAATTGAGGATTGTCAAGTCATCGGGCCCAGATGGCATCCACCCAAGGGTTATTAGGGAACTGAGAAACGAAATTGCAGATCTCTTAACGGTTATATGCAACTTGTCTCTTAAAACGGCTACAGTGTCGGAGGACTGGAGGATAGCAGATGACACACCAATTTTTAAAAAAGGAAGGAGGGGGGACCCAGGAAACTACAGGCCAGTTAGCCTTACATCTGTCCCAGGGAAGATGGTGGAAAGCCTCATCCAATAGAAAATCTTAAAACACATAAAAGAACAAACCTTGCTGAGAGAAAATCAGCATGGCTTCTGTAAGGGTAAATCTTGTCTGACAAACCTTTTCGAATTTTTTGAAAAGGTCAACAGGCACATGGATTTGGGTGAACCGGTGGATATAGTCTATCTGGATTTTCAAAAGGCTTTTGACACAGTCCCTCACCAAAGGCTGCTGATAAAATTGCACAGTCAGGGGATAAGAGGGCAGGTCCTCTTATGGATTGAGAACTGGTTGAGATCCCGGAAACAAACAGTAGGTGTCAATGGGAAAATTTCACAATGGAGAGAGTGAAAAGCAGTGTGCCCCAGGGCTTTGTCCTGGGACTGGTGCTTTTCAATCTGTTCATAAATGACCTGGAGACAGGGATAAACAGTGAGGTGGCCAAGTTTGCCGATGACACAAAACTTTTCCGTGTGGTAAAAACCAGAGAAGATTGTGAAGAGCTCCAGAAGGATCTCTCCAAACTGGGGGAATGGGCTGAGAAATGGCAAATGCGTTTTAATGTAACTAAATGTAAAGTAATGCATATTGGGGCAAAAAAATCCAAACTTCATCTATCAACTCATGGGCTCTGAGTTATCCGTGACGGATCAGGAAAGAGATCTTGGTGTGTTGGTGGACAGCTCCATGAAGGTGTCTCCCCAATGTGTGGCAGCGGTGAAGAAGGCCAATTCCATGCTAGGGATTATCAAAAAGGGGATTGAAAATAAAACAGCGAACATTATAATGCCTTTATACAAAACAATAGTAAGGCCCCACCTGGAGTATTGTGTACAATTCTGGTCACCGCATCTCAAGAAAGACATAGTGGAGCTGGAAAAGTGCAGAAGAGAGCGACTAAAATGATTACTGGCCTGGGGCACCTCCCTTATGAAGAAAGGCTAAAACATTTGGGCCTCTTTAGTCTGGAAAAAAGGCGCTTGAGGGGGAATATGATTGAGATATACAAAATAATGCAGGGTATGAGTAAAGTGGATAGAGGGAAGCTCTTCTCTCTCTCCCAAAATGCCAGAACTAGGGGACATACACTCAAATTGAGGGCTGGGAGAGTAAGAACTGACAAAAGAAAAGATTTTTTCACCCAGCGCGTTGTAAGTCTATGGAACTTCCTGCCACAGGATGTGGTGATGGCATCTGGCCTGGATGCCTTCAAAAGGGGATTGGACAGATTCCTGGAGGAAAAGTCCATCACAGGTTACAAACCATGATGGAGATGTGTAATCTCCAGGCTTTAAACCAGGGTACTTCAAGGGCCAGATGCAGGGGAGTGGTATCAGGAGACAGATATCTAGTCTCATGTGCTCCCAAATGCATCTGGTGGAGCCGCTGTGAGATACAGGAAGCTGGACTAGATGGGCCTTTGGCCTGATCCAGCATGGCTCTTCTTATGTTCTTATGTTCTTATGTAAATGCAGTGCCGAAGGTGCGGCTAGATCCTCAAGATGTGCTTTGATGATGATATTGATCACAGAATAAGGAGGAGATTCTTCCAATAAAAACAATTACATGTTAAGATTGAAAGTTGTGCAGAATCCCCCTGCTATAATTTCATACTTGCTCTGCTTTGAATACTCTTAAGCAAAACTCAAGAGATAACCATACACATGTTACTAGAGCTAACAGAAATTAGTTACTTGCCAGACAACCTCAATGCAACTTAAGTTGCATTTTGGAAGTAACACAACTATAGGGTTTTATCTGAAAATCAACTTTTTCCTGCTGTTTTCCACTGTTGTTTTAAAGGACATTTAAGGGTATTTCTAGTGGAATGTTCAAGTTCTGTTATTGACTCTGTGCATGTATTCTGTGCCATAGCAATGCTTACTAGGGCTTTCAGGGCATGTGAGATATTTAAAGAGAGGTTTTGCCCATTCCTCTCCCACAGTGAGTTTCCATGGCCAATTTGAGTGGGAATTCAAGCTGTGTTCTCTGGAGTCCCATTTCATCACTCTATCTGCTACAACCACATTCGGAATCCCATTACTTTGTTTAGTCTTTATTTTCAAGGTGTAGTATCAAGACTGGTCATTAGAAGGTGCCAGAGAGCAGTTCCTTCCCTGAGCTTTTCTGGCATACTGACAACAGCAGAGGGCAGACTTTAACAAACAAGGTGTCAAAAATTTGTCTGCTTCTGTCTGTGAAGATTGTCCGTCATCCAGGTGAGTTTATCTGGGAGTTGAGTCATGGCTACTGGACTTCTATCTCTCAAAAAGAAGTCCAGTAGCCATGACTCAACTTCCAGAAAAAGGTGTCAAATAAATTGCAAATGGAGCAAGGATAATAATCATAGAATAGTGAAAATGGAAGGCATATTAAGCCAGGAAATCCAACCCCCTGCTCCAGAATAAAGGTAGCTTGGCTTCCAGAAAGTAATGAGTAATGGGGGGGGGGTGCTCCCAAGCTTAGTGTTCTGGTGCAGCTTGAACTTTGGAAGTGAGGAGGTGGTGACACTCCTTGTAGTTTGAGGATATACTGATTAGCCAACAGTATCAAGCTGTCCCCTTCAGCTGCTCTTGGTCTTCAGTCAGGAATGTCAATGGGTATAATTCCATGATCTACAAAGAACAACTAACAAAGCTTACCCCAATGTCCTAGAGAATCCCCAAAGGACAAATAGCTGACAATTAGCAACAGGGACAGAGAACACAATGTAGCGTAAGGCTGGGTTTGCTTTTGTGTCTTTGCATGTTAAACCTTCCACCTTTATATAGAGAGCCATTGGGATGTTGTAGGTAGAATCAGGTTCCAAGGTCCACCAAGGCATGAAACTCTTGGGTTGGCCTTGGGTGTCATTTTTTAAGAATCACCACCACCAACCACCTGCAGAACTGGAAGGGATCCTATGGATCATTGAATCCGGCCCCTCTCAAGGATACCCATTGAGGAATCGAACTCCTAATGTCTAGATCTGCAGCCAGAGACCCACAGAGCTACTTGGCCATTCAGTATCAAGTTTGTTGTGAGCAAAAAAATGGGGAGGAGGACACCGATGCACAGCCCCTTGTGCTCATGAGAGGAAAAGCAGAGTAGCAATGAGCAGTTGAGTATGGAGTTGGTAAGCACTCCTTGATGATAATGTGGCTCAGTTCTGTAAAATGAGAGAAGGTTAGCACAAGTGGCATAGAGGTGTGGAAATATGATCATCCACCCATCTTTCCCTAGCCTGACAGAGGAAGGGAGAGAATTGAAGTAAGAAAGACAGGAAATGGAAGTCTGGTGTGTAGGTCACACCCTACCTTGGAATGAATGAAAATGCAGCAGATTGGTACATAAAGGATCTCAAAAAAGACATACTGGCACTAGAAAAGGTGCAAAAGAGAGTGAATAAAATGATTACTGGGCTGGGGCACCTCCCTTATGAGGAAAGGCTAAAACATTTGGGGCTCTTTAGTCTGGAAAAAAGGTGCCTGAGGGGAGGATACGATTGAGACATACAAAATTATGGAGGGCATGAGTAAAGTGGATAGAGGGACACTTCTCCCTCTCACAAAATACCAGAACTAGGAGACATCCACTCAAATTGAGGGTTGGGAGAGTGAGAACACAAAAAAGAAAACACTTCTTTACCCAGTGTGTGGTTAGTCTGCAAAACTCCCTGCCACAGGATGAGGTGATGGCATCTGGCCTGGGTGACTTCAAAAGGGGATTGGGCAGATTCCTGGAGGAAAAGTTCATCACAGGTTACGAACCATGATGGAGATGTGCAATCTCCAGGTTTAAAACCAGGGTGCTTCAAGGGGCAGATGCAGGGGAGTGGTATCAGGAGACAGACATCTAGTCTCTCGAGCTTTCAGACGCATTTGGCAGGACAACTGTAAGCTACAGGAAACTGGACTGGATGGCCCCTTGGCCTGATCCAGCATGGCTCTTCTTATGTTCTTATGTTCTTAAGACATCGGTATGTGTCCCATGCTGCCCTTTTCTTCAAGTTTTTTTGTGTTCCTGGGCCTTGGGGTTTTTGTCTTTACTTTGAACCCCCCAGATGAATTGGAAGAAATAACCAGCCAGGCATTGCCTGTTTGACTCCCCCCCCCCCCCAAAATGCAGCCCCCTTTCTGGTATACTTTGCAGAAGAAGGGACAAAGGACTGGTCTGATTTTGCCCTGTTATCTCTGAGACTTCAGCAGTTCCCTGATATGACTGTCTCTCTCTCTCTCCCTGTGTGTCGTCAAGTCAATTCCAAATTATGTTGACTCTTTCCAGGGGTTTCTAGGTACTAAAGATGCAGGTGTGCATTTCCTGACCCTTCTTCGGGAGGGGGGGATCTATGCAGCTTGCCCAAGGCCACCCAGACATGGGTTACTCACAGAAAGTGTAGTCGGGAAATCAAATTCCCAACTGCTATCTCTGCAGCCAGAGACCTAAACCACTGAGCAGTAGAGCCACTGAATAGGTTTTCTTGTGTTGCTGTCTAGCCCAGGCCTCTGCTTGGCCATTGTGGAAGATAGGTTGGTGTGGTCTACTTGGACTCCTCTTAGGTTCTCTCTTAAAATTAAGCAATGCCAGAAATGGAGAAGAATGAATAACAACAACAACAACAACAACAACAACAACAACAACAACAACAACTTTATTTTTATGCCGCCTTTCTCCCCAAAGGGACCCAAGGCGGCTTACAACAATTCAAAATAGTACAATACAATCAATACAATGTAAAAACAGCACAATACCAATAACATACTATAAAAATACTATACAATATAACGCAGAGTTTAAAAGGCTCCCCAGCCAATAACTAAGATGTTATACAAATTTGTAAAGGCTGGAGGCTCAGAAGGCTTGCCTAAATAAGTAAGTCTTAAGGCCTCGCTTGAATATTTCAAGGCCGAGTTGGCAGTTCTTAACTCAAACTCCATAGTGTTGGTGCCACTACTGAGAAGGCCCTATTTCTTGTCGCCGCCCCTCATACTTCCTTGGGTGGCGGTACTCGTAGAAGGGCTTTCTCCAATGACCGAAGGGGGCGGACCGGATTATATGGAAGTAGGCGGTCTCTTAGATAACCTGGTCCTGAGCTGTATAGGGCTTTAAAGGTCATAACCAGCACCTTGAATTGGGCCCGGAAACGAATGGGCAGCCAATGTAGTCCCTGGAGAAGCGGCCCAACAGAGTCGTACCCCCAAGCTTCAGTAACCACCCGGGCCGCCGCATTCTGTACCACTTGTAGTTTCCGAACCATCTTCAAGGGCAGCCCCACAAAGAGCACGTTGCAATAGTCTAATCTTGATGTCACCATGGCATGGATCACCGTGGCCAGGTCTGCACGATCCAAGTACGGCCGCAGCTGGCGCACCAGCCGAAGCTGGACAAAGGCCCCCCTGGGCACAGCCGCTACCTGGGAGTCCAGGAGCAGCTCTGAATCCAGGAGGACCCCCAAGCTGCGGACCTGCTCCTTCAGAGGGAGTGCAACCCCGTTCAGAGCAGGTCGATATTCCAGCACCTGCATCGAAGATTTCTGAACCAGGAGAACCTCTGTCTTGTCTGGATTTAATTTCAGCTTGTTAGCCCTCATCCAGATCCTCACCGACTCCAGACAGCGCTCTAGGACTTCAACCGCCCCCCTGGAATCTGGGGGAAAGAGATATAACTGGGTGTCATCAGCATATTGATGGCACCCAACTCCAAATCCCCGGATGACCTCTCCCAGCGGTTTCATGTAAATATTAAATAGCATGGGGGACAGAATAGAGCCCTGTGGCACCCCACACTTCAAGGGCCAGGGTGTCGAACAGGCATCCCCCAGCACCACCATCTGGGACCGATCCTCCAAGTAGGAGCGGAACCACTGCAGAACAGTGCCTCCAACTCCCAACTCAGCCAATCAGCCCAGAAGGACACCATGGTCGATGGTATCGAAAGCCGCTGAGAGGTCCAGCAGGACCAACAGGGACACACTCCCCGTGTCTAGTCCCCGGCGTAGGTCATCCACCAGGGCGACCAAGGCAGTTTCTGTCCCATAGCCTGGTATGAAACCTGATTGAAAAGGATCTAGATAATCAGCTTCATCCAAAACCCTCTGGAGTTGAGACGCCACCACCCGCTCAATCACCTTGCCCAAGAATGGGATGTTAGAGATTGGCCGGTAATTATCTACTATAGTGGGATCCAGGGAGGGCTTTTTTAGGAGGGGTCTAACCACCGCCTGCTTCAGAGCAGGTGGGAGGACACCCTCCATCAAAGAGGAATTAACCACCCTCCCTGTCCACTCAGCCAGTCCCGCCCAGGAAGCTCTAATGAACCTATTGGGGATTGTATTTACCGTAACTCATGGGAAGAAAGGAGAATTCTAACAGTGAGCACTGTGGGTGTGTTACAACACTGGGCCTCAGGAATTAATTGGTTTATAATACCATAATTGTAATCAGATTGGGAGAAAACGAGGAAGGAGATAAACTGAGAAGAAATTTTAAAAAATGGCATTTTTAGTTGTATTTATGTATGTAATCTGAACAAGGCTTCAGATGATACTTGATTGATTTAATTGGTTTTATGTGGAAATAATGTATTCAAAAGATGTCACAAAGGCATCCTGTAAGCCATTAAGTGTAATTTTCCATCACTTCATAGCTAATCATTTGGAGGTACTCTTGGAAAGTGGCCATTATGGGGGAGGGAGAAAGCCAGATTTAACATCTGTAATGCATGTTAGGAATGGTGAAAATACTGTTTGAGGGCATGTAGTGCTCATACCTTTAAGGGCTAATCAGTTCCTGAATGGAAGACTGTTTGGAAGTCCCATTTGTATCACTCTCTGCACCATTTTAATGGGGTTTGAATCCTGGGTGCCACACAGAGGAGTGAGCTCCTGACATTAATCCCAGCTCCTGCCAACCTAGCAGCTTGTAAATGCAAGTAGATAAATAGGTACCACCATAAAAAGTGGTGGGAAGGTAAACAGTGTTCTGTGTGCAGAAATGTGTTCAGCCATGCCAGCTACATGGCCATGGACATGAACAAAAACGGAGATGAGCGCCACCCCTAGAGTCAGACACAACTAGCATACATGTGTGGAGGGAACCTTTACCTTTTTTTTATCTCAGGCAAACCTGTTACTTCCCAGAGATGTTTGAAAATCCAGCAAAAGAAATTTATTGCCAAGTTTGTATGAATGGTGATCCAAAGTTACATGAGCAGATTATGTTGCAATAATAATAAAAATAATAGTTAGGTGCTATCAATTCCAATTCTGATGTATGGCAACTCTTTTCAAGGTTCTAGGCAGAGCGGACTCAGATGTGGTTTTCCATTTTCTCCTTCTAGGGTTGCCCTGGGACTGTGCAGGTTTCCCAGGGCCACACGGGCTGGCTCTATCATAGTGGGGAAACTGAACTCCCAACATCTGGCTCTGCAGCTGGATCCCTAAACCACTGAGGTGTATCCAGTGAGCTATGTTGCCATAGGATACAGATAACATCCAGGGAATCTATCGGAGGCATACATGGAAGGAAATTCTGTGGGTGAGATCTGCTTCTCCTAAAGTAGAACGATGCACTTCTGTAGAAAATGGAAGTTTGTCCCTTGACATTGGCCTGCTTCTGCTGATGAAATCCCTCTGCCTTTATCCTGCCTCATACCTAACCCACAAAGGGTGGGGATTAGGCAGTTACTTTGTACTGTGACAGCATTGGTCGCAATCACGTGGTTTTGTCCCTGTTTCCATGTTCCCATGGTTGTGATAACTTGTCTTGTGACAAGTGTTACCTCACGGTCTTGTACCATGACAAACACTGAATTTGTCTAGCTTCCTTTTTCCTTTTTTTTGGGGGGGGGGGCTTAAAATTCTTTTTGATATTTCGCTTCTGAAAAGTCAAAATAAATAAAAAACTGGACAAAGCTTCTGAGAGAAGCAAATGTTTGTGTGTGTGTGTGACAATCGTTACCTCACGGTGTCTTGTCTCAGAACAGAAAGTGGGAACAAAAGGCTACAAGGGAAAACCCTACCCCAGCACCAGGTACACGATTGTGGTGCTTAGCACCTGTTCCGGGGGCATGGTTGAGACAAATTTCAGTAGTTGCATGACAGACGTGAAGTAACTTTTTTGTACCACTCCTAAGCACAACACTAAGAGACAAAATGAATGTGAAGTAACCACCTTAGTTACATCCCTGTGCAGACCATAGAACACTGGGAGTCATACTGTTTTGCGTTGACTCTTGTTTGCTTAAATTTTAGGCCTCAGGTGTTTGAGCATGCATGCATAATAGGAATAGCTTATTTATTTATTTATTTATTTATTTATTATTGAATTTATATCCCACCCATCTTTAGGCATGGGGGCAATTAGGTACAATGTGTGGAAAAAACAAGAAATCAGAGAAAGGTGAAAATGAAAGAAATGCAGATTCTGACAACCTTTCTCTTCTCCTTTTTGAAAAAACAAAAATATTTTGTTTTCAGCCGCTTTCCCCTTAAACCCGGCTTTGGGTTCTGTTTTAGAAACAATTCTACACTTGTCTCTCATTTCACAGGGAATGTTGATTCCAGGGCACTAGCTATAATGCTTCTTGCTTCACAGAGACTAACCTTTAGGGAAATGGTAAAGTTGACTTCAGTGGGAAAGATCTGGCCCGTGATTTGATGGCCATTTCCAAATGGAATTTGCAGCGAGGCGGGGGAGGGAGCAAGCAAGCAAATGTGATGTTTTGTTTAGTGCCTATTGTGGCAAAAAGGGTAAAACAAGTTAGTTAAGGGGATTGGTCTTGAACTAATTAAGGGCCTTTTCACAGGACCCTGATCCGCTGGCCACTTTCTTCAGTAGTGTATCTGCAACTATGTTTAACAGTGCCAGCTGGGGGGACATTGGAATCTTTTCCCTTAATATTTCTTGCATTTCATTGAAAACCAAATTCCACTCAAATTTCCTTTTCTCACATGTTTACCACATATGTAAATATGTCCCTTTCTCAGACAATAGATTTTTTTAGAAGCCAGAGGTACTGTTAAGTATAAGGAAAGTTATCTGGAAAAAAAAATCTATAATGTAATGAAGCAGTGAAACAGACTTACTGATTAAGTCTGGGCAGTGTGCCCTGCCCACTCAAGAGCTACAGTGTCCGTTTTGACAGTTTCAGCCCTTAGCTGAGCCAAGCTGCTAGATGCAAAATGGTTGGTCAGAAAATAACATGAATAAGCAGGGCTTTAAAAATAAAACACCTATATTACTTATAATTTAAGCAAAGAGTTAATGCCTGCAAAAAGAGATAAAAACGATAAAGAGAAATCTATACACATGGAATTACAGCTGGAAAGAGAGAGGTTAGAATTACAAGAAAGAAATAAGGAACGTGAATTACAATTTCAACTAGAGTTAAAGAAAATGGAGCTGTCAGCTCAGTCCAATTCAAATAACAATAATTCAGTGGGAGAAAATTTGAAAGTGGACCTTAAAACATTTCTAGTTTATAGAAAAAAATGATTCAATTGAATCCTTTTAAATCTCTTTTGAAAGAGCATGCTTGGAGTTTGATGTGCAGGAGGATCATAAAATGTCTTGTTTACGTCCACAGATTAGTGGTGCTTTGTTAGAAATTTATTCTCAGTTACCTTCGGAACAAGCACACCCTATCAAGATTTTACAAATTTAGTGTACAAGCGTGTGGGGATAACTGCTGAACACCTGGGGGGGGGAATTGCAGTGTCACTAAAGGGACTGATGACACATATTCCCAGACAGGCTACGAGTTAATAAATTTGTTTGAGAAATGGCTGGAAAAAGAGCAGGTGACAGACCTGGAACAAATGAAGCAAGTGATTGGTTTGGAACAATTTTATAATTTGCTAAATCTAGAATTGACATTTCTAGTCCAGGAAAAGTCCCCTAAAACGGTTGAACATGCAACTGAGATAGCTGATCATATCCGTCTATTGAAATATCCAAGATCCTCAGAACTTAAATTTAAACATTGTGAAAATAAAAACAAAATGGGGCAGTTTGAACGCAAACCATTTAAAGAAGCACTGAAGCAAGGAGAAAATTTTAAAGTGCAGGGACAGCAGCCTGACAAAACATATGATACTGAGGGAAAAGTTAATAAATTTGGTAATGAAAGTCAAAAGGGCCCTGTCTGTTTCCACTGCAATGAAATGGGGCATTTATTGTTATATTTTTAAAAATAAACAGCCTGGAAGTCATCAGGAAAAGGTGTTTTACATTGAAAAGGATAAAAGTGAACAGGCATCAGCAGACAAGGAAAATAGGCTGAATGCTCAGAAATCAGAGGCTAAAATAGTACATTGTTACTTTATTAATTCAGGGAAGGATTTGTTGTCAAAATCTGGAGAAATTATAAATATAAATGGGAAAAATTATATGGGATTAATAGATTTATGTTCCCAAATTTCTATTGTGCATCCATCTATTTTGAAATCAAGTAGCATAACAGAGGAACAAAAGTTTTTGGTTATGGGAATTGGTCCTAAATTAATTAAATTACAAGTGGCTAAAGTCAATATTCAGTATAGGGATTGGACTAGCCAGTGGGAGGTTGCAGTGTCAGACCAAATTCTTGCTATGTTCCTGATAGGTCTTGATGTCATAGACCATGTACAGAGTGCATATGTGGTAAAGAAAGAGAAGGGTGTACCAAAACTAGAAAATAAGAAAATGATCAAGTATAGAGGAGATTTACTGCAAAATATTGTATTAAATGTAGTTAAGAAAGCAAATGCGGACGTTAAAGAAATAAGCAGTTTAACTGTCAATAACTGCCAAGTCATGAGAGTTGCAGTAGAGCAGGAAGAGGAATGCCTAAAAGAATGTTTGGGGGCTGTAGATAGTCAAGAGCTACCAGTGAGACCTAAATCGTTTGTAATGGAAAGTAACCTGATATATAAAGTGTCAGATTTAAGGCCACAAGGAAGAAAGTGTGGTTTACCTAGTGAGTTGGTAGTGCCTAAGAAATCCAGGCAGCAGATACTTGGGGGGGATCTTACTTCACGAACCGCTCACTTCGCGGCAAGCCCTCATTTCTGTGCGAATCGATCGTTTCAGACCGCACGCTCCTCCTTTTTGGCTGCGATGCCACCCCGACCACGCCGCCTTTACCGTGCTCCAAGCAGGGTGAGTGGTTCCCCTGCCAGGGGCTGGGAATCTTTTCGCTTCGCATCTCGCTTCGCTCCCAACGTGACGTGTGGTCTCGGTTTTTGGCTTTTATTTCAAGTTTTTTTAAAAAATATTCAAACAGGGATATCGATGCATCGCTATATCGTTTCATCGCTTTGCGCTGTTACTTCCTCGCTCGAGTAGCGGTGGCGGCGGCGGCGGCGGGAGCAGGAGGAGCCGCTGCCGCCTCGCCCGGCCAGAGCAGGGCACCCGGGGCAGGCAGCGTGCAAGCGGCGGAGGGCGGGCGGCTGTGCCATGCGGGGCTCCCCCGAGTAGCGGCGGTGGCGGTGGCGGGGGGGGGCTGCCAATGATGCCAAGGAAACAGTTGAAATCAGTAGAGCCATTGCAACTGACAGTCCAGCATCAGTGCATCGATACACCGTCGGTAGGTATTTTTTTAAAGGACGGATGGGAAATAAGGAACGTTGAAAAGTGGCATGCGAATGCGAAGGGAGCACGTGAGGTTGTGCTCGAATCGGTCCTAAAACTGCAGCTCGTGAGTACTGAGAAACAGGGGCGGGAGCGAAGCGAGAACACGTGACCGCCACGTGACCGCCTCCGAATTCACAGCGAAGGCAAGGTCGGTTCGAAGCGAGGCACTTCGTGAAGTAACGGCCAGAGATATGGCAAAGATAAAACAAAACAACCTGCATTTACAACAGAAAGGTGGCTGGAGTTTTAAGAGCCTCAGAAAAGGTTTTGTGTTTGAGAAATCAACCCATAAATAGAGATGGAAACATCCTAGTGGAGAAAGGTGATCCAGGCAGTTTTTTGTGCTCGAGAAATCTGCTCTCAAAGGAATCTCATCCTCTTAATTCCTGGAGGTCCAGGACAAAATGAAACAGGAAGGAACTGGAATTTATACCTGCCTTGACTTTTCCCGATGTTCACTTTAAAATCAGCCAGCCAGCAGACTGTAAGGTGCACTGCTCAACTGTGTGAATGGTTCAGATCATAGCTTTTGTACCAAAATGGCCAATTTTGCATGAAACGTGTGCAGCACATGATTCTTGCCGATAAGAGAGTGCCTGAAAGACCTTTGCCATTCCTGAAAAGCAGGCAGACACGACTCGAAAGAAAGCAGATGGGTTTTTATTTTATCAATTGGTATAAAAATGTACAGGCCATGTTGTATCTACAATTGCAAGACCAGGAAAGACCAAGAGCAGAACTGGAATACAGGAAAGGTGTGATAAGAAGATCCATGTGGTTCTTGGGTCTGCTGTCCAGGTGTTGCTCACTGGGAATAGGCAATTGTCCTTTGTAATATTTTCACTTTCATCAAATGTGATCACCTTTACTAGCTGGGCTGCAGTCTTTCCAATGGGAAACCTTTGCTCCATAAAAGAGGACTGTGTACAACTCAGCTAGGGACTTTTCTGTGGTGGCCCCCTGTTTTATGGAATCACTCACCTTTGAGAAAGCTTCCTGCCCATTTTCTTCTAGGTAAACCCTCAAGATTTTGTTTTTAATGGGTTACATTCAAGGAGGACAGGAGATTTGCTGTTTCTGTTGCTACTGGTTCAAAGCAAAGCAAAGTGTTCTGCTTATATACCGCCCAATACCACTTCAAGTAGTCTCTGGGCGGCTTATAGTTTGAATTATAGTATGCAGGCTACACATCCCCCCCCCCGCAAGCTGGGTACTCATTTTACCGACCTGGGGAGGATGAAAGTCTGAGTGAACATTGAGCCTGCTATCTGGATTGAACCCCAGGTTGTGAGCACAGTTTTACCGGCAGTACAGGCATTTAACCACTGCACCATGAGGCTTCAGTTTGCTAAGATGCATCTCAAAATGCAAAGCTTGAAGCAACAAAGTGCATAATGGCGAAAGAGATCACCCTTCATGCTGTGGTTTCCATTCATCATGCCCTTCTCTCATGACAGCCTTTTGCGGAACAAGCTTCAAAGATAGATCTGTTCTGTTACATTTAGCTTCCCTCTTTGCTTTGTGATTTTCAAGACCGTAGCATAGCAGAAGTCCAGACGTTTAATTACCATGACAAATAAATGGCTCTTTGCAATCAACCCACCACAGGATTTAAGCACTTTTGGAGGTTTTCCAGCAGAGTGCAGTATTTGTAAGTGCTTCCAGAACAGGATCCCTGATAGTTTGTGTGTTTGGGTCCCAAGCTGGGAATTTTAAGCTTATTTGTATAAGCATGGACAAGTTTAAAACACGATAGTTACTCTGTCCCTGCAGACTGGATGTGTCTCCATCTGTCTCTATGGCTACTTTAGGGCTGGGCTGCATTCTTCTTAATCCAGAGTCTTGCTGAAACTTCTAGTGCAGGGGTGCTCAAACTTTTTGTAAGGAGGGCCAGATTTGATGGCTGAGAATGTGTCAGGGGCCGGTTGCTCCCCGCCCTGCCACCCCACTGCAAGCCCCACCCACTAACCCATAAGCCCCACCCACTTACCCCTTGCAACCCCACCCGCAGGAAGGAAGGCAGGGACCAAGGGAGGGAGGGAGGGAGGGAGGTGGAAACTAAGAGAGGAAGGAAGAAAGGTGGGGAACAAGGGAGGGAGGGAGGGAGGGAGGTGGGACCAAGGGAGGGAGGGAGGAAGGAAGGAAGGTGGGGACCAAAGGAAGCACAGGGAGCCGTAGCCACAGGTCGCCCCTTGGGAGAGGCGATCTGTCCAACCTTGCACCCCCCAAGCTCCCCAGCGGTGGCGACGGCTCGCCCACCAGCCCACCCCAAAGCTCTTTGGCAGTGGCAGAGGCCCGCTGGCCTGCCCACCCCCACACATTCCCCTGCGGTGCCGGTGGAGGCAGACCGCCCGTCCGCCCAAGCTTCCCATCAGTGCCGGTGGTGCAGCCCGCCCAATCACTGCCCCAAGCGTGCGCCCAACCTCACAATGTTCCTGGCTATGCTGGTGGTGGCAGCCCACCCATGCGCTGCCCTGCGCACGCACACCTAGCTTCACAAGGTTCCCAGTGATGCCGGGGGGGGCGGACGGCCCGCGCGCCCCCCTGTGCGCGCGCCCAGCCCCACAAGCTTCCCGGTGGTGCTGGTGGCGGCGGCCTGCCTGCCCGCCCGCCCAGCCCCACAAGCTTCTGCTCACCGGCCAGCCAGCTCGCCCAGCCCCTCAAGCTTCCTGCCGGTGTTAGTGATGGTGGAAGATTTTTTTAAAAAAACATGGGGCGAAGGAGGGGGAGGGAGGGAGGGGCGGGCCAGCCAGCTGCGGGCCACTCAGAATGGCCTGAGGGGCTGGATTTGGCCCCCGGGCCGGACCTTGGGCAGGCCTGTTCTAGTGGGTTTCAAATCAGGATGAAAAAATTTGGTGGCTTTTTAGCCAGAATGGCTGAATCAGAATTTGGGACATTGTTTCTTAAAACAAACAAAACTAACCAAACTGAACTGGTTCATGTTACAATTCCAAGCCCCCCAAAGATGTTACTTACCACTATAGATTTTTTTTTAAAAAAAACCCAACTATTTCCTTTTTTTAACCTTAAAGTACTGTATTTTTCCATGTATATGACTACATTTTTACTAGAAAGACTAAAAATTTAGGGTCGTCTTATACACAAAAGCAAGCCAATGAGAGAAACATGCAATAGAGACACTGTTATTTCAGGCTGGAAATTGGGGTCATCTTATACATGGGGGCATCTTATAGACAGAAACAATATGGTAACCAAGCAGTTAATTGGTGAGATGAAGTGGAATCAAAGCAAGCGTTTCATGGTACAAACAAACACACACAGATAGTGAAGCCACATGAAGCAGTCACTTTGGAAAAGTTAATTTTAAGTCTAGAGATCATAGAATTCCCTCAGCCAGCCTGGATCAAATATGTGTGACCCTGGTTGGAGTATTCTGGAAAATATATTTGGAAAAAAAGATGAGTAACTTCTTCCAATTCTTACGTAAAATTTACTCCAGCTCAGCCAGAAAAAAAGCTATGGTATGTTTCCCTCTGTTACTTAATTGTGCATCATTGGGAGGTAGCAGCTAACTAATTATTTGTATCCAGTGATTCCCAAGGTCATCTATAGATTGATGATGATTAGCCATCATCTGCTGCAATTGAGAGGCAAAGTGAGAAAACTGTTAAAGTGGAGTCTGCAGAACAGTGGATTTAGACTCATGATGAAAATTTATAATTCATGGTGTGAAGGGGGAAATTGCTAGGCAGTCAAATAGTTGTGTACACTTGTACAAATAAATGCCTTATTCGCCTTGGCTGTGTTATGCAACATCTTTTTATTTGATTTTTCTAAAGTTCTCCACACTGGTCCCTCCTTTTCACCACCTTCAAGTTTTTACAGCTCACCTCTTCATAACCTGATGACATCTGCAACTCTGTCTAGGAATGGTGACTCACAGCTGATAGATGTCCTGAGAAATGGATAGGGCTGGCAATTCATTTTCCCTTGAATAATTTTCCAAACCCAAAATCTACCCTTCCTGATTTCTACTGCGAAAGGTGATCTGCAGAAGCCATCCATCTCCTCTTTTTGATTCCTCTTAAAACCTTTATGTTTTCAAATGTACTCTGATTATGAGTTGACAATACTGGGAAGATCAATAGTAGATTCTGGCAAGAAGGACCCAAGACACCCCCCCCCCCCGTTTTTGTAATATGAATGTCATTGTAAAATGATTATGGCCTCAGTGAGTTCTCTTGTGCTCTCTCTCTCTCTCTCTCTGGCCATTACTTCACGAACCTCTCGCTGCACAGCTCTCTCTCTCTGCGAATCTCTCAGTCCGCACGCTCCTCCTCTTTGATTCGGCGCCCCCGACCACGCCCCCTAAACCGTTATTGCTTAGAGATTCCCCTGCCGGAGATCGGGAATCTTTTCTTCGCATTCTACGCATCCAAAGTCACGTGTGGCTAGTTAATATATATATATATATTTATTTTTTACTTACTTTTTCTCCGAAATGCTGATGCATCGATATTCGGTTAACCCGTTCTTTTGATCTTGCTTTCTGTACACGGGGCAGGGGCAACAGAGGGGGCAAGCGTCCAAGGAATCGTGAGCAGAGCCCCTCCGCTGGCAAGGGATGGCTTTGGCTGCGCAGAGGGAGGGGAGGGGGTGTCGGTGTATTTGCTGCAAGACACCCCTCTACCACCCACCCAGCAGGCAGATGGCACACAGGGCGATGAAGCTGAGAGAAGCCTCTCCCGCCCCGCCCCGCCACAAAACCAACCCAGCTGCTCTGCTTCAGGGAAACACGATGGCCGCCCACAAGTCCTCGGGACAACCCAGGGGCCTTTGAGCGCCGGGCTTGACCGCTGGCTTGTGCGCCTCTGACCGCAAATGACAGCGGTTATTGATGCATTGATACGCCGTGGTATATTTTTTTAAAAAATAAAAGAAAGCAGAAACCGGACTTTTGCAAGTAAGCTTCCCAATGCGAAGGGAGCACGTGAGGTAGTAATGGATTCGATCCTAAAATTTCGCATGGTGAGGACAGAGAAAGAGGGGTGGGGGGTCAGGGAGACCACGTGACCGCCTTCGCATTCAAAGCGAAGGCATAAGTAAATGAAGTAACAGCCTCTCTCTCTCTTCCCTGCCATTCTGAGCTCCCTGATTTCCACACGAGGGTATTGCTTATGCCTTGAGAGATCTTTAGAGTCTTTATACTACCTATTGTGGTGGCTTTATCGCTCTTTAGGGTGCCTGTATATTTTTTTTCACCTGGCTCCTCACCAAGGAGCATCTGATACACAAGGGCCATTTAAAATGTGCTTGTTGTTAAAAAAGGAAAACACAAGGAATCATTAGAAATTCTCTCTCTCTCTCTCTTTGTTTGTGTTTTGTGTGTGTGTATTTGTGCTCTACCTAGCAAGTAGCAGGCAGATGGCCATAGACGTGTACACAGATTACAGATGGGCACGAACCAGAAAAGTGATGAATCGGGATGGTTCACAGATCACGAGTCAGCCCATCGCATGTTAGGCCCTCCCCTTTCTCTGCTGCCTCCAGCTTTTGTATATTACAGAAAGAGGTTACTTTTGGGTCACATAGAGGTGGCCGGAGTCCTCCTTGTGTGGCTGGGAGTGGTAGTCAATCAATCAATCAGCCTTTATTGGCATACATAAATTTAACATCACAAGTTCACTATAAATTACAACAGTAATAATAAGTTAAAGAGTTAACTACTCGGAGCATCTCTGCCTGCGGGCCCTAACCAGCTGGGTTAAGAAAGTTGCCACATTTTCTATCACCACAGAGTCTTCTGATGACAGAAGAAACCTTAGTATATCAGTATTTGAACACTGCCTCTTCTTCAAGAGAAGTGGGTCAAGGAGATTTTTACGGGAGTGATCATAAAGAGGACAGTGCAAAACTATATGAGAGAGTGATTCCACTCCACCCAGTGCACAGGCACAACACCTAACGTTACAAGCAGTCCTGTTGAATCTCCCATACAACACCGCTGATGGGATGGCATTGCATCTAGCAAGCGTGTACGTCCTCCCTTCCTCTGGGCATTCTAGCAGGTAAAAGTAAGGTGCAGGGTACTCTGCTGAAACTGGGATCTGCAAACTCAACGGTAAACATGTTCAATTTGCTGCTCTCTGTAAATCCTGCAGTTGTATATCAAGTAACCTGCGCTTTATCAGCTTGTAAGCTCCCAACTGGGGCAGCAAGCTGAGAGTATCTATTGTAATACCCAGGACACTGATTTTTTTAATTAATTTGGCAGAACCTGTTGGGGCTATAGACTCTTGAAGAAGTCGGTAAAGCAGGCTATGATGATCAGTATTATAGTATATTCTAAGCCAATAATTAATAGATCTGAGCCATGCCCTTGTCTCTCTGAGAGGTTGTCCAGCTTCTAAGCATATTGCTGCATTAGGGACGCATCTTGGTGTATCTAAGATTTTTCGAAGGAAGCAAGATTGGATTCGTTCCACATTGTGTTCCAGGGAATTCATCCAAATAGGGATGCCGTACAGTAGTTGTAAAATAACTTTAGCATTGAATACTTCAAGGGCTGCTGGAACATAACTCATTGCCTCCCTTATAGAAAAAGCGAACTATAGATTCAGTTGTCAACTTAGCAAGGTTCAATGCTACTTTACAGTGATGTTGCCAGGTGTGTTTATAGTGAAAATGATATTCCAAGATAGTAGTCTCCAAAGAAGAATCCCCCCCCGACCACTGACAGGTGCCGAGAAGCACCGCCTGCTTCCTCCTCCTGGGTTGCCCTCCATTAATTTCAGGAGCCCCTTTGACTGCCTGGCGATCTGGCTGGGTGGGTCTGGAAGTTGAGTCATGGCTACTGGACCTCTTTTTTGAGAGGCAGAAATGTTTCGCTGCTCATCCAAACAGCTTCCTCAGTCTAAATACAGCTAGTGTGAGTCCTCCATCTTATAGTCAGCTTTGACCTCTTGTCACCTTGGTCTGAATTAGGCTCATAAGATGAACAATGTCCTGAATAGGCTTGTTAGTGAGACAATAGTATCCATAGCCTTAAGGTGAACAATGGCCTAAGGTGTTGAAACCTAACAAGAATGGGTCATTAGCTATGGCCTTGGTGGTGAAGGCTTTTTGATTTGTCTGGGTACTTTGGAAAGCACACCCTGATAAGTAGCAGACAGACTATGCCTGAGGCCACCATCTCTGTTGAAGGAGGGGGTTTTCAATGCTCACATGAATGGCTTCCCTTACTCCTCTCTCAAACCACCTCTCTTCTTTGTCTTACCATGTGTACATCCTCATCTTAGAAAGAGTGCCCTTTGTCCTTCAAATGGAGGTGTACTGCTGATTCTGGTCCTGAACTGTTCCCCCTCCTCTGTTGGGCCATCCTTCTGTTTAATGGCTGTTTAGTTTCTCCAATGTAGAGAGGTCTGAACACTCCTCACTGCATTGGACCGCATATACTATATTGCTCCTTTTATGGTTTGGTATCGGATCCTTTGGGTGGACAAGTCTCTGCCTTAGTGTGTTTGTGGGTTTGAAATAAACAGGGACGTGGTGCGGTCTTTCTCTCAAGAAAGGAAGTCCAGTAGCCATGAATCAACGTCCCTATAAACTCACCTGGATGACTGAGAATCTTCACAGGCTGGGTGGGTGGGCATCAGATCCTACCCATATATATATCTCTTCCCCCCCCCCCAGTCTCCTTTTCGCAAGGCCAAACAGGCCCACTTCTTCCCATCTGGGCTCATAAAAGAGTGGCCTCCCAGGCATTGATCCCTCTCCTTGTCCTCTGAACAGGTTCCAAATGGTCAGTTTCCTGCTTGGAAGAGTGGCGTCCAGAGGTGGCTAATGGGGTGGGGGTGGGTGGGCTTTGAACCTGGCATGGTCTCAGCCTCCCTCTATGGACTGGTTTGTTGGATGGATTTCATTTTGCCCCTCTGGCAGCAGGGTCACTTGGGGTGGTTCCCACAACAGTAATACAAGTACACAAAGACAACAAAGGAAAATTAAACAGTTCTGGGAACACAGGCAAAAATAGTTTATATCTATCCCCCCCCCCTTTGGTCATATTTTCAATATTTTCAGACTGCGGATAAATGAAACTGATACCGTGAAAAAACAGGCTCCAAAATATTTATTCTACCTAGATAAATTATAGGAACTGGAATACATAAAGAATGTAAATTAACTGGAAGTATATGACTTCAGGAAGTGGCAGAACACCTGGATAAGAGGATTATCCCTAAGGTAAACTGTGCCTGAGGGAAAGGAGATTGTCTCATTGTCTGAGTTCCACCTTCCCTGTCTCTGCCAGACTGGGCCCAGTTGAACAATAGGACACCACTCTATGGAACATTGACTCAAGGATTTGGACCATCAAGAGCTTGATGGCACAGGAGATTGGATGCAACTGTGAACAATCACCCACCAATGCAGATCTCTAGGAAACCTTGAACTGGTTTGTATGTATAAAAACTGAGGTCGAACAAATGTTCAGGGCTCACTCACACCATCCAGGGAGAGACCACTGAGTGTTATTTGGCTTGGCTACAATAAATCAGACTTAAACAGTTCAGTGCTTTCGCTTCCTTACTTTATTTGAATTTAATTATTGGACACTGGTTCTGAGCCAAGCACGGACTCAAAATAATCTGTAAAAACTGGTAACAAAACCGCAGGTACGTGTCCTGTAGCTGCAGTTATCCTTTGGTCCTGCAGAATGCTGAAAACACAAATGGGAAACAGAAGGCGGCCGTCGTTGCCCAGCTTCTGGGACCAGCAACAATGATACCCGAACACTGGGTCTTGGGCTGGACAGGCAGGGTCTTGGGCTTATCATGCCTGGTGTTGGGCTAGGGTTAGGCAAGCATGGCCCTGCACTTGGCAGGCAGGGTCCTGGGCTTTGCTTCCATGGTTGGGATTTTCTGGCTTGGCTCTGGATGTCACACCCAGGCCCTCGTGGTCTGCACGCTCCACTCGATGGTTTGTGCCCACTTGACGGTTTGTGCCCACTGAAGGGGGTTGAGAGGTTGCCTATGCCGGGTGGACGCAGGGTGCAGAGTCGGCCCTGCAACGTCCTGGTGATGTTTCTTCCAGATGTGCCATTCTAGGAGCTCCTGCTCCTTGTAGGCAAGGAAGGGGATCCTTCGGCCAGCCGAGGGTGAAGTAGCTCGGGGAAGGGTTTCCCAGCCTTGCCTGGAGAAGACAGGGGAGCCCAACTGCAGGCGGCGATGCAGGTGAAATTGTTAAAATAAGTAAGAAAGTGTTAAAATAAAATGGCTTAAAACATTAAATGAAGACAAATATTAAAATGTCTTCAACAGTTGGCTGTTTCCTGGCATCTGTTGGGCGACTTGGAACCGATACCATGCAAATACTGCATTCCTTCTTTAGGGGGATAAAAACAGAGTGTACCTGAGCATATGCAGAAAGGTGCCACCCTCCATGTAGTTTTGCTATTCTCTCTTCCCCCAAAACCTTTCTTTTTTTTTCCTCCTGCGGAAGCAGGAAGAGACTCCCAGGCAAAGGTCTACCTGTTTTCTGCGTGAAGTAATTGATTTCTAGATCCCAAGCCTTTTCTGTCTTCTTGTGATTACACAGATCCTTCTTATGTTTATGGATCTGGGCTTGTGCTTTGTTGAACTTCATTCCTGATACCAAGTGGGAACTCAAGGTTTTAACGGTTGCCTCAAAATTAATAGTTTTCTGGGCTAAAAGTCCCAGATTCCCCTCTGTAGCCCTAACAGTAGACTTCCAAGTGCTATTTCTAGTAGTCACTTGAAGAGGCCCCTGGGGAATCGGGCATCCCTAGCAGATGTTTCTAATATCCCTCAAAACCTTCAATTGTTCTGGGCTTCTGTGACTTCCACTGGTTAGTGGAGCTGGGGGTTGAGAGTGTAGCTGATCTTTTTCTCCCAGGAATCTGCTCCAAACACTTTCAAAAACATGAGTAGGTTTGCAATCACATTGACTCCAAAAAACATCCGAAACATCCGAAGGTTTCCCACCCTGGTCTAAGTGGAAGAACCTTAAAATTAGTTATTAATTTATTATTACGGTCATGTGACCCAATTCAGTAAAACAACAGGACAAAGAACAGGAACAGCAATAGTACAAAACATAAATGTCAGCACAGAAACTACAACCTCCCAAAAGGTACATATAAGTCAGCCTTCTGCCATCAACATGGCCCTTCTATGGATTGCAGCTAAGAAAAATTTAGCGACCTGAGTTGTTGTATGAGAGTTATGGTCCGCTAGGCAGTATGCAACCAACCACTTATCTGAGTTCCCTTGCAGTCTATAAATCAAGGGATAAATCAGATCCCTCCTGATTTTCTCGTAGAAGTTGCAGTGTAGGAGGACGTGTGACAGGAACTCTGGGACCCCAGCTCCACACGGACAAAGTCGTTCTTGTCGGGGATTCCCTGGAACCTGCCCTGAAGTAAGGCAGAGGGAGAACATTAAATCTTGCGAGGTTGAATGCTCTGCAAGCTTGGGGAGTTCTGAGTGTGGATAAGTATGATGGAGGTGTTTGATACACTGGGATAATGCCATATGCCTGTGGTGAACAAGTTCTATTCGCCATCGAGGACAGTTCTTGTCTTTCTATATCATGAAGTCGCTGACTAAGAGCGTGTAAGGCCTGTTGTTGTCCTAGTAGTAAGATGGAATCAAGGGGCATTCCAATAGATTTAATTTTGCCTTGGATTATACGCATCCACTTACTAATATATGAGTCGGATAGCAAATAGTAAATATATCCCAGTTGTTCTGCCTGAAAGTGGATTTTCAACCAGTATTTTAATGTCTGTATCCACGCTCTCGTCTCAACACGCTCAAAGCCTATTTCTAGATATAAAGCTGCCAGGCCTACACAGCTGGGAACACCTAGGATTCGGCGTAAAAAGGTAGTTTGTACCTTTTCTATCCCTGAGTTAAGAGCACTAATCCAAACAGGTATTCCATAAAGCAGTTGTGCCCTCGTTTTTGCTTTAAAAACACGGGCAGCAGGGAGAATGTGATGGCCTCCATTGATATAGAAAAAGCGAGTGATGGCTGTCATACTATTGGTAGCCTTGTTCTGTGCATACTCTCGTTGGGCAGTCCAAGTACAGTTATGTGTGAAATTCAGTCCTAGGTATTTAAATTCTCTTACCTGGTCCAAGGAATTGTTCTGAATTGACCAGCAGAATTTTTTCAGACCTTGGAGAATACCATAATTTTTGATTTTTGTATATTTACGTTTAGACTGTTGTTATCACAATAATTTACAAAGGCTGCCAAAAGTCTTTTTAAACCCAGTTGAGTTTGGGATAAGACTACGGCATCGTCTGCGTATAATAATAGTGGAATCTGCTGATTACCAAGTTTAGGGAAATGACCTTCTACCGTCCTTAGGTGTGCTTCTAGATCATTAATGTATAGATTAAAGAGATGAGGAGCCAGCACACAACCTTGCCTGACTCCCCGATTACTCTGAATCTCTTCTGTCAGTTCGCCTTGGTGGCCGTAGCGAACATAGCAACTGGTATGGGAGTATAAGTTTTGAATAAGAAATAGCAATCTCCTATCTATTGAAGTATTTTTCAATTTATCCCATAGTAGTTTTCTAGAAATTGAATCAAAGGCTCCCTTCAAGTCAAAAAAAGCAGTGAACAGTCCACTCCCCCCTCCACTTCTATATTTTTCAGCCAGGTGGGCCAGGGTTAGACAGTGATCTAATGTGTTCCTATTTGCACGGAAACCATTTTGTTCTGGCCCTAGTATCTTTTGGGAATCCATCCATTTTGTCAATTTATCTGCCAAATGGCTTGCATACAGCTTTCCTGTGATGGATAACAGGCTGATTGGGCGATAATTTTCTGGTAGGTGTAGCTTCCCTTTTTTATGGATCGGTACTACAACTGCTTTTGTCCAAGCTACAGGGATCCTCCCAGTTTTATCTATCAGAGTAAACAGGGTTGATAAGGGCAGGGACCACCAGTCTGAGTATATTTTAAAGTTTCAGGTAGAAGTCCATCGAGACCTGGTGATTTATTAAGCTTCAGTTTACCAATTAAAGCTTTAATATCCTCTGCAATTACTGGGGGCCAAGTTGGTAGGTCAGTTGTTATTAAGTCAGTGAGAACATTTACAGGAACAGTTGGATCATAGAATATATTGGAGAAATACTCCTCCCATATTTGGGCTGGTATCGAACAATCCGGTAATCCTATATTAGTTGTCATGATACCGGTGACCAGGGTCCAGAATTGTCTGCTGTTATTTGATCGGACAGCATTAGCCAATAGGTCCCACCTTCCCTTTTGCCACTCCTGTTTCTTATAGGCTAATGTTGTAAGGGAGGACATTTGACTAATTATATATTTATAAATATATATGGCTGCTTTACTAACCACAGGTATGGACAAGCCCTCATGTATTCAACAACAATGTATTTTAAGCAATACATATATATATATAGCCACACTAGTGACACGAATAATGTAGTTATATTCACTTAAGCACTCCACGTATATATATACATATATACATATATGTATCACATTCACATGTATCTACATTTGTATTCTTTGGTCAAGCCTTTCCGGCTAGAATAGAGAAAGGAACTTCCGCTAAGTCAGCAAAAGATCCAATTAAGTTCCTAAGCTTTGAGGATCACACACTAGCAATTAACGTGTGTCCAAGGCGTACCAGGGAGGCCTTATCTCAGCGTCTGGTGTTTGTAACTGTCAAATGTCCAAGGACATAAGGATGATCCTACCCTCCCTGTCTGTGAGGGGAGGAGATCAAACGTACCAGTTAGAACTTTTAGGCAAGTGTCAGGAATACAAAATAAATGACCAAAGATGTCAATTAGTGTTTGATGCATGTAACAAATGTATATGACGTAAATTCGGATGGGCGGAGGGGGGAAAGAGTGCTGGAAAAACCTTATAAAAATATCTCCTTTCGTTTTCTGGGTGGACTTCTCACCACCAAAAAGTGTGGAAGTGCCCTGATTGCAATCAATAAATCTTCTTTTCTGTCTAAAAAGACTCAGATTGCTTGTTGCATTCTACAAAGCGATTAGCACGCCGGCAATGAACCCCATAAATTGAATTCATTCCTTTCATTTGGTGGAGATGCCGGGGATTTTTGCCGCTGCTAAAGAGGCTTGTAGAGTCTGACTCAGGTCACGGTAAGAAGTCTGTGCTGATTAATTGAACCTAGTCCGGACCCTCAAATTTGTGAGGAGGTTCACTTTGTCAGTACTGGATCGGCTACCGGACATGAGAGAAAACCAAGTGCCGGCAGGAGGAATTGGAGAGGACTGCGCAAAAGAAATCTGGTAAGAAGAGAAAACTAGTTGTGGGGTGGCGTGAGTTCGAATCTAACAGCTCTGTGGAGTGGAGAAGATTGCGGATTCTTATGAGTCGGCCCCGGGAGGGAGGAAGGAGAAGGGACACTTGTGTGTCTCTAGCATCCCGCGGACCAGGGAGGACTAAGAGTTGAGAGACTCTGAGGTCCCCGAGGGTGGAAGAGAGCTTCTCTCTAGTGACCCTAGTGTCCCCCTCCCCAAGTGTTTGAAGAATTAGAAGCAGAGCACTGCTCTGGCTTCCTCAGAGGATTTACTAATGTTTGAATATATATGTGGGTGTTAAGTTGAATTCTTTTTGGTAACCACAGGAAGTGGCCATTCCCTGTGTCTTAAGCAGGGCAAAGACTGGCAATCTTTGCCCCACAATACCAACGGAGTTCCACCATCTTCGTTTGATTTTAGAGAAGTTAGAAAGATCTATTCTTAGGCAAGGGATCGCAGTTAACTGGGGAAACAGAAATGTGGGAGAGTTGTGTATGGTTGCTGAATCACATGTTGGCGTGTATGATGGGCATTTGATTGTTGAGGTGTGAGTCCGTTTGATGCTTGTGTGGGAGAAATCATAGGAACACAGTTAGACCCTTAAAGTAAACCTATGGGGATAAATTAGTGCAGTTTATGCACCCTTTTTGATGTGCGATGTGGTAACATTGGAATTCTGCCACCAGAAGTAATGATTTTGGTATTAAATGGAACATGAGTAAGCTTTAAGAAGAACCCCTCTAACTAGGATGAGGCAGGACTTTACCATCTCAAATTAAGATTCTAGCCCTCAGGGAGGACAGACCAATTATGACCTGCTAGCAAGAGGTGTGTGAATGTACAAGGACGTGCTTAGTTAATTAATATAAGAGACTAAAAACTCTGCCAACTAGGAGACCCCAGCAATTTTGATAATCCCAGGGGGAATATGGGCAGTGAGAAAAATACTTTTGAATACTCAGGGATAAACAACATCCCGCATATTTTGTGACTGGCTGGTCACGCAACAAAATTTACCAGCTGAAGGGATATTTTACAAGGAAAAAATAGTAGAAGGAAGGCAGCAAGACAGAAGTGGGATGGATAGGTATGATGTTGAAGGAACGGGAGGAGAGCACGGAGCATTGAGGGGACAGGAAGTGCTAGATGGGGATCGTGCCCCTGAATTGCCTTATTCAGTCATTCAGGAGGTACTTCCATCCCCTACGCCAAGGCCCAACTCCTTGGATATGGAAGCTTTAAACAGAACTAAGGGTTGCTATGCACCACATGAGGAGATAGGTAGGGACGTTATTTCTGAACTATTAATAATCAAAAGCAGGGAAATCAAATCAGGGGCTGAGCCCCTTCTGGCAGCTGGCCACAACAGAAAGTGGAATCAATGCCTTTTTTTTTCCCCTTCTCTAAAAGTAGTTAAGAACATTTGATAAAAGACCAGGCATTTTAATTTCAAACACAGGGAGATTCTCAGGACAAAACTGCCAACAACTATCCTACTGCGCAAGTCTACCTTTTTTAGACGAGAGGAAAAGGGGGAGAAGATCTTAGTCTCTCTCTCTCTATCCGATCTAGGCATTATTTGCCTCCCCATAGATATAAGAGTGAAGGAAGAGAGAGAAATTCTACATGTTCACCTAAGATTTTTTTTTTCTCTCCCTCCTGATTTAAGTAGCTCTGTGTATTCATTACAAAAGCCACGCTTCTCAAATTAGGCTTAAGCCAACAACAAGATCAATAGCTACAGAAAGGGTGAATTGCCCCTTTGTTCCAGGGCATTTCACACCTAATACATTACAGAAGTAATTACAGGAGATTATCTGCTTGCCTCAGGCTGTAAAAAGGCAGCCGCGGGGAATTTAAAAGTTGACAGCCCCTCCTTTCTCTTTCTGCTCTCGGGGCCCCTTGCAGGGCAAGGCAGGATAACAACTCCCAACCCCTCCTTTCTCTCCCAAGCCACTTGATAGAGCTTGGACGCAAAACTTATATTGAACACATCAACCTAATGCATGCATAGCGAAAGGAATAAACTGACCCCTAAAAAAGCCATAAGCCAGTAAATTTTACAGGCAATGGCCAGAAGGTCACTCTTCTCCACTTACGGGAACGACCACAATTTTCCGTGCTGCCTTAAAAGCATAAAGAGGTGGCTTCTAGCCGACTTGCAGCATTTTTTTTTCTCTCTCCTGGATAGGGGAGAGGAAAGGGGAGTCTATTGTTTAGAAGAGAATCCAGGAATTCGGCCCCAAAACGTCACGTTTTAATTTAATTAAACCCTTGGAATCAAACACACCAAAGAATAAGAGGTGAAAATCTTGTTATCAGAAACTTTAGAATAAAAGAATTCTTCAGAAAAAGGACACAAGAGAAACCTGATTATTTTTTTTTAGGATGTGACAGCACACTAAAGCCCCCTCCCCTCTTTGTAAGCTGTCCTGCAAGCATATTTTTTATTTTTGCCTTTGAAGTAACTTACCAGTCAATCCCAAAGCGTTACAGTTAAGGCAGGCTTAAACACTAGAACTTAAGAGGAGCCTTGCTTGCCCAACAGAGTGCACAAATTTCTTAATTTGATTTTTAGAAGATATGTTCAAACGCTACTGGGATAGTGATTTTACTTGCGATTTTAATGACTCTTAAGAATATAAGAATTATCTTTTTGCCATAGGCGGTAAAAGGCTCGCCTGGCCACTAAAATGTGCATAGTGTATTGGTGCAGCTTTTAAATCACACCTGGTCTCAGGAGCTCCCTGAGGAAAATGAGGCTTATTTTCTTTTTAGAAAACAATATGGACTTAACGATTTTTTTTTTTTTTTTTTTTGGTGTGCACATGAAACCTGTATGTAAAGGGCAAGATTCCCTATTTTAAAGGATGGCTCTGCAGTGCACATTATTAATTTGTTCCAAATTTCACAGGGAGCCTAGTAGCGTGGCTATGGAATATTGTTCCAGCTGAACTTGTGCAAAACTGCTGGAGTGCAGCTGTGTACTATGGCCCTTTTCATAGCCTGCACTACACTGCGCCATAGAAATCTGCACACAGTGTACTGCATGTAGCACTATCACACCTGGAGATCTGCAGATTGCTTGGCCATTCTTGTGTGTGGTTGTTTGTCTGTCTGTCTGTCTGTCTCTTTCCACACGGGAAGACGCTGGAGAAACACCCTGTTTTGCATCTCATGGATATTCTGCCAGCTACACCTTTTTGTTGTCCCCGTGTAGAAGAGCAATTTGACTTGGGGATGGGATCTGTGGTTGATTAGGGACACCTGAGCACCTACACCTTGCAAGCGCTCATTGGAGCCAGCTGAACTTGTGCATATCTCCTGATGTGCAGAGGTGTCCTCATCATAGACTCCCCCTTACTTCACGTACTGGTTTTACGAAGAGGAAAGCTTCAATCTGCCTTTTACGACATTTTTTTCCCGAGACTGTCAGATAGACTATACCACCCTGCCTGGCAGCACAAGGACAGCTGAGGGGCCATTTTGTGTGTTTGTGTTCTGTGTTTGTCTGTTTGTGGTCGTGTGTCTGTTCTTCTCTTACCCAGGTACATCCTGGAGGACGGGTTTTTGCTCTGGGAAAACGCCCACCCGTTCTTTATTTTTGGAACACGGAGTCGGTCGGGTTTGGAAAGCTGACGCCGCCGGTCGTAGATGCTCAGATGGGGACCCTCCTGCCCTCCATTCTGCCATCCCTCCTGGACCTCCCCTCCCGCCTTTGATGCCTTTGATGATGCCATCTTCGTGATGACTTCGCTCCGCGGGTCCGATCGATGTGGGCTCCAGGATCCAGTGATGTCAGCCTTTTCACCCAGCGTGACCCGTACCCCCCGCAACCGAGAGGGAGTGAGGCCTGACCGGTGACGCCTTCTGCCCTCTGCTGTAGATTGCCCCTATGCCTTAGATGACTTCACCCTGGACGGCGGGCGACGACATGACGGACATCCTTGCCCATCCTTCCCCAGATGACAGCGTGCGTTTGATACTTCGGAGGGTCCCAAAGCAGCCTGCGGCTTCACTTTCAACTCAGGTTGACAGATTAAAATCCTGTCTTCCTGTCTCTCATTTCTTCTTTTCTTTTCTTTTCTGTTTGTTTCTGGGGGAGAGAGTGGGTCTGAAACAGCCACTGACTCTTGTTTTGGATTGCGGCCAACAGACTTCACGTCTGCAATTTAACCCCCTTTTCACCGGGACAGAGACTTGGGGTTTAAATACTGCTTTCAGACCTTCATTGATGCCTGTGCGCGTGCCCTGGATCACCATGAACTTGTGTTGCCACACACGCACACACCAGCCTCCCAGCATCCGACAAGTGAGCGCTTATTTTTTTTTTTCTCTGCGCACGGTAGGCTCCAGAGCAACTTTACATATTTACATTACCCTGTGCTCTATTATGATATTGTTTATTGTCTATTATTGATAGTCACTGTGAAAACTCTTACTGAAGTGCTTCTCTGGATGTGCCTTTTTATGTAATGATCATGCTTGGCCACTGAAAATGCTTTCTACTCACAAAGCATTGAGTGCCAGAGATTATGACCTGCCTTTCTATGCAATTTGAGAGACTATAATTGACAATGATGAACTACTTTCTCTGCCATGATTTCAGTAACTCATTCTTGGTTTAATCATGGGACTCTTACTATTACTCATGTGCTTTATATGTATATTGCCTTTTATTTAGTATCAATGTAACTGTCCGTTGTCTAAGGTATAATGCACACACTGATAAGTAGCTCTGTATAACCTGCTATAATCTGGGTACTGTGCATCACATGCAGTCAAAAGAGTTTATGACCGGATTGTTGGTCCCCAAGTGCCAGAGCCCATGAATCCTCATACAGAGTAACAATATGGACAGTCATATTTCAGAGCAGACTGCTTAGTCATTCTAAGACCATTTCGTCAGCCAAAGGTAAATGCAAGCCCTGTCTACATTTCATTTAGGCAAGTATAGGGGAATTATATCTTATACTCTGGGTTTTATGCACACCACACGTTCAAGGAGGATGCTACCTATGTTATTGATCTTTATATGTATTCTTTATGCAAAATGATGGTATGAACAATCATATTTCAGGGCTAGCTGTTTATAAAGCCCCTATGTCAGCCAAAGGAGTATGCTGGCTCCCATTTACTCGGCCGAGCACAGGAAAATTGCAGGCCTACTATAACATGCATTTCTCCCCATGTATTTCTGAATTTGCATAAGAAACTTCTAGGCCTTTCAGCCAAGTTGCCACAAATCAAGGCATGGCATATAAGCCTGAGATTCAAGTTGCCACAAATCAAGGCATGGCGTATAAGCCTGAGATTGCAAGCCTTTGTTCTAACGTACCCATGATTTTTTTTTTTGTTGTTGTGTCAGCCCCCTAAAAGGTTGGGAATCTGAAGGCCCCATAACTTGCCCCAGGAGGCTCACTTAAGAAGCTGTTGCGGCCACAAAGTGCCCTTCCATAGCGAGAATGTAGCATTGATGTGGTCAGTAGAATGCTTCCCTCCATTACAAGTCTGTGGGAGGAACCTTTTACATCCCGGGCATTGCAGAACTTCATCTGTTGACCTAACTTTGGACGATGGAAAGTGCCCTAGTGAATTAAGGGGTATTTCCTTGGCCTTCACCTATTTGATCGTCCCCCTGACTTGAGACGCCACAAATCATTTTATGATAATTCATTTTCTTGAACTGTGCCTATAAGCCCTTTGGGAAAAAGGACTGAGAATGTTTTCTGACTGCCCTGCCTAAATTTTTGTCAGGAAAATAGAAAGTCCTTCCATGAGCCATGAAGACCATCTCACCCCAGGAATGACATAGGGGGCTCACGCAATGTTCACACTTTTGTACATATACCTTTGATATGTTTTGTTCGTCCCTTACAAGTCCATGGCGTTTTCTGGGAAATTTACTGGCATAAATTTCCAGAAATCCGTTCAGGGGCCGAGTGTAGTGGGAGGACATTTGACTAATTATATATTTATAAATATATATGGCTGCTTTTACTAACCACAGGTATGGACAAGCCCTCATGTATTCAACAACAATGTATTTTAAGCAATACATATATATATATAGCCACACTAGTGACACGAATAATGTAGTTATATTCACTTAGCACTCCACGTATATATATACATATATACATATATGTATCACATTCACATGTATCTACATTTGTATTCTTTGGTCAAGCCTTTCCGGCTAGAATAGAGAAAGGAACTTCCGCTAAGTCAGCAAAAGATCCAATTAAGTTCCTAAGCTTTGAGGATCACACACTAGCAATTAACGTGTGTCCAAGGCGTACCAGGGAGGCCTTATCTCAGCGTCTGGTGTTTGTAACTGTCAAATGTCCAAGGACATAAGGATGATCCTACCCTCCCTGTCTGTGAGGGGAGGAGATCAAACGTACCAGTTAGAACTTTTAGGCAAGTGTCAGGAATACAAAATAAATGACCAAAGATGTCAATTAGTGTTTGATGCATGTAACAAATGTATATGGCGTAAATTCGGATGGGCGGAGGGGGAAAGAGTGCTGGAAAAACCTTATAAAAATATCTCCTTTCGTTTTCTGGGTGGACTTCTCACCACCAAAAGTGTGGAAGTGCCCTGATTGCAATCAATAAATCTTCTTTTCTGTCTAAAAGACTCAGATTGCTTGTTGCATTCTACAAAGCGATTAGCACGCGGCAATGAACCCCATAAATTGAATTCACCCTTTCATTTGGTGGAGAATTTTTTTTGAGTGTCCCCCTCCCCAAGTGTTTGAAGAATTAGAAGCAGAGCACTGCTCTGGCTTCCTCAGAGGATTTACTAATGTTTGAATATATATGTGGGTGTTAAGTTGAATTCTTTTTGGTAACCACAGGGAAGTGGCCATTCCTGTGTCTTAAGCAGGGGCAAAGACTGGCAATCTTTGCCCCACAATACCTGTGAGTTCCACCATCTTCGTTTGATTTTAGAGAAGTTAGAAAGATCTATTCTTAGGCAAGGGGGATCGCAGTTAACTGGGGAAACAGAAATGTGGGAGAGTTGTGTATGGTTGCTGAATCACATGTTGGCGTGTATGATGGGCATTTGATTGTTGAGGTGTGAGTCCGTTTGATGCTTGTGTGGGAGAAATCATAGGAACACAGTTAGACCCTTAAAGTAAACCTATGGGGATAAATTAGTGCAGTTTATGCACCCTTTTTGATGTGCGATGTGGTAACATTGGAATTCTGCCACCAGAAGTAATGATTTTGGTATTAAATGGAACATGAGTAAGCTTTAAGAAGAACCCCCTCTAACTAGGATGAGGCAGGACTTTACCATCTCAAATTAAGATTCTAGCCCTCAGGGAGGACAGACCAATTATGACCTGCTAGCAAGAGGTGTGTGAATGTACAAGGACGTGCTTAGTTAATTAATATAAGAGACTAAAAACTCTGCCAACTAGGAGACCCCTCCAGCAATTTTGATAATCCCAGGGGGAATATGGGCAGTGAGAAAAATACTTTTGAATACTCAGGGATAAACAACATCCCCATATTTTGTGACCAGCTGGTCACGCAACAAAATTTACCAGCTGAAGGGATATTTTACAAGGAAAAAATAGTAGAAGGAAGGCAGCAAGACAGAAGTGGGATGGATAGGTATGATGTTGAAGGAACGGGAGGAGAGCACGGAGCATTGAGGGGACAGGAAGTGCTAGATGGGGGATGCGTACCCCTGAATTGCCTTATTCAGTCATTCAGGAGGTACTTCCATCCCGCTACGCCAAGGCCCAACTCCTTGGATATGGAAGCTTTAAACAGAACTAAGGGTTGCTATGCACCACATGAGGAGATAGGTAGGGACGTTATTTCTGAACTATTAATAATCAAAAGCAGGGAAATCAAATCAGGGGCTGAGCCCCTTCTGGCAGCTGGCCACAACAGAAAGTGGAATCAATGCCTTTTTTTTTCCCCTTCTCTAAAAGTAGTTAAGAACATTTGATAAAAGACCAGGCATTTTAATTTCAAACACAGGGAGATTCTCAGGACAAAACTGCCAACAACTATCCTACTGCGCAAGTCTACCTTTTTTAGACGAAGGAAAAGGGGAGAAGATCTTAGTCTCTCTCTCTCTATCCGATCTAGGCATTATTTGCCTCCCCATAGATATAAGAGTGAAGGAAGAGAGAGAAATTCTACATGTTCACCTAAGATTTTTTTTTTTCTCCCTCCTGATTTAAGTAGCTCTGTGTATTCATTACAAAAGCCACGCTTCTCAAATTAGGCTTAAGCCAACAACAAGATCAATAGCTACAGAAAGGGTGAATTGCCCCTTTGTTCCAGGGCATTTCACACCTAATACATTACAGAAGTAATTACAGGAGATTATCTGCTTGCCTCAGGCTGTAAAAGGCAGCCATGGGGAAATTTAAAAGTTGACAGCCCCTCCTTTCTCTTTCTGCTCTCGGGGCCCCTTGCAGGGCAAGGCAGGATAACAACTCCCAACCCCTCCTTTCTCTCCCAAGCCACTTGATAGAGCTTGGACGCAAAAACTTATATTGAACACATCAACCTAATGCATGCATAGCGAAGGAATAAACTGACCCCTAAAAGCCATAAGCCAGTAAATTTTACAGGCAATGGCCAGAAGGTCACTCTTCTCCACTTACGGGAGCGACCACAATTTTCCGTGCTGCCTTAAAAGCATAAAGAGGTGGCTTCTAGCCGACTTGCAGCATTTTTTTTCTCTCTCCTGGATAGGGGAGAGGGAAAGGGGAGTCTATTGTTTAGAAGAGAATCCAGGAATTCGGCCCCAAAACGTCACGTTTTAATTTAATTAAACCCTTGGAATCAAACACACCTATCAGGTATTTTTGCCAAAGAATAAGAGGTGAAAATCTTGTTATCAGAAACTTTAGAATAAAAGAATTCTTGGAAAAAGGACACAAGAGAAACCTGATTATTTTTTTTAGGATGTGACAGCACACTAAAGCCCCCTCCCCTCTTTGTAAGCTGTCCTGCAAGCATATTTTTATTTTTGCCTTTGAAGTAACTTACCAGTCAATCCCAAAGCGTTACAGTTAAGGCAGGCTTAAACACTAGAACTTAAGAGGAGCCTTGCTTGCCCAACAGAGTGCACAAATTTCTTAATTTGATTTTAGAAGATATGTTCAAACGCTACTGGGATAGTGATTTTACTTGCGATTTTAATGACTCTTAAGAATATAAGAATTATCTTTTTGCCATAGGCGGTAAAGGCTCGCCTGGCCACTAAAATGTGCATGGTGTATTGGTGCAGCTTTTAAATCACACCTGGTCTCAGGAGCTCCCTGAGGAAAATGAGGCTTATTTTCTTTTTAGAAAACAATATGGACTTAACGATTTTCTTTTTCCTTTTTTTTTGGTGTGCACATGAAACCTGTATGTAAAGGGCAAGATTCCCTATTTTAAAGGATGGCTCTGCAGTGCACATTATTAATTTGTTCCAAATTTCAGGGGAGCCTAGTAGCGTGGCTATGGAATATTGTTCCAGCTGAACTTGTGCAAAACTGCTGGAGTGCAGCTGTGTACTATGGCCCTTTTCATAGCCTGCACTACACTGCGCCATAGAAATCTGCACACAGTGTACTGCATGTAGCACTATCACACCTGGAGATCTGCAGATTGCTTGGCCATTCTTGTGTGTGGTTGTTTGTCTGTCTGTCTGTCTGTCTCTTTCCACACGGAAGACGCTGGAGGAAACACCCTGTTTTGCATCTCATGGATATTCTGCCAGCTACACCTTTTTGTTGTCCCCGTGTAGAAGAGCAATTTGACTTGGGGATGGGATCTGTGGTTGATTAGGGACACCTGAGCACCTACACCTTGCAAGCGCTCATTGGAGCCAGCTGAACTTGTGCATATCTCCTGATGTGCAGAGGTGTCCTCATCATAGACTCCCCCTTACTTCACGTACTGGTTTTACGAAGAGGAAAGCTTCAATCTGCCTTTTACGACATTTTTTTCCCGAGACTGTCAGATAGACTATACCACCCTGCCTGGCAGCACAAGGACAGCTGAGGGGCCATTTTGTGTGTTTGTGTTCTGTGTTTGTCTGTTTGTGGTCGTGTGTCTGTTCTTCTCTTACCCAGGTACATCCTGGAGGACGGGGTTTTGCTCTGGGAAAACGCCCACCCGTTCTTTATTTTTGGATCACGGAGTCGGTCGGGTTTGGAAAGCTGACGCCGCCGGTCGTAGATGCTCAGATGGGGACCCTCCTGCCCTCCATTCTGCCATCCCTCCTGGACCTCCCCTCCCCGCCTTTGATGCCTTTGATGATGCCATCTTCGTGATGACTTCGCTCCGCGGGTTCGATCGATGTGGGCTCCAGGATCCAGTGATGTCAGCCTTTTCACCCAGCGTGACCCGTACCCCGCAACCGAGAGGGAGTGAGGCCTGACCGGTGACGCCTTCTGCCCTCTGCTGTAGATTGCCCCTATGCCTTAGATGACTTCACCCTGGACGGCGGGCGACGACATGACGGACATCCTTGCCCATCCTTCCCCAGATGACAGCGTGCGTTTGATACTTCGGAGGGTCCCAAAGCAGCCTGCGGCTTCACTTTCAACTCAGGTTGACAGATTAAAATCCTGTCTTCCTGTCTCTCATTTTCTTCTTTTCTTTTCTTTTCTGTTTGTT
This sequence comes from Phrynocephalus forsythii, assembly GCA_029282475.1. Lineage (NCBI taxonomy): Eukaryota > Metazoa > Chordata > Lepidosauria > Squamata > Agamidae > Phrynocephalus > Phrynocephalus forsythii. The sequence goes on along the minus strand of JAPFRF010000014.1, from coordinate 8,498,534 downwards.
TCTGGGGGGAGAGAGTGGGTCTGAAACAGCCACTGACTCTTGTTTTGGATTGCGGCCAACAGACTTCACGTCTGCAATTTAACCCCCTTTTCACCGGGACAGAGACTTGGGGTTTAAATACTGCTTTCAGACCTTCATTGATGCCTGTGCGCGTGCCCTGGATCACCATGAACTTGTGTTGCCACACACGCACACACCAGCCTCCCAGCATCCGACAAGTGAGCGCTTATTTTTTTTTTTCTCTGCGCACGGTAGGCTCCAGAGCAACTTTACATATTTACATTACCCTGTGCTCTATTATGATATTGTTTATTGTCTATTATTGATAGTCACTGTGAAAACTCTTACTGAAGTGCTTCTCTGGATGTGCCTTTTTATGTAATGATCATGCTTGGCCACTGAAAATGCTTTCTACTCACAAAGCATTGAGTGCCAGAGATTATGACCTGCCTTTCTATGCAATTTGAGAGACTATAATTGACAATGATGAACTACTTTCTCTGCCATGATTTCAGTAACTCATTCTTGGTTTAATCATGGGACTCTTACTATTACTCATGTGCTTTATATGTATATTGCCTTTTATTTAGTATCAATGTAACTGTCCGTTGTCTAAGGTATAATGCACACACTGATAAGTAGCTCTGTATAACCTGCTATAATCTGGGTACTGTGCATCACATGCAGTCAAAAGAGTTTATGACCGGATTGTTGGTCCCCAAGTGCCAGAGCCCATGAATCCTCATACAGAGTAACAATATGGACAGTCATATTTCAGAGCAGACTGCTTAGTCATTCTAAGACCATTTCGTCAGCCAAAGGTAAATGCAAGCCCTGTCTACATTTCATTTAGGCAAGTATAGGGGAATTATATCTTATACTCTGGGTTTTATGCACACCACACGTTCAAGGAGGATGCTACCTATGTTATTGATCTTTATATGTATTCTTTATGCAAAATGATGGTATGAACAATCATATTTCAGGGCTAGCTGTTTATAAAGCCCCTATGTCAGCCAAAGGAGTATGCTGGCTCCCATTTACTCGGCCGAGCACAGGAAAATTGCAGGCCTACTATAACATGCATTTCTCCCCATGTATTTCTGAATTTGCATAAGAAACTTCTAGGCCTTTCAGCCAAGTTGCCACAAATCAAGGCATGGCATATAAGCCTGAGATTCAAGTTGCCACAAATCAAGGCATGGCGTATAAGCCTGAGAGTGCAAGCCTTTGTTCTAACGTACCCATGATTTTTTTGTTGTTGTGTCAGCCCCCTAAAAGGTTGGGAATCTGAAGGCCCCATAACTTGCCCCAGGAGGCTCACTTAAGAAGCTGTTGCGGCCACAAAGTGCCCTTCCATAGCGAGAATGTAGCATTGATGTGGTCAGTAGAATGCTTCCCTCCATTACAAGTCTGTGGGAGGAACCTTTTACATCCCGGGCATTGCAGAACTTCATCTGTTGACCTAACTTTGGACGATGGAAAGTGCCCTAGTGAATTAAGGGGTATTTCCTTGGCCTTCACCTATTTGATCGTCCCCTGACTTGAGACGCCACAAATCATTTTATGATAATTCATTTTCTTGAACTGTGCCTATAAGCCCTTTGGGGAAAAAGGACTGAGAATGTTTTTCTGACTGCCCTGCCTAAATTTTTGTCAGGAAAATAGAAAGTCCTTCCATGAGCCATGAAGACCATCTCACCCCAGGAATGACATAGGGGGGGCTCACGCAATGTTCACACTTTTGTACATATACCTTTGATATGTTTTGTTCGTCCCTTACAAGTCCATGACGTTTTCTGGGAAATTTACTGGCATAAATTTCCAGAAATCCGTTCAGGGCCGAGTGTAAGGGAGGACATTTGACTAATTATATATTTATAAATATATATGGCTGCTTTACTAACCACAGGTATGGACAAGCCCTCATGTATTCAACAACAATGTATTTTAAGCAATACATATATATATATAGCCACACTAGTGACACGAATAATGTAGTTATATTCACTTAAGCACTCCACGTATATATATACATATATACATATATGTATCACATTCACATGTATCTACATTTGTATTCTTTGGTCAAGCCTTTCCGGCTAGAATAGAGAAAGGAACTTCCGCTAAGTCAGCAAAAGATCCAATTAAGTTCCTAAGCTTTGAGGATCACACACTAGCAATTAACGTGTGTCCAAGGCGTACCAGGGAGGCCTTATCTCAGCGTCTGGTGTTTGTAACTGTCAAATGTCCAAGGACATAAGGATGATCCTACCCTCCCTGTCTGTGAGGGGAGGAGATCAAACGTACCAGTTAGAACTTTTAGGCAAGTGTCAGGAATACAAAATAAATGACCAAAGATGTCAATTAGTGTTTGATGCATGTAACAAATGTATATGACGTAAATTCGGATGGGCGGAGGGGGAAAGAGTGCTGGAAAAACCTTATAAAAATATCTCCTTTCGTTTTCTGGGTGGACTTCTCACCACCAAAAAGTGTGGAAGTGCCCTGATTGCAATCAATAAATCTTCTTTTCTGTCTAAAAAGACTCAGATTGCTTGTTGCATTCTACAAAGCGATTAGCACGCCGGCAATGAACCCCATAAATTGAATTCATTCCTTTCAATGTCAACTTATACTGCTTTTTTTAGCTCAAAATATTCATTAGGAAGTACATTCATTTGTTTCACATTGACTCATATCTTCTCCCATGGAACACAATGCATGCCAGGCCTGTGATCTGTGCTGTTTTTCATTAGTTGAAGAATTTTGGTCCTGCCTGTTTCCCTATCATTCCCTGCAGAAAGATGGGGACTAAAGCCTTAGAGTTCTTTAACAAGTGATATTATCCTTTTCATTTCCTTTTGTGTTTCTGCCTTTTTTTCTTAACCAGGTTTCCTGCAAGCAAAGGATATTGCTTTGCTGCTTAGCATCCCACTGCTGCTCAGCATCCCACCCCTTGGGACTGCAGCCCAGTCCACCTTCTGCTTCTGCCCCCCCCGCCCCCAGGGAAGAGGAGAGCTGGGGGAGGTGAATTCGAGAGGAGACCAGTCCACGCAATGGGCCACTCAGCTGGTCCCTCAACCAGAAGCCCCAGAAAGAGATGACGGACATCTAGAACAAGGTCCACCATGGACACAGGACTGGGCGCTGCCTCCAAGGAAAAGCCCTTTTGGAGGGAGACGGTACAGGTGGAGAGCAGGATTCTGAGCTGGAAGGCCTGGCTGGAGATCCGGCCGATGGCCTTCACGGCGGAAGGAGGGCGTCCAAGCTCAAGGGAAGAAGAAGGCACCCTTTGGAGGCCAAGCTGGCACTGGGGAAGGCATGGAGAATCCCAGGAGGAGGAGGAGGAGGGACTGATTTGCTATCAGAGGAAACAGAGAACCCTTCCAGATTCATACCTGGTCCAAAAGTAGGCAGGGGCCTTTGGCTGGCCCATGATGGCACGCCGGGAGATGCTTTGATGGTGGTCAATATTGGTGCTGGCGGGGTCCGGCTTGATGTTTTTCACGGATGTTCCCCTCCAGCAGCTCCAGTGACTTTTGGGGCAGGAACCGGATCCTGCGACCCACTGGGGGCACAGGAGGTTGTGAAGAGGGTTCTCTATCCTTTTCAGAAGCTGAACCCCAGATGGCGGTTGTGGAGTCCATGGAGGTTGCTGATCGTGACCAAGGGACCCTGTGAGGATGGGAAAGGGGTAAGACGCACAAAGGAAGCAAGTGAGGGGCCAAGAAGGGTCTCTTCCAGGTCCAGAGACCCAGAGGATTCCCAGGACCAAGTGGGGATTGAAATCCCCGTTCTATAATCCCTAAATTGCCTTCTCTGTCTGTGACAACACAATTCCCCTCTTTCTGCAACTCTGCTGTTCAAACTATTGCAGAGCAGGCTGCAGGGCCTTTTAAACATCACAGAAGAACATAAGAGCATAAGACCAGCCTTGCCGGAACAGGCCACAGCCCGTTGGCCCCAGCATTCTGTCTCACACAGTGGTTCACCTTTTGCTTCAGGGTATTCCCAAGCAGATGTCTTCACCTGCTTAAGATTCCCTCCAAATGATATCCTGCCTCTCTCTCCAACCCGGAGGTTGGTCTTAGCTATTCATAATGATCACATCACAGTATTGTGAAATCAATTGTTAATCACTTTGGCCAACATGACCTCCACTCTTGTATGAAGTACCACCTTGGAGGTGATCATAAGTTATATCACAATCATGCAATGTCACTAGGACATTTTTCTTTTTTTTTTAAAAAAGAAAGAAATAGAGAGGCATAAAAATGAAAGAAATAATAGTTGGAGCCTCATATCTACTGGCGATTGGCTCCAAACCCATCCAAACTGTAGATTTCAGTATCTTTCTCTGTTTCACATAGTAAAAGGAAAAAATTCATACAATTTATTTTAGTTTTTTTTAAATATATTTTAATACAAATTTATAAAAAAACAGATAAACAGCAAAATAACATAAGGAAGAGAAAATAACACACAACAATATAACAGAAGTATAACAGATATAAGACAGAAAACGCAGTGCTACCCACCCACCCCTCGGGACTTAAACAAAATTACAACTTTCATATTATTGACCGACCCAATTCTCTCCAGAAATACATTGAGTCTTCTCCAGGTGTGTACCCTTTACCTTTTTGAAATACATATGCCACCAATTTATCCCATATTCCATTAAAGTCATTAGACTTGGTCAGCCCTTTCCTAATTTTAATTTCACAAGTCAATTTATCATTAATAGCTAGATTCCATAACTCTTTATACCATTCTTCCATTACTAATTGATTATTAGATTTCCAATATTTGGCAAAAATCAGTCTTGTGGCCGTAACCATTAAAATTACCAATTCCGCCTCCTCTTTCTTCAGTTGTGTATCTGCAACTATATTTAACAATACCAGCTGGGGGAACATTGGAATCTTTTCCCCTAATATTTCTTGCATTTCATTAAAGACCAAATTCCATTCAAATTTCCTTTTCTCACATGTCCACCACATATGTAAATATGTCCCTTTATCTTTTTTACATTTCCAACATATTGGAGATATTTATTTATTTATTATACTTAGCTTCACAGGTGTTATATACCATCTCAAATTCATTCATTCATTCATTCATTCATTCATTCATTCAAATATGAAGTCTCACAAGGCGTTTGCCCAAGTGGTTGGAAGCCCCCTAATACCCAGTGGAGAGATAATTTGCCTGTTGTTCTTTGGGATGACAAGTGCTCAAGAAAAGGTCACCTGTGCTTGGAGTGGTGGGAGTGCCTCCGTCCGTTGCTGTTTGTTTTCCGGTGTGCTTTGCCTTCTGTGGGAGGAGGAGGATCCTGCTAGAGGAAAACAAGAGAAGCAATGGATCTGATCACCCTCAGGATCTCAGATCTAGCCCAGCTGCCCACCGATCCCCATCCTAAGAACATATAAAGAGCCCTGCTGGATCAAGCCAAAGGCCCATCTAGTCCAGCTTCGTGTATCTCACAGTGGACCCACCAGATGCCTCTGGGAGCACACAAGACTAGATATCTGTCTCCTGATACCATCCCTCTGCATCTGACCCCTGAAGTACCCTGGTTTGAAGCCTGAAGATGACACATCTCCATCATGATTTGTAACCTGTGATGGATTTTTCCTCCAGGAATTTGTCCATTCCCCTTTTGAAGGTATTACAGAGATGAAGTGGAGAGGTTGACCAAGTCTTGCAGAATAAATAACTTGCACCTAAACATAAAGAAAACAAAGGAGCTTGTGGTGGATTTTAGGAGCCAGAAAACTGATATTCAATCACTGGTGATTGACGGGACTGGTGTGAAGAGGGTTAGAGGTTTTAGATTTTTGGGCATTGAGTTACAGGAGGATCTGTCCTGGAATGTCAACTCAAGGGGGCCTGCAAAGAAGGCTCAGCAGAGACTTTTTTTCTTGAGAAATTTAAGGAAAAACCATCTTCCACAAAAGCTGTTGCTGGCCTTCTATCATTGTGCGATTGAGAGTGTCCTTACCTACGGGTTATGTGTGTGGTTTGGAAGTTGTACCCACTGGGATAGGACAGTGTTGCACAGAATCATAAGAATTGCAGGCTGTTCACTCCCCACCCTAGAACAAATTTATACTACCAGCTGCCACTGTAAAGCATTAGATATATTAAGAGATCCATCACATCCTGGTCATCTCCTCTTCGAGATGCTGCCATCAGGGCACTGAGGGCAAGAACAAACCGTCTCAAAAACAGCTTCTTTTTTAGAGCAATATTGGCCTTAAACAGAAATTCTCGACTTTGAAGTCAGTTTATTTTATATGTCATATTTTTGTCATTTTATATGTCATATTATTATGTGTTGTACCTGTTTCTAAATCTATGTGGAATGTTTTAAATGAGTTGAATATAGCAACCATGAAATTTCATTGTTCCTGCAAGGTGGCAATGATAACAAAGATTCCTATTCCTATTCCTAAAATGAACCGGTTGGTCTGAGGAGGCCGGCCAGAGTTGGGGGAATCCTTCCTTTGCACAAAATCGAGCGTGCTTGGCACAAGAAGTGGAATATGTGCGGCGTGTGCTGGGCGCCAAATCTAGTCCCATGGCCTGGTTCACCTTTACCCTTCAAGCCTCCATACCTCTTGCGAGAGCGGGTTGGGGTCCCTCCCAAGGATCCTGAGGCATCAGTTTGGACTTGTAAGTCAGTGGCTGCTAGTACCTCCCTGCGACAGAAATAAATGCCATTAAAATTTGATAAAAACTCAATCCACATTCTCAGATCGTCTTTAATGTCACCAGAAATGTAGCACCTGTGATGAGGGCTATGGAGCCCTGCAATGCTGTCACATAGTCTGCGCAAGAATGCTCAGCCGGGCGCCACAACTCTACATGTGAAGATGAGGTGTTCGATAATCTGTTGTAACTCGTGCAGTGTAACTTTTCTGTGAGTCAACAGCACAACTAAGCGATTCCAGAAGTCTGCCAGCTTTTGTTGAGGCAGGCGGCAAGCCTGAATGACAGTGTCAAGTTCGCTGCCCAGGAATGTCAGCACAGTGGAGGGACCCTCTGTCTTGTCTTCGGCCAAAGGTAAACCCAACTCACCAGCCATGCTACGGAAAGAGGCCATAAGGGCTGCACACTAACCAGTGCCAGCAACTCCAGCAAATAAATAATCATCCAAATATTTATTATTTATTTATTTATTTAAATGCTTATATCCCGCTCCATCTTCCCAACGGGAACTCTGGGCGGCTAACAACGCAAAAGCTAAAAAAGGTAAAAGCTAAAAGATAGCAGGCCACCAGCAAGGGCAGCGGAGGGCAAGATGGCGGCAGACATTTAGGGATAGGAAAAAGAAGAAAATAGTGTATAATGTGTGAGTCCCCTGTCCGTTGATGGACTGCCCACTCAACAAATGAACTGAAACACTCAAATGCTGAACAAGAGATAGAGCAGCCAAACGGCATGGCTCTATCCATATAGAACTGGCCCTCAAACGCAAGCCCCAGCAACTCGCAGTCATCAGGATGTACCGGTAGGAATCGAAATGCTGAATTAATATTGCACTTCCCAATCTCAACCCCGACGCCGCAACTGCGGACCATCTTTATGGCAGAGTCAAATGATGTGTAGCAGATGCTACAAAGCTCCTGCAGTATCATATCATTCACAGACTCGCCAGCAGGGTGCGACAGGTGATGAATAAGGTGATACTCGCCTGCGGTCTTCTTGGGTACCACACCCAAGGGGGATACTCGAAATTGCGCAGAAGTTGGTTGACAAAAGGGACCAAGAACCCTGCCCGCTGACAGTTCAGCCACAATTTTATCTGTCACTATGGCTTCAAGGCCAATAACAGACTTAAGATTATTGTCTCTAAATGGCAGTCACTCTCCCATAAATGGGATGTGAAAGCCGTGCATAAATCCCTGCAGGACGTAATTCGCATCATCTCTTTTGGGGTAGCTACGTAGCTATGCCCTCAAAACTGGAACTCTAATTGGACTAGGACCCTTTTGGAAGCGGGGGCACAACTGGTGGGTTGTGTTTGCCGCTAGTGTCCTTGCCTCCATTACCGCCTGGTTTACCCGTTGGACATGTAGAGGCAGGGTGATTGGCCCAAAAGGTAGAGCAAATGTGGCAGAACTTACACTATCGGCGCTTTCAAAATCCCTTGCTGTTATAGTCAAAGCAGACCTGTCGGGGTTGAACTGACTGGCCCACAATATCTAGGGCAGTGCCGACAGCCCCGGTTCGAGGTATCATGTGTCCACTGTCAAATCTATCACCTATCAATGGGCGAGAGGCACTTATCACTCTGAGCCAAAGAGTACTATGGGGCAAGTCCCAGTGTAAGCTGGGGTCCTTGGCCAGGCGGTGACGAAAGCCTTCGTCATAGGACAGCCAGGCGGCACCCAGAAAGTCTAATTGTGCCCTGATGATAGTGTCCAAGTAATGAAATAAAACCGGCCCTTTCTCGGGATAGACCCAGGAAAGAATCCCAGCGTACATGACGAATGTATTCAGCCAATTATTCCAAGATTTCTCGGACTTTTATTTCCGGATTTGCTCTTTCTCTTTATCATCAAGCTTATCAAAAGCCTGGGAGTCGACTTCTCTATTAAGGAGGTTGAATATATCTACAAATTTGCCTGACACAATCTTTTCTATCATAGCCTCAGAGAGATGGTCACCCAAGGGGACTGACTCATCTCCCTTGAGTAAGTCAAAGACCCCTGGTTTGGACTTGACAGGCTCAGGCATCTTGTAGGCCTCTGCTACTGGCTGAGCACTTGCAGCTGGTGCATCAAGTTCAGGCGCAGCCGCGCCCACAGCCGGTACAGAAGGCGTATCCATCTGTGCAGAGGCTTCGACCACTCCCGGGGTCCGTACGATGGCAGGCTGCAAGGGGACTGCAGGGATGGCCCACCCCAACAAGCTGTGCTCGCCTTCCCCATGTGTGCTGTTGGCAGTGCCGGGCCAAGGCCACAGCACAAACCTAAGTGTGTTTACAGGTGCAATGTTGGACTCACCCAATATCGGTTTGTGGGTCAAAGTAGTTAGCTGTGGTCTCCTTGGAGCGGCGCTGGTGGATAAGTCGATGGGCTGATGCTGCTGTTCGCCTGTGCCAAGCTGAAGAGCCGGTGTCGGTGCAGGGTTCACCGTCTGAGTGGCAGACCCTCGCGTTGCCTCCTGTGCTGTCGACATGTCTTGAGCCGCTGTCTGGGCACCTGCAGAGGTCTGGCTGGATGACCCAGCCAAGGCCCCCTCAAGACAGGCAATATGGGACATCGTCAGGTACCCCATCAGTTTTAATTCAGCCCTGCGCTGTGCCTTAGTATCCCTTGTGGTTCCCGCCTCCCCGTATGAAGCCTCCGTTCCCTGTATCTTGGCATGCTCCCTTTCCAGACAGCCGAAAACTGCAGCCACTCCTCATCAGACGATGAGGAGAGTTCTGTGGCTGGCTGCGCCATATGTCTCTTCTTGGCAGTGGCCTTCCCTTTGCCCTTACTAGACCCTTTCTTGGATGGCATGATGGCAGAGGCCCGGGTTGGCTCACAACCTTAAGTTCAATTCAAGGCCCCATGGAAAAAACAGTCACCAACCAAATTCAAATGCAAGGACCAATGGACAAGTGACTACCCTGGATTGGGTTAATATGTAAGAGCTGGCCCTAAAAGGTTAAATGACATGGGGGGGAGTAATAAGGAACAATAGGCTCAAAAATGGCTGCCCCCTATAAGAGTGGGCTCCGCCACCATATAAAATGGCTGCCGGCTGTTGGGGATAATAGGAAAAAATTGCAGACAAAATGGTCGCCCACTGCGGTTAATGACTCAGTGGGACAAAATGGCCACCAGTGATGAAAATAAAAATTCTGGTATAAACGAGGCAATGGAAAGCAGACCAAATGGAAAAATATGCCCACAGGTGAATGACACACACCAGCCCGCTCCGAAATGCAGGAGCCTAAACTGTGATCGGTGCCCCCAATGAAGGGATCAGGCCAGATGGTCACCCACACCTGGGAGGGTAAATGCTGGCTAGGGAAGAAAATGGCTGCCCTTCCACCCACTGTGAGTTAGCAAGGATAAACCTCGTCCCCACTGTACCACGCTCCCAGGGAAAGAGGAACCTGGCTGACTGAGAAATTATATTTGGGCGCAGGGGCCTCGTGGGGTGCTCGATGCCCCAAGGGAACCCCCCCCTTGCCCCACATCCCTAATGCTCAGCACCACTCCTGTCCCTCATGGCCTGATATCCTTGGCTGTACAGTGTAACTTGTCTAGCTTCCTTTTTCCTTTTTTTGGGGGGTATTAAAAATTCTTTTTTGATATTTCGCTTCTGAAAAGTCAAAATTAAAAAAAAACTGGACAAAGTTTCTGAGAGAAACAAATGTTTTGTTGTGTGACAATTGTCACCTCAGGGTGTCTTGTATTCGGAACAGAAAGCGGGAACAAAAACTTACAAGGGAAAACCCTAGCCCAGCACCAGGTACAGGATTGTCGCGCTTAGCACCTGTTCCGGGGGCGAGGGCGAGTCAAATTTCAGTAGTTGCACGACGGATGTGAAGTAACATTTTTGTACCGTGTCTAAGCACAACACTAACAGAGTCAAAACGGACTTGAAGTACCTGCCTTAGTTACATCCCTGTTCAGACCATAGAACACTGGGAGTCATACTGTTTTGCGTTGACTCTTGTTTGCTTAAATTTTAGGCTTCAGGTATTTTGTGCATGCATGCATAATAGAAATAGCTTATGCAAACTTAGGCATTGGGGTGGGGTGGGGACCATTTTTGTGTGTGTGGAAAATCAGAAAAAGGCAAAGATTAAAGAAGTGCAGAGTCTGACAACCCTTCTCTTCTCCTTTTTGAAAAAAACAACAACCACATAAAATATTTTGTTTTCAACAGCTTTCCGCTTAAACCTGGCTTTGGGTTCTGTTTTAGAAACAATTCTACACTTGTCTCTCATGGCACTGGGAATGTTGATTCCAGGGTACTAGCTATATAGCTTTCTGCTCCACAGAGACTAATCTTTAGGGAAATGGTAAAGTTTACTTCAGTGGGAAAGATCTGGACCGTGATTTGATGGGCATTTCCAAACCAGCTGAAATTTGCAGCAAGGCAGAGGAGGGAGCAAGCAAGCAAACATGGTGTTTTGTTTAGTGCCTATAATAAAAGTGTCTATTTTAATAAAAATCAATGAAGGCTTAAAATACACAATAAACACCACTCTATTAATAATACATGCTCCACATTAAATCAGGAGTTTGCCATTCACTCGGGCCGCTGTGTACGTCCCGCCTTTTCTGGCTCAACCGTGCTTCCAGCCGAGAATGAAAACAGCCGAAAACAGCTGTCACAGGGAATAAAATTAATACAGTCACACTGCAAATAAAAGGTGGCTGAATCTTTGAGTCGGTGCCGAGGCAAAGCCTCTTTCGGTGGCCCCTAATTATATTTCTTACGCCGTTCTTACAAGGCTGAAGGATGAAGCAACCTCCCCCAATCTCTAGGAAATATTTTCCTTTATTCTTTTGCCTCAGTTTTTCATCAGAGAGGCCTTTTAAACCAAACTGCTTGTTATACGAGGGTTCACTGTATTTGGTCTCTTGACCACAGATGACATTAGGAAAATATAACTGACTGGCTATGTGCAGTTGCTAGGAGTTCAAAATATATCTCAAGAGCTGTACAAATTTCCCATAGGAATGCATTTGTGGACAGATGGTCTAGTGGGTGGGGTTAAGAGATCCTCCCCCAATCTCTGGAAATATTTTGCTTGATTTTTGTTAAACCAAACCACCCAAAATAAAATAAAATATAGGAAAATATAACTGTACCCATTATTAGAGATCAAAATAAACACATAGAGTGTGGAGAGATGGTGATTCAGGCAGGTTTTGTGTTTTGACCCAAAATAAAATAAAATATAAAGATGAAAACATGCATTAGTGTTGGAAACACATTAATCAGACAGTTTTTGTGGTTTTTGTGTTTGAGAAATCAGCCCAAAAATAGAGATGAAAACATGCTAGTGTTGGAGAGAGGTGATTCAGGCAGGCTTTTGTGTTCGAGAAATCTATTCTCAAAAGAATCTCATCCTCTTAATTCCTGGAGGTCCAGGACAAAATGAAACAGGAAGAAATTGGAATTTATACCTGCCATGACTTTTCCCGATACTCACTTTAAAATCAGCCAGCCAGCAGACTGTAAGGTGCACTGCTCAACTGTGTGAATTGTTCAGATCATAGCTTTTGTACCAAAATGGCCAATTTTGCATGAAACGTGTGCAGCACATGATTCTTGCCGATAAGAGAGTGCCTGAAAGACCTTTGCCATTCCTGAAAAGCAGACACTGATGAAAGCAGATGGGTTTTTATTTTATCAATTGGTATAAAAATGTGCAGGCCATGTTGTATCTACAATTGCAAGACCAGGAAAGACCAAGAGCAGAACTGGAATACAGGAAAGGTGTGAGAAGATGATCCATGTGGTTCTTGGGTCTGCTGTCCAGGTGTCGCTCACTGGGAATAGGCATTTGTCCTTTGTAATATTTTCACTTTCATCAAATGTGATCACCTTTACTAGCTGGGCTGCAGTCTTTCCCATGGGAAACCTTTGCTCCATAAAAGAGGACTGTGTACAACTCAGCTAGGGACTTTTCTGTGGCTGCCCCTTGCTTTATGGAATCACTCACCTTTGAAAAAGCTTCCTGCACATTTTCTTCTAGGTAAACCCTCAAGATTTTGTTTTTAATGGGTTACATTCAAGGAGGACAGGAGATTTGCTGTTTCTGTTGCTACTGGTTCAAGGCAAAGCAAAGTGTTCTGCTTATGTACCGCCCAATACCACTTCAAGTAGTCTCTGGGCGGTTTACAGTTTGAATTATAGTATGCAGGCTACACATCCCCCCCCCCGCAAGCTGGGTACTCATTTTACCGACCTGGGGAGGATGGAAGTCTGAGTGAACCTTGAGCCTGCTACCTGGGACTGAACCCCAGGTTGTGAGCACAGTTTTACCAGCAGTACAGGCATTTAACCACTGCACCACGAGGCTTCAGTTTGCTGAGTAAGATGCATCTCAAAATGCAAAGCTTGAAGCAACAAAGTGCATAATGGCAAAAGAGATCACCCTTCATGCTGTGGCTTCCATTCATCATGCCCTTCTCTCAAATTGACAAGTGTAAAACATGATAGTTACTCTGTCCCTGCAGACTGGATGTGTCTCCATCTGTCTCTAATGGCTACTTTAGGGCTGGGCTGCATTCTTCTTAATCCAGAGTCTTGCTGAAACTTCTAGTGGGTTTCAAATCAGGCTGGAAAACTTTTGTTGACTTTTTAGCCAGAATGGCTGAATCAGAATTTGGGACATTGTTTCTTAAAACAAACAAAACTGACCAAACTGAACTGGTTCATGTTACAATTCCAAGGCCCCCAAAGATGTTACCACTGCAGATTTTTTTAAAAAAAAAACTATTTTCTTTTTTTTACCTGAAATTACTGCATTTTTCCATGTATAAGACTACATTTTTACTTGAATTGTTAGACTAAAAAAAATTAGGGTCGTCTTATACACAAAAGCAAGCCAACGAGAGAAACACACAGTAGCAGAGAAGCTGTTATTTCGGGCTGAAAATTGGGGGTCGTCTTATACATGGGGGCATCTTATAGACAGAAACAATATGGTAACCAAGCAGTTAATTGGTGAGATGAAGTGGAATCAAAGCAAGCCTTTCATGGTATAAACAAACACACATAGGTAGTGAAGCCACATGAAGCAGTCACTTTGGAAAAGTTAATTTTAAGTCTAGAGATCTTAGAATTCCCTCAGCCAGCCTGGATCAAATATGTGTGACCCTGGTTGGAGTATTCTGGAAAATATATTTGGGAAAAAATGAGTAAGTTCTTCCAGTTTTTATGCACAATTTACTCCAGCTCCGCCAGAAAAGAAGCTACGGTATGTTTCCCTCTGTTACTTAATTGAGCATCATTGGGAGGTAGCAGCTAACTAATTATTTGTATCCAGTGATTCCCAAGGTCATCTATAGATTGATGATGATTAGCCATCATCTGCTCCAATTGAGAGGCAAAGTGAGAAAACTATTGAAGTGGAGTCTGCAGAACAGTGGATTTAGACTCATGGTGAAAATTTATAATTCATGGTGTGAAGGGGGAAATTGCTAGGCAGTCAAATAGTTGTGTACACTTGTACAAATAAATGCCTTATTCGCCTTGGCTGTGTTATCCAACATCTTTTTATTTGATTTTTCTAAAGCTCTCCACACTGGTCCCTCCTTTTCACCACCTTCAAGTTTTTACGGCTCACCTCTCCATAACCTGATGGCATCTGCAACTCTGTCTAGGAATGGTGACTCACAGCTGATAGATGTCCTGAGAAATGGATAGGGCTGGCAATTCATTTTCCCTTGAATAATCTTCCAAACCCAAAATCTACCCTTCCTGATTTCTACTGCGAAAGGTGATCTGCAAAAGCCATCCATCTCTTCTTTTTGATTCCTCTTAAAACCTTTATGTTTTCAAATGTACTCTGATTATGAGTTGACAATACTGGGAAGATCAATACTAGATTCTGGCAAGAAGGACCCAAGACAAATAAAACCCCTGTTTTTGTAATATGAATGTCATTGTAAAATGATTATGGCCTCAGTGAGTTCTCTTGTGCTCTCTCTCTCTCTCTCTCTCTCTCTCTCTCTCTCTCTCTGCCCTGCCATTCTGAGCTCCCTGATTTCCACACGAGGTTATTGCTTATGCCTTGAGTTATCTTTAGAGTCTTTATACTTCTACCTATTGTGGTGGCTTTATCGCTCTTTAGGGTGCCTGTATATTTTTTTCACCTGGCTCCTCACCAAGGAGCATCTGATACACAAGGGCCATTTAAAATGTGCTTGTTGTTAAAAAAGGAAAACACAAGGAATCATTAGAAATTCTCTCTCTCTCTCTCTCTTTGTTTGTTTGTGTTTTGTGTGTGTATTTGTGATCTACCTAGCAAGTAGCAGGCAGATGGCCATAGACGTGTACACAGATTACAGATGGGCACGAACTAGAAAATAACGAATTGGGATGATTCACAGATCGTGAGTAAATCCATCGCATGTTAGGTCCTCCCCTTTCTCTGCTGTCTCCAGCTTTTCTGAGCATTATTGTATTTCTGTGTGAGGCTTTTCTTCTTGTGATGTGCCCCAGATACAAAAGATCCACTCCCCAAACGCTTATGCACAAAGCAAAGCAAAACAAAACACAACTTTTGGAAACCTTTCAGGTACTTTATGACTTTTAGAAAATAGATTAATGAAAACCATTCTGTTTACTCTTCCAAGCACAAGCTAAACCTTGCAGTAACAAACACAATGTATGAGATAATCATCCCCTACAAGCTGAAATGGAAATATTTGCATTTTTGGACAATAGTTTGCAGAATGCATAAACCAATGGCTGTGCAATGGGAGATATAGTAAGAAAAAAAGTTTCCCCAACTTGTGACCCCCACAAACAGTAATTTTATTGCAATGAGACTGGCAAATTGCCATAAAGACAAAACAGAGCATTGGAATCCCAAGTTCTTTCAAGAATACAGTGCTACCTCTGATAACGACTGCCTGGGATAACGAATTTTTCGTAACAATTGCAAATTTCTGGGCATAGGACTGCCTCTGATAACAAATTTTCCCTATGGGCTGACTTGGATAACAAATCACAATTTCTAGGTATAGGTCTGCCTTGGATAATGAAGTTTCCTATGGGCTGCCTCGGATAACGAATTTTCCCTATGGACTGCCTCAGATAACGAATTTCAAGCATGCATCAGTAAAAAAGAGTTATCCCGGGTGGCACTACATCTGTACCTTTAAAGTGCACTTTATAAAGAGTTTTGAGCAAAAAACAGGTGTCTGTGCCTTTTTCCTAGGCTCCGGAACGGATTAATCAGTTTCCTATTCATTCCTATTGAAAACCACATTTCAGATAAAGGCGTGTTTTGGATAATGACTAACCTCAGAGAACGAATTAAAGTCGTTATCCGAGGTACCACTGTATAGGCTTTTTATTGCAATAATTGAATCAATGCATTGATGGTGCTTCTCTAAGAGAGAAGGACACTTTCTAAGGTAAAACAGAACACCTTTATACTTTGTCAGACACGTAAAGACACGTAAGCATTTCCTTAAGAAACATGTGCACAACATGTATATTATCTGAAATTAGAAAACAGTTACTTCATTTTTTACACAAGTTACATATTCTCTAATATAAACCTGCTGTAGGGCAAGTGATTTCCAGTTACTTTGTCAAAGAAAATTCCACAATATCCTTGCTAATGTGAAAGATCTTACAGAGGAAACATTGTTCCTCTTAGTGTTAACCACAGTACAATGTGTGTGTGTGTGTGGATGTGCAGGTGTGGGTGTGGGTTAAGAAATAGCCTTTCTGCTCCTGCTTCCCAGAAGTCTTGAAATGTGTTAACATTTTGAAACGAATTTACAGTTCTTTAATGATGAATGATAGAAATTAATTTTCAATACGCAAGTTTACAATTTAAAACTCAGATAAATTCTTTTCACCCACTCAGATGTTTTAAAAACCAACAAAAGGAATATCTTAATATTAAAAGGAGGCAAGTGGCCAGCTGAGCAAAATGGAAGGGAAAACAACCCTTTTGCAGAGACTTGGATCAAGTTAAAATCCTTAATTTGTAATTATCAAGAACTGGCGAGAAATTCCATCTCTCATTTTGTTCTCCCTCAAGCTTTTAATCAGTTCTACTTCAGTTACAAGACCTTCAAGGGACATGGAGTCAAATCAAACTTGAACTCTGATCTAAAGGCTTAGCATAGTATATTATAGTAATGGCATCCTTCAGTCTCTAGACAGTATGTTATCGTATAGAAGTCCTAAAACAACATCTAAAAAGGTAAAGGTAAAGGTTTCCCCTGCACATGCGTGCTAGTCATGTCCAACTCTAGGGGCTCTGTTCATCTCCATTTTAAAGCCAAAGAGCCAATGTTGTGCACATCCATGGCCCTGTGGCCAGCATGGCTGAATGCCTTTCTGCGCATGGAACACTGCAACATCTAGTGTGGTTAAAAAGGCCAATTCGAGAGTGACAATCCCTTCCACATTGAGGACAAACACAGTCAGTCCCTTGCCCAGACCCCAGTTTTCACTGTTTCTGGGGCTGTCATTTTCCTGCACAATCACACCAATGAAATAAATAAGATCTCCCCCCAACTTATTTTTTAAAAAATATTTCTGCAATTTACACCTTGCTCTTTAGCAAAAAGAATCAATCAAACAAAAAGGGTTCTCGGGGTATATTGCAAGGATTGCAAAGGTACATGGCTCATTGTTGTAGTAAGACCATAAGCAAGTGTTCTGCTTATATACCGCCCCATACCACTTCAAGTAGTCTCTGGGCGGTTTACATTTTTTAAACAGAATGCATTTATGCATTAGCCCCCCGCAAGCTGGGTACTCATTTTACCAACCTCAGAAGGATGGAAGGCTGAGTCAACCAGGTTGTGAGCACAGTTTTAGCTGCAGTAACAGGCATTTAAACACTGCGCCACAGGGCTTCTAGTAAGACCATATTAACTTTTTGGGTGTGTGTGTGTGTTACTCTCTCGTTTATGTTGTTATTGTAACTTACGAGGCATCATGTCAGAACCACCATATAGTCACCCTATAAGAGCTTTCAAGGGAAGCTAGATCTCTAGGGAGTGGATTTACCAGTTTTACTCCTCCAGTGAGTTTCCAATGCTGAGTGGGGATTTGAATCCAGGTTTCCTTTCTCTCTCTCTATGCTGCTAATTCATTGTTATCCTGTGATATCCCTTTATTTTGTACTGAAAATGAAGGCCGTACATATAAACATGTAACTTAAAGGTGGATGTTGCTGTTACTCGAACCGACTAAAGAAAAATTGGGTCTGATTTGTCGTTGTCATTCCTGGCATCGCAGCGATCGCGCGATGCCAAGCGGCACAGAAAAAAAGTTTTAAACTAAAAAAAAAAACCCTGATTCCTGGCCAAAAAAGCAGGCGAAAATATGCCTGCCTGAGGGTACCTACCAGAGGGGTGGTTTCTGGGGGGGGGGTCCCCACTCCAGCCCTCCCCCCTCCCCGTCCTGGGCTGCTGGTACCAGGCTGGGAGGGGGCATCCTCGGTGGCGTCTCCATTTACTATGCGGTGCAGGGGGATCCAAAATGGCGACCGCAATATTTTTTTTAAATCATGGTCCAAAAACCCACCAAAGCACCACAAAAACATGCGAAAATTAGCTATTTTATATGCCTGATTTTTTATAGTAGCAGCAGTGGGTTTTTCTTGCAACAAAACTTCTCCATTGATTTTATTTTATTTTATTTTTATTTTAATTTTTTTACACATGTGCAATGATGGGCTGGCCATGGGATGGGACCATGCAAATTTTTGGACCCATTCCACCAATCGCATGGCCAGGTTTTGACTGACACTTCTGGATGTGCCAGAGGGTATAAAAAGGCGAGGCACTCCGAGAACACTCGCAGTCCGGGTTTGGATGTGGGTGTGGAGAGAGGGCTGTAGCTGGCTGCTGTGCTAGACTAGTTTCGATTTTGCGGAGGAGCCTTTAGATTTCAGTTAGGCAGGCAGGGAGGGAATAATTGAGTCAATTGAATTTTTAGGAAATATTTCATTCCCTGTCTGCTGTGGGGAATAGCAATGCAGTTTATTCCTTTATGTTCCTGCAGTTTGTCAGGAGGATTTTTTTTCTGATATTGGTTTAGGTTTGACTGGGGGGGGGGGGAGGTGTGGATTTATTTTAAATATATATATTGAATATACTACTATTCCACCATAATTATTTTCTATTTTACAAAGTTCATTTTCATTTCATTGCTAGAAGTTTTTTTTATTCTCTCCTCTCCTTTTTGTGAGAGAGAGAAGATTTATTTCATTTAGTGCCACTGCTTCAAGTTCAAAGGGGAGGTTTTTTGGAGGCGAGGTGTGGATTTATTTTAAAAATATATTGAATATACTACCATTTATTTTCTATTTTCAAAAGTTCATTTTCATTTGCTTGGTGGCTGGCAACAAGTTCCTTTACCCTGCCTCCAGCACAGTGCTGTGGATTCTGGGAATAGCAAGCCTAGCAGTTTTCTTTAATCTCTCCTCTCCTTTTTGTGTGTGAGAGAGGATTTATTTCATTTAGTGCTTCAAGTTGAAAGGGAAGGTTTTTGGGAGGCGAGGTGTGGATTTATTTTAAAAATATACTAGCCTAGTATATTTTAGATTTCCCCAACCAGTGCACTCAAACACATTTGTTGGCATTGGCAAGCCAAGGGCACCTCTGAGGGAGAATATTATTTTACATTTTAGAAATACATTACAATATTATTTGTGTACTTTACTTTTACTTACATTGTTTGTTTGCTAAACTTTTGTGAGGACACTGCAGTTAAACAACACAGGCCCATTCTGATATCAGACAGCCACCTTATTAACAGACTTGGGGTTCCATCCATCCTACTCCGACACTGTTTACTTTGTTTGTTTATCATTGTGCAATACATTAATTTACAAGCCACACCTTTTGCGTGTGAATTGCCCTCTGAGTCTGAGATCTGCCTTTCTAACAGACTTGGGGTTCCAGCTTCAGTTTAATTTTGTTTACTTTTTGTTTACTTTACAACACACTTACACAAACATATTACTGCTGTTCATTTATTTACAAGGCACACTGTGCCAGGCTTTGCTCACAGGCGTGTACAACAAACTACTCCTGTACTAGTAGTGTGGGCTTTGCTCACAGTGTCATTTATTTACAAGGAACACCCTTGGTGGGTGCCAGCTCAAGTTTACTTTGCTCACAGCGCACAACACAGTCCTACTCCTGTAGCAGTGTAGTGTGCTTGCTTGTTCATTTATTTACAACAAGTTACAAGGCACACCCTTGGTGGGTGCCAGCGCAAGTTTACTTTGCTCACAGTGTACAACACAGTCCTACTCCTGTAGCAGTGTGTAGTGTGCTTGCTCGTTCATTTATTTACAACAAGTTACAAGGCACACCCTTGGTGGGTGCCAGCGCAAGTTTACTTTGCTCACAGTGTACAACACAGTCCTACTCCTGTAGCAGTGTAGTGTGCTTGCTCGTTCATTTATTTACAACAAGTTACAAGGCACACCCTTGGTGGGTGCCAGCGCAAGTTTACTTTGCTCACAGTGTACAACACAGTCCTACTCCTGTAGCAGTGTAGTGTGCTTGCTCGTTCATTTATTTACAACAAGTTACAAGGCACACCCTTGGTGGGTGCCAGCGCAAGTTTACTTTGCTCACAGTGTACAACACAGTCCTACTCCTGTAGCAGTGTGTAGTGTGATTGAGTTCATTTATTTACAACAAGTTACAAGGCACACCCTTGGTGGGTGCCAGCGCAAGTTTACTTTGCTCACAGTGTACAACACAGTCCTACTCCTGTAGCAGTGTAGTGTGCTTGCTCCTTCTTTTATTTACAACAAGTTACAAGGCACACCCTTGGTGGGTGCCAGCGCAAGTTTACTTTGCTCACAGTGTACAACACAGTCCTACTCCTGTAGCAGTGTAGTGTGCTTGCTCGTTCATTTATTTACAACAAGTTACAAGGCACACCCTTGGTGGGTGCCAGCGCAAGTTTACTTTGCTCACAGTGTACAACACAGTCCTACTCCTGTAGCAGTGTGTAGTGTGCTTGCTCATTCATTTATTTACAACAAGTTACAAGGCACACCCTTGGTGGGTGCCAGTGCAAGTTTACTTTGCTCACTTGTCCTACTGTAGAACACAGTGCCATTATTTCTAATACTTTGAGAAATGAAAAAAATAAGGAGGGGTGGCACAGCCAGAGGGAAGGGGAGGGGGACCCCCACTAAGATAAATCGGGCCGCATTTCAGAAGGAAGGCACAGGAAGTAGTGCAGATAGTAGTCCCTCACCAAGCAGCTCCACAACCAGTACCGTACCATCCTCTGTCACTGAGGGAAGCATGGATGAGGCGATAAAAATCCCTTCAGCGATACTTCACTCTGACCTCCTTTATCAGGAAGAAAACGAGGACTTGGAGTCGGAAATGGCATCAGAATCAGAAATGGGCACTTTGAATCTAGAGGTTCCAGATTCTGAGGACCTGATGTCAGGAACTGACGAAAGGCAGGCTTCAGACAGTGATGGAAGGAGCAGCCCTCCTTCCTCCCAGAGTACCGCCAGTGACAGCAGTAGTACTCTACTTTCCAGGCAGGGCACAGGCCACACCACCACCACAGCAGCGGCAGCAGGCAATACCAGAGGGGCCGGTACTTTCACTAAGCCATGCGGGTGTCTCTGGGAGCATTTTGATAACAGCCCGCAAGACGCAAGGATGGCGGTGTGCAAGAAATGCGGGGTGGTGGTGCGCAGGGGGAATGACCCCAAACACCTCTGCTCAAGTGGGTTGCGCAGCCACCTGATGCGAAAGCACCCTGGGACTCTGCCTGGAACCCTGTCAGGCCCTGATTCCTCAGGGAGAAAGAGAGTGGAAGAAGGGTTAGGGAAAGAAAAACACAGCTCCGCTAGTGCTGAGAGTGGGAAGAGGCAGGCCACTCTGCAGGAAGTGGCGCCGTTGTGTGGGAGTTTTGTCAGCCAGCGAAATAGGGCTAAGGCACAGGAGAACACCACTCGCGTGGTGGGTGAAATGGTGGCCACGAACGGGTTGCCCCTCTCCTTTGTGGAGTCATCAGGCTTCAGGCACCTGATGAAGCACGTGGCTCCATGGTACGAGCCTCCATCCCGGTGTACCTTCAGCAGGCGGGTGATTCCCTCCCTTTATGAGTCCGTCAGGAACATGATCCGGGCCCTGCTGCAGGCGGCCAGAGGAAGGAAGATCCACTTCACTTCCGACCTCTGGACCGGTGGGCACCACGGATACCTCTCTCTGACGGCTCATTGGTGGCAACCCAAGGAGGTCCTGGAGCCCAGGACATCCCAAGAACAGCTGCAGGGGGAGCCACAAGGCAGCACCCCAAGAGGGTATAGGGTGGTGCTTCTCCAGGCACAAAGCATGGAGGACAACGCCACAGGGTTCAACATTTCAGAGGTCCTCAAGACAGCAATGCGAGAGTGGGAATTGGGGACTGAGGGGCAGGTCAATCTTGGATTCATGGTTACTGACGCAGGCTAACATGACCAATGCAGTTGAAAGGGCAGGGTTGCAGGGCATCGTGTGCGCAGCACACGAACTGCATCTGGTGGTGGTCAATGCCATTGGGGTGGGAGCACCGAAGGACTCCTGGGGTGAGGGG
The DNA here is from genome assembly GCA_029282475.1 of Phrynocephalus forsythii. Taxonomy (NCBI): domain Eukaryota; kingdom Metazoa; phylum Chordata; class Lepidosauria; order Squamata; family Agamidae; genus Phrynocephalus; species Phrynocephalus forsythii. The sequence continues at coordinate 8,476,241 of JAPFRF010000014.1, read as the reverse complement.
ACCCTGGAGACCAAGGCCTTGCTGGACAAGTGCCGGAAAATCGTCGGGCACTTCTCTCGCAGCGTCAAGGCATCCAGGATGATGCATGATAGGCAGGCAGAAACGGGCTGACCAGAGCACGTCCTGATCCAGGACGTGACCACCCGGTGGAACTCCACCTACGAAATGGTCAAGCACCTGGTGGAGCAGAAGGAAGTGGTGGAATATGTCATGTCAAACACCCCACTCCTGCATGAGGGGAGGGAGATGGACATTGGTGCTACCGAGTGGCTCACCCTCTCCCAGATGGTGGGTATCCTGCAGCCTTTTGAGGAGACCACCTACATGCTCAGCAGCTACAACGCCAGCCTGGGCCACATACTCCCCCTGGTCAATGCCCTTCTCCAACGCCTAGAGGCTACAGATGGGCACGACTTAGCGGTATTCCCATTTCTGTTTCCTTTACTCGTATCCGTTACTCTACGGAAACGGTAACGGGAATTACTCCGCCAGAATTCGAGCTCGAACCGATGAACGAACAATTTGGTCTGATTTGTCGTGCTCGTTACTTGCATCGCGGCGATCGCGCAATGCCAAGCGGCACAGAAAAAAAGTTTTTAAAAGTTAAAAATAAAACCCGATTCCCGGCCCTAAAAGTAGGCGAAAACTGTCTGAGGGCACCTACCAGGCCAGAAGGGTGTTTTATTTGGGGGGGGGTTCCCCGCCCCCCTCTCCTTGGCAATTGCTACTGCTGCGCTGCTGGTACCAGGCTGGGAGGGCGCATCCATTTGCCATGCAGTGCGGGGGATCCAAAATGGCGACCGCAATATTTTTTTTGAAATCGTTGCCCAAAACCCCACCAAAGCACCACAGAAACATGCGAAAATTAGCTATTTTAAATGCTTGAATATTTACAGTAGCAGCAGTGGGTTTTTCTTGCAAAAAAGTCTCCTTTGATTTTATTTTATTTTATTTTATTTTATTACACCTGCGCATTCGCCATGATGGGCTCGCCCATGGGAGTGGACCATGCAAAGTTTTGGAGCCATTCCACCAATCGCATGGCCAGGTTTTGCTGACTGTACCAGGCTGGGAGGGCGCATCCATTTGCCATGCAGTGCGGGGGATCCAAAATGGCGACCGCAATATTTTTTTGAAATCGTTGCCCAAAACCCCACCAAAGCACCACAGAAACATGCGAAAATTAGCTATTTTAAATGCTTGAATTTTTACAGTAGCAGCAGTGGGTTTTTCTTGCAAAAAAAAAAGTCTCCGTTGATTTTATTTTATTTTATTTTATTTTATTTTATTTTATTTTATTTTATTTTTTTTTTTAACCTGCACATTTGCAATGATGGGCTCGCCCATGGGAGTGGACCATGCAAATTTTCCACCAATCGCATGGCCACTTGGCCAGGTTGACCACAGAGACTTCTGGGATGTGCCAATCGGGCATAAACAGCCCACTAATCGTAGCCCAAACCCAAACCCTAAGCCTAAGCCTAACCCATACGCCAGTACACTGTCCTTCTAAGTGGGTCAGAGAGGCACCCAGAGGTGCACCCCAATACTCACCCTAACCTCACCCGTAACTAGCCTAACCCTAGCCCTTGCCCTAACCCGTCTTAACCCTAAGCCAGATCTACTTGCATTGCACTACATGCAAGCACGTGAGACACAGCGGGTGCAAAGAGTCTGCCAGTCCGTCACTTGTGGCTCTGGCTGACTCCTGCAGCTCCCTCCAGGAGCCCGCTACCCCCCCAAACCAGTACTAATGACAACGAAAAAACAAAAAAACGAACCGACTAATTTTTGCGAAATTTCACGAAAAACGGAAACGAGCCGAAACGGACTGCCTCTGACACACGACAACTCGAAAACGTCATTTTCCCTAGTTGTGCCCATCTCTACTAGAGGCCACTATCTGGGAAAAAGCCAATCTTCTTCCAAAGAGCAGGGCCTTGGCAGACAGGCTGCTGACTGGCGTGGATACCCGCCTTGGCCCACTAAGGAGGGAAAAGGTGTACCAGATGGCATGCCTGTGCAACCTTCGCGTCAAGGGTTCCCTGGCGGCCAGCGCTGCTGACCTGAACTCCTGGAAGATGGAGCTATGCCGTCAAGTCAGGGCTCTCTCCAATCAGGGCCAGGCATTTCCAAGGGCGCACGGAAGCCAGAGCGATGCAGAAGAGGAATCCTTGCAAGGATCCTCGTCCTTCTGTACTCCAGGAGTATACACCCAGAGGCCAGGTTCCATGCCAGCAGCCAACTACTTGGCCTCTGCCCTAGCCATGGCAGTCTCCTCCGCAGTGGAGGCAAGGGAGGAAGAAGAACCAGACCCCGCTCTGACCATGGTGAAGGAGTACATGGCCGAGCCCCTCCAACCCCTCACCTTGGACCTACTCCACTACTGGGCCAGAAAGGCAGACCTCTGGCCCGCTCTTTCGACTCTGGCGTTGGACCTCTTGTCCATCCCACCCACCAGTGTCCAGAGTGAGCATGTCTTCTCCCACATGGGAGATGTCCTGAGGCCGCGCCGCTCTCGCCTGGACCTGGAGACCGTGGAAAGGTTGACTTTCATCCGCTTCAACCTTTCCACGTTGGGATTACCCCAACACTCCAAGACCTAAGTCCCAAGTCGTTCTGCCATGGGTTCCTTAAACGGCCCTCCCTTGCCCTAACATCAACTACCAGGGCAACATTTATGCCGGTCCGCCTGCCTGTCTGCCTACAAGCCTGCCTGCCTGCCTACAAGGCTACCTGCCTGGCTGGCCCTGTGACTACCTGCCTAGTGCCTAAATGCCTGCTTGCCTGTCTGTCTGCCTGCCTGCCTGCCTGCCTGTATTCACACACACACAATTGGAAGGGTCTGTATTGGCCCAATTTTTGCAGCCCTTGCCTGGGTCCAAACCAGCAAGGACCATTCTCAAAGTTTCATTTGGAGGGGTCTGTATTGGCCCAATTTTTGCAGCCCTTGCCTGGGTCCAAACCAGCAAGGACCATTCTCAAAGTGTCATTTGAAAGGGTCTGTATCTGTAATCTGTATTGGCCCAATGTTTCCCCGTTGGCCATGGCTGGTCTGAGTGAGACCCTAAAACCTGCCTTCCTTGGTGCTTCCCTCCCTTCCCTGGGGTTTAGGCACCAATCTGCTTACAAAGTGGTCAGGAAGCACTTTACAACAACCTACCTCAAAGACTGAGTAGCAGGGGGTTAGCTCTCCTAGTCCTCCTTCCTTACAGCCTTAAAGAAATAGCCCAGATCTCCTGCTTCCACTCTTTCTCCTTGGTTGACAAAACCCGGTCTCGGTCTGGCGATAGAAACTCTGCCTCCCAAGGCAGAAACAATCCTTCCTTCTGGCACTTTGGCTTTGTGCCTTCCCAATCCCTAGCCTGGGTGGCTGGTATCCTGCAAGCCTGCCTAGCCTACATACCTGTAAACCGGACTGCCTGCTTCCCTGCCTGCCCGCCCCTCTGCCAACCTGCCTTCCTGTCAGACTCCCAGCTTTGAGCATGCCTTCCAGCTGCTTCTCATTCAACCTCCTCTAGTCTGGCCTTCTGGCCTCCCCTACTTTGTCCTCTGGGCTGGTTTGTGACCCACTAAGAAGGACTCTGGGTTTGTGGTCTGGTCTCCTTTAGAGGTGGTGGTGGTGAATGATCACCCGAGAGGGGAACTCAATCAGGAATATTGGGAAGGGGGTTAGGGTTAGGTAAGGGGGATGCTATGGCCTCCGCCACTCTGTCCTCTGGGCTGCAGAACACTGTGACTCACTAAAAAGGACTGGAGTGGAATGTACTTGTCAGCAGATTTAAGGGGGCAGCAAATATAATAATAATAATATATACTTGTGCCTGACACAAAGCAGTGCAGCAGTAACGTAGATAAAATGTTAGTATTGATATAAAGGGTTTGCAGAGTTAGTCTAATAGAAAGACAATAACAATGAATAGAGTAAAAACTCATATATTCATATATACATTAAAATATACACAGTATAACAACCAAGCATTATATACAATATAGCAAACAGACAAACAGAGTGTGGGGTGAACTGTTCTCACCATAACAGTCCCCAAATTACAAATGACAAGCTAGTGCCTTTTATACATATTCAGCACTCATAAGATCTGATGCAATCACTAATTAACAATCTGATGCAATCTGATCTATCCATTACAAACCATGATGTTACAATCAGTTCCACCTGCACTTCACCACTTAACATGCCTGTGATTACTAGTCTCTAACACTTGTGGATTAACATCATGACACTGCAGAATCTAACTGCCTCCATTTTACAATTCTCTTTTACACATTCTGTTAAATATACATAACATATGTTTTATCAACTTTTACATATGTTGACACCCCTCCTATATTTAACAGATTTCAACTCCTAGCCTTTTCTTAAAACATACATGTTTATCTTTACACAAAGACTTTGTAAATATGTCAGCATAATTATCAACACTTGTACAATATTCCAATACAATCAAATGTTGTTCTATGCAGTCTTTCACATTCTGGTAACGGATCCCAATGTGCTTGCTTCTGGATCCAACTTTCTGATTCTGTGTTAATTGGATACACGAAAAAGAATCATTATATACTTTGACTGGTAGTTTTACATTTACATTCACATCCTTTAACAACTGTACTACCCAGGTCAACTCACAACACAAATCACTCACAGCCCCATACTCAGCTTCTGTAGAAGAACACGAAATGTACCTTTGTCTTCGGGCTTTCCAGATAATTAGTGAGTTACTTAAAAATATGGCATATCCAGACATTGACCTCCTTTCTGGAATTTGAACCCCAGTCAGCATCTGCATAGCTAATTAAATCAAGATTATCACATATGGATACTTTTAACTTTTCATGCATTGTTCCCTTAAGATATTTCAAAACATGCTTTATACCTTTCTAATGCTTCATCAACAAATGCTATCAATATCAAAAAACCTTTTTGTGTACAAGCAACCTATTTCTCTTGCAAAATGTCCTTTGCTTTCTGGCGCCATCCACTGGTGCATCTACTTGCCGTTCCTTCAGAGACATATGCTCTTTGTCCATGGCCCATCATCCACTGCTTCCTTTCTTCTCCAGGCATTAGCAGCACATGTTCAAAATTCTGTGGCTCATGGAATACATTATTTACAACAAACCTTTCAGGTGGCACTCCTTTATTAGATCTTGTAGATTTTCTGATCAACACTGGCTCCTCATCTTCCACTTTTTCATCATGAAATGATGTAGACTCCCCTCCATCACTGGCAATCTCATCTTTCACTTTTCCATCATGCAATGATGTAGACTCCCCTCCATCACTGGCATCCTCTTCAACCTCAGTGTGGGGACAAATGCTTGGCAAAAATATTTCATTATTATCATGTAGAGCTTCCCAATTTTTCTGTTCACAAAATTTTGCAGACCTGCTTATATAAACTTTTCCATGACTGTCACAAAAACGCCAGGATTTTGCTGCAGGCTGAACACCAATAAACATAAGCTTTCTTGACTTTGGACCATTTTTGTGTCTATACCTCTCTGGAATCAATACCTCTGCTTCAGAGCCAAATATATGGAGATATTTGATTGAAGCTTTCTTTCCATGTATTAGAGTATATGGAACTTCATTCACAGCTGAACTCCACACTCTATTAGACACATAATTTGCATATTTCATTGCCTCAGCCCAGTAACCTTTGGGAAGTTTTGCATCTGCCAACATTGCATTCATGATATTCTGAAGAATCCCATTCTTCCTCTCAGATAATCCATGCTCAGCAGAAGCAGAAGGGTTAATCAATCTATGTTTCACCCCTTTCTTTTCTAAATAATCAACAAACTGCTTTGCTAAAAATTCACCACAGCTAAAATTTTCTGCCTGTACTGTCTTTCTGCCATCTCAAACCATTTTCTAAATACAGCACTCACTTCACTTTTGTGCTTTATTATGTAAACCCAAGAATAACGTGAATAATCATCAGTTATCACAAGACAAAACTTGGCACCACCAAATGAATTAGCCATGGGTCCAATCACATCAATATGTACCAGCTGTAGTGGTTGATGTGACTTTCTCAAACTCTTTTTTGATATGGGTGCAGACTTCACCTTTGTGCCTTTACAAACATGGCAATCTAAAAACTTTTTACAACTTTGCACAGACCCATGTTCCACATGTTGCAGAGTTTTCCTAATGTTTTCAAAACTTAGGTGCCCTAATCTTCTATGCATCAAATGTATGCATTTGTCATGTAGAGGCTTGAAAAATATATTACCTTCACCACAGACTTTTGCCTGAGTCCCGTCTGCCAAGGTTACATTTCTACAATTAAACAAAGTTAGTTTCTCAAACAAAGATTTCTTATTTACACAATGAATACTGGCTCCTGAATCTACAATAAATAATTCCTGTCTTGAGCACTTTTGTTCCTTATCATTAATTACAGACAGCTGTTGACCTTCACTCTTCCAGCTTGTGCCGGCAACTCTATTTTGCTTTTGCTGCTTGTTTTCCTTATCACAGTAACGAAAAACATGTTGGTCACTCCCACAATTATAGCATCTTCTAATTACTTGTATTGTTTCTCCAGAAACTTGAGCAGGCTTTTTATTTACTTTAGAATCATTCCTCCTTGATTCTTCCTGCTGGAGTCTTGACTGTATATATGATATAGACAATTCATCACTCTTCATAGCTTCTAATCCCATTACTAAATTGTCATATGACTCATCCAAACTTGATAATATAACTAGACATTTATACTCCTCTTCATGATTTATGCCCACTTCAGACAATTGCTGAAATATACTATTTACTTTCCTTATATAATCAGAAATAGTTTCACCTGGGCTCTGCCTTGACTGGAACAGTTTTTTCATTAGAGATACCTTACTTCCAGCTGTGTCTCTGATGTGAGCTGCTCTGAGAAACGACCAAGCCTCATGAGCTGTTTTTGCTTCCTTCACATAAACAAACTGTGTTTCTTCCAAGGATAACATTATAATTGCCAAGGCTTTCTCATCCTTCTTCAAATCTTCCTCATCAGCTTCCTCATCAAGCTGCTTATCTACATACTGATAGAGCTCATGGAAGATCAAGAAATGCTTCATTTGCAGACACCAATTAAGGTAATTATTGTCAGAGAGCTTTACAAGAGGCTTTGAATTTAGATTTATACTTGCCATTCTCGCTGATATGTGCCGGCTCCTTATCTGCCGTTACACTTTTTTCAGCTTTTTCCGGCAAATATTTCCTCAGCCTCCACAGCTTCCAGTTTAAATCACACTCTGTTTTGCTTGGCTTGTCCTTATCAGCTGCTTTCCTCCTCCGCTCTCATTCCAAGCCTCTGAGAGAAATCCTTTGCAGCTCTGCTTTGTCTCCGTTCCAACTCCAATCTGTTTCCTCTGCAAAAACACAACTTTACACAACACACACTTTATCTATACAGGTACAACAAAACCCATCAGGCTGCTGAACCAGCTGGGCCCATGACCCTGTCAACAGATTTAAGGGGCAGCAGGCAAATATAATAATAATAATAATATATACTTGTGCCTGACACAAAGCAGTGCAGCAGTAACGTAGATAAAATGTTAGTATTGATATAAAGGGTTTGCAGAGTTAGTCTAATAGAAAGACAATAACAATGAATAGAGTAAAAACTCATATATTCATATATACATTAAAATATACACAGTATAACAACCAAGCATTATATACAATATAGCAAACAGACAAACAGAGTGTGGGGTGAACTGTTCTCACCATAACAGTCCCCAAATTACAAATGACAAGCTAGTGCCTTTTATACATATTCAGCACTCATAAGATCTGATGCAATCACTAATTAACAATCTGATGCAATCTGATCTATCCATTACAAACCATGATGTTACAATCAGTTCCACCTGCACTTCACCACTTAACATGCCTGTGATTACTAGTCTCTAACACTTGTGGATTAACATCATGACACTGCAGAATCTAACTGCCTCCATTTTACAATTCTCTTTTACACATTCTGTTAAATATACATAACATATGTTTTATCAACTTTTACATATGTTGACAGTACTTGCGCGTACTGTGTGTATACTGTACTGCACATAACCGTGTGTTGTCCGTTTCTTAGAAATAGAAGAGCCTGTCAGGAGGAACTTCCAGGGTGGGTTCATGGTGGATCTGTGAGTCTGTGCGACTCATTAAGAAGGGCATTGCCCTTGCCTATTGGCAGTTTGCTACTTGCCAGCATAACAGCACATGGGAAGGAAGAGTCAGACAGAGCTCTTCCTTGCTGTCCTTTTGGCAGCATCAAGACTCAGGCCTTTGAGTCTCTGCCACTCTGTCCTCTGGGCTGCACGACACTGTGACCCACTAAGAAGGACATCTTACTGGCATACTCGGGCCAGTCAGCTAGCTCCTTGGCAAACTCAAGTTGGCAATGACCATCCCCTGCTCAGGCCCTGTGGCCTCAGACTCAGGCTATGTGGCCCCCGCCACTCTTTCCTCTGGGCTGCACGACACTGTGGCTCACTAAGAAGGACATCTTACTGGCGTGCTGGTGGCACTCTAGAAGATTTGCCTGAAAGTTCCAGGCTTGGTTTTTGGAGGTGTAGGAACTGTGACTGGCTACTCAGACTCACTCAAGCTATGTGGCCCCCACCACTATTTCCTCTGGGCTGCAAGACACTGTGGCTCACTAAGAAGGGAATTGTACTTGCGTGCTGGTGGCACTCTGTCACCATTTACAAATCAAATAGAAGATTTGCCCGAAAGTTCCAGGCTTGGCTCTTGGAGTTGTGGAAACTGTGATTCACTACGAATGGCATGGTAGTAGATTGCCGGCAGTTAGCAAGACTACCAGCACACAGCTGGGAAGGAAGAATCAGACTCAGATTCTGGCTTGCTGTCCTTTTGGCAGCCTGTGTGGTCTAAGACTCAGACTCACTCAACCTCTGTGTCTTCTCCCTGCCTGCCTGTCAGGCTCCCGGCACTCCCGGCTTAGAGGAGGCCTTCCAGGTGCTTCTCCTTCAGCCTAACAGCACGGTTCAGTGCTTCAAGTTCAGCCTCCAAGCCGACATGCGCCCTGTCGGCCACTCCCCTCAACTTGCCCATGCAGCAACCCCGGCGGCCCCCGCCTCTAGGCAGAAAATCACTTGACCAACTGTAAGGTGCAGTCATGACTCATGACATCAACTATTTTGTTTAGAATTGGGGGAATCTGTCATCCTGGTTCTTCACACAATCCAGGTTGGGAAATCCCTTGGCAGAAGGAGGGGAGATTCCTAACTAGGTGCTTCTCCCTCCACCTCTTCTAGTCAGGCCTTCTGGCCTCCGCTTCTTCACTCTGAGCTGCCAAAAACTGTGACTCACTAAGGAGGAAATTGTGCTTGTGTGCTAGAAAACAGCCGTGGGCTGGGCCCGTGTTGATTAGGCAGGCAGAACTCTGCCTTCTGCTCTCCTCAAGTGGCTTGCGCAGCCACCTTATGCGAAAACACCCTGGTACTCTGCCTGACTGTCTGGGAGTGGGACAGTGTCAGCAGTAGGCCATGGTTCTTCAGGGAGGAAGAACGGGGAAGAAGGTGATAGGGACGGACGAACGTGTCTCAAAATCAAAATATATTATAAGCAGATCCAAATATGCTGACAGGGTATAAGGTCAAATTGACCCAGCAAAATTGGTATAACAGCTGGGACCTGGCACGATCTCTTACTGTATGCCAGGACAGCAAATATTTTGTGGTTAGGAAGTAGGAGACAAGATGGCCCATGTTGACACTATCTTATGGTACCAAAGTGTTGTTTTGCTGACAGCAACATATGGCAGTTAGCCAGGAACAAGGAACCAGCTTTGAACTAGGAAAATAGGGTCAAGTCATTCTAGGCTTTGGAGGCCAAATGCCCATAAGCCAAAGAACATGAGCTAATGAACAAGCACACGAAAGCACATGTAGGCACGTGTAGAGACGAACGAAATACCACCTTTTTTTTTTTTTTACATTTTTTACATTGACTATAAATAGTCAATGCATCATTGGTGGTTCATCAAAATTGCCACGCTGAGTTAGTTATATAGCAAAAGGTTTATTAAAGGCAGACAGAGATACAACAGAACACATACAGTACAGAGATAGGTTAGTAGAGATTTTAGCTTAATGATCCAAGGCATAGCACGGCCAGATGGCCCTGCTGTCCTGGACAAAGGAGTAATGGCTTCTCCATGGTTTTTATACTCTTTTGCATGGTGTACTGACGTATTTTGTTCGTCTACACGTGCCTACATGTGCTTTCATGTGCTTGTTCATTAGCTCATGTTCTTTGGCTTATAGCCATTTTGCTGTCAAGGCCTAGAATGACTTGACCCTATTTTCCTAGTTCAAAGCTGGTTCCCTGTTACTGGCTAACTGCCATATGCTACTCTCAGCAAAATGGCACTTTTGATGCCATAAGATAGTGTCAACATGGGCCATCTTGTCTCCTACTTCCTAACCACAAAATATTTGCTGTCCTGGCATACTGTAAGAGATCGTGCCAGGTCCCAGCTGTTATACCAATTTTGCTGGGTCAATTTGACCTTGTAGCCTGTCAGCATATTTGGATCTTCTTATAATATATTTTGATTTTGAGACACGTTCGTCCGTCCCTATCAAAGGCCTGTGGAAAGGAAAAGACAGCTCCACTTCTGAGAGTGGGAAGAGGCAGGCCTTTCTGCAGGAAGTGTTGCCGCTGTGTGGGAGTTTTGTCAGCCTCCGCTGCTCTTCACTCTGAGCTGCCATGCCAAACACTGTGACTCACTAAGGAGGACATTGTGCTTGTGTGCTAGAAAACAGTCATGGGCCCGTGATTGACTAGGCAAAATTCTGCCGCTGGCCTTGTGCCGTTTTGCAGCCCCTATTCTGGCCTTTTGGCAGCCCGTAATCTGGCCTCTGGGGCTTTGCCTGCAGAACTCTCTGACCCACTAAGTAAGACAGAGAACACAGCTGGGCTTCGTGGTCTCCTTGGGATACCGGAGCTTGCGGTAACCCGAGCGATTGAGGAGAACTTATTTGGAGGAGGGGTTTAGGGTTAGGGTCAGCGTTAGGGTTAGGGGGTTTGTTTAGGCCTCCACTACTCTTTCCTCTGGGCTGCAATGCACTGTGGCTCACTAAGAAGGAAGGTAGGAAGCCTCCAGGCTTGGGTCTTGGTGGATACTCTGTCGCACACTGACTGTGACTCTGTGATTCACAGGCCTACTGTCTCCTCTGCCACTCTTTCCTCTGGGCTGCAAGACACTGTGGCTCACTAAGGAGGGAATTAGACAGCTCCGCTTCTGAGAGTGGGAAGAGGCAGGCCTTTCTGCAGGAAGTGTTGCCGCTGTGTGGGAGTTTTGTCAGCCTCCGCTGCTCTTCACTCTGAGCTGCCGTGCCAAACACTGTGACTCACTAAGGAGGACATTGTGCTCTTTCCACTGGGCTGCCAACTGTGGCTCACTAAGAAGGGAAGCATACTTGTGTATGTGTACGTGTTACGTACGTAATTACGTATACGTAATAAAAGAGTTTGTCAGGAAGTTCCATCCCTGGTCCTTGTTGGTGGATACTAGTAGTCTGTTTCACTGACTGCGAGTCTGTGGAGGAAGGGCTACTTGTCGGTTCCATTGGCAGTGCAAAGCACTGACTCACTGAGAAGAGAACGTGCCTGGGATGGGATTTTACCAGAGAAGCAGCACACAGCTGTGAAGGAAGACCCTCTGGCTTGCAGTCCTTTTTTCAGGCTGGACTCAGGCCTCAGAGTCAGGCCCCATGTGGCCCCCGCCACTCTTTCCTCTGGGCTACAAGACACTGTGGCTCACTAAGAAGGAAAATGTACTTGTTGTGTGCGTAACTGCGTACTCCTGTCTGAAAGTCCCATGTGTGGTTCTTGGTGCTGTGCTGTGTGACTCAGTCAGTACTAGTTGTTGTTGTCACGTTATCTTTGACCCAATTTTTAATATTTTTCTGCTCACTTGTCATAATGTGCTCTTCATCACTGTCAGTATAATGTTTTCAAGTTGCATTCTACAATTGGGAATTTGGGAGATTTTTGAGACATTCGCCTCAGAGTCAGGCCCCATGTGCCCACCACCACTCTTTCCTCTGGGCTGCAAGACACTGTGGCTCACTAAGGAGGGAATTGTACTTGCGTGCTGGTGGCACTCTGTCTGTCACCATATAGAAGATTTGCCTGAAAGTTCCAGGCTTGGTTCTTGGAGGTGTAGGAACTGTGACTGACTACTACTAAGACTCAGACTCACTCAAGCTATGATGTGGCCTCCGCCACTCTTTCCTCTGGGCTGCAAAACACTGTGACTCACTAAGAAGGACAATTTACTGGCGTACTCAGGCCATTCAGCCACTTTGGGTACTGGAGCTGGCAATGATCCTCCCCTACTCGGGCCCTGTGGCCTCAGACTCAGGCCTTTGGGTCTCCGCTACTCTGTCCTCTGGGCTGCATGTGAGTCACTGAGAAGGGAATTCAGGCATTCTTCTTCTAATTGAGCGGTCCTTTTGGCCTCGCCTACTCAGGCCCTGTGGCCTCAGACTCAGGCTATGTGGCCTCCTCCAGCCACTCTGTCCTCTGGGCTGCAAACCACTGTGGCTCACTAAGAAGGGATGAAAACTTACAGTACTAGTACTGTAGCACACTGCTGCTGGGACTTGGCTAAAGTATATGGATCTTATTCTGCCTTTTTTACCTCATTAACTATGTTATTTGTATGTAATGATTGCTTTTCCTGCAAATAAAATGCAAAAAAACTCACATAACGTAGCTTAACAACTAACCTGAACACATGATGTTCAAGCTGGCACTCCTTAACACTGCTTAAATGTTTTATAATCATTTTTGCCCAAACCCTGGAACAAAGACTGCCGGACAAGAAAACTTAATGTTATGTTCACCAAGCTACACTTGTAGGTGGTGGCGGTTGAAGAGTTATGTGAGAAGTTGTGGGAACACTCATCAGGAATAGTTGGAGGTGGGGTTAGGGTTAGGGTTAGGGTTAGGGTGGATGTTTTGGCCCCCGCCACTCTGTCCTCTGGGGTGCAGAACACTGTGGCTCACTAAGAAGGGATGAAAACTGCTTGTAGCACAGCTTTGAAGAGGCAGCACGCTGCCTTGCTGGCCTTTGGGCAAGCCCGTACTTGGGCCAGTCAGCTAGCTCCTTTGGTAACTCGAGCTGTCAATGACCCCCCCCTGCTCAGGCCCTGTGGCCTCAGACTCAGACTATGTGGCCCCCGCCACTCTGTCCTCTGGGCTGCAAGACACTGTGGCTCACTAAGAAGGGAACTGTACTTGCGTGCTGGTGGCACTCTAGAAGATTTGCCTGAAAGTTCCAGGCCTGGCTTTTGGAGGTGTAGGAACTGTGACTCACTACTCAGACTCACTCAAGCTATGTGGCCTCCGCCACTCTTTCCTCTGGGCTGCAAGACACTGTGGCTCACTAAGAAGGGAATTGTACTTGCGTACGACTACGTACGTACTGTCACTCACCACACCACCACCAAGAGTATGTCAGAAAGTGCCATGTGTGGTTCATGGTGGTACTAGTACTCACAGTCACAAAGAAGGGCTGAAAACCTGTGGCCTCCGGTTCGCAGCCCTGTGGCCTCAGACTCAGGCTATGTGTCCTCCACTACTCTTCACTATGGGCTGCAAAACACTGTGACTCACTAAGAACGACATTTTGACTGCGTACTGGGAGTTTGCTGGGATAATAGCACACACCTTGGACTTTGTGGCCTTGTGGCCTCCCTTTTGCAGGGCCCTGTGGTCTCAGACTCAGCCCTTTTGGGCTCCCCTACTCTGTCCTCTGGGCTGCAAGACACTGTGACCCACTAAGAAGGACACATTTTACTTGTTAACACAGCCGTGATAAGGCAAAAATCTGCCATGCTGGCCTTGCTGGTGCCCTTACTCTGGCCTTGTGGCCTCAGGTACTCTGGCATTGTGGCCTCCCATACTCAGGCTCTGTGTGGTCTCATACTCTGGCTGGCCTTGTGGATGCCCTTACTCTGGCCTTGTGTGTGGACGTGGATGCCCATACAGTCCTCCTTGTATAGCCTTAGCCTAGTGGGATCTGAGCTGTAGTGTAAAACTTAGTTCTTCTGCCTAATCCAAGCTGTGTGCCCGTACACCAGCACGCTGTCTCCCTTAAGAGTAACCCAGAGCCCAATCCCTACCTATTCCAACCCTAACCCTAACCCTAACCCTAACCCTAATATCAGACTCTAACCGCTAGATGACCAGGGTTGCATTGGCTTGGCTTTACAGTGTGATGTGAAGCCAGGACCTTGGAGATGGGGGGGGCATTGAGAGGAGTAGACCCTCATCCAGATTTGGGGAGGAACGGAATGTCTGTGTCTCCTGCTGCCTCTGAGAGGTGGAGGGGAGATGGGATGGATAAAAGCTTCAAAACAAAACAACAACAAAAGTATAACAGGCAGCCAGACCAAGTAGGGTGGCTGGCCGGTTCAGCGCTGACCAAGAGAAAAAAAAGAATATTGCATTTCTGCCCACTTTGTTTGCCTTATTGCATAGGATGCAGTCTTATGCTATGATATATTTATTATTCATCACCCAGTTTAAAGTGTTATCCGCCTGCTCTGGGTCATTGCGGGATGCCCCCATGCTCTGGGTGGGAATGGGAAGTCAAATCGCACTAAATCGCGGTAGAAACGACAAATGACAAACGACACGACGAAACGACAAATTTTTGAAAAATTTCACGAAAAACGGAAAAGACCCGAAACAGACCCATCCCGAAAAACGACAACTCGAAAAAAATTTTTTTCTGGTCGTGCCCATCTCTAGTTCCAGCAAGGCTGGAACAGTTCTTATGATAATGCTTGTGTTCAGTCCGACCCAGTGAATGCAAATTTTCATATTTGCTCTGATACCCTTTTATGGACCCTTGCTGGTAACTTTTGCATCCCACATTCTCTGTCTCTTCCCCCTCAGTAAAAAGACCCATTATATATTTGATTTGAGGATGGGAGTTTTTCTGCAACGACATCTCACACAGACTATTCAGTCCTTGCTTTATCTCTGAAAGGTTACTATATTGGACCAGTAGGGAGTTATGCATGTTAGGAAGGATGTGAGATACTCTCTTTGTCAGCAAGTGCTCTGCTTGTCTCCTAAAGCAGACAAATTAGAGATTCCACATGGATGGTATCTTTCCCGGAGATGCCCAGCATGTTTATCAGCATTGCAGGAGTCTTCTGTTCAGAGATACACAGCAGTCAATCAGTTAAATAAATACAATTCAGTTCTGAGATGGTCTGCTCATGTTTAGTTTTGTCTCTTAAAAAAGAAAGAAAGAAAACCAATATGAAAACTTATCATAAAAAGGATGCGAACAAGAGTCTAACTGTTTCAGAAACCACACAGCAGTGTGTCAAGGTTGAAAGAGAACAAATTGATCTCAGCTTTGAAGGAAAACAAAAAGTTTATTTGAAATTGTCAGGGCAAAGTTCTGGCCTCTGTTACCACAGGCATAGCACAGAGGGGGGAAACACACTTGCAAGTTTTATTGGGAGATTACAGCTTCTGCAGCAGCCCCTGTGGGTAATTTTCTGGGTTATTTCTGTATTCTAATTCCAGGGAAGGTTGGACCAGTTATTGCCATTGAATGGAGCTGTAGATCTGATATCCAACAGGAAGTCTGCATTTACCCCAGCTATTTCTCCAGGCACATTTTCATCTTTAAAGAAAGAAATAGAAACATTGGCGCAAGTATTCCTGCACTGCCCCTTATATGATGGAGTTAGGGAAAAACTTATTTCTCCTTAACCTTATTTAAAACAATTCCCCAGATGGCCAGAGGCATTTTATACCCGCCTCCTGTTGTCAGGGCAAAATATATACTCTGTATAATGTCCTACTTCAAGCATGCTGTCTAATGTAGCTAAATTCTGTGCGGTAGCAATTATAATTAGTGCTCAGAAGGTTTCAACAATTGCTCAAGCACTCACAATTTAGGCTGGCTCAATTTATATGGTATTCTGCCTCCCTTGTTCTTCCTTGTTTTGCTGTAACTGGTACTACTTTTTATGTATATGTACTTTGGATTGGGTCATTGATTGCAATGAAGTATTCATTCATTCATTCATTCATTCATTCATTCATTCATTCATTCATTCATAGAATCATAGAATAATTGAGTTGGAAGGGGCCTGTAAGGCCATCAAGTCCAACCCCCTGCTCAAGGGGGAATCAAAACCAAAGCAGATTTGATAGATGGCAGTCCAGCTTTCCCTTGATGTTTTGAAATATAACAGAAGGGACGTTTCTGGATAGCTCAGTGGTTTAGGCATCTGGCTGCAAAGCCAGATGTTGAGAATTCATTTCCCTACAGCATCTTTTTGATGGGCTGGGCCTGATGATTTGTAGCAGTCGTGGTGAACCTTTGGCCCTCCAGATGTTTTGGACCACAACTCCCAGAATTCTGAGCCTGCATTGCCAATGACAAAGGACTGTGGGAGTTGTGGTCCAAAACATCTGGCGTGCTGAGGGTTTGCCAGCACTGATCCATAGGGTCCCAACCAGCTCTTCAGTTCTAGGATTTGACAATAAGGCTGTAACTCAAGACAGAGAAAGCAAGGCATCAGCGCCCAATGGCAGGCATTGTTCAAAGGACAGCTTGCACCCATCTGAATCCTGAGATGGTGTCACAGGTTGTTCCTTGTGGCCTGTTACTAGTTATGTTCAGATGGATGAACACCAGGCCTGGACCACAAGGTGTTTTGGGATGGCCGTGCAGTGATGGGATCCCACTTTAGGAAAATCTTTGCTTGTTCTCAGTTTTAGACAAGCTTTGGAACCCTCCAGTTTGGGCAGCGTTCAGGAATTTTTATTCTTCCTGTTTGCTATCCAGTGATATCATTTGCTGGTGGGT
The DNA here is from genome assembly GCA_029282475.1 of Phrynocephalus forsythii. Classification (NCBI taxonomy): domain Eukaryota; kingdom Metazoa; phylum Chordata; class Lepidosauria; order Squamata; family Agamidae; genus Phrynocephalus; species Phrynocephalus forsythii. The sequence goes on along the minus strand of JAPFRF010000014.1, from coordinate 8,459,340 downwards.
GGTATTGTGTCCTTGTTAACTAGCCTTTTATTTCCCTCCCTTGTTTTCCTGGAAGACGCTTGGTGTCTTACAGGTTTTAAAAGGCAGGAATGCTTCAAAAATTAAGGAAAGCTATACTAAACTGTATGGATATCTAAACTGTATCTTGGGGTGATTTGCGGATGTTTAGCAACTACTTAGAGTACTACATGTAGTAGATAAGCGGGATATAAATACAAAAAAATAAAAATAAAAAAATACTTGACTATGAAATGGTACAGTGCAGGTTAGCTCCATCCTAAATGGAAAGATGGTTGGCCAATACAGACCAGCCCTTCTCGGACTCATTGTTCTTTTTTACCCCTCAATCCCAATGCTTGGCCTGCACATAATATTCTTTCCATCTGATATGTGTCTTAAAAGGGTTCCATTCTCTCCGTGGGCATAGATTACAGGGGAGGGGAGCAGAGGGTCCCCAACTCATGAAGCACTGGATGTGTTTTGGTGCTGTGCTTTTTGCCCCCTCCGACTGCTGTCTTCGTGAGCCAGCACCCTGGAGGAATCAAGTGAGTAGACACGTAAGCGGTGTGTACAGTCTAGTATTCCTGCCAAGAAAACTCCATGGACATGGAGTCACGAAGGAGTCGTTCACGACTGTAACGACACAACACACACACACACACACACACACACACACACACACACACACACACACACACACACACACACACACACACACACACACACACACACACACACACACACACACACACACGAGTCTTGCCATCGGTCTGGAGTGTGCCTGGACTTTCCCAGGAGATGAAGAGAGTCATGTGCCCAGATGCACAATAGGTGGCCAAAAAAACCCTCAGAAAGTCCTTGTGTTATTCACCATGCATGCACGGGATTCACAATAGGATTCTACTCCATTTTGCCTCCAATGATGACCTACAGGGATTTATTTAAGGGCATCGATGACACCCTTATACAGTGCCCCACCCTCTTCAAAATGAACAGTAGGTCCTCACCAGCAATAAAATTACAGGACCTTGTTTGGAAAGGAAGACAGCAGAGAAAGACGTGTGACACAGAATTGCTTAGAACAGGGTTGGAGAACCTTCTGGATGTTTTGGACTGCAACTCCCAGAATTCTGAGCCTATATTGCCAATGATCAAGGATTGTGGGAGTTGCGGTCCAAAACATCTGGAGGGCTAAAGGTTCCCCACCCCTGACTTAAAACAAGAGACTCTATTCGCCATGAGTGCTAAAGGTTATGCTTTTCAACAACTGGGGAAATGAACATTGCACGATGCTTTCCCTTCCTTTCCTCTGACTTTTGATTATCCTGTTGGCAATCTAGTTTGGTCCCATTTAAGAACTTAACAACATAAATACAGCCTTGCCAGAACAGGCCACAGCCCATCCAGTCCAGCATTCTGTCTCACACAGTGGTTCACCATTTGCTTCAGGTTATTCCCAAGCAGAGGTCTTCACCTGTTTATGCCCTGCAAATGACATTGAGACAGCTCCTGCATCTCCCTCCAACCCAGAGGTTGTCCTTAGGAATCCATAATGATAGCCATGGATACTCATGTTCTCCATGAACTTGTCTAATCCTTTCTTAAAGCTGTCAAGTCCAACAGTTGTCACCACTTCTTCTGGCAGGGAGTTCCACAGACCAGTGATCCTCTTTTTTATTTGAGATCTAGCACCCAAAAACTTTCATGGAGTGCCCCCTAGTTGACAACCTCGAGCAGGTGCAGAGGAGGGCTACCAGGATTGTTGAGGGTCTGGAGGAAATGTCTTATGAGGAACGGCTTAGGGAACTGGGAATGTTTAGCCTTTCAAAAAGAAGGCTGAGGGGGATATGATAGCTATGTTTAAATATTTGAAAGGATGTCATATTGAAGAGGGAACAGGTTTGTTTTCCATGGCTTCAGAGACTAGGACTCGGGGCAATGGTTTCAAAATACAGGAAAAGAGATTCCATTTGAACATTAGGAAGAACTTCATGACAGTTAGAGCTGTTCAGCAGTGGAATATGCTGCCACAAAGGGTGGTGGAGTCTCCTTCTTTGGAGGTTTTCAAGCAGAGGCTGGATGGCCATCTGTCGGAAATATTGTGATGGGGTTCCTGCATGGCAGGGGGTTGGACTAGATGGCGCTTGAGGTCTCTTCCAACTCTACGATTCTATGATTCTATGATTCTAGTTCTAGTGTTGTGCGATAGGGAAAACAGCTTTTCCTTGTCTACTTTGTCCACACCAGGATATCTCTCAATGCCATTTGCAAGGAATCATAAGCAGGTAAAGACATCTGCTTGGGAATACCCTAATTTCATCCATCTATACTCAGTATTATCTGCATCCATATTCAGTCCAATCTTACCAGAGCACCCTGTCCAGTTCAGTCTGTGTGGTGGTGGTGGTGGTGGTGGTGGTGGTGGTAGTGGTGGTGGTAATAGAGATTTCCCAGGCCCTCTGGGAGCTAGACTGGATTCTTACAACCATGTGTTCCAGATAACTGGCATTCACACAACTGAACTAGAATCACTGCCTTGCTTTTTCAGCTGTCTGAAAAGCAGAACTGTTTAGTTGCCACTTGCCTGATCTGTTGCTTCTGGGTGTTTTTTTTTTTTTTTGAATAAACCTAAAAAAACCCAAAGCAAAATGTCCTGCAGAAATTGATAGTTTCACTCAGCTTTCCTGACAGGTACAATTATCATTAGAAACAGGACAGGGGAAGAAAAAAAGATAGCAAGGAAGCCAGGAAAGCAAACTGTTTTTTTTAAAGCTGCTTTTAATTAGCTCTGAAATCATTTTCCGCCAGTGTATTAATCACTTCTCTACACGGAGTGCTAGCCAGGCTTATAAATATGCTTTCAAAGGAGTTTGGTCCCCTTTCTGTCTCTTTGCTCAGAGCCCAAGTGTGATTTCTTTTTCCTCTCTCACTCATGGTTATTGTTGCATCAAATTCTTTTGTTAGACCTGGCGGGTCTTGACAGGGTGAAACAAAAGCCTCCAAGTCAGGTCCTGGAAGTAGAATTGACAGCTGTATCAATTTCTCTATGGAGGACGAGGACGATTGCTGTGTTTTTCTGAGAACTTGCTTAAAACTGTCTGTTTAGAAGGAGGCAAGGGAGGCGTCAAAGCTGTGGGAGACGGAACAGGCTGATAATGGGGTGACCCATCCCATGGAGGGAAGGCTAGATGAAGAAAGCCTGATCACAGAGGAGAAGAGTTTTCATTTCTTTTGGCATATATTAGCACATAAGAGCATAAGAAGAGCCATGCTGGATCAGGCCAAAGGCCCATCTAGTCCAGCTACCTGTATCTCACAGTGGCCCCACCAGATGCGTCTGGGAGCACATGAGACTAGATATCTGTCTCCTTATACCCCTCCCCCACATCTGCTCTTCTGCATTTTGACATCATGTGTCTGACACACTGCACCAAATCTTCCGGCAGAAATGCTCTTCTGGCTGAGATCTCCCACCGGGTAACTGAGAGAAGGGGGAGAGCAAAGTAGACAACCACCCTGTTGGGGCAGCTGATGGAGACCCTATGAATGAGCAATCTCTCAAACACTTACAAGGTAGTCCGACAGAGGAAGGGCGGGATCTCTGTCAATCAACCCAGAGTGCAGGACAATAATAATGGGATCAAGCTCCAGGAACCCAGATTTAGGCTGAAGATAAGGGAAAGGTTTTCTAACTGTTAGAGCAGTATGGCAATGGAAACAATGATCTTAGGAGGTGGTGAACACTCCAGTTGGACAATCACCTCTGAGATTTCTTTTGACTTGGATTCCTGCATTGAGCAGGGGGTTAGGCTAGATGGTCTTACAGGTCTCTTCAATTATTCTATGATTCTACAAACTGTCATTAACTATCATGCTCAGCTTTTGCACACTACAGACTATGGCATCCTTTATGGAACAAAGCGTTCTGCTTCTGCTTATATGCCACCCCATACCACTTCAAGTACTCTCTGGGCGGTTTACAGTTTATTTACAGAATGCAGGCTACACATTGCTCCACCCCAGCAAGCTGGGTACTTATTTTGCAGACCTCGGAAGGATGAAAGGCTGAGCATGCTACCTGGGGTTGAACCCCAGGTCGTGAGCACAATTTTAGCTGCAGGACAAGCATTTAACCACTGTGCCACTGTACCATCTTCTTTTCCTTCTGACCTCAACGTCTCCTAGCATTATTGTCTTTCCCATCAAGTCTTGTCTTCTCATGATGCACCCAAAGTAGGACAGCCACAGGTGTCCATCATTTTGTTCCTAGAGATTGTTCAGGCTTTGTTTTGTCTAGGATCTTGTTTTTTAAGCACTCCATAGTGTTCACAAAGCTCTTCTCTCTGTATTTCAAACAAACTGCCCCCCCATATAGGTTGGTGTAGTCAAAGGCTGTTTCCAACATTGTTGGTCTGGGTGGGGGTTTGGATTCAGCAGCATTTCAGCTGGTCTAAAGTTGGCATAGCTGCCTCTTGAATATTCATGACTAATCAAGACTGCACTGTTATTCGTCAGGAGAAGGAAATGGTATTGATTATAAACCTTATAGACCTAGGCTTGGCAAGGTGTTCCTGGCATGTTCTCAGACAAAGACTTTGAGAACAAAGTGAAGAACAAAAGATGGAAGGAAAATGCCTCACAGGGCATGGAGTCTGTTATAAAGAGAGGTAGGATGCTGACAGTAGGAAGCACCTTAGCAGAATACAAACCAGTTGAAAGAGTGGTTTGTTTGGAATCACACGGGCTTAATTTTCCAGGTCCTCCTCTCCTGAGCATTTGCAGAAACACGTAAGAAATTGTAGGGTTTGGTGCAACCTTCTGCTTCGAAGGAGTTTCAGTTTTTCTTTTGAAGAATGGGCTAAGCATCTGGAACTCACACACCATAAGAATTACTTCTTGGTGGCATATGAGCCTTTTGTTAGCTATGTTGGTGCCGCATTTTTCTTTGATAGTGAGGGTGGCAGTCGAACCTCAGCTCAGCACTTGCACTGTGGCAGGAAAAGGAACCTTGGGCAGAGCCAGGCTTACCTCTGGCTCAAGAGCCTTCTGGGTGAGGCCTTCTCCTCATCCTCATTTTGTTTCATGGTTGAAAAATCCCACCGGGTTCTTCAACCCCAAGACTCTGCTTGAAATGCAAAGAAGAGGAGGCAGAATAAGCAAATGCTAGACTACAGGAGGAGGTGAAAGGGACCAATGCCATCTTCTCCATCTATATGTGCAGGATAGGATCCAGATAACAAAAAAGGCCAAGGAGCTTGCGAAGAAGACCTCTCCTCCATGCCTCTGTTATATTGGGCCCAGCAGGCTCGCCTTATTGTTGGCAGGGGCTTCTGTCTCCAGTTTCACTCGTAGGAGAGAAGCCGGCAGTGGCTGAGCGGCCTCGCACGGCCCCCTGGAACCCATCAGCAGGTCAGCTGAGAATGCCTGTCAAGCGGCCAGGCCAGCGTTGTCCGCCCCCTTCCCTCCCCCCTTCACCAGCTCTGCCCAGCGGATCTGAAGCTCTGCCTCTCTGAGCTGTTCCTCTCTCGGCCATCGCCACCTCTAGCTGTGCACCGAACACCCAGACCTTTTGGAGGACGCTTTGCTTAATCCCTCGGGTTCTTTATATAGGAATTAATCTCTCCGTCCCAGTGGGAGAGCATCAAGAGGGCAGGGGAGAGGTTGGGCAGGGTTTTTTGTATGGGTGTGTGAGTGTGTGTCTGTCCATTTATCTTGTGCGTGGGAATTCTGGAGTTGCACGGCTTTGATGTTGACTCTCTCTCGGGCCCGAGGGTTTAGCTCCTTGCTGGCTTAACCAGGACGGGGGCCATAAACCACGGCAGCCCAGTGGAAAGCTGGCCAGTGGCGATACGTGGTTGGTGGCGCCTTAGAGTGGAAGCGAGTGGCTGTAGTGGCAGCATGGCTGAGCAAGAGAATAGTGGTTTACAGGTTCTTCTTTCCACTTTGCAGGTAAGAGGATGCCAGACCAGTTAGAGGGACCTCCCTTCCTCCCTTCCTCGAGGTCAGCATGGCAGAGATGTTACTTCGTTAGTATTTTAACCCCTTGCCCCACCATCCCAAATCAGAGTAGATCAGGTTATGGTGGCCGCACTGGATGCTGAAAACAGAACTGCCCTGCTCGCCAGGAAGTTCTGTTTCCAAACTTCTCTCTGCTGTGAACTTCTCAGGTGGTTTATTTAGGGTTGCAGATCTCTCTTGGTTTGCAAGCTGATGTGTGGGCATAAGGAAGCTTGCCTTCCAGGTAGCACTTTTCTGATATTTCCTAAGAGAATCCAATGCACTCTGTAAATATCAAGTCACATTTTATTACCTTGTATCTTTTTTCGGGGGGACTAACCCTTATTTCTTTTTATGTCTGTTGCAAGCATCAGAATCTTTCTCAGGCTTCAAAGAAGAAGAATAAAATGAATCCCTGTGATTAAAATTTCATGCCTCGTGTCTTTTAATATTCTTTAAATTAAGCGCCCTGTTACCTGGGTGCTAGGTTAGGATTTGGAACTGCAGAGAATGGCGTTTTGTTGGGTACTGTTCTATATTCCTGGAGCTAAGAAAGGTACCTATAGGTTGAGAAAGCTTGTAACATAATAATAATAATAATAATAATAATAATAATAATAATAATAATAATAATAATAATAATAATAATAATAATAATAATAGAAAAAGTGATTGTGGAGAAGAAAAAGTGTGGATCATTGATGTTGCTATACCAGGTGATAGTAGAGTCAGAGAAACAACTTGAAAAAACTTACCCGATATCAGGATCTGAAAATTGAACTTCAGAGACTCTGGTGTAAGCCACTACAGGTGGTCCCAGTGGTAAGAGGTACACTGGGTGTGGTGCCTAAAGAGCTAAGCAAGTATTTAGAAGAAATTGGAGTTGACAAAGTCACCATCAGCTGCAGAAAGCTGCCTTACTGGGATCTGCTCGCATAATTCGCCGATGCATCACATAGTCCTAAACGCTTGGGAAGCGTTCGACTAGTGATTTGTATTACAACATTCAGCGTGGTTATCTTGTCTGCTGTGTGATAACATGCACAATAAGTCATCATTTCTCAATTGTCTCTTCCTAAAATGTAGAAGTTAGTAGAATGTTATTCATGCAGATAGAAGGTGGAATTTGGCACTGGGGTGTGTGTGTATAAAGGACAGTGCCTGCTATATTTTGGTTCCTCCTGCTAATAGTTTCTGGCATCCTGCATCGAAGAAATTCTTGCAGCTGCTGCTGAGTGAAAGATGCACTGAAAGAGATGTAGGAGGTTTGTTATTTGAGAAGTGGATTCTTTATATCGGAATTAATCAAGGAATATTAACAAGTTGGAGAATGTTAGAAAGGGATGGAACTATGAGAGGAAGAATGCCCCTGGTTTTCAAACGAGTTAGAACTGAGTCAAACCCACTCATCACACAAGGAGCTCATTTCCCCCCTTTAAAAACAGTCACGTCTTGTACTGACCACCAAGGGTGGTCTAGTGTTTGTCTCCCTCTCCTCAGCCACAAACTGATACACCATTGAAGTGGATGCTTGTTACTCCATAACGACATGGCGTTGCCAACTTGAAGTGATGCATCATAGAGTAATGCTGTGCCTTCTCTGCCTGCAGTGTTGGTGTGGTGCCAAATGATTTAATTTTTGGAAGTCTTAATAAGCTGCAGGCATGGGAGAGAGAGAAAGAACAGCTCGTGCTGTGTAAAATAAAACAAAGGGAGGTTTCCCTCGACCTTTTCATTTCCATGGCTGAGGTGCCCTAAGGTGGATCCTGGCATTGACCGCAAAGGCAGGTAGAAGTGACACCACCCCCACCCCCACCTCACCCCCTGTGAGATCTCCAGGGAAGGCTTGGAAGGATGTCTGAAGCCAGGTGGATCACTACCCATCAGTGTAGACCAGTGGTTCCCAACCTTGAGTCTCCAGATGTTCGTGGACTAAAACTCCCAGAAGCCTTCACCTGTAGTTGTGCTGGCCAGGATTTCTGGGAGTTGCAGTCCAGGAACATCTGGGGACCCAAGGTTTGGAACCACTGGGGTGAAAACTGCTGAAAAAGATGAGCATGTTCCATTTTTGAGAAGAATGCAAATCCAAGACACAGGAGATTTTATCCTCCTCCCTCTGCCCCAAACCTGGTCTGTCCTCCATCTATCCATTCTCCCGTCTACCCACCCTTCCATCTGCCTATCCTTTTATCCATATATCCCCTTTATCTTCCCTTCTATCCTTCTTTCCATCTACCCTCCTCCTACTCATGTATCCATTCTCTTGTCCGTCTCTTCTATCCAACTTTGTGTTCCGCTCCACCTCCTAGCCTCCCATCTTACCTTACTACTAATAGCAAAAACAGAATCATCTCTGCAGCCAGGTTTATGTGGTAAAAGATGTGTCAAGACACCAATTTTATTCCTACTTGAGAAAATTTGTGAGCATTTATTTTTGGATCCTTTTTTGCTAACACCAGAATGCTTTTGGATTTCAGATGAAAGAAAGGAAATGAGATGGGGGGGAGATGGCCATTTCCCTGGGAGATATATTGCAGCAAAGAGTAGGTATGGGAAGGAACTGCTGGTTTGGTGGTTCATGCCAGTTCATTTACCATCACAACAGGTGTTTGGAGGTTTGGTGCCCTACCCACTCTGGCAGAGATCCACTCAGAAGCAGAATCTGGAGGAGCTGGAGCAGGGAAGCTGGGATGCTACTTCTGAGTTGGTGTCTGTTAAACAGGGGGTGGGGTACAAAATATGTGTTTCAGGAGTAAACAAATTGGTGGTTCATGCCCACCTCTAAAAGTGATTAAGCAGCTCAAGGTACTTGAAAGACCACTAGATTTGTTATTATAGACACATTTATGGACACACACTCCAATGTCTCTGGCACATGGGGTGAATTTTGAAGCTCCCAATAATATTACTTAATATACCTATAGCTTACGCTCTGGTTGCCTAATCAAGTACAGTAGTTGTCATTCTCTAGTGACCCCTCACTGTAAAGCAATTATTATTATTTTTTGAGAGGAACGTCTGCTTTTAATGAAACTCTACAGAACACACACAGCCATTGTGGTGTGCACCATGCTGGCCAATTCATATACACTGGCTAGAATCCTGTTGGTATATTTTCTCCAAAGTAAGCAAGATCATGTCATCTGTAGAAGCAAAGTGCAGTTAATTCCAAGGCGATGGTTGCATGCCTGGGTAGCGAATGCCAGTCCTGTGATCAGATGTACAGACTGTGCCCTGTTAATTAGCTGCAATTTGTTTTTACTTAGGAGGAGAAGTATGATGCAGCTTTGTGGGTTTTGGCCTCCAACAATTCCTGTTTCCCAAGGCATTGCAAGTATACTCAATTCATCTTTTGAGTAAAATTCCAACAGAACTCTGGAGGGAATGCCAGATCCAGTGTTGATCCAGTGTTGATTCCACTGTGAAGCTTCCCATATTCACAGTGGAACTTGTGAATGTAGGAAAAAGTGGGCACAAATTTTGATTGAACTGTCGTTCACTGATGTACACACACACACACACAGGGCCGGCACATCTATTAAGGCGAACTAGGCAGTTGCCTAGGGCGCCAAAATGGAAAGAGGGCTCTGGCCAGCCTGCTGCCCCCTGCCGCCCCCCACCACTGGCCGCCCCCATCCAGCCCCCCACCACCTGTCGCCGTCCGCACATCGCTGCCCGCCGCCACCCGCCCGCCACCCATCGCTGCCCCCGCCGCCACCGCCCCTGCAATCCGCCCCCCTGCCGCCCCGCCACCCCACTGCCCCCATCCCCTGCCCCACCCCACCCAGCCCACCCCTCCACCCCTTGCCTAGGCGCAAAAAAACCTAGTGCCAGCCCTGCACACACACATATACGAGATGCATAGAGTTTGACATTAAATGCCAGTGTAATGGGCTGTGTAGGTTTTCTTGTGTGACACAGAGACCTTTTCTCCTATATATTTCAGTACCTGTCACTTGAGGTGACCCTACTTTCTCTGCCTAAGGATAGAGGTGGTCCTGGCACATTTCAACCCCAAGAGACCTCCTCGAGGACAGAGTAGCTGAGTAGATGAAATGCAGAATCTCTGCATTGCATCTGAAGTGAGAGGGGAGAGCTATATAAATGACACCCCCTTGATATTTGAGCAGAAAGGTCAAGGAAGGAATTTGTCACAGTAAATTAGCAGATTATAGGCTCTCCTTCAACACTTGCCCTGCCTTAAAAAGATTTCACCCTGTTAAATATTGCCTCTCCCTCTTTCTGTCTTGCTTTTTGCTTAATTGATAGAAATCCGTGCCTTCTCAGTGTCTCTGAGCCTGCCATATTTACCAGGTGATAGAGTACTAGACTAGACAACATGCTTAGGGCTTTTTAGAAGAGCTGTTTGCCAAAACGTTAAAATATTCTGTTGGTCAAAGTAAGTGACATTATCCAGCTCTGTATCTTAAGTTTTCTCTTGCCTTGTTCTCTGATTGGTCATTGAAAAGTAAACAGGGGCTTACTTTTAATGTCTGCTTGTCAAGAAATGTAACAAAGGAATTCCATCACAGAGGGAAAATTGGTTACTTAGAGAAAATATTCTTTCCTGTTAAGATCTAGTTTTATTTTAGATGGTGGGACCAAGTTTCAAATTCCGAATTACTGAGTGATCATGGGGTATCTCAGCTGAAATCCCCCCACAAAGCTCTTGCTATAAAGCACAGAAACTGCTTATCCTTTCCTGGGTACCATGATGGCAGAGCAGGGTAAATACATTATAGTTCAAATGTCAGTACTGTTGTTTCCTCGGTTTTTATTTTGCATCTGTCAAGCTTTTGTTGCATTTGAAGGAAGGAGAATGTTAAAGATTTGGAACGTAAAGACATTTGAGGGTTTTGTGTGTGTTGGGGGAAGGGAAGCATTGCAGCTAGGGAAGGCCTCTTTTTAAAGACAGGGGGATGCTCTTAAGCTGTGTTATGTCGCACCATGAGCTACCATAATGTAGAAGGCACATACGTACACAAACACAGACACACACAAACACTCCACGCTTCAAAGGAGAATTGCACAGAGATATCACAGTGTCAGGCATGCTCTTTCGGATTGTTTCTTGCACTGAAGGGCTTGGCACAAGACATTTCTGTTGCCATTGCAAAAATACGGATGAAATGGTTTTTGTTCCTATTATATTTTCTTGCATGGGTATGTGACAATGTTTTGTTGTCACAAAAACTGTAACCTCAAAAGCTTGGCTTGACTTCTGTTGCTTTAATGGACATGGTATTTCTGCTTCCTTTATGGACTAATTTATCATGTTTCTTTGCATTATGTCTGTGAAGATTCTCGGTTATCCAGGTGACGTTATCTGGAAGTTGAGTCACGGCATGGACTTTTCTTGCGGGATTGAAACATTTCACTGCTCATCTAAGCAGCTTCTTCAGACTGGAGGCAGGTAGAGTGGGCGGCTGGCTGGGGGACGGACATAGGCAAGGGAGGGGAAGCAAACCGTAAAACTGCAAGCTGACATCTCTCCCCAGCATGGGGAGGGGCCAGCTAGCAGCGATGTGTGACAGGCTGAGCTGGTGGGGAGAAGAAGCTGTGGGCTGCTCAGCATTTGAAAATGGGCCACATTTGTCCCCTGGGCTGGACTTTGGAGATTACTGTATATACTCAAATATAAGCCTAGTTTTTCAGCCCTAATTTTGGGCTGAAAAAGGGGGTCCTTGGCTTATATTTGGGTCAATACTTTTAGCCACTGAGGCAAGTTTGGGTCGGTGGCTAAAAGTCATTTTAAACATTGTGCGCCACTTCTCCTGACCCCCCCATGTTTAAAATGACTTTTTAAAAAGTCATTTTAAAGCAATGTTTAAAATGACTTTTCGCCACCAACTCAAGCACTTGCCTCGGTGGCTAAAAGTCATTTTAAACATCACACACACACCCAGCTCACAAAGGAGGAGTAGCCAGGCCCTGCTGCATTTCCCACCTTAGGCTTATTTGTTTGTTTTTAGTGCTTATATACCACCCATTATACTGAGTCAATAAATAAGAGATTTTTCTGGGTTTAAATTAGAGGCCCCGACTTATACTCGGGTCGACTTATACTCAAGTATATACGGTAAGTGAAAAAAATGTCCTGGGTCCTTTTCCGAAGGATTTGCCTATGGCAGGGATGGGGAACCTTTTAGAGACCGAGTGCCCAAACTGCAATTCAAAACCCACCAATTATTTGCAAAGTGCCAATACAGCAATTTAACCTGAATCCAGGTGGCTGTGAAGGGGCGATGTTGGGTGCCCACAGAAAGGGCTCCGAGTGCCAACTTTGGCACCCATGCCATAGGTTCGCCAACACTGGCCTATGGCATCAAACAGGACAAGGTGCTTGCTAATGTGGTCCTCATCAAAAGACTGAGTTATTTAAAAGAATATTGTTTTGCCAGAATTATATGTGACTTTCCACACAATGAAGTATTCCCTTTACCACCGTTTAAACGAGGCCATTAGCTACTATTGAGGCTGGGTTAGATAAGACTTTTGTTAAAAGGAATCCTACAGAAAAGCTCTATCTTCTCTGAAAATCTCCTTCCAGGTGCTGCTTAAAAATAAAAACTGGGATAGATGATAAGTCTTGGAAATGAAACACACAGTTAAAGATTCAGGATGCTTCCTGGGCATTCTCTGGCAGAGGTGACTCCTTGTCATATAAGTGGTCCTTCAGGTTGAACAGTTCAGGTTTTGGAAGGGCTTTCATGTATGTGATGCAGGCTCCAGCTGTTAGAGAAAGGGAAGAAAATGCTTTTAGATCACCTTGTGTGTTGTTAATCTGTGGAACTCCCTGCCACAAGATGTGGTGATGGCATCTGTCGTGGATGCCTTCAAAAGGGTATTGGACAGATTCCTGGAGGAAAGGTCCATTGGATTCCCAGGATACAAGCCATGATGGAGATGTGTAATCTCCAGGCTAAGAACAGGGTACTTCAAAGGCCAGATGCAGGGGAGTGGTTGCAGGAGACAGATATCTAGTCTCATGTGCTCCCAGAAGCATTTGGTAGGGCTTCTGTGAGATACAGGAAGCTGGGCTAGATGGGCCCTTGGTCTGATCCAGCATGGCTTTTCTTATGTTCTTATGTGAAGTCCTCTTGTGGGTTTTATTGTAGCCTATTTGACTTTATAAATTGATTCTTAAAATAAGAAAGAAAGAAAGAAAGAAAATTTCCATTACAGGATAGATGAAAAGAAGTACTATCCCAAATAAATATGTGGCATTCCAGAGCTGTTTGGCTGATTGCCTTTCGTGTTTCTGAAACATTTGTGCTTAATTCAGGGCGTTTATACACGACCCCTAAGCTCCGCTGCAAATGGCTCCCAGCTCCGGAGCTTAAAAATGTTTCCCCACCAACTCCGGAGCTAACAGAAAATTAAGTGTGACCATGCCCACCTAAGCGCGACCCAGCACACTTTTCTTGTACCTGCTCTGGGAGAGTGAAAAATTTTGATGCGGAGAGTGCCGGGCTCTCCTCGCTTCTTTTTGTTGTTGTTGTTGTTTTTGCCTCCCGCCCCTTTAAGAGGAACCAGGAAGTGACGGGGGGGGGGTCGGAGCAACTTCCACCGGCACTCCAGAGGTAAGAGTGCATTCTTTTCTCCCTTTTTTTCTCCCTCCCCTCACGCAGACAGAACAAGGAAGTGCAGAGGGGGTGGGAACGCAGGGAGAGCGACAAACCCTCAAGATCTCTGGTCCGAATTTAAGGGACCAGCGGATCTTAGGGGTCGTGTGAAAAGGCCCTCAGAGTGTCGTCTTAGCTCTCCTCCTCTGGTGCAGCACATGTTGACACTCTGTGGAAGCATTTTGGCGTTTGTTCCCCATTTCGAAATGGCATGCATGTTTTCCTGAGGTTGTAGATTGTGTTCATTTAGAGTTGGCACCCTCTGGGACAGCTGGCATGTTTCAGCTTTGAACTTGGTCCCAGTATGCTGGATGGCGATGTTGACAACCAGCTACAATTCAAAAAAGAAGAGGTGAAAATGATGTGCTGATAGAACAGGGATGCCAAGATGGGGGCTGGATTCCTTTCTCCTCACAATACCAGGACCTGATGTGAAGCAAGACGCAGGGACTTCCTGTTTGCTGTCTCCCAAAATTAGAATGTTATACTGGATTCAAGGTGTGACAGCATGGACACATAGAACATGGGAAATGCTTCATGGCTGGGATGGTCTCATTTGCATTTTTTTCCTGTTGACCATATGATGGAAAAATCAGTGCAAATCAACCTGGATTTCCCCTCTGCTGCTGGGGCTTTTATTTTATTTGATAGTGAATCCACTTGCATAGGTGGGTGCAGATGGTTGATTGCTCAAACTGATGCTGAAAAGTGTGTGCAGGAATACAGTGGACCGTCATATAACAGTTTGTATAACATAAAATCTGTAAAACATAAACAATTCCGGAGATAGGGGAAATTTACTTAACAGAATAACCTATGGGGCAAATCCATACAACATATAAATGGTCACGATTAGGGATTACTCTGTTTTCGATGCATTCCTTTTATTATTATTATTATTATTATTATTATTATTATTATTATTATTATTATTATTATTATTATTATTATTATTATTATTATTATTATTTTCTTGAGGACCAACAGATTACAATTAATTTTCCAACATATCAATCCTTATACAATTTCCAAAGGTTGTTTGCCCTTCTTCTTTTTTCCTCCCCCCCCCCCTCCAAGCAAGCAACTAATTGCAGTTTCCTCTCATATTATATTTTCAAAGCCTTATGGAAAAGTCTAGCCCGTTTCTCATTCTCAGGTTTTCCTTCCAACCATTCTATAAACTTCTGCTACTCTTTCAAAATTCTATTTTTCCCTACAATTTTTGCTTCTTGCATTATTTGTATCCATTCATTTTCAAAAAAAATTGATATAAATAATGTTTCCATTAGTCATATTTCTATTTTCCTTCATCCTTCCATCCAGTTATTAGCACCATTATTTTATTTATTTATTTATTTATTTATTTATTTATTTATTTATTTATTTATTTATTTTATAGCAGCTGATATTCCATAATACATAATCTTTTTTTATTTCTCTCCAATTGCTTTCTCTCTCTACTAATTGCTTTCTCTCTCCACTTAAAATATATGGTCTATTTTAACTGAATCCTTTTTTTTGTTTGTTTGTTTTCAATGCATTCCTATGGGAAATTTGTATAAAGGAAAATTTGCTTAACATAATTTCATTTGGAACAAATTACCAGTAATTCCTTTATACAAGGTACCGCTTTACTGGCATTTGGCAGGATGTTGCAGCAGAGACTGGCGGTGTTAAAACACCAGGAGCCCTGGATCTTTGCAAACAGTGCCATTTCTTTTTGTTTTGTTTTTAACAAGGCCTGATGCCAGCACTGTTGCACTATGGTACCTGGACGCCCCCCCCCCCAGTAAGATAAGATAACATACAGGGAGTCACAGTGGAGAATACCTTCAAGTTCCCCAGTCTACCACTTCCTCATCAACTGGCATTTACAGTCTCAATAACTTATTCTGAGAAATTATTAGAAGTGAGAATAAAGGTTTAATTACTTGCAATAGATCAATGGCAAATTGAGAAACATGAGTGCCTTTTGCCAGACTTCAACAGACATAAGAGAAGAAAAGAGACACATAGCAGAGAGGTGGGGCTCTCTCTTTGAATTCAGAGGCAGGAAAAGAATGATTGGCTAATGCTAGACAGATTACTCCAGTCCAGAAAAGTCCTTCCCAGCCAAACCTACTAAAAACGCCAAGTGAGGTTGCAAAAACTCCAACACTTTCAGTAAAACCAAGGCGGTTGTTGCTGGACAACTGCAGGTCATTTCATCCCAGCTTGGTCACTCACTCAACACAGCCGCTAATTTAATCTTCAAGCTTCTCATGGGGAATTTGGCAACCCGAACATCAAAGGGCTCCACTTCAAAGAAGGGCTTCTGAAAAGACAAGAGGCTGGACTAGATGGGCCATTGGTCTGATCCAGCATGGCTCCTGCCTAGCCCTTAGAGACAAAATCGGCAGTTATCCGGGTAGCTTATTTATTTTAATTTGCAACAGACTGCAGAATCTAAGTGGAGCCCCCCACGCCCAATGCACAGATATGTTTCAGGAACAAAATGTTGCAACTCAGCAGAATAGTTTCATATCAGAGGTGGTGACCAACATATTCCTAGTTTATTTAGGACAGGATGAGCAACCTGGATATTTCAGACTATAGTCGTCATATGGCCCAAGCAGCCAAGATGACAGCTGGCTATTATTTCAGGCATACAAAACTTGGTGTCCTCTAGAACAATGCTTCTCAACCTTTCATTCTCCAGATATTTGGGACCTCCCAGAATCCCTGACCTTTGTCCAATGCTGACTTCCTGGAAAACCTCTGGAGGACAAGCGGGGGAGAAGATTGCTCTAGATGTTTTGAGCAGCTACCAGTGGCACTTTTGCAATCCAGAAGAACCCCAGGGAATTTATAAATGCTGTACCAGATCAAGGGAAAGTGATAATGCCAAACCATGATTATATGTACTTTTGGAAGGGATATGGGGATAGTTAAAGAATGGAAAGAATATCAGACAGAAGGGGGGAAATTGAGTGAGATATATTGGTCTCCAGGGTGAATGGAATACTGGTTGTGTTTTGTTGTTTGTTGTTGTTCTTTTTGTTGTTACTGTAGTTGATGTATATGGAATGTAAAAAATCCGGTTTATTTTATATATATATTATATATATATGCATGTTAGGGTGGATTCGGGTTTCTTCCCGTGTAGAAATCTGGTTGTTTTGGCGACGTTTCGACGAGGTCTCACTCGTCATCTTCAGGCTGGTGTTCTGGCTTCTTTCTTCTTGAAGCAAAGCGTGATCTCAGTTGAAGTCCTTCTATAAATACGACACCTTTGTTATCGACACCTTTGTTATCTGGCCACACGGGAAAGATAAACTGAACAACTTCCTCACACATCTCAACAGCCTACACCCCAAAATACAATTCACTATGGAAATAGAAGCCAACAACCAACTTCCCTTCCTGGACGTCCTAATCTACAAAAAACCCGACGGCTCCTTAGGACATACCATCTACCAGAAAAAAACACATACAAACCGCTACTTAAATGCACAATCACACCACCACCCTGCACAGATCAACTCCGTAGCAAAAACCCTCATCTCCAGAACCAAACGCCTCGCTGACAAAGACCACCTAAAAACTGAATTACACACTCTCTCGAATGTTTTAATTGCGAACGGATTCCAAAAAAACACCATCACCAAACTAATCCAAAAGGAAACACCCCCCAAGAACCAAGAAACAGAAGAGAACAACGGCACCGCCCTCCTCCCTTACATCAAAGGCACCACAGACAAAATCAGCAAAATTCTCCACAAACACAATATCAAGACAGCCTTTTGCACCGACCAAAAAATAGCCAACATCTTAAGAAACCCCAAAGACAAGATTGAGCTAGAAAACCAAGGAGTCTACGAAATACCATGCAAAGTCTGTCCAGCCACATACATCGGACAAACAAACAGGAGAATAAGCGCACGCATCGCAGAACACAAGAACGCAGTCAAAAAAGAAGAAAAATCTTCCTCTCTCTTCCAGCACATAAAAACAACAGGTCATGAAATTGACTTTGAAAGAACCAAACTCATCTCCAAAACTGAACACTTCAACAGTCGAATAATCATGGAAGCCATTGAAATAGAGAAACACCCAAACAACATGAATAAACGTGATGACACCTCCCGCTTGCCTGACATCTGGAAACTAGCCCTGGTCAACAGACGAGCCTCTGTCACAAAGACTGACACCAGGTCCAAAAGGACACAAGATGCCACCACCTTCCATCCACACCAAACACAAACCCAGACCCTTCCCACAGATGAAACGAAACCACCATCCAATAACAAAACCACGACTGCACCATCTACTGCGGCATCCCACTCCAGTCACCACATGGAGCACACTCACACACCCCAAAAAAACATTGGGAGACCACAGACACGTAGCCAGACCAAAATGAATTCACAAGACACAGGACCCCACTCCACCAAAGCCCAGGATACTGCCAGAACCCACCAGCCATCTAACCCACCAGCATGTAAACAGCCATCTAAACAGCCACCAGCAGTTAATCCCTTAACGATCGCCTCAGCCACACAGCAGATCACAAAAGAACAAAGGAACAAAGGAACCTACAATCAGCAACAAAGCAAGCAAACCACACCCCCCAGCAGTATTTATAGAAGGACTTCAACTGAGATCACGCTTTGCTTCAAGAAGAAAGAAGCCAGAACACCAGCCTGAAGATGACGAGTGAGACCTCGTCGAAACGTCGCCAAAACAACCAGATTTCTACACGGAAGAAACCCGAATCCACCCTAACATGCATATATATATATATATATATATATATATATATATATATATATATATATATATATATATATATATATATATATATATATATATATATATATATATATATATATATATATATATATAAAATACAAGCCCTTAGGAGGGAATGGCCGAGTGTTTCAATGGTCCTAACTGCCACTTTGAACTGAGTTTGAAAACAAAATGAAGAGGTGCTTGAATAAGCTATAAGTAAGAAATGGGTGTGGAGGTGAACCGGAACAGATCTGAAAACTCTCCCCCTGTGAATAAAGACAGCCCAGAGCAGGAGGGAAGGGTATCTCGCATTTTCTAGTGGCACCCCTTTTCCCTCGATGAGGGGGGAGGATGATTATCCCTTTGCGTGAGATTTCTGGACTGTTGCTGAGTATTGAATTTTGGCCAAATTCCCTCTAGTACAAAAATGACTGCTGGTGGACTTTCAGCAATAGGCCTAGACAATTTTGCATTTTGCTTCTAGCTACAGACTACATTCTAACTCCAAACTAACTGCCAGCAGACTAAAAAGGAGGGGGAAAATACAGTTAAGGAAACCGATGTGAGTTTCTTAAAAACAGAGGCAGGGAAGAAAGAGGTGGTTATTGCTGGACTGATTGACAATCACTTCATCCCAGGAAGGGCCCTCCCTGTCCAACTTCTTAAGGCAGCAAATGAAGTTGTATAACTTCAACAGGTAGAATGGGTATATTCTTTCAACAGACGGTAGGATTTATTTTTGAATCTTCCTTCCATGTCCCAGAATATCCACGCATGTGTGGCCACTGGAAAGTTGGCCGTGGCTAGAGAGGTAAAATTTCTGGAAATTTTGGAGCTTGGGAAAAAAAAAACAGTGTTGTTCCATTCCAAACCCTACCCTCCCAGAAAAAAAAATGGAATTTTTTAGAAAAATTGAAAAAAGAAGAAGCTACATTAGCACTCCCCTCCCCCTTTTACAGCTTGAAAGTCATTCTTTCACTTTAGGAACATAAAATACGACTATGGACAATTTGACTTGGCATACAATTATCACAACTAGCATATTATAATTTATTTATTTATTTATTTTATGCTTATTAACTGCCCAATTTTCCCGTGAGAATGTATCCAAATAATGATTACAAACAGAATTTACTTTTTAAATAATATTTATTTGTAATTGTAAGTAACAAATGGAGCAACAATCTCTTGAACTGTTTACTAGTTTATGTGGAACAAAAAAACCCTCTACAAAACAATGTTTAAAAATCCAGAATTAACAGTTATTCATGTTTCCTCTCCACAATACTGAATAAAAATAAACACCTCATTCTCATAAAAAGAATTGAAGAGGGGGAAATTTACAGAAGGGCGTGGGACTAAGTTTCAATGATATTTTCAAAAAACGATTTGGAAAATATTTACCCTGTCTTAGAATATTTCAGTCGTCCTGCTAAAATAAAACATACCATAATCAATTTTTTTCTTTTCAATTTTTTCCATTTTTTCAGAAAAAAACCCCAAAAAAGACTTCAGGAAAAAAAGGGGAAAAAAACATTTCCCCCCATCCCCCCCCCGGGCCTTCACATCTCTAGCTGTGGCTTTCAGAGAGCTAAGTGTCTAGAAACGCAGCTTTTCTCCATCACTGTAGGCACCTCTGCACCCACTCTCCAAGCTTTCCTTTCACTTGCAGCCTGGGTGAAACAGCTGTGATGAGAGGGACCGAGGGTGATGGGAAAGGAAAGGCCACTCCCATCATTTCATGCATCTATTTTCATATAGGGCTTGTCCTACAAATGTCCTTCAGAGACCTCCTAGATTCCACATCCTGGAGCTGCCTTTTTTGTGTCTGACCCAGAGACCATTTTTTCAGTTGTCTCATCAGAGGCAATGCACACCTGTCCATGCTGAGGATCTGGTGGGCGGAGGAATGGGCAAATGGATAAAAAGCTGCCACGCATGCCAGGAAGGGTTGTGGTGGCCGATGAGCGAGCAGGGAATAAGGGAGCTATGGAAGAGCAATGAGATGCACAGTTGTCCCCCTCCAGTTGTCCTGCAAGTTCCCTGTGGGTGCTGATTTTGAATATTCTCGGAGTACATTCCAGGACCAGCCTTGTTTTGATGTCTTAACTTCCCAGCTGTGCAGTCATTCTGCAGCCATCACTGATGGGCGATGCACACCCCACCTGGAGTACTGTATCCAGTTCTGTGCACCTCAATTTAACAAAAGATGTTGACAATCTTGAATGGGTCCAGAGGAGGGCGACCAGGATGATTGAGGGTCTGGAGGAAATGTCTTATGAGGAACGGCTTAGGGAGCAGGGAATGTTTAGCCTTACAAAAAGAAGACTGAGAGTGGAAATGATAGCTATGTTTAAATATTTGAAAGGATGTCACATTGAAGAAGGGACTGGTTTGTTTTCCATGGCTTCAGAGGCTAGGACTCGGGGCAAAGGTTTCAAACTACAGAAAAAGAGATTCAATTTAGTTTTGATTATCCCTAGTGATTTGAGGGACAAGGAAGTAGTCGCCCAAGGGAGTGAGCATGGTGCCAAAGGGGGAACAGGTAGAGAAGGAAGAAACCCAAATGAAATGAGAAGCAAAGGTGTTGGTTGATATACTAGAGGAGAGATTTCAGTTCTGGGAAGAGGAGCTATTTAATGCATCCTTAGCATTTAATATCCTGCTGTGTTTGCTATCCTACACCAGAAGCTGTAATTCTTCTGCTCCGTTCCATGTTAACTGGAAACATTGTGTGTATGTGTGGTGATGGGATAGAAAGTGTGGCAGGAAACATATGTTGCTGTTGCGCCCTCTTAGCTGCCATCTGCCCACACCACAGATGGACAGAAGGCCATCAGCAGGGAAGGGACAGGTGGAACATTTGACCTCCGGTGCTTAAAATACTCAATAGCTGAAGTCATAGAAGCTAAGTGGGCTGTGCTGCCTTTCTTCATTCTTTTTGTGCACATCATTCTTCTATTATGGAATGAAACATGTAGCCGAGGGGGCTTTACAAAGATAAAGGGAGATGGAACCAGTTGGTCTGAGATCATCCACCTGCCTTCTTCTACATGGGGAAAAGGGCAAAGGTACACAAAGGGAGAGGCATCCTTCATGTGAGTTAATGAGAGATGCCGGAAGCTTGCACCAACTTTGGAGAGCATGTTCCCTGCTCATTCATTGCCCCACAATATGTTTCTACATCACCCTGGGGCCCTGGGGATCTTTGGGCCATTCTTTGTTAGAGAAAGCTGTTTCCTTTCAAAGATAAGTAGACAAAGGAATTGAAGGGGGGCGCACACAAGCATTTATAATTATGGAACCCTCTTCCTTAGGGGCTACATAGTAATATTTCTGGCTATATCATTGAAAACTTTTCTGTTTGTCAAGCCCCTAAGTCCTTATGGGTCCCGAGGTATGTGTAAGGCTCCTCTTTTCCTGTCGCACTTGGAAATACTTGGAGTGTTTTCTTGTAAGATGGCATCGTTCCTAGGTCAGCTTACTATCCTGTAGGGTCTCTTTTGACCGTAGAATCATATAGCTGGGTGAGGATGTGCAGGATACCTAAACCACTGACTAACATCAAATTCCTTGACATTTCCACCCATTTGTGTTACTCTTGCACCCAAGAGCAACAGAGGACAGGTCTGCTTCATCTTTTTGGTAGGAAGAAGACTTCTCAGAACTGTGTTCATTCTTTCCAATATGATGCCACTGACTGGATGGCCATGTATCAGGAGTCCTGTGATGATGGGGGTTCTTGCATGGCAGGGGGTTGGCACTTGTTCTGTTCTTTCTAGAGATTTGCAATCAGAGTCCTGAGAGGCAGATTGCTTTATTTGTGGAATGGATTATGCCATTTGATGTGTGGCTTTCTGCACATGGTGGGCGTGGAAAGCTGTTCTTTGTAGGGAAAGCTCAGCTGGACAACACCTGTAGGTCTGACATGCAATCTCTAGCAATCACATTCAATATATTTTAGATGGCAGGGTATTAAAATGCTCAAAGCGGAGAAGAGCTTCTTTATTTTTATTTATTTATTTATTTATATAGCTTGTATGCCGCCCACTATCCAAAAGTCTCTGATGATGTTCAGCTAGAACAGTGGTTCCCAACCATGCCCCCCCATGTTCTTGGATGACAACTTCCAGAATTCCTAGCCAGCACAGCTGGTGGAATTTTAGCTCATGAACATCTGGGCATGAACATCTGGAGCCACTAGGCTACAGCATCTAAAGGTGGCCATTGGACACAACATGCATTGGCCAAAAAAGAGGACAGGAATGAAGGCAGATTACCATGCAGTTTTCAGATGTCAATTTCAGATGGCATAGATAACAGTTGATTTAAGCAGATCTATGATCTATCTCTAGGCAGCATGGAAGACTATCAGCAGGTGAGCTGCATCCATTCAGTTCATTCTCCTCCTCCACCACCATCTCCTCCTTCTTCTTTGCGAACCATTCACTTTTTGGTTGCTTGTGTTCTGTGACTTTTCAAATCTTCATTGTTAGAAAGGGGTGGGCCTTGATGTTCTTGGCCAAGCTGCGTTTTCAAGGCAGACATTTTATCCACACTGTCTAATTAAAGGGATCCACAGTGTGTCAAAATGATAGAATCAAAGCCCCGTGAATGATACATTTACTTTGTGGGTTGACCTGCATTGATATATTTCTGCAGTGGAAAAAGGGGCCCCAAATCACATTTGACAATCCTGGATGACAGCACGTGATGGAATTGGACTGACAGCCAAATAACAGCCATCAACAACAGGGAGCTCAGGTAAAGATACAAAAATGCATTAACTAAAAAGAAAGGCGGGAAAGAAATGAATGAGGAAGTGGGGGAGGAAGAATTTGAAAGGGAAGTAACTTTTAAGCAACCTATTATGAAATGAAAGGTTACCCTGAGAGAAAATTAGTTTTCTTGTTCTTAAAGGAAGATGAAAAACTCTAATGGAGGAAAAGTTGAAAAAGCCACTTGCAAAGCATCAGGTGTTTTGATTTCTTTCAGATTCCTGCGATTCCCCCAGTATTCTTGCCTGATGAGAGTCCTTTTAAGGCTGAAAAACAATGGCTCCCATGACAAGTTCCCCATAATATAATAATTGCCTGATTAGGAATGAATAAGTAAGAGGGAAGGGGCAGGAGGAGCAAGATGGCACAAAGCAAAGCTGGTGAGGAGAAACTTTACAAAAGACACCGGCTTGTTTAAAGCTAGGCATCCAAGTGAGAGAAGACTGGCGTGTGTGTGTGTGGGGGGGGAGCAATTATGTTTCCTAAAAGGAGCCACCAGCTTTGAAACTACAGGGGCTAATTTTTGCAGTTATCCTTGTCAGAACAAAGGGCTGTTGGCATGATTGCTTTCCAATTACTTCTCTCGGAAGGGAATTTAGGATCAAATTTGGAGAGGAAGGCTTAAGTGTACAGGCCTAAGCAGCAAAGATGTGTGTGTGTGTGTGTGTGTGTGTGTGTGTGTGTGTGTGTGTGTGTGTGTGTGTGTGAAGGAGCCAACCTTAAGCCAGCTGAAGCTGTACTGAGTCCAACCCAACTTCTAGACCAGGGGTCCTCAACCTAAGGCCCCGGGGCTGGATGCGCCCCCCCAAGGTCCTGAATCCGGCCCCTGGGACCAATTGCAACCCCCCCACCTACCCCCTGTTTTGTGAGCAAGCCAGCCTCCGCAGCTGCTTTGGGACTGGGATCCGGCCCCCAGTGGTGTCTGGGTGGTGGTGGACCGGCCCGTTGGTTGAAAACTTGGAGGACCCCTGTTCTAGACCATGAATTCTAGAGGTTGCTTAGGATAGGTCCACCCCTACCCTAACTTTGAGCTGACATAGTAACTTTGAATGTGGGTGGGTAGTGATGGATCATGTCCGTTTTTCAGCTACCACCATTCTCGTACCAGCTGATCCATATGTGCCAGTGGGTCTGAGACCAGCTGGCATAAGGGCAGTTGCTTTGGTATAAGTGGCTTATTCCATTCTCAACATACTGGCCCTAATAGATCTTTAGAGCATGGACAGCAGAAGAAATCTAATTGCTAAATCAACTCCCAGAAATCCTGGCCAGCTCAGCTAGTGATGAAGACTTCTGGGAGTTTGCAGTCCAGGACTGAGTTAAACCCACTGAGTTAAACCCACATGGAAAGACCCTTGAAAATCTAGGCCAGCGGTGGCAAACCTTTGGCAATCCAGATGTTTTTGGCCACAACTCCCATAGTCCTTTGTCATTGGCAATACAGGCTTGGAATTCTGGGAGTTGCGGTCCAAAACATCTGGAGTGCTGAAGGTTCACCACCACTAATCTAGGCCTATGAAATGTGCACACATTTTCCAATCTATACATCAATCCCTTTAGGTGCATGTTACGGTATATACCATGGTTTACTTCTTAATAATGGCAGACCTATTAGGTTTTTATTATTATTTTTTTTAGATAGGTGAGATGCTCCAGGACTGAGTTTCCATGGCCAGTTGGTGATCTGAATAGAAGTCTCCTGAGTTCTACTCTGACACTTTTCCCCTTGCATCCCACTGGTTCTCCTGTAGGTACGTTGGGCCCTCTGTAGAGAGGGATCCAGGCAGTGTCTTGTGCTGACATTCAGTAATGTGTGAAAAGGTCCAGTATGTATCATGATGGAGGATTAGAGAACAAGAACTTGTCAATCATGCATTCTGTGCTGGAAAAGCCTCTTTAGATGCACAATGTACAGTTTGAGGGTTACCCGATCTGCCTCAGCTGTGGTCGCTTTTCTTGGAGGATTAAAGTTGTTACTTTATCTGTTGGCCCCAAGGTCTCAAGGGCCTCGTTTCACCACCTTTAAATAGACCTCACTCCATTAGCTTGGCCTACTTCTGCCAGATGTCTATACTGAGTCTCTGGTGTGGTGTAGAAGGCATGCTTCGTCCTTCACCATTTGTCTATGGGAATCCATAGAGAAGTACATACATCAAAATGGTTACCAGCATTCATTCCAGAACACTTGTTCTCTGATATAGTCTGACTGGTCTTTGTGATAGGAAATGTGCTGGATTCCTGATGGACTTGGCTACAAATCCCATAACAACATAAGATGAGCCCTGCTGGATCAGGCCAAAGGCCCATCTAGTCCAGCTTCTTGTGTCTCACAGTGGCCCTGCCAAATGCATCTGGGAGTGCACAGGACTAGATATCTGTCTCCTGATACCACTCCCCTGCATCTGGCCCTTGAAGGACCCTGGTTTAAAGCCTGAAGATGACACATCTCCATCATGGCTTGTAACCTGTGATGGACTTTTCCTCCAGGAATCTGTCCAATCCCCTTTTGAAGGCATCCAGGCCAGATGCCATCACCACATCCCGTGGCAGAGAGTTCCACAGACTAACAACACGCTGGGTGAAAAAATATTTTCTTTAGTCTGTTCTTACTCTCCCAGCCCTCAATTTGAGTGGATGTCCCCTAGTTCTGGTTTTTCTGTGAGAGGGAGAAGAGCATCCCTCTATCCACTTTACTCATGCCCTGCATTATTTTGTATGTCTCAATCATTCCTTACCCTTGCCTATGGTGGCTAGGCTTGATGGAAGCCAGAGTTGAAGAGCATCCAGCATGGGGATGCTTCAAAATATAATGTCTGCACTGACAGCAGGCAAAAATCAAAGAAAAACAAAACAACACAGAAGACACAAAACATGTGGCACCTTATAGAGTCTTTCACATTTTAATGTAATGTTTCATGGACACGTCCACTTCTTCAGATATATAGTGGCAGAATATAGCGGGGAAAAGAATGACAAATCTTATACAGCAGTGTTGGTGAATTTATGGCACTGGTGCCAAAGGTGGCCTGTGGAGTCCTTTCTATGGGCATGCAACATCGTGCCCCAACAGCCACAGCACTTCCCCCTCTACTCAGAGCACACCATGCAGAGAACTAGGCAAGGAGGAGGCAGAGGATTTTGGGCTCCTTCGTAGCCCCAGTTTGTTCTCCAGCCACACCATTCTGGGCATCCCAGAAGAGGTGTGGCTGGAGAGTAAAATGGGGCTATGAAGGAGCCCACAGACCACTGCCCCCCATTCGTCTGGCTCTCTTCACAGAACCATTTTGGCGGTCTCAAAATGGCTCTGTGAAGAGAGCCAGGAGAAGGGGAGGCAGCTGCTTGTGGACTCCTTCATAGCCTCATTTTACTCTCCAGCCATGCCACTGTGGCCACGGGAAGTTCAAAAGCCTGCTCTTAGATCCTTGCTTTCCCAAAGGGAAGCACTTGTAACCCATTTCTAACCCAGGGTACCACTGTATTCAGGTTAAATTACTGTATTGGCACTCGGCGAAAAATAAGTGGGCTTTGAATCGCAGTTTGGGCACTCAGTCTCTGAAAGATTCATCATCACTGTTATATAGCAAAGGGCACCCTTAAGTCTACAGGATACCCTTTTGTACTCACTGTACTCAAAAAGAGACACCAAGGAGAGAAGACCAGAATGTGACTCCTCCCCTCCCCCATCAATTGATTGCTTGTCATCCTTACAAAATTGTGGGCTTTTCCCATGAAAATACATGGGAAAGTATCCCCCTTTCCGGAGAACTGTCAGTTTGTTGCTTTCTTGAAATCAACTCTTTTTTTTACTCCTTAAAGAAAACTTACAACAATTTGCTTTTTTTCCCATTTGAAGGGGCTTTCTGAAGACCAACATTTCAGGCCACACAACCTGAATTCTTTCCAGTTAAAGAAAGGTGGATGGGGCCAACACTTATTTTTCTAGATAAAAAAGACGGGTCTTTACAAATTATGTGACCTATTTTCAATTTGGGGTACTTTGGGACTGCCCCTTTCTGAATATGATATAAAACAGGTTAACTTTTTAAAAAAATCATAACTCAAAAACTCTGTGTTCAAATTTCCCCAGATTTGGCCCAGGGCAAAAGCAAATGGCTGGATATAGCTGCACTGTTTTGTTTCGGATGTCCCCATTTTTAGAATTGCCTTCGGGAATGTTGATTTGCTGTGCTGCACAAGATTATAGTTGCACTGTTGTGCAGCAATAATATGAATGCTGTACTAGCAAATATTGAAATCTGGTATTTGTACACTCTATGGAGGTTTTTAATTTTAGACAGTTTTGCACATGTGAGAAATCAAAGAACATAATGGGAATTGCTGAAACCTCATGCTCTAAATATTTATAATTACATCAGTATCAAAGAGCGCTAATCACAGCTGGTTTCATTTTGGCAACATGTCTGTTGTCTGAAAGGTTATAATTAATTCAAGATAAGGAACACATGTTAGCAAAAGTTATATGAAATAATGCCTAATTACAGCAATGAGGAAGAACAAACTTAAAAGCAACATGATAAGATAGGGGTGGTGCTTACTAACATTAATTAATTTTGAGATATGGGTACAGTTAGGTGGAAATAATTTTTCATTCAGTGTTGATCTACAGGAAACTTGTTCAGACACAATGCTTTTCCTGGCATACAACACCATGAAAAATCAGTAAAATCAGTAAACAAAAAACCCTTCCAGTTGAACGTGTTGTGTTCAGCACCTTTAATATTCATATTAGAACGTTGCAGATTTTAAGGGCAGGAGTTTCAAATCATTGTCTAAAGCACTGCTGTTTAGAGTAGTAAATCACTGTAGATTAGGACCATTGAATCAATGGGGGTTTGATGAATCAACACTGTTGGTTGCACTGAATCAAACGGGCCTACTCTTACTGAGACTTACTGTGCTAAGACAAGATGCATCTAGAGTAGGCCAGTTTGATTCCATGGGCCTCTTATATTGTGATTTACTACATGCAGAATTTTGGTCTGTGTCTTACGCAGATGCTAGTTTCACCTTCACCAACTATGCCACTATGCTATAACTACTGAAGTGATAGCCCCCCCCTTACCAATACCCAAGTACCAAACAGTGCCACCTATGTACAACAATGACATTGGATGTGAAATTGATGTCACCCAGAGTGGTCTTTTCTCAAAGTTGGACTACAGTCAGTGGCAGACTTAAATTTTTGGGACCCTGAAGCTTGAACTGTTAAAGCAACCAGCAATGAGGTCCCAGTAAGCATTGTTATCTTCTTCACTACGGATGTCCTATAATAGATCAACCCAATGCTTTTTAAAAAGTGGGCTAAAGCCACATTTGGGACCTCTCTGGGATTAGGGGCCCTGAAACCTAAGCTGTATTCGTTTCATAGCTGATCCACCCTTGACTAGAATAGGGATGTCAAATTTCAGCTGAACATAGTCTCCCAGATCAGAACTAACACCCTCCCAAAAACCCTTTGAGAGCAAAAAACCCAACCCAACTCAGAAAGAAAGTTGATGCTCCTAGACACTTCCAGGGACATCAGTGCATGCATCAGGGATACTTCTTCATTGGGAGGGCCTATCTCACAATCTAAGCCAGATGGAGCTGTCTGGGCAACTTCCAAGTCTACAGTAAGAACAGCCTTGCTGGAAGAGGCCACAGCCCATCCAGTCCAGCATTCTGTCTCACACAGTGGCTTACCATTTGCTTCAGGGTATTCCCAAGCAGATGTCTTCACCTGCTTACGATTCCCTGCAAATGGCCTTGACAGATAGCCTGCCTCTGTCTCCAACCTGGAGGTTGTCCTTAGGCATCCATAATGATAGCCATTGATGCCCTTGTTCTTCATGAATGTGCCCAATCCTTTCTCAAAGCTGTCAAGGCTGACTGTTGTCACCACTTCTACTGGCAGGGAGTTCGACAGACCAGTGATCCTCTTATTTGTTTGAGATCTAGCATCCAAAAAGTTTCATGGAGTGCCCCCTAGTTCTAGTGTTGTGCAATAGGGAAAACTGTTTTTCCTTATCTACTTTGTCCACACTGTGTATGATTTCATAAACTTCAATCAGGGTCACCTTTTAGGCACCGTCGTTCAAGAGTGAAGAGGCCCAGCTCTTGGAGCCTCAGATGGATATCTACCGTTCTCTTCTGTTGTGCATTTTGTTTTGCCATTTCCATCCATGTTGGGATTTGGTTTTTGGGGTGCAGTTTTCTCCCACATGGCTTCAAAACTTGCCTTCTTTCTTTTAGGAGAGTGGCCATAAGCCCATAGCTTGTGAATGTTATTATTAGCACAAATGCAATGTAGTGTAGCATTAACATTGGATTAATTCAATACACCTGGGCTCAGAACCTCATTTAGCCATGGAACTTGCTAGATGATCTTAGTCCTGTCACCCTCTCTCAGCATGCCCACTTCTCAGGGGTATTTTTAGTATTAAAAAAGAAGAGCCAGGTAAAACACATTTAAAGTTACTAGAGAATAGCCGGGAAAGAAAGGTGAATGAATGAAACCAAGTTTAGGATACTTATGAATATAGCATTTTTCCTTAGTTATCTTGCATTTTCTCCATTGCAGGGTTTTGATGGCTTTTGTAACCATGCAAGAGGAAATTATAGTAAGGCCATCATTTTCCTATACTGTCAAATGAGCAAAATTGCCAAAAGAGAGAGAAATAATGACTTTTAAAATATGAGCTTTGGATTTCACCAAACTGCATTTTGATGATATCCAAATTTAGTCAAGTGTGGCATGTTAGGACTGAGCTTAGCAGATTTCATCCTCAATAACGTGTCTGAATAATGGAGTATATTAATTGAAACAATAAGGATTGCCCATCAAAAGGTGTTTTGTGTTTAATGTATTCTCGAAAGCTTTCACGGCCGGGATCTGATAGTTGTGAGGTTTTTTTGGCTGTTTGGTCGTGCTCTGGAAGTTTTTCTTCCTGATCTTTTGCCAGACTTTGTTTGTCCCTGAGCTCCTTGCCCTCTGAAGATGCCAACCACACAGTCTGGCAAAGCGTCAAGAAGAAAACTTCCAAAACACGGCTAAACAGCCCCAAAAACACACAACTGTTTTGTGTTTCATTATTATGAGAGAATACCACTTTATAACAGTATTAGTGTTAATAAAGTGATCTCTTTTTAAAAAAGGAAAATGAAATCGCTTGAAGGATATCTGCTGAATTAGCACACATGAAGGAAAACTGATGTCTCCCTCCATATAGTCTTCAATAGAGATGGGCACGACCAGAAATTTTGTTTTTCGAGTTGTCATTTTTCAGGACGGGTTCGTTTCGGGTCATTTCTGTTTTTCGCGAAATTTTTTTAAAAATTGTCATTTCGTCATGTCGTTTGTCATTTGTCATTACCGCCGCCGCGATTTCACGCGATTTGATGTCCCAGCGAGTGGCGTTCCCGCCGGCACTAGCTGTTTTTGCGCCCTAGGTGGCAGGCGGGGTGGCGGAGGGGCATGGGCGGGCGGCAGCAGCCGCAGGGGGGAGGGGTGGGCGCGCAGGCGGTGGGCGCGGGTCCCGCAATGACCCAGAGCAGGCGGAAAACACTTTAAACTGACTTGCTGCACAAGACTGCATCGAATAAAGCAATTGCAATTTTTGCAAACAAAGTGGGCAGTGCACCCACAGCAGAGCTGCAGGCAGGGTATGAAAGGACCTTGGCTTGCCACCAAGCAAATGAATTTTTTTAAAATAAATCCACACCTCCCCTCCCACCCAAACCTCCCCCCCCTTTGAAGCACTATCAGAAAAGAAATCCTAACAAACTGCAGGAGAATAAAAAAAGAATAAACTGTGTTGCTATTCCCCACAGCAGACAGAGAATGAAAGGAATTATTATTATTTCCTAAAAATTCAATTGAATCAATTCCCTCCCTGCCTGCCTAACTGAAATCTAAAGGCTCCGCGAAATCGAAACTAGTCTAGCACAGCAGCCAGCTACACACAGCCCTCTCCCACCCACATCCAAGCCCAGATTGTGACTCTTCTGGGAGTGCCTTGGCTTTTTATGCCCTCTTGCACATCCAGAAGTGTCAGTCAAAACCTGGCCATGCGATTGGTAGAATGGGTCCAAAAAAAATTGCATGGTCCCATCCCATGGCCAGGTGTAAAAAAATAAAAATAAAAATAAAATAAAATAAAATAAAATCATTGCAACCTTTTACTGCTATAAAAACCCACTGCTGCTACTGTAAAAATTCAAGCATTTAAAATAGCTAATTTTCGCATGTTTCTGTGGTGCTTTGGTGTTTTTTTGGACCACGATTTCAAAAAAAAAAAATATTGCTGACGCCATTTTGGATCCCCCCGCACCACATGGCAAATGGAGACGCCGAGGATGCCCCCTCCCAGCCCGGTACCAGCAGCCCAGGACAGGAGGGGGGGAAGGCTGCCCCCCCCCAGAAACCACCCCTCTGGTAGGTGCCCTCAGGCAGGCATATTTTCGCCTGCTTTTTTGGCCGGGAATCGGGTTTTTTTTATTTTTAAAACGTTTTTTTCTGTGCCGCTTGGCATCGCGCGATTGCTGCGCGATGCCAGGAACGACAACGACAAATCAGACCCAATTTTTCTTTTTTCGGTTCGAGTTTGAGTTCTGACAGCTTAATTGTCATTACCGTTTCCGTTACGTAACGGAAACGATATCTGAAAACGGAAACGACAATTTCGCCAAGTCGTGCCCATGTCTAGTCTTCAAAGAGCCATTTTTCTTTCCCTCCATCAAATAAAGTATTTACTGATAAATCCTGAGCAGTATAAATGGGGAGAAGTTGGTTTCATTTCTCACCCCTGCCCACCTTTTCTTTACAATCCCCCCCCCAAAGATAGAATTAGAGATGTAGGACACACATTTTGTATCAACAGCTCAGTGTTGGGCTAGTCTAGCAGTAATGTGTGCCATGGAAATGCACAACAGAATGAGGTGGTAGCACAGCCAACCAACTGTTGTGGCTTTTGAGGTTGGGATGGCCCCCCTCCCCCAACAAGGCTCCACTGATGGCTGTGTCTCCCTCAGAACGTTGACAAGGAATAGGGAAGAAGCCAGCAAGACCTTGGCCTAAAGCAGGCATGTCTAAACTTTGGCCCTCCAGATGTGTTGGACCACAGTTCCCAAAGTCCTTTGTCACTGGCAACCTAAGCTTAGAATTCTGCGAGTTGTGGGCGAAAACATCAGGAGGGCCAAAGTTTGGACATGCCTAGCCTAAAGTTATCTCCTCTGAGAGTTAGACCTGCTGTTGTTGTGGGACTTGACTGCCTCTTTAAACCTGGGGCTTCCTTGAGAGGAACACTTGCTATCTTCTTTGACTTGTTTGAGGCAGCATGGAGTCTCTCCCTGGCTCTCTTGGCCCTTCAACTTCCTTGTACCCAGATGGGAGAGAAGAATAAAAGCCCAGCTTTATCTGTGAATGGGGCAGCCATGTCCTTGCTGGAAGGACACTTTCCAGAGCTTTAAGAGCCAGATGGCATAGAAGAGCAGACTCCCTCTTCAAATGATGAGCTCTTGAGGGACAGGACTGGGAACATCTCCTTGTCAGTGGCACGGCATCCAGATATATATTTGGAAGTTGAGACCATGCTTCCTTCCAGCTGAAGAAGGGAATGCAGCATGGAGGGTCAAACAAGGAGGCAAGCTTGCAAGGGAGGGCTCTTTAGGAGGAAGGCAGTGGCATATGGTGACTCCCATTTCAGAGGGACGTTGAATCCACTCCGAGTTTTCATGGAAACTGTCTAGCAGCGATCTAAGGTACTGAATCTTTTTTTTTTTTTTCTTTTTTTTCTTTTTTTTTGAGGGAGCAGTAGTTAGGTGAAATTGTCTGGAGTGTAATGGTTTCTGTGAATCTACGTCGTCAACTGACAGGGAACTGGTTGAAAACACAACCTGGGCTATGATAGAATAAATAAACATACTTATCTTATCATGACTGGTCTCTGCCTTGATGTTGACTACTGTACATGGGCAAAGCAGCACAGCCTGGAGAAGCATCCTTGGGAATAACATCACATGATACTAGCAAACGTGAGATCCTCAAAGACAGACACGTTCTTTGGGGCCAACATGAAGGGATCAGAATGCTTTTTCTGGTGGCCATGTGTCTCTGTCCATGGTGCTGAATTTACCCTGCCCTGTCTAATCTTGCCTGTTCTGTCTCTTCCTCCCATTGTGTGTTTAAATCAGATGCACGCAGGGTAGCCTTGACATCTGGTGTGCTCTGATCTGCTATGTGCATTGGAAGGGAGCGCAAACACTCAAAGGGGGCCAGCCGTGTCAGAGCAGCGATTTCGTCAAAGGGAATTATGTAGAAGGAGGTGAACGAAGGAGCAATTTCAAGGGCTGCTGGAAGCCTTGGAACCAGGTGTTTGGGGATTTGGCCATGGAAATGAATGCATCCTTTGTTAGGAGGCTGGAGTCTTGTGTCATGTTTCTAAGCTCAATCAGCTGTAATTGTTCTTTGCTTTCTTTTCCCATAAGTTTAGTCTGGTTAACACTGCCTTTTTTAGGTACACAGGGTAGAAAGACCTGTGGTTCCCAATCTGTGTTTGCTTAGCAGGGCGGGACACACCAAGGCTGGACAGTGGGGCACAATCTCAGATGACCAATAAATGGGGAGGTGATACTGATGGGGCCAGCATGCAGTCACAACTGAAGACTTGAGTTCATATCTGCACAGGCAGGTTATAGCAGTTTGATACCACCTAATTCCCCAGGGATCCCTCCAATGGAATCCTGAAGTCTGGAGTTTGGTGGGGTAATTTGGTGCTATTGTTCTGTGGGGCACCAAAGAATGGGTTTCCTTCAGTTTGTGCTTGCTTTGTGTCCCATGATGGGAACGGTATGAGTTTGGAGAGAAAGGAGGGCAAATTTTCAGGAACAAATAAGTTGTAGGGGATGGGTGATGCTACTCCTGCCACTTGGCCATCCCCCTTCACAGCAGTCCCTTCCCAGTGCTGTAATGAGACCTTTAGGGTTTAATGCATAATATCTTACATAATATATTGCTCTGCAGCTTAGCAAGCATGCATGCAGGCAGGAAGTTATTCTTATCGATGTTATATGGATAAAATGGATATAGTGGGCTTTCACCCCTTGTTCCACAGCCTACAGGAATTGCCTCAATTGACCCATGTAGCTCATTATCCCTGCTCTTAATCCAGGCATGTCCAAATTTCATCCCTCCAGATATTTTGGACCACAACTCCCATAGTCCTTTGTCATTGGCAATCTAAGCTTAGAATTCTGGGAGTTGTGGTCCAAAATATCAGGAGGGCTGAAGGTTGGACATGCCTGTCTTTATCTAAGGAACTGTCCAAAGACTTCAAAAGTAGTCATATGAAGAAGGGGTAGGATCTTCTTCTCAGTCATCCAAGTGCAGGAAAAATTATGAAGGATGCAAGCTACAGGAAGCCAGATTTTGGTTGAATATCAGAAAAAGAACTTTTTAACTGTTTGAACAGTATGACAATGGAGCTCATGCCCTCAGGAGTTGGGGAATACTCCAGTGCTGGGGAGTACTCAAGACAAAATTGGGCAATTGTCTGTCAGACCTGCTTTGATCTGGATTCTTGCACTGAGCAGGGAGTTGGATTTGATGAGCTTATAGGCCTCTCCCAACTCAGTGATTATGTGACACTAAATCCAGAGTGGTATGATATAATTTACAAACAAATGAGGCCATCTTGAATGCTGAATTGAATTGAGTTGAATATATTATAGTAAAAGAACAGCCCTAAACGTAAAGCTTCCCCCTTGCACATGCATGCTAGTTATGTCCAACTCTAGGGGAGGTGCTCATCTCCATTTTCAAGCCAGAGAACCAGTGTTGTGCAAGTCCATGGCCATGTGGCTGACATCCCTAAACAAGTACAAAACAAGTAAACAAATAAATAAGACCAGCCCTAAACAAGTACAAAACCAAACAGAACAGGTTACATAACATTATGCCAAATACTACATCCACAGTATGCAAGATTTAGGTCACAACTATCCCAAACCATGGCAGCTGCACCACATTTGGCAACCCCTCCCCTCCAAAGGAGAAAGGAGAAACTGTTGGAGTATCTATTTAGGCTCATGGGTTGAAATACTAACCTCTCAAAATATTCAGCCACATCTAGGCCAACTGGATCATAATGGCTGGCAGTTTTTCCTGAAGGTCTTCCAATCTTTAACCATGCGAGCCAGTGCTCTCTCCCTCTCTACGATGGACTAACTGCATTGGTTGAATTTGGATGGTGCAAATGAAGGCAAATATTATTTCCACTTGCTTCTTGAAGAACTGATCCAGAATTTGCAAATTTGTTTACATTTATTGCCTGAGCTCAATTCAAAGTGCTTGTTTTGGCATATAAAGCCCTAAATGCCTTAGGACCTAGATATCTGAAGGACCGTCTCCTTCCATATGAACCTACCCAGCAATTAAGATCTAGCCAGGGAGCCCTCCCAAGTGAGATCCACCTGGCGCCAACACTGATGACATTTTGGTGCCAGGTCAAAATCTTCCTTTTTCTGAAGTTTTTTAACTGACAGAACATAAATCAAGGGTCCTGGTGGCAATTTTAGTGTTTTGTGCTTAAATGTTTTTATTGTTTTAATCGTCCATTGCCTTTTTAATGTCTTAACTGTTGTAATTGTTCATTTTAATTGTAAGCTGCCAGAGACCTTTGGGTAGTGGGCGGCATATAAGTTGAACAAACAAACAAACAAACAAACAAACAAACAAACAAACAAACAAACAAACAAACAAACAACCCTGGCAGTTTCAAAATCGAGCAGCAGAACCCAAAATTTAACTCATTTTCCCACTAGCAGAATTTAGGATTGTGAAATGTGAGCATGTTTTAATGACCAGCAGTAGACATGGGCATGACTTGGCAAAATTCTTGTTTCCGTTTCTGTTCCTCGTTTCCGTTATGCAACGGAAATGGAAACAACAATTACTCCGCCAGAACACGAACTTGAACCGAAAAAAGAAAAATTGGGTCTGATTTGTCATTGTCATTCCTGGCATCTTCGCACACAGCGATCGTGTGATGCCAAGCAGGTGGCACAGAAAAAAAGTTTTAAAAATAATAAAAAAACCCCAATTCCCGGCCAAAAAAGCAGGCGAAAATATGCCTGCCTGAGTGACGGCACCTACCAGAGGGGTGGTTTCTGGGGGGGGGTCCCCGGCCTCCCCCCCTCCTCTCCTGGGCTGCTCTGGTGGGGGGCATCCTCGTCGTCTAGCCAACTCGCCATGCCATGTGGTGCGGGCGGGGGATCCAAAATGGCGCAACCGCAATATTTATTTTGAAATGGTGGTCCAAAAACACACCAAAGCACCACAGAAACATGCGAAAATAGCTATTTTAAAACTGCCTGAACTTTTACAATAGCAGCAGTGGGTTTTTCTTGCAACAAAACGTCTCTATTGATTTTATTTTATTTTTATTTTATTTTTATTTTTTTACACCTGCGCAATGATGGGCTGGCCATGGGAGTGGACCATGCAAATTTTTGGAGCCATTCCACCAATTGCATGGCCACTTGGCCAGGTTTTGACCAAGACTTCTGGGATGTGCCAGTCGGGCATAAAAAGCCACTAACCCAAACCCGAACCCGAACCCTAACCCATATGCCAGTACACTGTCCTTCTTAGTGGGTCAGAGAGGCACCAAGAGGTGCACCCCACTAACTCACCCTAACCTTACCTGTAACCCTAAGCCTAGCCCTCGCGCTAACCCTAACCCTAAGCCAGATCTGTGTACTTGCATTGCACTACAGCAAGTACACTTCCCTTCTTAGTGAGCCAGAGGGCACCCATAGGGGTCCACTCTCACTTTGTTCCTCCCCGTCCCCAGCCCAAGTGCACCGTATGCCAGTGAGTCACAGTAGAGGCACCCAAAACAAAGAGAGGTGCCTCTGCCTGCCCTGCAACTGTATGCATATCCAATTGGCTATGCATACCCTTTTTTAGCGGGCAGAGGAGGCACCCACCCCAGAGAGGTGCCTCCAGGAGCCCGCTTTCCCTTCATAGGGCCAGAGGAGGCACTCACCCCAGAGAGGTGCCTCCAGGAGCCCGCTTTCCCCCAGGCCAGAGGAGGCACCCACCCCAGAGAGGTGCCTCCAGTACCAGTACTAACGACAGACGAAAAAACGACAAACGAAATGACAGATTTTTGAAAAATTTCGCGACAAATGGAAACGAGCTGAAACGGGCCGGCTCCGACACACGACAACTCGAAACGTCATTTTTCCTGGTCATGCCCATCTCTATCCAGCAGTCTGTCCCTAATACAGTGGAATCCCCAAAATAGGAAGCCTCTTTCTGTAACTTTTTAAAAGACCCAGCATATAGTTTCTGACCATTTCCTCTTCTTTCCAGAATTCCAGCGACAAGGATGTCATTCTCAATATCCTGAGTGTTCTCACAGACCTTCTTTTTGTGGGTAAGTGGAAAGCAGCCCATTGTTTATGCAGGGCGAAGACACAAAATCTACAGTTAGTGGGGAATCCCAAATAACCTATCTTTAGTGGTGATTTTGGTCTCTTTAAGAAGGGAAGGCTCCCTTGCCCCAGAGATGGCACTCTATTAATAGTCATGTGCCATCAAGTCAGTTCTAAGTTGTGGTCATCCTTGGCAGAGTTTTCCTGGGTTTGAGTGCTCAGAAGTGGTTGCCCTCTCCCCCTTTTCAGGGGAAACCTGTGCAGGTTGCTTAAGGCCACACAGGTTAGCTCCACTCACAGGGGGCACAGGGGGGACTTGAACTCCCAACTTCAGGCTCTGAGCTATCCAGCCAACTCTCATATTGTGCTGTCAAGTCAACTCTTGGCTTATGGTGGCCCTTGTTTGGGCAGAGTACACTGAGAAGCAGTTGCTTGTTCCCTATCTCTGCAGCATCTCTTGCCTTAGCCACCCAGCAGGCATGTCCAAACTTCACCCCTCCAAATGTTTTGGACAGGGATGGACACAAAACGAAAAACAAAATGCTGTTTTGTCGTGTCGTTAGGTAATGAAATGAAACGTCACTAGAAGGCAGTGTTTCGTTACAGACAAAACGAAATGGTTTTGTTGTTGTTGTTGAACCATTAAAAAAAGTCCAGGGCTTAAAAAAAAAACTTTTTGTCCCTCCGCCACTTTCCAGCCCGACCGAACCACTTCATTAGTGGTTTGTTTTGTATGAGTTTTTTTTTGTGAAAAATTTGTATGAAATGAAACAAAAAAATGCGGGGGGGGGGGAGGAAAGGAAAGGAAATGAAACATAATATTTTTGTTTCATGCACAGTCGTAGTTTTTGACCACAAGTCCCACAGTCCTTTGACATTGGCTATCTAAGCTTAGAATTCTGGTAGTTGTGGTGCAAAACATCAGGAGGACTGAAGCTTGGACATGCCTGCATGGCTAGTCAATTCTTTCACTCCAAATGGCTGTAAACCTGTCCTGCTTGGAGGGAGGGAGGGAGGGAGGGGGAGAGAGAGGGAGAGAGAGGGGGGGAGAGAGAGATGGGGGACTGGTTGCCAGCTAGATGTTGTTGAGCTCCAATGCCCATTTCCCCCAACTTGTTTAATGGCTCCATGTCAGAAACCCAGGGTGTGTGTGTGTGTTCTTTAATGACCTTTTCAATTGCTTCCACTTAGGCACTAACAGGAGGGTTCACTACATGATCAGCAAAGGTGGTAGCGAAGCCCTCCTGCAGACCCTGGTGAACATAGCACAGGACCCTCTGCCCAGCTACAATGTCCTCTTGCCTCTGTTTCGTCTAATGGCCAAAGTTGGACAGAAAGGTACACATCCAGCCCATGTGTGTATGCATGCCAGTGTCGTTTGTCAGGCGTTCATTGATTGGTTGGTTTTATTTGTAGGCTGCCTTTCTCCTGCTTAGGGGACCCTGGGTGGTTTGGTTTGCACTGTGGAAACATGTCATGCTGAAACCACAATAAACCACGAGGTTAAAAAAAACAATTAAACATAAAGTACTAACAAGACATCCATGAATTAAATATGCAATAATAATTTTAAAAACATTTTAAAACTTTCAAAATATGTACAAATGAACCAAAAAAACCCCACAAAGAGATACTGAAACACAGAGAGACACAGAGAGACACAGAGAGACACAGACACAGACACAGACACAGACACAGACACAGACACAGACACACACACACACACACACACACACACACACACACACACACACAGCACCCAAGGACTTGATCGTAATTATTAAATCCCTGCCTGAAAAGGCAGGTCTTTAGGTGTCAGCTGGAGGATGTTTTGTTGTTTTAAATGGGTGTTAATATTGATGTCAATTGATATTTTGATATAATACTTGTTTAATGCTTTTTAAAAATATATTGTGCATACTTACTGTTTTTAGCTTTTAAAGACTGTTTTAGATTATGTAAACCACCTTGGCTCCTTTGGGGAGAAAGACAGGGTAGACATACTGTATTTGAAATAAATAAATAAAAGGGAGGGGGTCCATGATCTGGAAGCAGCCAGAGAGAAGGCCTTCTCTCATGTCCCTCTCAAACATGCCTCTGATGGACCAAGAGAAGGGCCTCCTATGATTATCTTAATGGTCAAGAAGATTTATATGGGGAGATTTAGGTAGCCTGGACCCAAACTGTATAAGACATTACAAGTCATAAGAGCACCTGGAATTGGCTCTGGAAGCCACTGGTGTGTATTTTCAAGTGTGGGTACTCTTAGCTACTACTCCCATAGTCGTGTCACTTCCCAGAAGCATTAAACAAGCAGGCAGCTGGATGAGACACACCCACAACGAAGTTCTAGCAGTTTTGGCTTCCACCAGTAACAGGCCTTGTGTTAAGCCAATGACCAAACCATTCCGAAACACACCACACTAAAACAATGATTGGTTGCCTTTAGAAAGAACCATTTCTTCCTGAAGTATTGTGATGGCTGTATGACTGAAGTAGAACTTTTCGACTGAGTTATGCTGGCATTCCGTCTTTGCCAACAAGCAGGGCCAGATGAACACGCAAAGCATGTGGGGTGTGTGGACAAAAGCATGTTCAGCTGACATGGCAAAGATATCGGGGAAAGTGAAGCAGGCAAAAGCTCTGTGTGAGAGAACAGATACCTGCATGAATTCTAGAAAGTGGGTTGAGATACAATAGGATATTTTTAGAACGGAGAGTGCTGTTTGATCCACTAATAGGTTTTTAAAAAGAGAGAGCTTAATTGTGTTTTTATCCCTCTGTCTTTTGCCACATCAGATAAGAAGTTTGGGCTGAAAGCTCAGAGGATGGGTGTGATCGATACAACGCTTTCCTTGGCAAGGAAGAATGCAAATAATCACCAGAATTTCACCTACTGCCTTTGGGTACTGCACGCTTATGCCTCTAGTGGTGAGTATGTGTCACTCTTTCCATTCTCCCCTTGTTTGAAATGAGTCATAATCTTTGCACCTCTACACCAGTGTTTTTCCACCTGGGCACACTAGCATCCGAGAGAAGAATATCAGCTTTGTGTTCAGCCAAACAGGCCCAGGTTGCGCACTGAATAAAGTATTTTATAATTTTTCATATTTCTGTTTACTATTTCATAATAAAATAATTATAAAATACTTTATTTGTGTTTGATTCCTATTCAAAGAATTACTTTATATATAGTCAATATAGGCACAGAGTTAAATTTTTTAACATTTTCTAATGGTGGTGTGCCTCGTGATTTTTTTCATGAAACAAGTGTGCCTTTGCCCAAAAAAGGTTGAAAAACACTGCTCTACACAGTCAAATGCCCTGGGCATGGCATCCAGAAATCTAACATCTAACAGGGTCCAGAAATCTGGTCAAGATGGGTAAGGAGGGAAATGGGGATGTAACAACACTGTGTTTCACCAGCACAGTTTGTGATGCTGCTAAGTTTGTGGGCAAAAATGGCCTTGTCTGGGCTACAATGTATGTGGCTCGAGGATGTGGTGCTGTTCTAACTCCTGGTACACACTCAGCTCCAACAACAACAATAACCATGTGTCATCAAGTCACTTCTGACTTATGGTGACCCTTGTCAGGGTTTTCTAAGGAGGGTATACTCAGACATGGTTTCCCATTCCTAACTTCTGACAGTGCCTTCGGGCTGTGCAGCTTGCCCAAGGCCACCCAGGCTGGCTTGTCTCCCAGCAGGCACTATGAGGAATCTAACTCCCAACTTCTGGCTCCATAACCAGAGACCTAAACCCCTCAGCCACAAAACTCTCCAGCAAACGTTCCACAGAAATGCAATGCCATTCCCCAGCAGGCCAGCTGAAGGCATTTTGCTAAGCAAAGGAGACACTCAACAATGTTGCTTCCAGGCCAACACTTTAAAAAAGATCTGCTGCCCTGGCTTGACCCCTGGCTCCTGCCTGCCTCTGTCCCCTGCCCCAAAATGATGCTGCCTGAAGCCATTTTGTTCACCCTCCTCAGTACCAGGGATGACTTCCATCAACTCCCTGCACGTTTCCAAGGGGGTTTACTTGCATTATCCTGTTCTCCTCAGCACATTCCCGGGTGTGAGACCGCTCTTCCCAAGCAGGTCTCACATTCCTCCTGACCTCTTTTAACCCAGTCGTTGCTTCCCCTCCCCCTTGGGGGATTCTAATTGGGCCCAACTCAGCCTTTGGCCCAGCAGGGCATGCTTGGCATTTCTGCTCTTCCCCCTGAAGATTTAAGGCAGTTGGCTGCCAGCCCGGTAGGTTTCCTTAGACTGCCCTAAGTGGAGCTCAGCTTCATGCTATGGTCCTTCCTGGGCAGCGTGCCAGCCAGCTCCGCACATCTGAACCCTGCTCCCTGAGATAAGCAGTATTGGAGAGGGTGAGTGTAAACCGAGAAGGCTGTTGAAATGCATCTTGATTTAGGTCACAGGGGGCAGCTTGACTTCCCTCTGCTTTTCACATGGACAGCCTTCTTTCAGGCCTGGTCCTCTGTCTTGGGCCGTTACTTCACGAAGTACTTCGCTTCGCAGCGGGATTGCCTTCGCTTTGAATGCGAAGGCGGTCACGTGGTCTCCCTTCGCCCCCACCCCTCTTTCTCTGTCCTGGAAAGAATCCATTGCCACCTCACGTGCTCCCTTCGCATTCGGGTGCTTTCTTTCAACGTCCGGTTTTCGCTTTCTTTTATTTTTCGCGCGTATCGATGCATCGATACCCGGCTGTCATTTGCGGCAAAGCTGAATTACTGTATGATCCTTCGTTTTCCACTCCCGATTTGTATTGCTTCGTCCATTGGCGGCCATAAAAAAATGCTGTTCCCGTCAGGGCCACAAGGTGGACCAGCACACAACATTTGTTGTTTATGATCCATCGGTCCTCCAAGGGCATTCGAGTAATCCCTTCCTAAATCCCTAGAGCAGTGACCAAGCAACTTCCACCTCAAACTGCCATTACAAAGCTATCATGCCTCCCTCGCGTTCATCAGTATTTCGGAGAAAAAGTAACTGAAAAAATATAAAAAAAGAAAAATTAGTGGCCACACGTGACTTTGGATGCGGAGTGGGATGCGAAGCGAAAAAGATTCCCGGCCTCCGGCAGAGAATTCTTTGGAGCACGGTTTAGGGGGCGTGGTCTGAACCCAAAGAGGAGGAGCCTCGGAAATTGCCGCGCAGCGAGAGGTTCGTGAAGTAACCGCCTTGGTCAGCTCTCCGTATGCCGCAGATGGAGGTGCTAGAATTGTCAGCCCTAGGGTGAGCTTTAGGAGCTGGTGAAGCAGTTGGGTTTTAGGGTTACCCCAAGACCTTTTGGTGCCTGAAGCACGGGACACAATGCCATCCCCCCCTTTTTTTGTACAAAAGCAGATTGGATTGGCAGCTGAACCATATTTCACCTCTGACGGACTCCTCCTCTTTCACGTCCCTTCACTACTGGTGGCTGAACAGCACATGGCTTTCATGAACTGGGATGCATCAGTTCTTAACAATGATGATGTTCCACCCAAGCCATTGTCTCAGGGTTTTCTCAGACACGGAATCCACCCTATTCCTGCATTTCTTTTCCTCTTCATTGTACGTGCACGATCGCCTGTAAGAATCTGCATGCCACGTATCCGAATGCAGTGGGATCCTTTAGGGCAGGCATGTACAAACTTTGGCCCTCCAGATGTTTTGGACAGCAACTCCCGCCATCCTTTGCCATTGAGAGTTGTGGTCCAAAACATCAGGAAAGCTGAAGTTTGGACATGTCTGCGGAAT
This sequence comes from Phrynocephalus forsythii, assembly GCA_029282475.1. NCBI lineage: Eukaryota > Metazoa > Chordata > Lepidosauria > Squamata > Agamidae > Phrynocephalus > Phrynocephalus forsythii. The sequence goes on along the minus strand of JAPFRF010000014.1, from coordinate 8,415,982 downwards.
ATACGACATTGGATGGCCCTTCAACAGGCAGCTGCTGCTGGGGAGTATGGAACAACCATGAACAGGGAGGTCTGACATTTGGACCAAGTTGTACAAAGTGCATATTTATGAAGAACATGCCCATCTCACAAACAGCCATGTGGTATTTTGCTGTTACTGAATTTCTCCCCAGATTCTTGGTGAAAATCAGCTTGGACCTTCTGGTGATCTCCAAGCCTTCCTGGAGGCATAATTAGTGAACCTCTCCTTGAAGTCGTGGATTGAAAACCCATGGTCCTAAAGTCAATCTATGCATTGCAGCAGTGTGACACTAAGAAGCACCTCAGTGTTCTAGAAATGGGATTCTTACAGAGGACCATTCCTGAGCAAACAGGCATGCAAATGATGTGTATATTTACCTCCCAATGACCAACCACAAAACAGATCAGGCAAACTGGGAGGTATGAAAAATGTTTATATGGTGACAGTCTTTAAGAAGCGAGGAACTTGTCCACCTAACTGCATCCTGTCTGTATCGTCCAATTTGGGCCTAAACGCAGGCATGCCCAAACTTTGGCCCTCCAGATGTTTTGGAGCACAACTCCCACAGTCCTTTGTCGCTGGCAATCTAAGGTTAGAATTTTGGGAGTTGTGGTCCAAAACATCAGGAGGGCCGAAGTTTGGACATGCATGGCTGTGACAAACCCGGCAGACAGGAGTGATGAATATACAAATCATCAGCCAATCCCAGCAGGAGGGCGGGGAATGGTATGATATAAAAAGGGTGGAGCCTAGGCAGTTGAGTTCAGTGAGTTAAGTTAAGTTAAGTTGAGAGCTAAGAGTGCTGGGAGAGAGCACTGTTCTCTGAGAGTTCTGTCAGGCAGTGAGGGCTATACTGTTTACTAGCTATTTAAGACAGGGAGGCTTGTGGAGCTGATTAAATCTGTTACAGTATATGTTAAAGGCAACGCATACCATCCTCAGATATTGTTATAGTTATTATCTTCTCAATAAACTTCGTCATTATTTTTATATTATATATCTCTGAGTCAGTCCCAATTCATGAGGCGACGAGTGTAAAAGGTGGCAGCATTCTCAAGTGAATAAAAGGTGGCAGCGGTACCATTTCCATCTCAGAATTCAGTGTGTAAAAGGGAGGTGTCGTCACAATTCAGTGGCACAGCAGTGGGATGTCGAAATAAACCCGGTTGTGCCTCTGAAAACCACAGTCTGGGAAAGGGGAACGTCACAATGGCCTATAGGATAGGGCAGTGGGCCAAATGGATACATGCTTTCTCCTGGGAGCTGTACTTGATGCTTCCATAGATTTGTGTTGCCTTGGGCATCTAAAGGTTGGCTAACAAGCTGAGAAATTCACTTCTGTTAGAATTCCAAAAATATGTAGTCACCCTTGGTTTTGCCATTTTCATTCTTCCAACAGTTACAGTGGGGACCGGACTGGGTATCAATGGAGCTGTGGAGCTGGTTTTCAATGCAATCACACCGTACACCAAAAAGCACACCAGAACGATAAGGTAGGCTGGTATTTTTGTTAGGTTAAAGCAGGTGACACAAGTAAAGCTAAATAGGCAGACAGTGTTTAATCATGGAAACATAGAAGAACCGAGTTGGGAGGCAGTGGTAGAGCCATCAAGTTCAACTCTGTTCTGAGTGAAAGGATCCAGATCAAAGCAGATCTGGCAGATTGTTGGCCAATTTTCTCTTGAATGCCTCCGGTCTTGGAGTGCTCACCATCTCTCAAAGTCTTTGGTTCCATTGTCATACTGTTCTATTTTATTTTATTTTATTTTATTTTATTTTATTTTGAGACATATACTGCCTGCTTCCCAGAAGGGAACTCAAGGCAATGTACATAATAAGTAAAACAAACAACAACTACTACTACAACGACAAAGAAATTAACAAAAAAGAGCAAAATCATAGAAGGCATCGGGCGGAGATCGCTTGGTAAGGTATTCCAGAATGACGGGCCCACCACAGAGAAAGCCCGGTTTTGCATAACCACTTTATGGGCCTCTTTAATGGTGGTGGCTCAGAGCATGAGGGCCTGTGGTGCTCTGGTGGGTCGGGCAGCCGCTGACTTGGGGGAGATATGATTTGCCAGATACACAGGGCCCAAGCCGTGGAGGGTTTTGTAAACCAAAACCAATACCTTGAACCTCATCCAGGAGGCAACAGGTAGTCAGTGCAGGCAAGCCAGGATAGAGGTGATGTGTGCACATCTGCCTGCACCAACCACCATCCTGGCAGCCACATTCTGCATCTGCTGCAGTCTCTGAATCAGAGTCAAGGGAAACCCACATAGAGTGCATTGCAATAGTCGATCCTCGAGATCACCAGCGCATGCACAATTGCCCTCAGCTAAGAATGTTTTCTTGATATTCAGCCTAAAGCTGGTTTCCTGCATCTTAGTTCCATTATTATGCACCCTGCACTCTGGGATGACCGATCCTGTCCCTTCTCTCCAGGACTACCTTTTAAGTATTTGAAAAGTGCTGTCATACCTTCCTTTCTCTTCCTTTCTCTGATCTTCCAACAATGTTGTACAATGAATGTTCTTGTTTTGGATTGGAAGCATCAATGTGGAGTAAAGGGCAGAGGCATAGCTAGGGTTTAGAGTGCCCAGTGACAAAATCAGTTTTTGCACCCTCTCCCTGCCCCTGGCAACCATGCCTCACGCACCCAGCAAGGACCCTTCACTCTTGCTTGGTTGCTGATTCACTCTACAGGGGCCAAGAGCATGCACCAGATTCCTCGACAGGATGGGTGCTGGCTTTGCTCTGCCCATGGTGGTAGATGAGCGCCAGGCAGGCAGACAGATGGAGGAGGAGTGGCCCCGGCCACCGTGCCCAGGGAGACCCCAGGTACCGAGGGCCAGCCCGCCAAGGCCATCTGCAGGCAGCGATCACTGCACCTCTCTCTGCCGAAATTAGGCACCAGGTCCCGATCCGACGGTGTGTGCCACTTCCAGCCCCTGAGAAGCCCTGGACTCATGCCTGTTTGCCTGCCACCCCCAGCAACCCCAAAACTAGGGGTGTGCTCCCACTGGATAGCGCCTCTCTTCCTTTCCCCTGACTAAGGATCGCTAAGCCTTAGCTGGGGGGAAAGGAGGACTGCTGGAGGGAGAGTGCACAGCTTCCTCCTCCCCTCTCCCTCCAGGCACCCCCAGATTGCTGCACCCAGGGCAAATGCACCCTTCCACCCCCCCCTCCAGATATGCCCCTGGTAAAGGGTCTACCCAAAGTGGGGATCAGTGCTGTCCCATTGTGGTATTTAGTTCTCATTGTTAGCTGGAGGTTGCTGAATATTCAAAACACTGTGACTATGGATTGGGATATACAAAGGATTTGTTTGCCAGCATTCAGTTGTTGCAACACAGTTGGCTATTCCAGGTAAAATGTTTGCATGTTATGTGCCCATCAAGTTGCAGTATTATAGCATCCCTAATAGAGTTTTCAGTGTAAGCGAGATATTTACGGAGTGGATTTCCAAGGGCTACTCCCTTTCCAAGTGAGTTCAAATTTGGGTCTCCTGCATTCTAGTCTGTCATTTTACCCATTGCATCACACTAGGTACCTAGATGATAGGTCCATAACTGTGCACGTTTTCTTGTAGCTGTAATGTAATGTTGTCTATTAGAGATGGGCACGACTCAAAAAAATGGTGTTTCGTTTGTCGTTTGGTCGTTTCGGTTCGTTTTCGTTTTCGTGACGTTTTTTGCAAAAAAAATTGTTTTCGTTTCGTTAGGCAACAAAATGAAAAAAAAAACAAAAATGAAAACGAAAAATTGCTGTTTCATTAGCATTCTTTTTAGTTCAATGCATCTGCTGCAACGAAAATGAAAAACACGGCAAATTTGGTTGTTTTGTTTTCGTTTTCGTTTTGTTTTTTTAAAAAAATTTGTTTCATTTTCATTGCGTAACGAAATGAAAAAACAAAAACGAAAAGGAAAAAATCGCTCATTTCATGCCCATCTCTATTGTCTACTAATGCTGTAAGTTGTCCCTCAATTCCCTGTTCTCAATACCTGAACATGTCTTAACTGTACTGGACTGTATTATTATCATTAATTAATGTAAGCTGCCTTGGGTCCTTTTCCAAGGAGAAAGGTGGGGTAAAAAGTACTCTAAAATAAAATAAAATAAAATAATGTAAGAACTTGCTTTGCAGATCTCTCTTGTGATAAAGTCTTACGGGTCAACCAGACCCCTGTGTTTATTTTTAAGTATGCTCTGTGCCTCCCTCTTCTGCCAAGACTAAAAGCTCTTCGTGGGTCTCTGGCATGAAGCTAAAATTAGTGATGCAGCTGTCTGCTCCAGTCCTGTCCCCAGTCAGTCCTCAGAGCAAGATTTACAAGGCACGCACACCTTATAAATGAGAAGGCACACGTTTGCTTGGATAGTTGAGCTGACCCTGCTTCTCTACTTTCCACTGTGCTAAAAAAAAAGGCAGGCAGGAAGCAAGAAAAGAGAAGCAAAACTTGAGACCTGGAATGCAAGGGTGAACTTCAGGTGAAACGAACTGGCCAAGGTGATAAGGAAATAGCATCGTGAATTTGTCTCAATTCTGGAACATTGAGCTTTGTCCTAGGAAAGTCTTGCTACAAACCTACCACGTATTCTGTCCATTAGCTGTAAATGTCATTCAAGACAGATCTAATCAATGATTAATAATAGCAAGAAGCCCAGGGTTGCCAACAGCCTGCCTAAAGGTTTTTAGATTAGCTTTTCCCTGGAAAGATTTTCAAGCTCTGTGTAAAAGGAATAGAAGGGGCAAACATTGTGCACCAGAGAAAATCGGCATTCCATAAAACAACTCAAAAAATGGGGGCACCCCAAACAATGTTGACAATAGAATGGGAACAGTCAGGATAGTCTATGTTTCAGCCATTATCAAGGTGGACTACATGGTTCCCTGGCACAGTCTGGAAAAAAATTCTGTTCTGCTTTTCTCTTCATCTGTCTGTGCAATATCTTTGTTTGGCAAAGGGCCCTAGAACTTAAGAAAAGGCCTGAAGGGCTCCAGGGGCACAGCGGCGTAGCAAGGGTTTGGAGCGCCTGGGGGAGAAGTTGTCTTAGAGCCCCTCTGGCCCTCCCCAACGCCATTCCATCTACCCAGCAAGGGGGGGGTGCACACGGGGGTGTTTGTTTGTATATGCATGCACAGTAGTGCATGTGCGCCTTACCTCTCCCGTGGTGAGCAAGACGAGGAAGAGGAGGAGGGTGCCACAGCCACCGCAGTCCCCGCACACCTGCCTGCCTGCTTGTTTTTCTGCTTGCCTGGCACGTGGCAGCATTGGCGGCGGATTGTGTCCCATTGCGAAGTCTTAGGTGGTGGGGGGGGCGAGGATGGCTGTTAGCAGGGGGTGGAGGGTTTCCTCCTCCTGCTTCCCCTCCAGGCTCCCCTCTACAGTTTTGGTGTTTCTAGTTGACTTGGCTGTTTTTATAGGGTTTGTAAGATGAGACAATCTCACCTGATTTTGGAAGCTAAGCAGGGTCGGCCCTGGCTAGTACTTAGATACCCCCAGGGAATATCAGGTGCTGTAGGCACATGGCTGCTAGCTTTTTATGGCTATTCCTCTACATACCTTAGATAAGGTCTAATACAAGGCCAAAATGTGCACTTGATATTCAGCTTAACAACTCACACCACTATATCCCATCATGCTTATTTCCTTACAAGGAGGTGGGGCAGGGAAGCCTCTGAGTGGGCATCTACTGGAGGAAGTGGAGCTCTGAAGCATCAAACACCTGGTTGGCCATTACATGAACCAGCATGAACCACTGAACTAGTGTTTTGTACCCAACTCTACATTCAACAAACATTCTATGGGGATAACCCTGATGGATGAACTCCTGGCAAGTGCTGTAATGTCCTGGGTGTACCAAGCCTGTTTTCCCACATTAAACACATATGGATCTTGGTTGCAAAATCCAGTTCATGGTCTACTTGATGGTGATTCTGTATTCGTTATCTCTGCTGGATCTGGGGGGACTTGTGATACTACTACTCAGGGATGGAACTCCCCTTTAAGCTCTTTGCAATTCTGAAATCCTGCTCTAGAGATCGTCTCAGTTATTCAGAGCATGCCGTAAAGTTGCAGGAGCACTAAAGTGGGGTGTGGATTGCAGAAGCATCTGGACACATGCACAAGTACAGGTATGTGTGCCTGCGGAAATCTCTCGAGGCTGAAATTCAGTGTCTCTGTGTTGATTTGTGTTTTAATTATTCCCTCTTTAAAGGTGGTTCTTTAAGAAAGGGCTATAAATATTTTAGCAATAAGCAAGTCAATAAATAATAATGCTCATTAGGGTGAATTGCATTCTGTAAGAACCATATAAACAAAAGGAAAGTGCAATACACTCAGTGGTTAATAAAAGCAGAGAAGGTACATATAACAAACTATTGAAGAAAAATAAGCTCAGTCACAAGATTTAAAAGAAAAAGAGAGAGAGAGAGAGAGAGAGAGAGAGAGAGAGAGAGAGAGAGAGAGAAGAAAAAGAGGACGAGTCTAAGAAGGGACTACATAAAACTTCCACATAAAATAAAACTTTGTTTTTAACCTTTGGTTTTCAAAGTTTCATCCCAGAGACAGCATTTGCCATCATGAAAGAATTTAATACCACACATTAATGTAATCATATCTGCTTTCAACTCATGTATAACCTTTCTTAGAATCTGAGATATTCCCATTAGTTATCTCCGGTCATAAGACCATTTTTCACATTATAACTTCCCTTAATGAACACATCATTTCCACATCCATCTTCTCCCCTCCCCATTCTTCCAGAAGTCCAGAAAGCCCTTGCTGATGTTCTATAAATTTGCCTTCTTTTATTTTTTAATAATGCAATGGCTTCAAATGAATCGTAGGATATCAGGCTGCTCCCTCTGAGTGTTTTTGTAGAAGCTTTCAGATCTTGAGGCAATGTACACTGGAGTGTTCAACAGTCAACATATTTAATTGCATATATTTTCCCACTCATAGATAATGAATATACAGAATGACAAACACAGCACAAAAGAGATTGCCTTAAGTTGGGGTTCTTCTTTCTTCCTAACACTTGTGCTTTCTGTTTTGTAATTTTACCTGATGAGTAAACGTTTGTGTAACCAGTGTGTGTGATGAAGGATGATTATCCTTGCCTATTTTCTGATGTAATCACACCATCTCTCTCTTCGGTTATTTCACGTCCACTCTTGTCCCGGGAGGAAGTTCGTTGTGTGTTGATGTAGGTCGCGGTCACGTGGTCTTCTTGCGGTTCTGTCCCTGTTCCCATATACGCACGGGTGTGATTGATGATACCTGCATGACTGTTACCGCACGTCCTCGTTCTGTGATGAGATGTGAAATTCCATGCCTTTGTTCTCCATTTTTTTTTTGGCCCGACCTGTTTTTCGATGTTTTGATTCTCCGAAGCCTTGCCTTTAATGCTTTACGGAGCTAAGTTTGAGGCATTTGTCTTTTAATCTCTCTGCACTGCGTTGCTGACTCCATAGGGAATGTACTGGTGAATGGCACTTTGCACTCCTGCCACTAGATGGAGAATGGCACGTTGCGTGACGAGCCTTACCTCACGGGCACTCATATCGGAACGATAAGCGAGATGAGGAGATTCCTGAGCCCAGGGAGGGGAATCTCTCATCCCACTTAGATCGCAGTTCAGGGGGCGTGGTCGGGACAAACTCCCCTCGTCGCGCAATGGACGTGCAGTTAGATTTCTTCATACCGGTCCCCAGCGGGACCGCGAACAGAGATGAGATGGATGTGAAGTATCAGTTTTCTCTCTCTTCTCAAGATTGCATGTTTTCTTTTGCTTTTCATTTTGGCATTGACCAAGTGGCCACCCTCTCCTTGGTGTGGTCCATTCCCTTTTACTCCCCTCACAATAAATATATAGGAGATCAAAGATTTTTTCACACCATGCAATGATCACATGATTTAAATAGGTGAAAACAATTTTGGCCTTGGGAGATCCCACTATTCCTTTTAAAATAATGATAAATAAAAGAACAGCAGCCAGCCATTCTGCAACCAAACTTAAGGTTTTTTTTTTTTTTTTTGCTGTGGTCCACCATTTGCTTGAAAACTTGATTCCTTTTAAACATCTGGATGTATGCCTTCCAGTAAATAGGGTGGGAGAGGAATACTACTTTGTATCGAAAGCTGAACAGCCACCCATTCGATGAATGATGCCTATGGATTTTCTAGATACCCAAAGCATCTGAAGGAAATTCCTCTTTGATTTATGTGCTCTGGTTTTTAAAAACTGGGTTCACAGGGGTTTGGGTGGGTGGCAGCGGCCCAGAGCGTCTTACAAATTTGTAGACCTGGGAATTTCTTGGCTCCCAGGGAGCAGAGACTCAGACGGTTCAGCTACTGAAGATGTGATTGATGGCTCCCTGTTAACTGAGTAAGCAAATCCTGCTTGCCCTCCTCCTGTCCTTTCTGCTGGATCACTGCCTGCGATTAGAATAGTGCTTAGCCAGAAAGGCACTTTACAGCTCTGGAGAAGGGTATGGAAGGGGCCTCAGTGATGCACCAGTGTGGTGATGAGATTACAGAGTTCCTCTGGCAACCCGAGGTCTTTCCAGAAATGCAGGTTTGATGATGGTGGGGTAAAGAGAATCTGTTCTGGTTGAAAGCATTATTCAGTGTACATCTTTGCAGATGGAAAAAAAATCCTTGTGAGGTTAGCTTAAACTACCTCTGCATTGACACAAACTCTCATGTGCTTTGAAGCAGCACTTGGAAAGTTTCATTTAAAAAGCTCACTTGTTGTTGTTCCAAAGTAGGTTGATTAGCGTTATTGTTAGAACTGCAAAATAGTGATTTTTCATTATGTAGGGGCAGCAAAATATTTGCAAAAGTAGAACAGGTGATACCTTTAGGCTACTAGAAAAATAATAAAAAGTTGTTAATATTTCAATGGCAAAACCCTCTCCCTCAGAGCTGTACCAACAGGTTAAAACATGGCAAAAGATGGAGTAATTACAGTACTTCCTGTTGCTTACAAAAATGATCCAAACACTTCAAGCTGCTTGCTAGTTGTCCCAAACACACTCTTCTCTTTTCCAACATTTCAATGCTTCAATGCCCATTACAGAGCAGAATGAAATAATACCAGGCACAATATGAGACAGCCTTTGACATATGGGACATTCCTCCTCTCTTTTTTAATAAAACCCCATCCCTATGATCATTAAAATAGCTAAAAACATTCATTTATTCCACAAAAGGAGTGACACTGTCCCTTGTTGAGTTACAATTTAGTTATGGTGTACTTAGTGCAGAATGGGAATTCAATGTATGGTAAGTTATAATATAACTAGTTATTTATAACTAGTTGTTTCCGAGTTAGTTCTTCCAGCAATGTAAGGGGCCAGTTTCTGAAGTAAATTGACTTCTTTAAAACCAAAGTTGAGCTTGCTGCAGTGCAATCATGAGCATGCTTACTATCCAAGGGAAATTCCACCTTCTTACATGAGCCTTACTCCTTAGTAAATGTAGAAATGCTGCCTAAAACAATATGCTTCAATGGATATTTAAGCAGCACATTCCCCATTGAAACAAATGGCACTGAAGTTATGTATGACCAGTTAAAGTCCATTTGATAGCAGGAGATCTGATTAAAGTTTGACTCTTCATCTTACACCATGGTCCAAAACCAACTGCAAGTTCTAACTAGGGTAGACCAATGGAATAAAATGCTGACTCGTCTATCAACACAGGTTGTATAACTCCCACTGACTCAACAGGCAGAAATGTTCCAATTGGGATTAGCCGTTTGATTAGGTCATGGTGTAGAATTTGTAAGCTTTTTTGTAGATGTGTAGTTGAAGGTCTAATTGTATGCTTTTGTTTTTGTTTTGCAAAGCTAGAAGCCACTTTTAGTTGCCATGGTAACCTGATGACCCATGGAAAGCTGGTTAGGGAGCCAACATCTTGAGTTCTATATTCCATCAGTTAGAGAAAAAGCGATGGAGCAAATCTTTCTGTTCAATGAGTGATTTGTGGGGTGTGTTGCACAGACCTGGCAGCACCAGCAGAGACTACAGTTCCAATATGTCTCTTTCTCATCCAGTCGGAGAAAGGAGGCTGTATGTTTTTAATACCAGGGCGCGTTTTCATGTAGCTTGAATGGAATTGTAACAGAAATCCAATTGTCAGCATCACTGCTGAGTTCAGATTCTTGGAAGATTTTTAGATTTTTCTTTTGAAGATTGGCTTTATATATCAAGGTCTTTTTGGGGGCACAGAATTCAAGGACTGGAGTTAGACAGGAACACCTGGGCATTACTTGGGATCAAGAGACACAGAGGTGATACTAGGTCCTAGCTAGTACCTGTCTTGGTCATTGATCTATGATTTGGTGCAGGGCCCAGGTTTTTTTTTTTTTTGCTCATTATTTCCTTTATTTTATGACTCATCAAGTGGGCAGACAATGAGACTCCCGGTTTGGAACAGAGAGGAACAACAAAGTACAGGCTGGCCTCCTTGGAGAGGATTTATTTCTCTTTGTTGATTTGCTGTGATCTCACTTGTCCTCCCTGCCTTTCTCCTTGGAAAAGGACCCAAGGTGGCTTACAGTAATGAGGGATAATATGCAGTTCAGTACAATTAAGACATGTTCAAGTATTTGAGAAAAAGGAATTGAAGGACATCTTACAGCATTAATAGACAACATTGCATTAAAGCAACACGGTTATAAGTGGTCATAAGCACAAAGCCTATGTGAACCCATAGATTCATATATAAAATGCACATGGTAGTCCATCATTCAGGGAAAGCTTGCCTGAAGAGAAAGGACTTTGCCTGTTTCCGGAAGGACTACAGAGATGAGGAAGTCCTGGCCTCTAGTGGGTGGGAGTTCCAGAGTCTGGGCACAGCAGTCGAGAAGGCCCTTTCATGGATTCCCACAAGATGTACCAGTGAGGGTGTTGGGATGGAGAGTAGGGCCTCTCCTGATCACCTTAACACCTGAGTCAGTTCATACTGTGAGATTCCATCTTTGAGATAGTCTTAGGACCCATGTCATATCTTGCCCTCTAATGCAAGGCCAACAAAGAGAGAAGCACTGAAAACTATCCAGTGAACTTCAAGACTAAGGAGGAGTCGAAGCTGAGGACTGAGCCCAGGTCTCTTGGTCAATGTTCAACTCTAGTTCCATCACCCCATGGTTCTCTTTCTCAGCACAAAATTTATTGCATGATTATTATATTTCTCCCTCTCGGGCATTGAGGGAGTCAGACATTGGTCAGCGGCAACCCACTGGGGAGAGGCCTTTCTGGTGAGCTGCCAGAAATGAAACCTAAGGGAACAGCTGTATCCTATGGAAGAGACATGCCTGTGCCCAGTTAAGCCAAGGTCACATCAAGAGTTGGCCCTGCACGTCACTGAGACAAGAGCTCTTTATTAAGCCCACTATGACATGTGGTAACAAGAGACAGAAAGCTATTTATTTCAGTCACTGTCACCTCCTGGGTTATTTAGATGAAGGTTTACTCGTGCCCCAGTTGACCTTAGGAGGCATGCCAACTGGCTCATTATTCTCTGTCTGGGTTCCATCCTTTGCTACCTTGGATCAGACCCATGCCACCTTTTCTGACATCTTTAAAAAGTCATGTCGTTCCCAAGCATCATTGAAAAAAACCTAAGAACTGCCAACCTTATTAGATGATCTTTTGATTTGGTTCAGTTCGTGGTGAGGTTTGGGGAGATTGCAGTCTTTGTGCCATTTTTAATACTGAGCTTGCATGGTTGTACATGGCAGGAATTAGCTTGGAGTCCCCACCGTTCTTTTTCCTCTGTGAGGCAAAGTGACTAAAGCTGTGGTAGGAAAGAATCCCACCAGCCTGTCTGTGCTAAACTATTCATTGGCATCCTTCAGTCTCTAAAGACTAATGGGATCATGCCTGGAGTAGAGATCCTAAAAACAACACCTAGTGTGACTAAATAGACCAATTCGGGAATGGCAGTCTCTACAGCACTGGGGGCAGATGTATTCTGTTTTTTGCCCGGTCCTCGAGTTTCATTCTTTCCGTGCCTGCCTCTTTTCCTCTGCCTGTTGGACAAATGCTTCTTCAAATTTATGTAGACCATGCTGTATCTCTTGCCTCCAAACAGTGCGATCGGAGGTCAGGGTTTCCCAACTGTTGAGGTCCATTCCCAAGGCCTTCAAGTCCCTCTTACAGATATCCTTATACCGAAGCTGTGGTCTCCCTCTGGGGTGCTTTCCCTGCATTAGTTCTCCATATAGAAGATCTTTTGGGATCCGACCATCATCCATTCTCATGGCATGTCCAAGCCAGCGTAGGCGTCGCTGTTTCAATAAAGTGTACATGTTAGGGATTCCAGCTCAATTCAGGACTATGCTATTTGGAACTTTGTCGTGTCAGGTAATGTGCTAAACTATGGATGGCAAGATAAAGGCCAAACTGGATTAAGTGGAGGATGTGAGAGGGAGGGAGGAGAACTGAGTTTATGGGAGTAAGTTTTTGATGTGCCCTGGAATCTGCTTTGTTGGAATTGTATAACTCCATGCCCATGGTAGATCCAAGGGAGGCCCTTGACCCAAACAAGGGAGTATCTCATTGTACAATGCCAGGATGAGTCCGCTACTGGTTCATACTACAGGCGGATAGTACCCTACAATATTCCTGTCTCTATCAGTGACAACAAAGAGCAGGTATGTCCGTATCACCCCCATCCTGGCCCGCCTGCACTGGTTACCCGTTGCTTCCTGGAAAAGGTTCAAGGTCATGGTTTTGGTTTTGGTTTACAAAACCTTCCATGGCTTGGGGCCTGCCTATCTGGCGAAGCAGATCTCCCAGAGGTCAATCTCGTCCCGACCAACTAGAACAGGCCTGCCCAAACTTCGACCCTCCTGATGTTTTGGACTACAGCTCCCAGAATTCTAAGCTTAGATTGCCAATGGCAAAGGACTATGGGAGTTGCAGTCCAAAACATCTGGAGGGCCGAAGTTTGGGCAGGCCTGAACTAGAGCCTCGTCCTCCCTTTCTCTCCAAGTGGCCACACTGAGAGAGGCCCGCAGGGCTTCGACCCGGAATCGGGCCTTCTCAATGGTGGGCCCGTCACAGTGGAATAAACTGCCTCCAGAGATTAGGCAGGTCAAGTCGTTGGTGGCGTTCAGAAGGGTCTTAAAGACCTGGCTCTTCAGGCAATGCTTTGGGGACATCTGAGCATCCTGTTATATTGGGTTTTTTTTTTCTCTCTCTCTTGTCGGAGCTTACTAGTTTTTATTACAGTATTTTTAATTATTTTTTGGTGGGTGGTGTTTGGCTTATTTCCCTGGCCGTTTGGCTAGTATTTTATCATGTCTTGTACTTTATGATGTTTGTATGATTATGTTATATAGGGTTTGTAGTTGGGTAGTCGCTTGGCAATGTGTTGTACACCGCCCAGAGTTCCCTATGGGAAAATCGGGCGGTTAATAAGTACAAAAAATAATTAAAAAATGAGTGACAACAGGAACTTGGAGGAAAAATGACCATCTCCAACTGCTTACCTTAATTACATTGATCCAAGCAGTGAGAAAACAAGAAAGGTCTCACATGAGGTGGAGAAACTCAATAAGGGAAGCCACAGCCCTTCATTTGCAAGACTCAAACAGGATTCTTAATGATAGGACCTGACATTGATGTGGAGTGAGGCAGGGGAACTAACGGATAGGGTCATAGTTAAAGTGTATATTTCGGTATGTTTAAACAAGGGACGGAGAAGCCTGACAGTTTGGGTTTCTTTTTATGTCTCACTTTTTACAAACGGAGCATCAACATTTCTGTCCCTTGTCAGTTTCTGGCTTTCTAAAACAAAATCAACACAAAAATGTGTATGTACTTTAATAATGGATTTAATACACACATTTTGTATGCAACACCCAATTTTTGTTGTTACGCCTCTGCCTCTGTTACTTAAGAGGTTACTTCACTCATCCAAATATTAGGGCCTCTCTGAGAAATTCAGATTCTGAAGAGTAACAATGTTGCTGTTGAAAGATGCACTTGCTAAGAGTGAATTTGATAAGTTCTTATCTCAAAAGTGAACAAAACAAGATCTATGCCCCGATCCCACCTTTGAACAAAACAAGATCTAGAAGAGATGCACAACTCAAAAAAATTGTGTTTCCTGCGTCTGTCGCGTTTGGTCCGACGCGTTTTTCAAAAAAATTCATTTTCACCTTTGAACTGCTGAGATTTAGAATGTGCAAGATACTTGATAGCATAGGCCCCTTGTGCCCTTTGTCTGAGAAGTGGAGGCCTGGTCAGTTCAGGCTGGATTGCACAGAGGCATCCCTAGAGGAAAAAGGAAATTAATAGAGCTATTTAGGAGAGCAGGGACACTTTTGGGTGGCTGAAATTGGCTGAACAAAGTTAACGGGCAAAGGTGAGTTAGAAAATAAGGAGAAAGGCCAGGGTGTGAGAAGTCCTTGAGGAACTTTGAAGGTTGTGCACTAGGCCTTAGTTGTCCAGTTCCGATTCGTTGTCTTTGACCCAAACTTTGCCTCCCAGCTTCTCACTGGTGCTCTGTTTGAACAGAAGTCAGATGCTTAGCTTTGCTCCTTGCAGTCTGATAAATCTCAAGTATAATCAATGAACTCTGTGCACCAACATGTGGATCAGTTCTTGGCAATGCACAACACAACAGCATCTGCCAGGATTGGTCCAGTTGGATGAACTACCGGCAAGCTTTATACATATGTTGATCTGGCAGTCATTTTAGAGGTGAAGAGGGAGGCAAATCCACCTTAATTCTCCTTGTTAGTCACTCATTTCTCATTAATTGCGCCAAGCTGCTCGGGTGTTTACTCAGATGAGAACATCCAATGCTGTTGGAACACGGTCAAGAATTTGCTCTTAGTGAGTGCCCGCTTATTTGGAAGCTGTTGCACGTTTTGTTTTATCATGAGGAAAACCCAGCAGACAGCTTTCAAAATTCATACTTTTGATGAGGCAAGGGACAGACCCGCAGGGCTTAACAGATCTGGAAGAGAAGATCCTGCTTAGTGGTAGGGACACAGGAGAAGGACTTCCCTGTTGCACCGTCCAGACTCTAGAACTCCCTCCCACTGGAGGCCAGGCTGGCCCCATCTTTGCTGTCCTTCCGCAAGCTGGCCAAGACCTTTATCTTCAGGCAGACTTTCCCACTCTGACTGGCTGCTTGACTGATTTTTTTAAAAACTCAGTTATTGTACATTACTGCATTGAATGAGTCCTTGGTGTTGTTTATGGGTTGTTGTTTTTTGACATTGCATTCATTGAACTTTTAGTATTGCATACTCTTTGTTTTTAATTCCTGTCTTTTAGTTGTTGTGGGCCACCTTGTGTCATTTTTAAGGAGAAAGGTGGGTTAAAAAAGAATGAACAAATGACAGAACAAACAAACAAACAAACAGAGAATACAGACAAAGAGAGAAGTCAGCTGGAAGCATTTAATTGGGGGAGAAGTAAAGTATTGTGCTATGTATAAGACTATACAGTAAGAACTCGGAAAATGAATGCCCCTGATAACAAATTTTTCAGATAACAAATCACAATTTCCAGGTATAGGGCTGCCTTGGATAACAAATTTTCCCTATGGACTGCTTTGGATAACAAATCACATTTCTAGGTATAGGGCTGCCTTGGATAACAAATTTCCACAATGCATTGGTAAAAAAGAGTTATCCCAGGCTGCATTGCATCTGTACCTTTAAAGTGCACTTTATAAAGAGTTTTGAGCAAAAAACAAGGTGTCTGTGTCTTTTTCCTAGGCTCTGGAACGGATTAATCGGTTTCCCATTCATTCCTATGGGAAACTGCCTTTTGGATAATGAATTTTTTTGGATAACAAATTGCCTCGGAGAATGAATGAAATTCGTTATCCAAGGCAACACTGTATTTTTGTCTAAATTTGTTATACTAAAAATTGAAGGTTGTCTCTTATACTTGGAAGTCAGCCAAGGAGAGAACAACGTGGTTGTGAAACTAATTTTGGGTTGGAAAACTGGGGAGGGCAGGAGGACATCAATGGGAAAATACAGTATGGAGGAGGGAAACCAGCAAGTTGGGCACCAGAGTTTAAAGATATTTTTATACATCATTGAAAACTGCACATTGCATTCCACACAGGTGAATATGAGGTAGCTCCTGTCTCTTTTTGCCTTGCATACTTCCTTGACTGAATGCTCCAGTAAGATATCTCAGTTCTATGCAAAAAGGTAGAGACCAGCACCTTTTTGTTGTTGTTGTTGTCATTCTCGTCATCGTCATTGTCGTTCTAATCACAAAACATTCTGTACTTTGCCCGAAATGCATCTTATGTGCAAAAGTCAAGGTGTTCTGGGCAAAGAACAGTGCTTTTTTTATTTGCACATAAAATACTTCCAAAATGCGAATAAGAAAGAGGTGCAGCAACAGGGATTAAAATTTGGAAAGTCTTAATGCTGCTGGAATATTTACACCCCTATAAAGCAGTCTGGAAGACTGATCCAGAGCTATCTTGTTTTAAAGCTTTGTCCAGGAGCTAATATGCTGTTAACACTAATGTACCAGTGCTAAATAGCCATTTCTGTTTCAGATGACAGGGAACCATAGGGAGGTTGCATCTGTGAGATGCACTTGATCCCTGTACAGTGGGCCGTAGGAATATAGAAGAATTGGGCTCTGAAGACCAGGCATTTTCCTTTATTATCTTCCACCTGCCTATCTGCTTTTACAGTCTCATCTCATTTCCATCCCAGAGCAACCTGCTCAGATTGCAATAAGCAATAAAACCCGATTTTTTATAGCAGCGCTCCATCAGAGAAGCACTACTGCACTGCATCGCATTCTGAGACAGCAGATATGGAGAGGAATGGAAAGCTCAAAAGGCAAAATGACAGGAGGGGAAACAGATGCTTTTGGAGGCACTTCAGAGAATAGACAAAGAGGCAATAAGGAGCCTTTTCACACGACCCCTAAGATCCGCTGGCCACTTAAATTCGGACCAGAGATCTTGGGGGTTTGTTGCTGTTCCTGTGTTCCCACCCCCTCCGCACTCCTGGCTGCTGTCTGCGTGAGGGGAGGGAGAAAAAAAGGAAGAAAAGAATGCCAGCTCACCTCCGTTCTGCCGTCTCGCTCTGCATTCCAGCCTCTTAGTATCTCTTAAAGGGGGGGGGGGACAACAAAAAACAGAAGCGAGGAGAGCCCGGCACTCACTACTTTACATCCGCATCAGGAACTTTTCACCCCCGGAGAGCAGGTACTTGAAAAGTGTGGTGGGACGCGCTTAGGTGGGCATGGTCACACTTAATTTTTTGTAAACTCCGGAGCTGGTGGGGAAACAATTTAAAGCTCCAGATCTGGGAGCCATTTTCCGCGGATTTTAGGGGTCGTGTGAAAAGGCCCAATGAGACAAGAGACTGCTGTAGAGGCATAATGCTTCAGATAAGTGCCAAGGTAATGTTGGCGCCATCTGCAGGGAGAACCTTGCAGTACACTGCAAAAGGCCTTTCCATCCTACCATCCCCACAGATCTCTTTGGGGGTTACTTCACGTCCTACCTTGTTCCACGATTACGTTTGTACCGTGACAGCGTTGTTCATGGTCACATGGTTTTGTCTCTGTTCAGTCCCTGTTTCTGTTTACTCATGGGCGTGATTACTGGTCTCGTGACAACTCTTACTTCATCATCTTGTTTTGTGACAAATTCTGAATTTGTCTTGCTTTCTTAACCCTTTTTTAAATATTGTAAATAAAACTTTTTTGATATTTCAATTTACTGGTCTTCCGGGACTTACACATTAATGGTACAGAATTTCCAGTACTTTCTTTAATAAACATTTGCACTGCATGGTGTTTCCCATAAGAAAACTAATGTTGAATGCTGCTTCAGCTGCTGATCACTAGGTGGACACTGGTTGTTGCGTGACAGTTGTTACTACACGGTCCCTTGTCTCAGAACAGGAACCGGGAACAAACCATGACAAGAGAATTCCCCAGTAGACATGGGCACGACTTGGCGAAATTCTCGTTTCGTTTCCGTTTCTCGTTTCCGTTACGTAACGGAACGAAGAATGACAATTACTCTGCCAGAACTCGAACTCGAACCGACTAAAGAAAAATTGGGTCTGATTTTTCGTTGTCGTTCCTGGCATCACAGCGATCGCGCAATGCCAGCGGCACAGGAAAAAAGTTTTAAAAATAAAATAAAAAACCGATTCGCGGCCAAAAAAGCAGGCGAAAATATGCCTGCCTCTGTGAGGGCACCTACCAGAGGGGTGGTTTCTGGGGGGGGGGGTCCCCGGCCTCCCCCCTCCTCTCCTGGGCTGTGCAAAGTGCGCATGCTCGTCGAGTTGCCACGCCAACTCGCCAAGCGGCGCGGCACAGAAAAAAAGTAAAACAAACAAACAAACGATTCCTGGCCAAAAAAGCAGGCAAAAATATGCCTGCCTGAGTGAGGGCACCTACCAGAGGGGTGGTTTCTGGGGGGGGTCCCCGGCCTCCCCCCCTCTCCTCTCCTGGGCTGCTCTGGTGGGGGGCATCCTCGTCACCTTGCCGAGTCGCCTCGCCTCGCCATGCCATGCAGTGCGGGCGGGGGATCTAAAAGTGGGCGACTGCAATATTTATTTTGAAATCGCGTGGTCCAAAAACACACCAAAGCACCACAGAAACATGCGAAAATAGCTATTTTAAAACTGCCTGAATTTTTTCAGTAGCAGCAGTGGGTTTTTCTTGCAACAAAACATCTCCATTGATTTTATTTTATTTTATTTTAATTTTTATTTTTTTACACCTGCACAGTGATGGGCTGGCCATGGGAGTGGACCATGCAAATTTTTGGAGCCATTCCACCAATTGCATGGCCACTTGGCCAGGTTTTGACCGAGACTTCTGGGATGTGCCAGTCGGGCCTAAAAAGCCACTAACCCTAGCCCGAACCCGAACCCTAACCCTAACCCGAACCCATACGCCAGTACACTGTCCTTCTTAGTGGGTCAGAGAGGCACCCAGAGGTGCACCCCAGTACCTCACCCTAACCTTACCCGTAACCCTAAGCCTAGCCCTTGCGCTAACCCTAACCCTAACCCAGATCTGTGTACTTGCACTGCACTACAGCAAGTACACTTCCCTTCTTAGTGAGTCACAGGGCGCCCATAGGGGTCCTCTCTCACTTTGTTCCCCAGCCCAAGTGCACCGCAGGCAGTGAGTCACAGAGGCACCCGAAAGAGAGGTGCCTCTGCCTGCTACTGCAACTGCAACTTAATGGTATGCATATCCAATTGGCTATGCATGCCATTTTGTAGCGGGCCAGAGGAGGCACCCACCCCAGAGAGGTGCCTCCAGGAGCCCGCTTTCCCTTCATGGCGGGCCAGAGGAGGCAGCCACCCCAGAGAGGTTCCTCCAGGAGCCTGCCCCCCCCAAACCAGTACTAACGACAGACGAAAAACCGACAAACAAAATGACAAATTTTTGGAAAATTTCACGAAAAACGGAAACGAGCCGAAACGGGCCGGCTCTGACACACGACAACTTGAAACGTAATTTTTCCTGCTCGTGCCCATCTCTATTCCCCAGCCCAGGGGCAGGTACGGCTTGTCACACTCTGTTCCCGGTTCCGGGGGCGGAATTGAGACAACTTTTTGCTGTCACTCTATGGACATGAAGTAAGGTTTTTTTTTTTTTTGTATTGGTCCCAAGCAGGACAGCAAGGAGGGATGAACGGGATGTGAAGTAACCGCCTTTGTTGGGGACATGAAAGGGGTCACTTTCTGCTGCTTCTCCCAGGTGTTGGAATTACCTTCCACAGGAAGTCAGAGCAGCCTCATCTTTTCTCCCCTTTTGCAAGCTTTCTCCGAGTCATGGGCTGTCTGAGTGGTTTTCTCTACCTTATTGCTTTGAATGTGTTTTAGTGAAGCTTGTTTTTTTAAAATCTGGTATTGATTTGAATCCATTTTTGCCTTAGTTGTGGACCTGCAGAGGAAGGCTGGGCATTTTAAGAAATGAAACATTACCAACCCAATATTTTATTTGGTGCTGGTCAAAATGCCCTCCTAAATTTGTCTTGGGAATTTGCTTCCTGTCCAAGACCCTTTGAAAAGCCAAGGATGACTGGTTTTCTACAGCATGGCAGGCTGGTGACAGAGACAATGCACAGGTTTTGTGTCATGATAAACTTGTCAAGACGCTTCTCATCACTCACAACTACTGGGCTGTGATTGACGCCAGCCGTGCCAAGGCTGACTTCTATAAACAAAGTCTGGAGTTGCTCCTAGCCACGCTCCAGGGAGAAGCCGAAATCTTGCAGCTCTAAAACATGCCAGTCAGCCAGGAAGGAACCAACAGCAGGAGCTCTTGATAAGGCAGCGCTCCCAAGGTATAAATCCTAAAATTGAAAATCCACTCATTGGGTGGAGATATTTATTCACTGATTAAGAGTCTTTAATCCGGTACTTTTGGCCTTCGAAATGCTGCCCTGGCGCCAGAGAACATCAAAGCATCAGCTACACAAAATGGCAAGATGAAAACCAGCCAATAAGCTAGGAATACAAACTGGAACTTTTCTATACATGGGCAAGGGCATTGCCACTGTAGACCTGTCATTCTCCATGAGCAGAGAGCACTGATGAAGGAGAAAAAGTCTTCCTGTCCTCCAAGAGCATAGAGTGTTGCCATGGAGGCAATGCCCGAATACTTCTCATGCCTGTATGCAGCTCACATTTCCATTTACATGCACTTCCTTTTCCATATTATGATTATTTTCTCTGAAATGTTAATCCATGTTTTTCTGGAAGAGTGATAGAGGGCCAGTTTTTGTGGATCCTTGCCAGTGGCTGTTTTTTTTATGGCCCCAAGATTTGTTTATCTTTTACCATATAACTGGAAAACAGATACATCTTGAAGAGGCCATTGGGTTGTGCTTGCTCCATAATGAGGTGCAGAGTGTGGGGGGAGGTGGCTAGGCAAGTAGGTATTCACTGCCATAGCTCCTGTTTCATTGCCTGCAAGTGATAGAAGCCAAGGGACAGGAGGAGGAAGTCTTCCACTACTGTGATTCCCACTAGGGATGGGCATTTTGTTCTGGAACCAGTAGGTTACGGAACGAACCATGTGAGCCCAGGAGGTCCTCGGAACCGGCTGATGCGCAAAGATCCAATTGCTTTACCTTTCTCTGTCTTGTGCAGGGTTAAAATCCAATGAGGAAGCATGCTGCAATGTCATCTTTCCTGCTTCGTGCTGCTGGCCAATCAGAGAGGGAGGCGGGATGATGCCTCTCCCTGCACAGCTCTTGATTGGCCAGTATCACAGTTCTAGCACAGATGATGTTGCAGCATGCTTCCTTGTTGGATTTTAACCCTGCACAAAACAGAAAAAGATAAACCAATTGGATCTGTGTGTATCAGCCAGTACGGAGGACCACCTGGGCTCGCGTGGTTCATTTCGTAGCCTACTGGTTCTGAAATGAAATGCCCATCCCTAATTCCTACTGCTTCCAAGGAATGAAATTTATTACTCATATGCTGGACAAGCCACAGGGGAAGCCTTTAACCACCCCAAGTTTCCCCTTTCACTGATGCCACCACCATTCCATAGACACCCTTTTTCCCAGGGTACTTCAGCCTGTAATTTGGAGTTCAGGTGGAGAAACAACAGCTGTCTCAGGCTTAATAAGCGAATTTGATGGCTCATAAGTACTACAGCTTTGGCTTTCCACTACACCTCATTGGTTTGTCATCACTGGTTATGCTTCCTATTAACCCTTTTTGGAGGGAAACAGCAATGTACCTATTATACCATGTTGGTTTGTATCAGAGAACATGGGCAGCTATCTAGGTTTCCCATTGCTCTGCTCCAGTGCTAACTTTGCAATTTCTGTGGACGAGGTGTGAAAAGAAATGAACGGTCATGAACACGCATGGTTATCTGCTTATCTTCCTTTAAACTGGTCTTTTTAGTTTGTTCCACCCCAGTTTTCCCCATCATTCAGTGTTTTCAAATTAGTTTTGCTTCATTCTATCTCCTTGTAGATAAGTGTAAAAATGAGTTCCCATCTTATCTTCAATATATTGCTGCCATCTGTGAACATTCTGTATTGAGTTCTTTTTGCATCTTTTAATCTCCAAAGTGCTTTATAAACAAAAAGCAGCTGAAAGATACAGGGTTTGCATAAGAGAATATGTCCAGTGACTGGCATGTTTCAGGGTATGATATGTCAAACTGGAACATGGTCAACATTCAGTGTGTGTGTGTGTGTGTGTGTGTGTGTGTGTGTGTGTGTGTGTGTGTGTGTGTGTGTGTGTGTGTGTGTGTGTGTGTGTGTGTGTGTGTGTGTGTGTGAATCAAAGTTCTGCATAATAATAATAATACAGATCATTGATAATAAATATCATTGTGAATCTGGGCATTTAGGAATGTGACCATTTTTATTGGTTGTTTTGAGATGTCACATTGAAAACCTGGGCAGCTGTTACAGAGTTTTCCACTTTTACTTGAGACAGAAAAGTCAGACCCTTTTTGAATCACCCATGGCATTCACATGGGGTTGTTGTTGTTGTTGTTGTTTTTTGTTTTTACCATGGCAAACTTTTATTTTGCATTCAAATCTTCAAATTTTGTGCTAAGGTGAAACACAAATGTTTACAACTAGGAATGGGCACAAAATGAAAAACAAAATGCTGTTTTGTTACATAACAAAATGAAACGAAATGAAACAATGAAGCAGCATTTCATTACAGATGAAACAAAACAGTTATTTTTTCTGTTAAAATGAACCGTTTCGTTTTCCCTGTAAAATGGCTCGCTGCCACATGTTTTTTAAAAGCGCCAACTTCCCACGAGCCAGCTGGTCGGTGGGAGATTTTGAAAAAAGTGTCAACCCAGCCTGCAGGCCAGCTGGTTGGGGGGAGATTAAAAAAATGTTTCTTTTTTAAAAAATGCACCAACCCAGCCCGCAGACCAGCTGGTTGGCACAAGATGAGAAAAAAATGTTTTAAAAAAGTGCCGACCCAGCCTGTGGGCCAGCTGGTTGGTGCAAGATTTAAAAAAATGGAAAAAGGAAAAAATGCACTGACCTGGCCTGTGGGCCAGCTGGTTGGCATGATTAAAAAATAAATAAAACTACAAATACAAAATGAAACAAAACAAAAATACAAAACAATTTTTTAAAAATTCATTTCATAATAAATCAAACAAAACAGAGGGAGAAACAAAAAAAATGAAATGAAACACCATTTTGGTGTTTTATGCCCTACCCCAGTGATGGCGAACCTTTTAGAAACTGAGTGCCCAAAATGCAATTCAAAACTCACTAATTTTTTTTGTAAAGTGTCAATGCAGTAATTTAACCTGTATACAGGTGGCTATGAAGGGGCGATGTTGGGTGCCCACAGAAAGGGCTCTGAGTACCACCTTTGGCACCTGTGCCATAGGTTCGCCATCACTGCCCTACCCTATTTAGAACCAGTAGCAATGGAGGTTGATGGTTCTGATTCTACGGGGATTGGTGAGAAGCTGAGCCTGTTCTTTTGAGATGGGGTAAAGTACCTTGGGTGATTCCTGTAAACTTTGGACTGAAACCTGAAAGAGAATTTTCTTATTTTAGGAGTATTTTATCAGTTTAGACATGGGCACGGAGCGGCGAAATTGTCGTTTCCGTTTTCGGTTATCATTTCCATTACGTAACGGAAACGGTAACGATAATTACGCCACGCCAGCTCGAACCCAACCCAAAAAAAGAAAAATTGGGTTGGGTTTTTCATTGTCGTTAATGGCATCACAGCGATCGCGCGATGCCAAGCAGCACAGAAAAAAAGTTTTAAAAAGTAAAAAATAAATAAATAAAATAAAAAAGACTCCTGGCCAAAAAAGCAGGCGAAAATATGCCTGCCTGAGGACACCTACCAGAGGGGTGGTTTCTGGGGGGGTCCCCGGCCTTTCCCCCCCTCTTCTCCTGTCCTGGGCTGCTTGCACCAGGCTGGGGGGGGAGGTCATCCTCGTTGTCTGTCTCGCTGCATGCCATGCGGTTGGGGGGGGGAATCAAAAATGGCGACCACAATTTTTCTTTTGAAATTGTGGTAAAAAAACACACCAAATCACAGAAACATGCAAAATTTATTTATTTTAAATGCCTGATTTTTAAAAGTAGCAGCAGTTGGTTTTTTTATAGCAATAAAACGTCGTATTGATTTTATTTTATTTTATTTTATTTTATTTTATTTTTTAGACCTGCCCATTTGGGCTGGGCATGGGATGGGACCATGCAAATTGTTTGAACCATTCCATCAATGGGATCACCAGGTTTTTGACTGACACTTCTGGATGTCTCGGAGGGCATAAAAAGCCAAGGCACCTTCCAGAAATCGCAGTCGGGTGTATGGATGTGGTTGAGGGAGGAGGGCTGGCTGCTGGTACTGGTGTGATCCGATCGAGGAGGGAGGCTGGAGGCTTTAGGATTTAAATTAGGCAGGCAGGGAGGGAATTGAATTTAGAAAATAATTTCTTTGATTCCCTGCAGCTTTGTCTGCTGAAGGGAATAGCAGTTTATTCTTTATTTCTTCTCTGGCAGTTTGTGAGGATTTTTTTCTGATATTGGATAAAGGGGGAGGTTCGACTGGGAGTGGGTGGTGCGGATTTATTTTAAAAATATATTATATACTACCATTTATTTTCTATTTTCCCAACTTCAATTTGCTTGCACACACACACATTTTGGGTGCAAGCCAACAACAGAACCTCTATCCTCCTAAGTAATATCCTAACTGCCCACTCGCCCGTCTGCCCGCACTGCCACCCGCCTGCGGCCCGCGCCACCGCCCGCCCACTCGCCCGCCCGCAGACGCCACCTGCCACCTGCCCGCTTGCCCGCTTGCCCGCTTGCCCGCCCATGCCTCCCCCCTGCTGCTGTCGCCACCCCGCCCACCCGCAACCCCCGCCCACCCGCCACCCCGCCCGCTGCCTAGGGCGCAAAAACACCTAGAGCCGGCCCTGATTGCGGGACTCCCCTATGCTCTGGGGGAAGTCAAATCATGCTAAATCGCGGTGGAAACGACAAACGAAATGACAAATTTTTGAAAAAAATCATGACAAATGGAAATGACCCAAAACGGACCCGTTCCGACAAACGAAAACTCGAAACGTCATTTTTTCTGGTCGTGCCCATGTCTAATCAGTATAGCTGAATATTTTATCAGGAAATCAGGGTCATTGGGCACTGCTGATTAGTAGACTGGGAAAGTGTGTGCAGTGTGATATTCTTTCTCTCTCATTCTCCATCCTTCCCTCCCTCCCTCCCTCCATCTCTCCCTCTGTCCCTCCCTCCAGGAACAGATTCTATCTGTCCGTCCATCTGTCCATCCACTCTCTCCCTCTCTCCATCCATCCAAAATAGTTTTACCCACATTTTTCCTTAAAAGGACTCAAGGTGGCTTATTTCTACACACTTGCATTTCCCTCTGTGACCTGCTGAAATCCATATGCCTGCGATGGCTAATGTGCCCTTCCCCACCCGATCATTTCCTCCCCAAATCTCTTTTCAGTTTAGGGGTCTTTGTAAAATCTGAAGTTTCCCTGGGTATGACGAATCCCAGGATGAAAAGCTTTGTTTTTGTGGATCGCTGCATTCTCTGTACTTGTCTGGTCTTGTTAGACAATCCAACATTCCTTCAGCATGGAGGAGAACAGTAACATTTCCCCCACTGTTATTCAGCGTTCGTACCTACTGCATGTGTGGGAAGCACTTGTCAATCTGTTCACTTGTTTGTTCTCCAGCCTGCTGGTTTGGAGGGAGTTTAGAAGGCTTTGCCATTCGGCACAGTTGGGTGTGCAACCACATCCCGGCAGGTTCCTCCTCTCTTTCTCTCGTTGCCTTGCTCTAGCGCTTAGTGATTAGAAGTCAGCTCACATGAACGTGTCTTACACAGCCATCTGTCAACTCGCTAAAAAAACATGTAGCCGCAACAGTTACCTGCCTTTCAAACAATTAGCAGATTGACTAATCAAGTGGATTTAATTTCTTCTGCATATCTTCTGGGCTTTCTTTGAGATTTTGGGAATATTTGGCAGATGAATTCATGAGTACTTATGGGGAGCAAGGGCACATTCATGATGTGGCACTATGTACAAGCTTATCCATTTACCATCTGGCTTGGCATTATTTCAAGCTGATACACCACGTTATTTTTCTCCCCAATAGCATTTACTTGTCTAAAGTATTTCCTTTGGAACCCGGATCGGTAAACTGTGATTCGGTTCCTGCTTCCAGCGAGGATATAAATTTTATTTATTTATTTATTTATTTATTTATTTTATTAAATTTATATACCACTCCATCTAGCTGCACGGCTACTCTGGGCACTTTACAAGGTTGAAGAAATATCAATCAAGACACATAATAAATAAACAATCCAATAACAAAAACATAATAATAAAACAATATATATTAGAGATGGGCACGACCAGGAAAAATTACGTTTCGAGTTGTCATGTGTCGGAGCTGGCCCGTTTCGGCTCATTTCCGTTTTCGCAAAATTTTTCAAAAATTTGTCGTTTCGTTTGTCAGTTTTTCGTCTGTCGTTAGTACTGGTTTTGGGGGGGCGGGCTCCTGGAGGCACCTCTCTGGGGTGGGTGCCTCCTCTGGCCCGCCATGAAGGGAAAGCGGGCTCCTGGAGGCACCTCGTGGGTGCCTCCTCTCCTCACCCGCTACAAAATGGCATGCATAGCCAATTGGATATGCATACCATTAAGTTGCAGTTGCAGCAGGCAGAGGCACCTCGACGGGTGCCTCTGTGACTCACTGCCTGCTGGAGAGCGAAGTGACAGAGGACTGGACCCCTAAGGGCGCCCGCTGTGACTCACTAAGAAGGGAAGTGTACTTGCTGTAGTGCAACGCGAGTACACAGATCTGGCTTGGGGTTAGGGGTTAGCGCAAGGGCTAGGATTAGGGTTACTGGTAAGGTTAGGGTGAGTTACTGGGGTGCACCTCTGGGTGCCTCTCTGACCCACTAAGAAGGACAGTGTACTGGCGTATGGGTTAGGGTTCGGGTTCGGGCTAGGATTAGTGGCTTTTTATGCCTGACTGGCACATCCCAGAAGTCTCGGTCAAAACCTGGCCAAGTGGCCATGCAATTGGTGGAATGGCTCCAAAAATTTGCATGGTCCACTCCCATGGCCAGCCCATTGCACAGGTGTAAAAAAAAATAAAAATAAAAATAAAAATAAATAAAATCAATGGAGAAGTATTGTTGCAAGAAAAACCCACTGCTGCTACTGAAAAAATTCACGCCGTTTTAAAATAGCTATTTTCGCACGTTTCTGTGGTGCTTTGGTGTGTTTTTGGACCATGATTTCAAAATAAATATTGCGGTTGCCCCATTTTGGATCCCCCGCCCGCACCGCATGGCATGGCGAGTTGGCGAGATGACGAAGATGCACAGGCCAGGAGAGGAGAGGGGGGGAGGCCGGGGACCCCCCCGCAGAAACCACCCTTCTGGTAGGTGCCCTCACTGAGGCAGGCATATTTTCACCTGCTTTTTTGGCCGGGAATCATTTTTTAAAAACTTTTTTCCTGTGCTGCGCCGCTTGGCGGGTTGGCGTGGGCGAGTGCGACTCGATGATGAGGATGCGCACGGGAGGGAGGCCGCCCCCAGAAACCACCCCTCTGGTAGGTGCCCTCACTCAGGCAGGCATATTTTCACTTGCTTTTTTGGCCGGGAATCGTTTTTTTTTAAAACTTTTTTTCTGTGCTGCACCGCTTGGTGAGTTGGCGTGGGCGAGTGCGACTCGACGGCGAGGATGCGCACTTTGCACAGCCCAGGAGAGGAGGGGAGGGAGGCCGGGGACCCCCCCCCAGAAACCACCCCTCTGGTAGGTGCCCTCACTCAGGCAGGCATATTTTCGCCTGCTTTTTTGGCCGGGAATCGGGTTTTTTTTTTTTTAGAACTTTTTTCCTGTGCCGCTTGGCATCGCGCGATCGCTGCGATGCCAGGAACGACAACGAAAAATCAGACCCAATTTTTCTTTAGTTGGTTTGAGTTCGAGTTCTGGCAGAGTAATTGTCGTTACCGTTTCCGTTCCGTAACGGAAACGAGAAACGGAAATGGAAACGAGAATTTCGCCAAGTCGTGCCCATGTCTAATATATATCTAATAATATATAGCATTTGAAGAGTAATCAGTGCTTATTCATTTGTAAGTGAGCCAGTATAAAATGGATTTTGTTGTACGGTCTTGTCTCACTCTCTTGTATCTTGTATCCAGGTTCCTTTAGTCGGTGCATGTGGTTTAGCTCTTTACCCATTCCTCTCGACAACAGCCTTACCTATTTAATTTATTTATTATTTCTCTATTAGATTTTTAAAACATTCTGTATACCATCCATTTGGCACCGAGGGCCACTCCAGGAGGTTTCCAACAAAACACAACTGCACGATCACAAC
Source organism: Phrynocephalus forsythii (assembly GCA_029282475.1). Taxonomy (NCBI): domain Eukaryota; kingdom Metazoa; phylum Chordata; class Lepidosauria; order Squamata; family Agamidae; genus Phrynocephalus; species Phrynocephalus forsythii. Next base: position 8,387,571 of record JAPFRF010000014.1, on the reverse strand, counting down.
ATCTAATAAAATACATATAATAATAATAATAATAAAACCCAGCATCAACCTATTAAATAACCATTATCAGGACATTTAAAACCAAGCATTAAAAATTATAGGAGGGCAGAATAAAATGAGAGATGTTAGCTTATTAGGTGTAAGTGCCATAGTTATGTTTCATAACATATACCTAGTGTTGGACTCCAGATTTATTAGACAACAGCCTCTCTCATCCTCATCCAACATGGCTCCTCATTACATAGAAAGTATTTGGTGAAGCTATGTGATTTTAATTTTTTTTTTTTTTTTTGGGGGGGGAGCTTTATTTCTGACTTTCTCTCATCCTCTTTGGACAATGTGCAGGAAAACTGCCTGACGACTACAAAACCCACCCACCCATCCATCCCTGCAGAGTTGTGGGGAGCAGAAGAATCGGTTCTCCTTTGATTCCCCCCCACACACCTAATCCTTGATGGCATTGTTATGCTATTGCTAGTTTTGATTCTCCCTTGGGTGTTACACAGGTTACAGGTGCACAACGGGACATGATGTTAACAATGTTGCAACCTGGCACAGACCACTCACACCTGGGTGGAATGCCGATACAGAAAACTGCCTCGTATCAATACTGCTCAGCAACTACCTGGCTGTTGTCTAGGGTTTCCCCTGCCCTTCAGCTGCTTTGATAATGGCTTTGGTTTTCAATCATCACACAGCTGCTGCTGAAGGGATCTGCCCCGCTGGCTATTATGTGTGATTTGCTGTTTGTTTGTAAAGCTGTTGCCAGCTTCTGATAGATTCATTTTGGGGTGGAAGAGCATTATAAATGAGGAAGGAGTCCAGCATTCAAGCCATGAGAACTGGTGGGAACCTCTGCTCCTGTTTCTCATGGTTCTGCCTGGCTACTGAACATGCACACACGCACACACGTGCACACACATATTCAACTTGTTGTTGTTAAGTTGTTAAGTCATGTCTGACTCTCCGTGACCCCATGGACCAGAGCTCGCCAGGCCTTCCTATCTTCCACTGCCTCCCGGAGTTTGGTCAAATCCATATTGGTTGCATCAATGACACCATCCAACCATCTCATTCTCTGCTGTCCTCTTTTCCTTTTGCCTTCAATCTTTCCCAACATCAGGGACTTTTCCAAGGGGTCCTCTCTCCTCATGAGGTGGCCAAAGTAATGGAGCCTCAGCTTCAAAATCTGTCCTTCCAGTGAACATTTGAGGTTGATTTCTTATTCAACTACAGCTTGATAATTAGTTTGGGGCAAAAGGTATTGTGATTTGTTGGAGGCTTTGTTTATAAAGAGATTACAGGGAGAAGGGCTGCATGGCAAGCAGGGTTTTGAAGAAATGACCATGCAGAGCGTTTCTGACTTGTTTAGAACTTTCCAAGTGAGAAGCCACCAAAGGGGATTTCTCTCCTACAGAACTAGCCAGTCTTCCTCCACTTGGTGCATCTCCTGACATAATAAATGGAATCTATCATAGTTCCATAAAGTATGTTGGTGAGGTTATGGAGATTACTTACCAGCAGAATATGGAAGGTGCCAAGCTGAGGACAAACTCGGTGAAGGGACCTTTTATGGTCTTGGTGGTATGGGTACAGTATTCTAGGTTTGGTCATTATGGAACTGGAAAAATGACATTTCCATTTTTTCCTCTTTCCTTTCCTTAGGGCAGCAGTGGATACTCTGGCAGTGTTGTTGAAATCAAGTAAGCCTTTCCACTTTCTCACCATTTCACTTAATGATGTAAGATGCCTCTTCTGACTCATTGTTCTTAAATGGGGTCAACTACACTCATTGTTTTCGACTTTAAATATTGTCTTTTATGGCACCATGGTTAAAAGACTGTACTGCAGCCAAAACCGGGCTCATGCCCTGGGGTTCAATTCCCAGGTTACTGGCTCAAGGTTCACTCAGCCTTCCATTCTTTCAAGGTTGGTAAAATGAGTAACCAGCAATGTGTAGCATGCAAAATTAACTTGTGAACCACCCAGAGAGTGTGTTAAGTGTTATGGGGTGATAGATAAGCAGTATGGTTTGCTTTTGCTTTTTGTCCACTTCTGTGACCTGCTTTGGGTCCTTTTCAAGGAGAAGGGTGGGGTAAAATGCTTTAAATCAATCAATAAATAACAACAAAGGTAGGGCTGATTTGTACTGATCCTGAGAGGAGTCCTGATGCTCTCTGAGTTGGTTTTTGCAGAAGGGAGGGGAGCTTGGTTCAATCTGGAGCTTCTCTGATACAGCAGAAGAGGGAAAAGGGAGTTAAACATTGCTGTGGAATGCCTAATGCAGGGCTGCGACAGGGTGCATCTAACGTCTCAAGTATCTGTCAATCAAAAAGGCCTCTGTTACAAGCCCACACGCACTCAGAATGAATGTTCTTGAAGCGAATGTTATACCCTATTATGCTTCTCTCCCATCTAAAAACACTTAGCCTTTTATTACTAGAATTTAATAAAGCTTTGATTAAGAAAGAGTGCTCTACCATTGCAGATAATCTTTCTGACCATAAATCACAATTCCTTATTGTCCTTTCTCTCTGCCTCAACCCCCCTCCTCCCCCTCGTTGCCTCAGTCTCCCTCCCTACCTCATATTCTCTCTCCTTTTTTATGGGCGTCAGGGAGGGAATGCACTTGAGAAATAAAAAAAAAAAAACTGGAGCCATCAGAAGCCACACTTAAATGAGCCAGTGGAAGTTCTCCGATTCACAAATAACACTCCGGCATTAACCTCCGTGCCCAGACGTAAAGGTCAAATTATTGTAATAAGGAAGCACCTTCTGCTTCATACTCTAAATCTTAATAATGGGGTATGATCTGTCTTCATCAGCTCTGCCTTCACCTTTAAAAAGAAAGAAAGAAATTACAAGGTGGAAAAAGGGAAGATTCGGAGAAGGCGAACAATGAGCAGAAAGGAAGGAGGAAAGCTTCTTAGGCCATACAGGCTTCCCTTTGGTCTTCATTTTGAAAGGAACCCGGTTTTGAATGCTGGACTAGGACAAAAGCCATGGATGAAACGCTCATGCAAGGAAGCCAAAACATGCAATGGACGAGTCACCTTTGACCAGGATTACACTTAGATACTCTAAGCACATCCGATCTTGCCTGATTTTGGAAACTGAGAAGGGTTGGGCCTGGCTGGTACTTGGAAGGGTGGCCACCAGAGAATACCAGGTGTTGTAGGTGCCTGGAGTAGGAACTGCTAAACCACTCCAGTATTCCTGCCAAGAAAACTCCATGGGCATGGACTCTTTAAGGGTTGGTCATGACTGTAATGGCACAACACACACACACACTTAGTCTTACATATGTAGTTTCTTCTCTTAAGTCTCACATTCCCCAACATGGAGATCTACAATGCCATCCCACACACCTCTGGGCTTTCTCAGAGGCTGGTTTAACAAACAGCATGCACTTGTTTGGTTGAAGTGACTCTCCTCTCTACACATGAAGCTTCAGCCTTCCAGCTCTGCCTCCCTGCTGTTCTGCAGCACTGAAGGCTCTTTACCTGTGCCTTATTTAATCTGTCACACACTCTGCTAACCTTGCCCTCATTTGAAAATAGGCAAGGTATTGAGGTGGATAAAGATGTATGAGGAGAACACAGTTGGCTCTTAAAATGGCTGCCAGATGGTTTGTCTTCCTGCTTAGGATGCTTTCACACAACCACTAAAATCCGCAGCAAACTTTGATCCGGATTCTGCCCCCCCCCAAGTGGTCATGTGGTTGAGGTCATGGATTGGATGTTCCCATGGTCACGTTGGGACACCATAACGGGGGTGAAAAGGTTTTGGTGTGGATTTTCCGTATTCCCATGGACTCGAGTAATGGTTTAAAATCTGCATCAGAACCGCAACAAGGATTTTTCCCACCTCGAGACCAGGTACTTGTAAAATGTGCTGGGTCACACTTAAGTGGGTGTGGTCGCACTTAATTTTTTAAAAAAGTCCGCTGCTCATGGGAAAATGATTTTATACTCTGCATGTGCGAGCACTTTGTAGCGGATTTTAGTGGTCGTGTGAAAGCAGCCTTAGTGAGTGAAGAACTCTGTTCAAGATGCATGCATGGATAGAGAAGCTGTGCCATTGTCATGGTCCTTTCTACGTGCATCAGTGCAAGTCCCTGATTAGATCTGCAAGACGCTTTTACACAACGTGTCTGCAAAAGACTTCCAGAATCAGTGAAGGGGTAGCTGAACCTTAAAAATGGCCATTTCAGTACACTCTTAAAGGGTGTCCTCAGAATTGTCTCCTGCACTCATAAGGATGACAATGAATTTAGAATTGCCTCCCCCCCATCATCCCAAGGGGTTAAATGTGTTCGATTGTATTAGCAAAAAGAACAAACAGGCTCTGTGGCACCTTTCTTGGATTTGTTATTTTATATTATCCTTGTTATTGTTTGATTTATTGTTATTTCTAGTTGATTTTATCAGTCCTTATCCACCCAGAAGAGTGTCTTTCATTAATGGGGTGGTATAAAAATCAACTTAATTAATAAATTAGTTTAAGGCTTAATAGCTTCCATTGACATTCAATAGAAAATTGAACAACCATCTGTCACATCTGCTTTGATTTGGATTCCTCCATTGAGCAGGGGGTTGGAATTGAGGGTTAGACTCAATGGCTCCCTTTCAACCCAATGATTCTCTGATACTGTGACATTTTGCGGATTGCCACCAAATAGAAGTGGTTAGCCTTAGAAGTGGCATAGGACTGTTTGTTCTTTTATCAGGGAAACGAGGCAGTAAATGTGCATTGTACCTGATAAAATTGGAGCATATATCTGTTTACATCCCCACTTTGATTGTTCATCTTGGAGATGTGAAGGCCCAGAAAAAACAAGACAAATTCAGACCCCCTCCCTGTTTTTTTTCCTGAAGCCTTTTTTGCTCCCCCCCACTTTAAAAATTGGAAACATTGAAAAAAGAAAAAGAAAAATGATTATGGAATGTTTTATTTTAACATGATGAGTAGAACATTTCAAGACAGGGTGTTCAAATATTTTCCAAATCATTTCTAAAAATATGCATTGTATCAGATTATTCTAATTTCTGTGCACTGGGGACAAGCAAGTCTTAAATTACGAACTGAACTCTCCAATGAAAGAACTTCATCACTATATCTTCACCCAACCATTCCTCTATACCTTTCCTATAACAGCCTCTCAGTTCCTGTCCATCCCTGACCTTTCTCACAATTGTGTGAAGTCGGCTCTGCAACATACACCAACAAAGTATAATAAAAATAAAATGATATGATCAGATTCTTCCAGATCACTTTAATTCAACCTGGAACACTGTCAACTGAATCCACCATCAAGTTAGCAGAGTTTGCAGTTGAAAGGCATGACTCAGGCATAGTACTATGTAGTATGTGTTGTACAACACTGGTAGGTTGGATGCAATGCTGATATAATGCCTGAAATGACAAGAATGACTGTGGAGGGTTGGTGCATAGAAAATTCCAAATGCCAGGTTTACAGATGGGGATAAACTGAAAAACAAATGATGTTTTTTTCAGATGAATTTATTTGATTTGTCAAAATTTGCCAATTCGTATTAATCATAAATGGAGTCCCCCAACAAATATGAATTGGTGAATTCATAGTGATTATTTATTTCATTGGACTGCAACATAGCCCCCAAGGCACCAAAAGACACCATAATTGGAGGGAGACACTCCCTGCTTCTTCTGTACAATCCCACCAAGTTTGGTGTAGACTGGATCTTTGATGTCTGAGGCATGCATCACCAAGTACAGCTCCACAAGTAAGTTCTCCCCAGGCAACTAGAGATACCACATTTGTAGAGAAACTCCCTCTGTATCTGCTCTTTCCATGATTTGGTTTCCAATTCATTAACCCTGTTTCTAAAGAACTTTCTCTTAGGGGGTCCCCACTTTGTCGATGCATAACTCAGATGTCTGAATCCCAATCGTCTCCAAATTTAAACACACAAGAATGGATTAAATATAAGTCAAGTTTTCCTGAGTCATTATCAAATGTAATATTACTATATTGCCACTGTTTTCCCCCATGGAAGTTTATCCCCTACCAGAAGACTCTAAGGTAAAAACTTTCCCATTCTCTCCCCCCTCTCTCCCACCCCCTCTCCCCCTGCTCTGATCTGGTGTCTGGTTTTGTGTGTGTGTGTGTGTGTGTGTGTGTGTGTGTGTGCCTCTTGAGGAATTTACCACAGAGCCATAAAACAACACCTACCATATCAACAGACCCATCCTCCACCACAGGCCAAATCCTTCTTCCCATAATCTTTAAAACCAACCAACCCCCTCCTCCTCTTCCGCTTCCCCTATCCACCTTCACCCAACTTGCCTCTATAGGAACTTACAACCTGGCTTCCATACAAATACACATACTACAGCCAATGAATATTTGGTATGAAATGCATATTCGAATACATATTATATTGCACACCTCATTTGGCTGCTCTCTGTCTGAAGAAGTGGACGTGTCCATTAAATGTTACATTAAAATATGAAAGTCAGCCTTTAAGGTGCCACACACCTTGTTTTCTTTTGTTTTTCTTTGATGTTTGCCTGAAATTTCTGCACAGACTCACACAGCTACCTTCTCCAAACATAGAAGGATTGCAGAAGACAGTTGGGAGAAGTCTCTCTGTACGTTTTGTGTCTATAGGTTCCTGGGGGCACTTTCCTGGCAAAGGATGCTTTGGGAGTATATAGCTTGGACTTCTGAACCCCAATCTTTACCAGACAAGCAGGGCTTGTAGAGGAGATGTGGAGGAAGCATTTCTGAAAATTTGGGACCTATAGATGTCCAGGATGTGTGTGATTTTGGTAGCATTTTAAAGTAGAGATGAATCTGCCCCTTGATTAATCAATTTGTCGATTCGTCAGGGTTTATGGCATTTTAAAGTAGAGATGGATCTATCCATTGACTCATCACTGGAAATTCATCAAGTTGTCAGTTAGCCAACCCTGCTGAATCATGAATCATGCTGTTAATCACCATTCCAGTGTGTCCCCCTCTCTAATCAGGTCTTTGATTTCCTCGCTGGCATTGGTGCATGTGCTCACAGCTTGATTCTCAGTAGCAAGAAGTGGCCTTACCGTTCTTGACCCAGAGGTCTAGTCAACATTTAGCCTTGAAGTTTTGAGTTATGGCAAAATATGAAGTTCAAAAGGAGGCAGAGAATGTGTGTGTGTGTGTGTGTGTGTGTGTGTGTGTGTGTGTGTGTGTGTGTGTGTGTGTGTGTGTGTGTGTGTGTGTGTGTGTGTGTGTGTGTGTCTTTGTTGGGCATAAATACTAGAGTGGCAGTCTACAATTTCTGGAGAAGCTCAGTGTTCCTAGATGAAGCAAGGTCTTTATAAGCAGATCTTGGGAATTTCAGTTTACATTTTTAGTTCCTCGGTTAGCAAAGCAGGAAAGTGGTCTGATTGAAAAATGGCTAATAACCGTAGCTTGTTATTTAGCCATTTTTTGTTTCATGCTAGTTCAGAGTGCAATTGAGCGACAATACATTTGCATACTCCCCTGTGCGAAAAGACAACTTCTCGAGCAGGAGAACGGATGCACCAAGGAGCCCGCCAGGCAAGAACCAATCATGTTTTCAGTGTACAGAAAGCTTCTGGTAAACAAGAACGGAAAACAGAGAGACCTTCACCTCCAGTCTGAGTTGATATCCATTCCATTCAGGCATTCAGAAAAGGTCAGCCTGAAAACATGCATAGCGATACATAGAGATGTAGAATTCGCTCCCAGCTCATGTATTCGATTAACCCTTTTGCTGAATCCCCCAAGTAGGGCTCTTGTCCTTCAGGAAGTTCGCTGTGTTACGTTCCCGATTGTGAAGTGGAGCTTTCCGCTCTCCGGTCTGTAACATCTCTCTTCTAGCCAAGAAACAAAGCAAGAAAGCAGGTTAACCTCTGTGGGCACTTGTTTGCAAGATGCACCTACTCAATCGGGGAGAGGGAGGGAAGTGGCCACACATGTCAGTCACCCCCCCTCCCCGCTGCCTTCCACATTTGTGACTGTTCCTTGAGACTGTCACACCTTTTAGCGCAGAGATCCATTCATTTAGTCATTAAATTTTTGTACAGCCCAATTAGTGGGACATACGACTCAGCAGTTAGCAATGTGAGCGACCCAATGTTGAGGAAAGACAAACTAGCGAACCCAGTAGATAAACATAAAAATAAATCAGTCAACATGAGGTGGTGGAGAGACAGGCCAATGCAAAATCTGAAAGGGCTCTGTGCTTGTTGCAAAGCTCTGCGTGTGTTGCAGTTTTAAAAGCCAGCATCTTTAAAGTGGGTCTAAAGCCTTCCAATACTTTAATTCCATTATCTCTGGAATTCCATTTAATGGTTCTGCTCTTGTCTGTCTTAAACACAGTGTATGCTATTTTTCCTTTCGGTCTATATTTTCTCTAGGCCACATGGTGGCACTCTTACTATAACGATGCCTGCCCTCCACAATCCTTAATTCAATATTTATTTTTAGTGAGTAATTTGTTTATCAGCCGGCTATTTTAATCCAATGTCGCTCATATTTGTCACTGCCAACTGTTGGCTTCCCCCAGTGTGTGAGAGAGTCGGGCACTTCCTTCTCCCCCCCCTTTTTTTTTCTTTGAGAAATCGCCTAGCTGAAGTAGATCTTGGAGGCTTATGCTTGCCAGTTGCCAAATGTAAAAATAATATGATAAAGTGGCACAAGGATGTGGGTTGTGCTGCCTCTGCGAAGGAGGAAAAAATTGACAAGCAATTTAAAGAGGCTGACTTTAAAGATCAACTTTTGATTTTTCTTCAACGTGGAAATGAGGGTCTAGGAGGTGTTGTGAAGAAAGATCTTCAGCATAAGTGATTAAGATAGAGAGAGAGAGAAACAATTATTCTGCTCCCCACAACTCCATGGTGTTGGTTGGTTGGTTGGTTGGTTGGTTGGTTGGTTGGTTGGATGGATGAATGGATGGATGGATGGATGGATGGATGGATGATAACCATCTTTTCTGTGCTGAGGCAGCAAAACTCTTGATCTGGGAACCCATGAGAAGGACATCTAGGGACACATTTATTATTATCAATCTTTGCTCTTGTAACATGTGGGTTTTAAAACTCACATTAGAATTCAATATGTACTTACAGTTGAGTTTCACTCCCAATAATTTTCTCTGAAGCATCAACAGTGGAAAGAATTTAAAAAATGCTTCTTTACTTGCGGTTCTGAACACATCAACAGCAAACACAAGTGCTTGCAACAGAAAAAGAGAAGGAAATGAAATGCTCAGCTGCGAGATGGGTCTCTTTACATTCAGAGGTCAGAAGGAATGATTGGTTAACGCTGGATAGGTGGACAGTCCGCCTAGCCCATAAAGTTCCATCCAAGCCACAGGCAGCATGTGAGGTTGTAAAAGCTCCAGGATGTTCCCTCTTTGAGTAGGTATTTGATAATTAAAGCAGTCCATCAGCATTCTGATGGGGAAGGTTTTCAGCATTTTCATGTGTATTGCATTTCAAGCAAAATACGTACAGGGCTCATTTACAAACTAGGCAGTTTCTCATTGTCTGTATCATCCCCACAAGGCACCCTTTCACTGGGAGGCTTCCCATTATCATTACCCATTCTTGCACAGGTTGTGAGATGGTTGCACAACTGGTTGTGTGACTGGTAGCCTATCAGAACAGGGTAGAATGCTTGCCCTATTGACTTTACACCCTACGGTTTAGGCAAAAAGACACTTGCCACTATTTTTGGAAGTTCATTTCTTCAAAGGTCTCTAAGAGCGCGGTCTTACCAGAGTTTTCTTCCTATATAAATTCCCTGTGTATTTTTTTTGGGGTGGTCACATGGTTTTTAATGTGCAGTTAGTGTCCTCTCTTCTGCGTTGTATATTCATATTCTGGTTTGATGTCTACCTGTCTACTTCATATTTTGTCCTTCTTTCCGGCTCTAGTTTCCAAGCCTTCATGGTGATAAAGGGAATAACTGATTTTACTGCGTATTTTCAGGGTCCTGTCATGGTCACAGAAGCAAATAAGTAAGCATTTTCGAGTGAAGTTTCTAAATCCAGCCCCTGGCGGTAGTTTAGGAAACTTCACTGAAACTGCTGTTCCAGGGGCGTGGTCGGCTGGGACCAGAATTTACTTCTCTTCCCGGTTAGCATGCAATCTTTTACTACGCAGTTCGCTGCCGGGAAACTACACAGAAAACGCTGGTAGGACCACGGCCTAAAATGAGGTGGATTAGTTATACCTGGAAACTAGTTCCCCCTGAGAGGCAGCTGGAATTGCCGATAATTAGTTTTTAGTGGAGCCAATCAACAGACATTTGCAAAGCTCTTCTATAAACCCACAAACAAAAATGTGCTTTATGTAAGAGCTACTAATTAGATAGTTATAAACATTTTTGAAATTATTTGTGTTTGCAGTGAAATAAGCCCAGCACAGTAACAGCTTCAGACTCATAAATGTGCACAGATACCCTACCCATCTCACAGCTTAAGTAGTTCTGGATTAGTCCTATCTTGAAATTGGTTCCCTCAGTGTCCCAGCTGATCCCTCTGATAATTAGTTTGTAATAGGGCCTCATCATAGACATTTGGTGCATCCTTCTGTTCAGTGTGTTATATAAACAACATCAATGAGATCCTTTCTCTCTGAGGAATAAATGGGAAATAGATATCTCCCCACTTCAAAACAGAGAAAACCATTTCCATGTGAGTGAGATGTCTGAGGTGGTAAGAGAAAAATAAAAATAAAATCAGGACAAGTATTTTTAAAAAACTATAACCCAACAAAGTCACTGTTGCCACAGAGGAAGACGACAGATGTCTAACCTAGTGGAATCTGGGTATATTCACTAGTTTTAAGTATACAACAGACCATGGATTCCTGGTGCTATAAATGGCAGATTTCTAGTTAGGGTCAAGATCAGCTTCCCAAGTCTGGTTCCTCTGAAGTGGTTGACTTCATGCTGAAGACAGAAACACTGAGATTTATATATCCCCTTGTAAGTGCAAGTGGGCTCCTCACATTTCAGGGTGACCAGTATTTCCTTAACTACTTGAAGCACTTTGAGCCCACCTTCTGAATATGTGGTTTCCATGGTGCCCCTGATAAGAAATTTAAGAAGGACATTATCATAGAACAGTGAAAACACCACACATGTAATGTCAAAATGTCAGAACAGATTTTAAAAAGGTCCATAGCTGCTGAAATAAACAGAGTAACCTGAAAAGCAGAGTAACATAAATTAATCATTTGGATAGGTGGGGGTATAAATGAAACAGTCTTTGCCTGGCATCAAAATGCTAAAAGATTTGGTTCCACTTGACTATTTCTAGATAAAATATGGCAAAGGGGGCATCCCACCATTAAAATACCATCCCTTAAGCATGTCATACCTTTGCTGGTGGGCATGGAGGAAAAGATTATGTCCATCCATCTGTCCATCCATCCATCTGTCCATCTGTCCATCTGTCTGTCCTTCCTTCCTTCCTTCCTTCCTTCCTTCCTTCCTTCCCTGAACCAGACCAGTGTGATAGGCTTTGTGATCCAAATCATTTCTGGGAGGCTGTACTTGGCCTTCCCTTATTTTAGACACCCCACAAGATTCCTCCTCCTCTTCTAGCACCACTTCCTTCAACGTGGGTTCCCTCCTTGAAGAGCTGGGGACACACCACAATGGCAACTTTAGGCAATGCCCTGAGGCTGTAGCTGGCCGAGACCATGGGTTGAGATACCTGGGGAATGAAACCAGTAAAAGGCCGGAGCACCCAGCTTCTTAAGCTGTTCTAGGGGCCCACATTATTACCAAAGACTCATCTCAGGGTGCTTCCTTCACAACCCCCTGTGGCTCCCTGTGAGTTAGGACTTATGAATAACACATGGGGGTGCCATGTCTTACATATAAGAATTAACTGGAGGAGCCACATGTGATTCTGTCACTTGCAAGCAATGGAAGAGAGACATGGCTTTGCAGCCTTGACCCTTGTAAATCCCAACACAACTTGCTATTGCAAATGAAGACAAGGAGCCCTCATTCTTCTTGACTTCTCTGGCAAATATGACAAGAATTTCCCAATAATCTTGGGAAGAGCTCTGATATCTGCAAAAATGTCATTTTCCGCAAGAAGTGTCAGGTTTTTTTTAAACCGTTCCTCCCTTGTCCAAATTGCCACAAATTAGGACGATTGCCCCTTCCTTCAATAAGTTTTGGCACAGGGACAGGAAGCTCAAAAGCAATGGGCAGCTTTCATGTTTTCTGTCCTTCTGCATCAGCTACATGCACCTGCTTTGCTCCCCAGAAACAACGGACCCTGAAAACCTTTTGTTTTTTTACATTAGTTTATAGACACCTGTTCATCTTGTTCTTGGCTGGAAGTGTGGAATCTTGCGTGGAACATTAACATACCTCTGAAGGTTCCTCATTTCGTTGAGATGGCCTAATTAGTCCAGGACAAGGAATTGTGCAAACTTTCTTTCCTTCCTCAGTTGCAAGCAGCCATGTTACACATGATGGGTTAGTTGCCAAGCTCAGGTGTAAAGCCAGTGCTGATCTCTGGTAACTGCTTTGATATTGTCACAAAGGCCTGGAGCCGTGCAGACATAAAAACACTTACCCCACCAGCCAGACAGTCTGAATGACTTCCAGTGATTGCTATTCAGGCAAGAGTACTGGCTGGTCTCTTTGATTACGAGGTTCCTGACAGCTTTTGATGAGTCTGACCTTTAAAAAACAGGAAATGGAAAATGAAGGCTGCAATGACATCCACCATAACCAAGATCCTCCTCAGTGGAGCATATAGACCACGTGAGATTGAAGTGCTGTTGACTAGCTCCTTGCTAAAAGATGGAAGTCCTGGACTTCCAAGGTAGCATATTCAGAAGTGCTGCCTGTTCCTCGTGCAGGACCCGCCAGGCAGGCAGAGCTCAGAAGCCTCAATGCGTGGATGAGGCGATCGTGTCGAGAGGAGGGCTCCAGATTGGTTAGGAATTGGAAAACATTTTGTAACAAGCCAAACCTGTTCAGGAAGGACGGGTTGCACTTGAACCATGATGGGACCAGATTACTGGCACTCCATCAAAAAAGGCTGCAAAGCAGATTTTAAACTGATAACTGGGGGAGGGAGAAAGAGTTAATTAGTAGAAATGGTGAGAAGATTAAATGGTGAGAAGATTGGGCCAGAGCAGTATAGTTTTATAGCTCAGGCCAGGCTCTGTTTATATGCTTAAGGCTGGGAAGTAAATTCCTCAGGAGACAGAAACCCGATGAGATCAGAGCGGTTGTGGAAGAGACAGGGTGGGTAGGGGGATGGAGAATGGGAGTTTTTACCTTAGAGTCCATGAAAAAGTGGCAATATGGTAATATTACATTTGATAATGACTCAAGAACCTCCGACTTATGTTTAATCCCTTCTTGTGTGTGTCCATCATGGATATAAATCTTATCTCAGCTGTTTCCCTTTGTATTCTTGATCTGTAATGATTCTGTTCCAAAATGGTGACTGTCAGGTCCTTCAAGGAATGTCCAGGTAAACTAAAGTGATTTGAGACAGGTTTCTGTATATTGTGTTTTCTTATGTCAAACTTGTGTCCAATTGTTGCGTTTTCTTAGAGATTGTCCTGTTTGTCCAATGTAGAGTGCAGATGGGCATTGCTGGCAAAAGATGGCATAGATCACATTAGTTGAGGAGCAGGTGAATTTGCCCTTGATACTGTATTTGGCATTGTTGGGTCTCTCTGAAAACATGGACAGTTTGCAAAACAAAGACAGAAGGAAGCTTGTCAAGAAAGTTGACAAGTTTTGATGTGGTTGTTTCTTGCAAGAAACAGACTATCAAGTTGTTCTAGTAGATTTTCTGTGTCGCCCATATTCATAGCTCTCCAATTGAGCATGTATGCCATGTTGAGTGGATATAGCTGTCTATTTACTAGAGCATTTCCCACAACCTTTGACACTTTTCCTTTCAGAGTCTAATAGCCGGAGAGCCATAAGCAGAGGCTACGTTTGTCAGTTGCTCCGGTTGTACCAAGACTGGCATCGCCATGACACCTCCAACATCTATATCCCCATCCGGCGGGGCCTCCTGCTCTGCCTCAAGCACCTAACCAATGTGCGGTCTGGCCGAGAAGGCTTCCTCCTTGCTCGTGGAATGGAGAGTCTCTTTGCAACAGCTCAGGTAAAGGAATAGTCATTGGGACACCATAGAAGCATTGAGACTCATAGGGTTGGCTCTACGGTGTTGGTCTCTCATTGTCAAAAAAGGACACACACACACACACACACACACACACACACACACACAGGAAATTCTGTTAAGCAAATTTTCCTTTATGCAAATTTCCCATAGGAATGCATTGAAAATGGAGAAAACCCTAATCGTGACCATTTTTATGTTGTATGGATTCACTCCATAGGTGATTCTGTTAAGCCAATTTCCCCTATTTCTGGAATTTTTTTTATGTTGAATATATTTTATGTTATACAAACGGTTTGTTGTATTAGGGTCCACTGTATGTAGGTTCAGTAGATGTTGGTTGGGATTGCATGTCCCTTGAAAATCCAGGTTAGTAGCTTGAATGTATTTGAGGATAACCAGGTTTCATCCCTGTGGATACCCAGGGGAGATATTTGCACAGTTAATCCTAGATTGTGCCCATTTCTGTAGAGATTTAATTTGGCTACCATGGCACATGATTTATTTCTACTTCATCTGGATTGCTATAATCCTTTCTATGCAAGGCTCTTCCTTAAATTCCACATCCTAGCTGCCTAGATGCCCTGAGCACATCCAATCTCAGAAGCTAACCAGGGCCGGGCCTGGCTAGTACTTGGATAGGTGACCACCAGGGAATATCAGGTGCTGTAGGTGCCTCGAGTAGGAACTGGGAAGCCTTGTATGTCAAAGAAGGTTATAAAATCACATGGATTGGAATATCTAGGTGATTAGGGATCACCATTAGAAACTCTGTGGGTAAGAGTAGCAGGCCATAAGGATGGTCTAACAGTAGGCAGATGCTATTGGCCTCTGACCCAAGCCCCTCAGGGAGACTGGCAGTTGGAGAATGTTGTAAAGGAGGCATCCAAGAAGAGAAGCCTGGTTATAATGGGGGACTTCAATTACCTTCACATAGACTGGGTGAACTGTTGTTCAGCACATGATAAAGAGATAAAGTTCCTAGA
Source organism: Phrynocephalus forsythii (assembly GCA_029282475.1). Taxonomy (NCBI): domain Eukaryota; kingdom Metazoa; phylum Chordata; class Lepidosauria; order Squamata; family Agamidae; genus Phrynocephalus; species Phrynocephalus forsythii. The sequence goes on along the minus strand of JAPFRF010000014.1, from coordinate 8,372,411 downwards.
TATGCTAAATGATTGTTCCCTGGAACAGATAGGTATCTGTAGTATCACCAGTATCCCTGCCAAGAAAACTCCAATGGACATGGGGTCACCAAGAGACAGTCACGGGGCTCACAACTATAATGACACAACAACAGCTAGGCATCTTTTAACAGCAATCACTGTTGCTGTCATTTTAAAACTGTTTAGACTGGTTGGATGTGCAGTTTTAACTGCACTACTTCTGTTTTCCCTGGTGGATGGGAGACCACCAGGGAATACCAGGTGCTGTAGGCACCTGGAGTAGGAACTGGCAACCCACTCCAGTACTCCTGCCAAGAAAACTCCATGGACATGGAGTCATGAAGAGTCGGTCACGACTGTAACAACACAACACACACACACACACACACACACACTTCTGTTTTTAACCTGATAACGTATGTAGTCTGAATCAGGCACCTTTCCTATTATGTCTCTCCAGAGTAAGATAAAGGGACGTATGTGCAAAGATTATGGCAACAGACTGTTGTAAGCTTGCCAGGTTTATCAGAGGATTCCTTTCAGCCTCCCTGCATAATCCTGCCAGATCTTGTACTGTCCTTCAATCATGCAGGGAAGAAACGAGAACAGCTGGAGTTTCATGCTGAACAGCTTCTTTCCCTCTTAGGCAAGTGTAGGAAATAACTTTGAATGTTCCGCAACCCACATATTTTTTCAAAAATGGCCACAAACAAATAGGACTGATTGCCTGATCTCTGTGCTGATGGACTCCATATATCCCTTCCCTCTTATGGGTGAGGAACACCCCCCACCCACAAGCCCTGGCAGTTATACAAACCGTTTGTTATCCTTACCCTGGGCATTTTTCTCTCTCTGTGTGTCATGTTGGATTCCCTCCACAGACAGTGAGCAAATGGCTGCCGTTAATTTTGCAAAAATGGATGCATTTGGGAATAATGTGTGGAAGCAAGGCTAAATGTGTGTCCTCCCCCATTTGCATCCATACCTAGAACAAAGACCAAGTCCTTCAGTCGCATGCTGGGTCATCTTGTTTTTCCTAATTTGATACCCCTTTTCATAGCTCCGATCCTCTATTTGCCTTCCTATATCATAAATCCCAGTTCGCCATATGATGTTCAGAGCACGCCAGAATCTCACCAGCTGGCTTTCTATATTGGTCTGCCCTCTTTATTTGCAAACTCAGGTGACACGTGTTAATAGAAACGGAGCCAAAATGGAATCACTGGGACTCGGGAGGGAGGAATCCATATGCCTTAGAGACCCCCCCCCCTTCTTTGTAGAAATAGCAACATAGAATTGTAGAATTGGAAGGAAGATTGTATATCATCTGGCCCAGTCCTCCTACCCACCCTAACGTTTAACACCCCCCCCCAATTAATTTTGTTGTTAGCTTAGTAAGAACTACTGTATATACTGTATATATGTGAATATAAGTCAAAATTTTCACCCCTTATTTTTGGCTGAGAAAAATGCCCTCGACTTATATTCGGGTCAATAAGGTAGCCGGCTTGGGGAAGGCAGTGGAGGGCCAGTCCAGCCCAACCTGCCACTTCTCCCCCCCCAAATCAGGTGTTTAAACTTTATTTTTCCTCCCAAAGCAATTGTCAATGTCTGCCATCGGCACTTGCTTTGGGAGAGAAAAAAAGTTTAAAAAAATGCTGCTTCTCCTCCCATTGGGCGTGTAGAGGGAGAAGCGGTGGGTTTTTAAAACTAAACAAGCACCAATGGAAACCCCTTCTGCCACCTCCTGGGCACTCGGCCAGGTGGCCCAGGCCACGCTGGGCCCGCTGGAGGCTGCCTTTTGGTGAGAACAGTGAGGTGAGTACAGCAGCCCCAGCCCACCTGCTGGGTTGCCAAATGTGTGAGTCCAGTGTCAGGTGAGGAATATAAGCTGATCCAAATACAACCCCTTGACTTATTGTGGGGTCAATAAGTTTTACCAATTTTTTGTGGTAAAAAACTGCCCTCAACTTATATTTGGGTCAACTTATACTTGAGTATAATACTGAAAATACTGAAAATATGTCTACTGAAAAATAACATTGAAGAACTGTGATGTGAAGGGTGGGATGAGTAGAAAACCCTCCTTTAGATTGTCCAGGTTGTTTCTGTTGCAGAATTCTGACTTTTTAAAAATAACCTTTATTGTCATTGTACAACCAGTGTACAGTGAAATTGGATGAGCCTCCCTCCCCCCCCAACACCATCCCACTAAAAAGCCATTCAATCTGATCAAATTCCTTTTTCATATGCAGTGGAAGTACCGAGACTCGGAGAATAGATTCGTGTTTCCCAGATAGCCCAGCCCTTCCTTGTTCGCTGACATCAGGGTATCAATAACTAATTCCGAGATATTTGTAGAATGAAAAACGTTTAATTCCTTCCAGTTGTGAGCGAATCCACAGCGAAATAGCACTGCTTCCAGAAGAAAAAGAGAATGAAAGAGAGGCCTCTCATTGAATTCAGAGTCAGGAAGGGACGATTGGTTAGTGATGGATTGACAGTCCAGGCTAGAAAAGTCCCTCCCAGCTTCGCCCACTAGAGGCAGCATGCGGGATTATTGAAAAGAAAATAAGAGAAAGCACAACTCCAACAGTTTATTTGAATGGAAATGCCACAATCTGTAACAAAAAAAAACCACTGCAACCTTTTTGTTGTAGCTCCCTGTGTGTGGCTGAAGAGATATTCCGTAGTGCTGTCTTGGCCCGACTCAGAAGGATGCTTTGTTTGTATTCTAGGCAAAAGAGAAGGCTTTTTCTCAAACCATCCGGGAGGAGAAACCAATCACCTTCTTATGTAGATGGGCATCGGGCAGCTTAACAGCAGTGATCTATGATAGATTTTTCCATTCCATTCCCCTGTCTGGGGAGATTGTTGTATGTGAGCTTGTAGCAGCAAAGCCCTCAAGATTATGGAATAGTACACATTTTTAAATGGTTAAGATTCTGCCTTTGCTGCAGACATACTGCTCTCGGGGCTGCTCTGGCGCATAAATGACAGACACAGACTCTGAATTATCCCAGAATTCTTTTCATCTGGTTTTCCTCTCAAATTGTGGTGCCTTCAAATTTTGCTTTTGGGTGCTTTTTTCTGTGGTTATAGATGCTCCTTTTTAAAATGTCCTAATGGCTGGTTGCCTTTTCATTCAGAAAGAGGCAGCCACGCCTCCTTTCGCTCATCTGAGTGCTTTTTCTCAGAACCACCGCTAGGGGCTCTACTTTTTCTCCAAGGCTTACAGAGGCACCTTTAAACAGCAACTCTTCTTTGCTGATGATATTAAAAGGTGCTTTTTATCCCTAAGGACGAGAGGACAGGTAAAGTGCCTTTTTGGGCATGCTACCATGTGACTGAAAAATACATCTTTTAATAAGTGCCTCAAATCTGCTGTGAGATGGTGGTCTTTATTTCCAAAATGGGACCAATAAAGGATTATTCCTTGGAAAAAAGAAAACCTGAAGTCTGTACAGAGTGGAGGAAACATGATTTCCTATTACACTTAGGGGTTGCTTTTTGTCATTCTTACCTCTGGAGTCTGGATTATTTAAATGTATTACAGCCCAGATGTGGGTAGGTGCATCTATCCTACTAGCTGCCTCAAGGCTTACTCAGTCTTCCATCCTTCCAAGGTCATGGCACCTGATTTAATAATTAAATTGTAAACCATCCAGAGAGTGCTTTGAGTGCAATGGGGTGGAATATATGTAGCAGAGTTTGCTTTTATATTTAGCAATGTGTGCAAGATTATTTTCCATCCTAGATGAGATGAAAAAGACCAGCCCCCTCTTTTCCTCTCAGAAAAACCTGTCTTTTCATGAGAAGTGATTTGTTTTTGTTTTTATTTTTGGGGTGGTGGTGACATTTAAAATAAATCTCTGTGGCACAAAAATAACACTGCTTTCGTGCACAAAATGGATGCTTTTTTGTTCGGAATGCTGCTTTTGCAGTTTTTCACAAAAAGCATGGCCCGAACGCACGAAAACACTTTCAGTCTCCCTGAGATGGCACTAACCATGTTTGATTGGCCTCTGCAAGGATGAAATAGCAAATATCTACACCCTTATCCAACTGCTGTTTTTGTAACTACAGTGGTACTTTGTATAAAAGAAATAATTTGTTCCAAATGAAATTCTGTTAAGCATATTTTCCTTTATACAAATTTCCCATAGGAATGCATTGAAAACGGAGTAATCCCTAATTGCAACCATTTTTATGTTGTACAGATTCATCCCATGGCATAGGTGACTCTGTTAAACAAATTTTCCCTATCTCTGGAATTTTTTTATTTTGGACAGATTTTATGTTATACGAGGGTCCACTGTAATTGCATCCAAGATCTGGGAATCATGCAGCATTTTGCTGAAAGGGGGTGGATTAAGAAGAAAACCGTCAGCAACATTGGCCTATTTTTGTATCCAGGACTGCCAGATCAACAAGAACATGGACCCAATAGTCAGTACAGTGACTCAGATCCTAAGGAAGACCTATCCCAAGATGCTGCTCCCACCTTCGGCTCTTAGCAGTTGTTATTCTTTTCCAGTCCCAGGGAGAACGGAACCTGCACCTCTGAGGCTTGAAGGTAAATCACTTGTGTCTTGTGTGCTGGAAGTGCAATAAATAACTAAATAAATGAAATGGCATCTGCTCTGTTCTTGTTTTTGCTTTAACCACCCAGGAAGTCAATGCTGTAGCTTGTAAACAAGCAGATGCTTTTAATTTGGGGAAAAACAAAGTGTAGTTCCCAGCATGGAAACACTGTGGGTTTCCCGTCTGTGTTGGAACCTGATGAATGCCTTTCGTCTGCATTAAGCGGATCCAAGATGTAAATGGGCTGACTCAAGCCTGGTGTCAATATGCTTGCTTTAACGTGGAGCTAATAGAGGTGCCGCCTCTACCGTTTGGTACAGTGGCACAGTTGCCCAAGAGGTGGACACTAGGACGGCACCACCAGCAGGCTCCCAGCTGTTGCTTTTGAGGCCTCTGCTTGTCCCCTTCTATTGGAGGGCAAGTCTGTCAACCCCCCCCCTCCACACACACACCCAGGAAATCATAGAGCCTTAAGGTGCCTTTCATGAGAAGCAGGAATTTCTTAAGTGTGAAAACAGCTGATTGTTGGCCAGCTTTTCCTGAATTCTGTCACTTGCAAATGAGCTGCCGTTACTTTGGGACTGGGCATCTGTAAATAAGCACCGGTTTCATTTACAGGTCAGAATTCTCCGTCATAAAAATCACTCGAATTGTGCCTTGAGAACACTATCAATAAATTTTGCCTTCAAATAAAGTCTTCTATGTGACATATAGGTTTGACCTTGCTACCAAATGTTGAATGTTGAAAATTTAGTATAGTGAAATTTTCTCCTTTTTTGGGGGGGGGGTGTTGGATAATGTAAATGATTGATTGGAATAGAGAGACCTTTGAGATCCCCCCCTTGCTTCTGAGACATTTAGTTTAGCCAGTTGCTTGAACTAATTTTTAAATGATTATATTATTCATGACAGGATATTGTGGAAAAGACGCAGAACTGGAAACAGAGAAAGATATAGATAACGAGGATGTGGAGAATAAGGAAGCAGTAAGTATCTATTTTGGAAGGTTATTCTAATGCCGGATGTTACGTTTGTGAGGCAGCCAGATTCCAAGAGGGTAAGAATCACAGTACCTTTAATTAAAGGAGAGTGAGAATTCTGTAGTAGTGAAATTTTCAATAAAATGTACTAAACTTCAGAAAATTCTTATGTAGGAGAATATTTAAAAGTTGCCCATCCCTACCTTTAGTAGATGTGGCAAGAAGACATTTCAGCAGGTGGATCTGATCTTTGGAAAGTTGATTTGGGACTGCAGTTAGAGGCCAAACGTTCCTTAGATCAGGGGTGGGCAAGCTCCATACAGATAGGAGCTCCGCCTGCCTGCATCTAGATCTAGAAGAAGCAGAACTGCTGGATAGCTCAGTACTTCACATATCTAGCTGCAGAGTCAGTCACTGGGAGTTCAGTTCCCACCTATGCCTTCTTGAGAGGGGATGGACTCCATGATCCATAGGGCCCCTTCCAGTTAAAATGTTGTGTTTATTATTTATACCTTTCAAATCCCATTTTTAAACTGAAAGAGCCAAGGTCACATATTATACTATTTTATAAATCTTTTTTTAAAATGTTAAACCTAATATGGAGTGGCACCAAGGGGGCTGGGTGACTCCCCTGGGGTTGCCAGAATTGCCAAACATTCTCACAAAGGCTCTTTTTAAACTGAGAAAGCAGGTTCCTATATCTTGTCACAGGACGAGGAAAGAAAACAGTAAGGAGCACCGCCTGCCATTTTATATATAGTCATGTTGAATTTATTTCTAAAGGTCATATCTAAACCTGATTCCATCCTCTGAGAGGGGTTGGGGGAGGATGTGCCCCAGTACTTGAGGACCCCTGGGTTCGAGGTAAAAATTGGGGACGGGTGCATTCTAATCGCTGCTGAGCTACAAAGCTGATTGGGTGACATCAGGCCAGTTGTCTGCTTTCACAGTGCATAGGAATGCGAGCAAGTCCCACTGAATTCAATCATACTTAACTCCAGAGCAAACGTTAATCTGAGGGTCTCCTCATCCGTTTTAAGGGTCTTTTGCTTTTTCTGTATGACTGCACTATGTGTCATATTCAGAAAAAAAAAATCTCAGGACTTCTATTTGCATGTAGGCAGTCTAACATTAAAAACAACAACAACCCCATAACGATTGGTTTGGTAAATACAGTATTTTTCTGTGTATAAGACTATATTTTTGTCTAAAATTCTTAGACTAAAAATTGGGGGGCGTCTTATACACAGGAGTAAGCTGAGGAGAGAATGGCACAGTTTTATAACTGTAATTTTGGGTTGGAAAAGTGGGGGTCGTCTTATACATGAGGGCATCATATAGATGGACAAACATGGGGGTAATCTTTGGTTTAAATGCTCCCTCACAATGGCACCTCAAGTCTTCTTGAAGCCCAAGCTGAGGTGACATTGTGGAGTATGTGTGTGAGGAAGAACAACCTGGGTGTCACTTACTCACTAAGTAGCCCTCGGTGGAATTTCCCTCTCTCTGCCTTAAAGTACAATCCCCCATATGACTGGTTATGAGCTCTTCTGCAGATGCAGAAAAACACAGATAATAGCAACACTATGATGGTAGGAAACACGATACACCTCATGGTCTCTGGCTGCCTCATGTGATCTGTTCTGTTAGTGACATGATTAGAAACAAAGCTTTCCAGGATTTCTTAAAAATGTTTTTATGCATCCAGACAGTAGATAAGTAGAATAGGGGATGCTGAATCTCACAGATATGGGGCCTCTGTTCTGTTCTCTGTGTCTTGTAGAATTTGGAAAATTGCAGAAGACTTTTCTCGGAAGCTGTGGGGGGGGGGGAGGTTTAAAAGGTATGGTTCCATAGTGCCACATCTTTTTTGGCCTTTCCTTTCAAAGGATGATGATTTGGAAACAGATGTTGACAAGCTTCTGTCAAAGCCTCCGCTTGACCGACCAGAGGTGGAGCTGGAGCAGTACACAGCCTTGTGTCCAGAGCTGCGCTGTGACTTTCTGGTGAGCCCTTTGAGTCTTTTCCCCATAAACACAAGAAAGGGGAAAGTGGTGAAAGTTTCTCCTTTTCACCCTCTCCTTTTGCTTTTAAATTTTAGTTATTTGCTGTTAAATATTGTAAAAGAGGATACATTAAAATATTAAATATTGTAAAAGAAGATTGGTCCCTTCGGGGAGAAAGGTGGCATAAAATAAAGTTTATTATTATTATTATTATTATTATTATTATTATTATTATTATTATTATTATTATTATTATTATTATTATTATTATTATTATGCAGCTTGTATATTTTTATTTTACTTTATTCTTTTTTTCTTTTAATACTGTTATATTAATTATTAGCTTTTATTATTGTATTTGACTCGTTGCATGGTGTTGTATGTTTGGGCAAGTTGTTCTTGCAACATGTTGTACACCACCCTGAGACCCTTCGGGAAAATCAGGTGGTTAACAAATATAAAAATCAATCAATCAATCAATCAATCAATCAATCAATCAATCAATCAATCAATCAATTTATTATTATTATTATTATTATTATTATTATTATTATTATTATTATTATTATTATTATTATTATTATTATTATTATTATTATTATTATTATTACATACACATCTACACCTGAAAGTTAGTTTGGGGGGTTAAAGTACAGAAAGATGCAACATTTACCAGGTCTGCGCATCCAGAGGGATACTTTGCCTTTGTTTTTTGTCATGCATATTATTAATTCATTTCATTTTGGCAGAGAAATGGGTGTCACAATAAATCTTTCCAGAATCTCAGCTGGGGTTGCAGAGTGTTGATGGGGGCAGCATTGTTACAAGAATAGGCAATGAAACAGTAGCACATTTCCATGCATTTGTCTGATGCCCCACCCCCACCCCACCCACAGTTGGTTCTGCATTCTTGCTGAATGGTTTAGCCTTTCCTAGACTTTGTCTAGCCGTGAGTTTGTTTCCAGTGTTTGGCCCTGTCTAAACTGGCTTTTGTGCTTCCTTAATGCCCCATTGCCAAGGAGATGCAACCGGCTTCTGAAGAGGAGATGAATCCCGAAGTCCCTCCTGGGACGCTCACGCGTTCCTGCCTCCACATCATTCCAAACCCTGGTCCCTCCGACCACCAGCCAAAGGGCACAGAGAAGGACCAAATTGCTCTCGGCGAAAAGCTGCCCCAAAGGACACCTAGAGTTCTAGCGCAGTGCCACTTGAGAAAAAAGAAACCTTCTCGGGAATCCGGAAAAGTGGCTCGTGACACATCAAAGCCTTTGGTGGATTCCACCAGAGACGAGGGAGTCTCAAGCACTGGGCAGCCTCTTGCCACAGGGGAATCACGGGCCAAACGAACTTCCCAGGACACCAACTCTTGCAGCCCTGGTTGCCAAGAGCCTGCGGTGGCTTCGGAGGTAGTGAGAAGCCTTTTGGAAAGACATCCAGGGAACATCCCTTTTCACCACCCACACGTCTATATGACAAGGGCACGTGGCACCAGGTCCATTCCAGATTACAAAGTTCTGGCTTTCCCAGATATCTGGGGTCACCTACCTCCTCCTTATAGCCAGTCTTTGCAACAGAGGAGGTATGGCATACAAAGGTAAGTCTTTCTTCCCCTCTTACATTTTAAAAAATAATAATTGGGGGGCAGGCAAACAAGCAAAGAGATAGCAGAGTGTTGGAGCCGTCATTGCTCCATCTAAAGGGAAATGGGGCAGAAAGCATCAGCACCTATGCAGCCAGAGTTAGGACCCCTGAGACATTAGAGGGAGATACAAGGATGCTCAAGTCAGCCCTGATATTTGCAGAAACAAAATACATATTCAGGGCAATGAAGTAAGGAGGGCAAATTAAGTTTGCAAATCTCGGCTTTTGTTTGCACAAGGGAAAATGAAAGAGTTCACCGGGGACAAGGTTATGAGATGTTTTGTTTTGAGATGTCAACCATTTCCAGCCAAAGAACTGTAGAAATGTCTTTGTGTTTTAAATCTCTCCCTCCCTACACTCCCAATTTGCATAGATGACCCTGCATTTTGTGCAAAAGTCATTGGTAACTGAATAACATGGTTTTGTCATTTTGTCAAATTAAGTGGACTGTTCTTCACGAACGCCAGAGCCAAATAATGTTAAAAGTGTTTTAAGGTCTCCCAAGATTCTTTGCTGTTTTGTTTACAGCCAGATTTAAGAAAGTTACCCCTGTAGAAATTTGTTAGGGCACTGCTGAGTACATCATTTTCTACTATTCTATTCTATTCTATTCTATTCTATTTTAGAGAGTTCTGCAATCAAAGAACCTTGGTATTTGAGCCTATTGTTAGTGTAAAACACAATGCATAGGGTGATATGTAGAGAGCTCTTTTTTTCCTGCTCAGTTCCAGGACACATATTCCTTACCTTCCACATGTTGCCAACTAACTTTTATTTTTCAAGTGACCAGTAGGAGGTAAAGTTTGGCTTCATTTGCTACTTGCCAGTCTAATTGCTTAGGCAGGAAGTTTTGAAGGAATGTTGTCCCTGGGGTGAATTAGGTCATTTCTGAATCTAGAGTAACCATCATTCTAGAAAAGATGGGCTAAAATAGATAATTGCACATGTGAACAGAATGAACTTCTGCATTTCTCTTACTGGGAAAAGGGTCTATGGATATCCTGACCGTGTTCCCCAATGAAATGTTTTGAAGCAGATCTCACTTGTTTGTAACAACGGTGGCCCTATGAAGGGAAGCAAATTACCTTAAAAGTGAAGCAACAGTCTGACAGGTTTCTTTATTTAAGTCAAGCTTTGTTTTGATCATTGCAGGGCCAAAATCTTTGAAGACGTCCACCGGATAATACGCCCTGGGAATATAATCAACCAAGTAGCCTTTGATATTGAAGGCTACAGGTACGTTGTTGTTGTTGTTGTTGTTCACAGTCACAGTCACCTTTATTGGCATAAAAAGTCATTAAAATAGTTACAATAGGCAAACCTCTCGGCGCCTGAATAGCAACCATATTAATCTGGGGTTACCATAAACCAAACTTAAAAAGAAGCAGGGCTACTCTTTTGAGAAACTAGTAATAAATATTTGGCTACTAGCTCTGTCACGCTTTTATCTTTGTCTGCCAAGAGAGTAGCAGTAATTGTCTCAGGGGTTGTTGAGAATTTGGAAATTGTGGAGCCAATTAATTGCTGTCGATTAATATGATGGCCGGTGCATCGAGTCAGAATATGTGCAACAGAATCAGGTTCCAACCTGCAGAATTTACAGAGTCTGCTCTTGTAAGGCATTTTAGAGTATCTTCCTAGAGTGACGGTGGAAGGAAAGATGTTCAGTCTTGCCAACATAAATGCCCGTCTCTCTTGAGGATTCAAGAGATTCTTGAAATAATTTGAACCAAATTCTGGGTTGAGGGTTAGGCCATAATATAAAGGGGAGCAGATTGGATTAACTCTTCCAACAATATTCTGTCTCTCAATGTCCCAAAGTCTTTGTGAATAAAGTTGTATAAGAATTGTTCATTGCAGTTGGATAAATAGTCTAGATCAACTCCAATAGACGCTATCTTTATGCAGATGTTCTGATACCATTTGGATCTATAGGTGTCACTTAGTAGATCGTTTAGCAGGGAATTGGGACGCGTTTGAAAATGGATGCGTAACCAGTACTTTATAGTGGCTGTCCACGCTAGTGTTGAGGGCAGGTGAAGCCCAAGTTCACAGCATATTGTTGGTAGGTTGATCGAGTTTGGTACACCCACGTCGTAAAAAAATAGCTGCAAACGATCTACTTCCTGATTGGCAGCCTTAATCCAGATTGGTACTCCATACAGGAGTTGGTTAGTTACTTTAGCCATGAAGACTTGGAGTGCGGCTGGAACATACTGATTCCCAGAGTGAAAATGGAACCTTGAAATTGCCAGGAGATGATTTTTTGAGGCAGCTATGGTGGCTTTTCGGTGGGATGACCAGTTAAGTCGATGATGGAACAGGAAACCCAGATACCTAAAAGTTGTGACTTGTTCAAGGGGTTTACCTCCAGTGCCCATGTCTCCTTAGTCCAACTTTTGGAAAAGATTAATACTTTAGATTTTTCAGTATTGATGGTGAGCTTATTAAGTGCACAATATTCTGAAAAGGCCGACAATAGGTGTTTAAGTCCAACCCTAGAAATGGACAAGAGTACAGTATCATCTGCATACAATAACAATGGGACTGGGTGGGAATTCATTCTAGGAGCATGGTTTCCTGCTTTGGCAAGATGTTCTGATACATCTGACATAAATATATTAAAGAGTGATGGTGCAAGGACACATCCCTGCTTAACACCCTTGGTAATTGGGAAGTTCTCGGATAGATGACCATTATGGTTTAAACGCACTTTACCAGTGTTTGCTGAGTATAATTTGCGTATCAGAAATAGCAAACGTGGGTCCATGCCCAGTTTAGTTAGTTTGGTCCATAGGAGAGGTCTATTGATGGAATCAAATGCTCCCGTAAATCAATAAATGCAGCGTACAACTTCCCCTTGAGTTTACAAGAGTATTTCTCAGCTAAAAATCTAGCACCAGCGCATGGTCAAGGGTAGATGAACCCGGGCAGAAACCAACTTGTTCTTTAGGTGGGAGTTGGTTAACACGCATCCAGTCTGAGAGGCGGGTCAGAAGGTGTTTGGCGTACAATTTCCCTATCACTGGGAGCAAGCTTATTGGTCGATAGTTGGATGGTAATTTAGGATTCCCTTTTTAAAAATTGGTATTATTATGGAGGTTAACCAGGATTCTGGCAATATCCCAAACTGGTCGATCAGCGTAAATAATTGGGCCAGGGTTCTGCCCACCAGTGGATATAGTTTTTGATCAAATCAGCTGGGATGCCATCAAAACCTGGTGCTTTCCCAGATTTCAAGGTATGTATTAGTTCAACTATTTCTTCCTTGGAGACAGGAGACCACAATGGAATTTCCGAAGGAATTTGGATTTGGTTAGGAAGATCAGATGGTGTTGGTGTTGAGAATATACTGGAAAAATAAGCAGTCCATTCTTCTGAAGAGATTAGTACAGTATCTATAGGGCTAACAGTCTCATAGGCTTTTGAAACGATCATCCAAAATTCTCTAGCATTCTTGGAGTGTAATGTGTGGATGAGCTGAGTCCAATTCTTCATCGCATAAGCGTGTCTTTTTCCTTCAAAAGGAGGTCAGTTTCTTTCTTTGCAAGTGTGTAAAATCTAAATGACTCAGGGGAAGGAAGGGCTCTCACCAATTGAAAGGTTTGTCGGAGTTTTTTCTTGGAGATCATACACTCAGAGTCAAACCAACTTGAGTGCCTGATGGGGGGGGGTTTGATGTGCCAGATGGTACTAAAGAATCTAAAAGGGTTTTGGACAATTCTTGGTAGGCTGTTATGGCATCAGTCAAAACTGTGGATTGAGATATAATTTGTCGTAATTGGAGAGCTTTGGTGGAGGCAGACCATTCCTCAAATTGCCCTTGAGATTTGATGGACCACCTAACTCTTTTGTGAATTTGGAAGGGAGGGTTAGTCGGAACTTCCGATAGTGATGTTACTACCCACTGCCAGTCCATAAGAATCGGTAAGTGGTCGCTTTCTGTACAGGCATCGATCTTAAAATAATTTACTTTGCTAAAGAGATCTGGTGAAACTAGTATATAGTCCACTACACTGCATCCGTTACTTGAAGAGAAGGTAAGGTCTCCAGATGTTCTACTCAAGGAAGAGCCATTAAGAATTCTAAGGTTAAGGAAGGTACAAAGATCAATCATATGGGATGCAGTTTGGTTAAAAATAGGATCCTTAGAATTTCTAGATTCCTGGAACATTGGTGGTATCAGATCCTCATTGTCCCAATCCATAAATTCAATTAGTTTATCATTATTGGGTCCCAGTCTAGCGTTAAAGTCTCCAACTATAATTAAGGAGGACCTGGGATAACTTATGCATATAGAGTCTATATAATTCTTCAAGGTGGACCATATATTACTTGCCGATGGAGGCGCTGAAAAAGGAGGTATATAGACATTAACCAGGATTATTTGATCCAGGGCGTATTTAAAAAGGAAGGCCTGAGCCAGAGGAGGTTTTGTTGGTAATTGTTTGATCGGGATATTGAGGGTCGATTTTATTAAACAACAGAGTCCTGCTTTATAACGCCCTTTTCTATGGATCCTATATGCTGGCAAACAAAAGGTTTGAAAACCTGACAAGTGGATTTCTCTAGGGGACCATGTTTCTTGAAGGCATATGATGTCAAAGGTACTCAGGTACTCAATCCAGTCCAGATCTGATGCCTTCCGTTCCCACCCTGCGATATTCCAGGATATAAGTTTAGGGTTGAGGGTGGAGTCTCTTGAAGGGTGATTGGGGACAGCTAGTCAAGGATCTGATATTATCCTCTGAAGGTCTTGGAAACTCTCAGACTGTATGCAACAATTATTGGGTACCGCCTTCATGGACTGTTGGCTCATTATCAAACTGTCTTTGCCTGATAATGGAGATTGAATGTCTGTGCTGGGAGAGGCTGTTGAGGGCTCAAGATTATTGAAATCTCCTGTTTCCATTGGGAGAGTTGACCTAAGATCACAGTTCTTAACAGTATTTGATGAAGTGAGAGGGTGAGATTCAAAATCATCCAGGTGTTGTGTGGTCCTCTTTGGGTTTCTGTAGTCAAAAAACAAAGGGGGATCAAGTTGATCTGTGGCGTCAACCAAGGCAAACATCTCGGCAGTTTTAGATGTGTGTATTTCACAGCTCGGAGAGAGTGGGACTATTGGGGCAGTTACTATGTCCTCTTCGGAGTCTGTTTTTCCCATTTGTGGATCTGCTGTCAGTGAGTGTTGCTCGCACAAAGGGTGACAAATTGTAGAGATGAGTTTATGGTGTCCGTGGTTTGGCAGATCCTCAGAAGATTTGAGAGCAAGGTCAGCCTGGGACTTGGAGCTGTTCTTCAAGCTGGAAACCTTCTCCCTTGCTTCATTGTTGGGGACAGTTGATATAGTAGAGGGTTGCATGTCATCAAGGTTACAAGGGTTACAAAGATCAGATTGTCTTCTGTTAATCTCCTGGTTTTGCTTGCTTGGGCATAATCCCAGCACGGAGGGACGAGATGATTCCCGGAAGACTCTTGACAATCCGAATGAGTACCTAGCTAGAAGGTTTTTCATCTTAAATAGCATGGAAGGTATTACAATTTGATCGAAAGTTAAAAGCAGCCTCTGGTGGTTCCTGTGCACTGGCAGCCGTTCGATGTCCCTTAAGTCGATTTTGTTTGGTTGTATATTTATGAGTTGGCCCAGGAGTTTGTAATAGCATTATGATTTTTCCATTTACCATTATTTACTTTTAATGGTGCTATTGATAATAAAATTCGGGTTGGTTGGAGTGTCATTGTTTGTTTTGATCTCTCATTGGCATAGGCTTTGCCTTTGGAATAATCAGCTTCCTCAACTCTCCCATCTACCTTGAAGGTAGTGTTCATATAATGAGTTGTATTTGTTTTGTTGTTAAAGGTGGAATTGGTAGTATGGGATCCTACTCGGGGAGCAATTGTTGATTGAGACAACGCCCTGCCAGTCTTTTGAGGTCAGCCTCTATATTATCTATTTTATTCCTTGTCTCCTGGAGAGTGTTGAAGATTGCAGTAAGGGTCTCAGCTGTTAACACAGCATAATCACTCAGCAGAGTGTTGGTAAGAGTATCAATGGATTCCTTAGGAGGAGGGAGCGTAGGTTGATCAGTGGATGATTCATCTCTTGTAATATCTTTTGTAAAGATGCTTGAGGGGTTGGTTGTGTGCTTATAGGAGGGTAATGGGTCAGGTGTTGGTCTGTTTTTGTGTGCTTGATAGTTCTATTTTGCTGCAGATCTGAGCTCCTCCTCCGTCTCTTCCCCTTATCACAGACCTCACCCTCCACATCTCTTAGCTGACTGCCTTCTTGGCCTTCTTGGCCTTTAAGTGGAAGTCCAGAAACAGGGGGGGAAGAGACAGTCAATGCAGCCCTGCCACACAATAACCCTGAGGGATCCTCCTCCAATGCTGCAAACTTGTTTGGTGAGCACATTTTAGACAGCTCGGCCACAGCTTCAACCGCAGTTCGTTCCAACATTTCATCGAGACGCAGCTGCTTCACCGCTGGAGCAAGTGAGCCAGATAAGGGCCTCTGTCTTCTCTTCCCCTTTCCCATTTTACCGAGGCCTTGAGAAAAATAAAACAGCAGCTCCTACTTACTTCTTCCACGGTTATTATCAGTCCAAGAAGAAAGGGAAGTTCCAAGGAGATTATTAGGTTAAAACCACCAGATAACAGCAGCCTTTCAAGGGGAAAGAAGCAATAAAAGCAGAAAGGTAAAATATACTGAGCGTAGTATAGGTGTTGCTTTCCCCTGGTCGCCATTTGGGAAACTCCCTGTTGCTGCGACATCTGTCACCCCATTGATCGCCAGGGTTGTTGTTGTTGTTGTTGTTGTTGTTGTTGTTGTTGTTGTTGTTGTTGTTGTTGTTGTTGTTGTTGGGACCTGGAGCAGGGCCTTTTTACCTCCAGCTGCATTTATTTACATTCCTAATCTCTATTATCTTAGAGTCATAGAATCATAGACACATAGAATCATAGAGTTGGAAGAGACCTCAAGGGCCATCCAGTCCAACCCCCTGCCATGCAGGAACCCCCATCACAGGACTCCCAACAGATGGCCATACAGCCTTTGCTTAAAAACTGCCAAAGAAGGAGACTCCACCACCCTCTGTGGCAACATATTCCACTGCCAAACAGCTCTAACTGTCATAAAATTCTTCCTAATGTTTAAATTGAATCTCTTGAGTCTTGAGGTGCAGACCCAACAGTGGAAGATGAAACCTCTAACGCTTATCAGAAGATCCTTGATAGGCTGTACTACTGTATTGTTCTTTCAACACGGAGGCTGACCCTTGATTCTGAAAGCTGTCTCAGCCCACGCTGCTCCAGGTACTCAGCCTTGAAGTTTGCCTTGTCTTCACGAGGCTGAGTTTCAGAATCACACGCCAGCTCTCTACTTGGTTTTTGGCTGGCAGCCCGGAGCTGGGTTGTCCCAGTCATAACCCAGGCTGATATTCGACACTGAATTACACACTATCCATGCACAACCTGGGGCATTTTAGAGGTTCAGCACTGCTGCTACCAGATCTTCCTTGATACTTCTTCTCTGCCACTCCCCAGTGAAATATCATTTTGCTGAGGTAATGGGGGAAGCATGATCAGTAGAACAGGTCTGGTAGAAGCAGAAGATTTAACCGTCACCATTATCATCATAGACCTGAGGAGCTGGAAGGGACCCTTTCAGTAGTGTCCAAACCTCAGTCATCCAGATGTTTTGGACCACAACTCCCATGGTCCTTTGTCATTGGCAATCTAGGCTTGGAATTCTGGGAGTTGTGGTCCAAAACATTGGGAGGGCCGAAGTTTGGAGACCCTTGCCTTAGGTCATCAAAACCAGCCTGTCAAGGAAGCGCTGTGTGGAATCAAACCCCCAACCTCTGCTGAGATTGCTGATCTATCCAGCAGTCTTTGATTCCTTTCCTTGACAAAACACTTGTCCTTCTGCTTCTGCCCATGTTGGAACAGAGGAAGAGGAGGCAAGATGTGGATAATGATTTTTGGGCAGGCTTTGGAGGGCCCAAATATTTACCAGTTAACTTCTTTCCTTCTACTCCTGACAGCCCCTCTGCAAATGTCTCCAGTGAGCTGATGCTGTCACGGCTGTTTTTTTTTTTTTTGGTACCAATAAGCCCTTCCTCAACCCCCCACCTTGCCACTTCTTGTTTCAGCTCCGAGGCTCCAGGCTGCTTGAAGTTCTTCTCCAAGTTTGAATGTGGAAACCTCCGCAAGGCCATCCAAGTGCGAGAGTAAGTGATGGAAGGGACTCAGCGGCAAGGATGGCAGGTGCCAGATACACTGGCAGTGCTTCTTCCAACAGGTGGAACAGAGGGGACTTGAAGATACTCAAATCTTTTGATTTAGAATTCACTCTGATTTTTAAAATGTCTGCTTAGAAACCATCCTTAATTGGAATATATATCTATATATTTTTTTGTTTATTCCCCCTTTCCATCTCTACTCTGCTATTCCTTTGTATTTTGACCTTAATACTTTGGATGGATGGATGGATGGATGGATGGATGGATGGATGGATGGATGGATGGGTAGGTGGGTGGGTGGGTAGGAAGGTAGATAGGTACCCTGTTTCCCTGAAAATAAAATAAGATGTACTTACAGTTGTGCCTTTCGCTGAAATATAAGGCATCCCCCTCCAAAAAAAAAAATAAGGCCTCCCTGATAATAAGATAACAATAAATGTATACCATATTCTTCTTCATGGAAAAATAAGACATCCCCTGAAAATAAGACCTAGGGCATCTTTGGGAGCAAAAATTAATATAAGACACTGTCTTATTTTTGGGGAAACATGGTATATGTGGATGGATGGGTGGACAGATAGGCAGGCAGACAGACAAGGAATAATGCAGCATGCCCTGTCTTTATGGCCATTACTGTAAGAGCATGGGCTATGTAAATGAGCTACTCTTAACTATACATGAACCAGTAGTCTTCAAGAACTGTAGCTTTTCTGCCCATGATTCATCAGAAATGGCATTAAGTTAAGCACAGGGTGGCCATGTCCTCCACAGAACGATGGCAAAACCGACCATTGCAAGGTGGTGGTCATTTCCTTCACATCATGGAAAAGCCAACCCAATAAGCATGGGTAGGTGGGACCTTTGGCAGGGCAAAGTCTTGCAGCTAATTGTGACTATATAGCATGTATGTGTTTCCATGTGTCCACTCAGACACTTGATTGCACAACCAAGATACTCCCTAGTGCCTTGCGAATTAGTTGCCTTTACCTGAGTCATGTTCTGCAAGATCCATGAGCACCAATGGGATTCTGGCTTGGCTACAGGAGAATACACATTGTTTCTGTCTGTCTGTCTGTCTGTCTGTCTGTCTGTCTGTCTGTGTCTGTCTGTCTATCTAGCTATCTAGCTATCCTGTATTAAAATAAAATACTGGAGAGGATAATGAATAGTTGTTTTGAGTAGCTGTTGTTTATTGTCTTATCTGTTTGAGTTCCCCTTTCATGCCCATGAATCCCATAGATCAGTCTAATCTGCTTTGAAAGCCTTCTAAATTGGCAGCCCTCCTCACCTCTTGAGGAAACGAGTGCTATCATTTAATTATCTTCAGTGTGGTGGAATAATACCTTCTTTTATATATCTGTTTGGCTCCACTAAATGGCTATGGAACCTAGCATCATAAGAGAGAGAGAGAGAGAGAGAGAGAGAGAGAGAGAGAGAGAGAGAGAGAGAGAGAGAAGAACCTTCCTTCACTCCCCTTCTCTGTCTCCACATTATATATTCTGTTTGCACTTCTGCCTCTTTTCATTTCTGTCATGTAAGCCATTATCCACCTCCATCTTAACCCTAAGAAGGGCCAAATGTAGCTGTCTTTCTACATAGCGGAATTACTTCACCTCCTGCATATTCCTGGCTTCCTGTTCTCCATTTGTTTTTGTTTTTTTTTTTGTTTTTTTTTTGCTCTACATCCCAGGGAGCAATGTCAGTAGGCTTGCAGGCCAAATTTAAGTTCTCCTCACCCCTCCCATGAGCCACATCTGGTTTGGCCATTTGATACCAGTTTTAAAAAACAAGCAAACACAGACTTATACAGTTTAATTTTTTTCCATTTGTCATTTGCATGCCTAGTCTTTTGATAAGTCCTGATAACATTGGTGTCCTTCGGCTGCTGGATTCCTCATGTGCTCTTGCTGTGCTTGTGCTCCAGGTTTGAGTACGACTTGATCCTCAACCCGGACATCAACAGCTCCCAGTATCATCAGTGGTTCTACTTTGAGGTCAGTGCCATGAAGGCTGCCACTCCCTACCGCTTCAACGTCATCAACTGCGACAAGTCAAACAGCCAGTTTAATTTTGGTAAGACCCTTAGGGATGCTTCCGTCCATGCACATGCTTTTCCCATCTCCTAGGAAGCTCACCTTTCTTAACCCTACAGTATCTTTGGTTTGCATGAATATGGAGATTGTCCTGTCTGACACTCTCTTCCATACTTCCTTTCCTGTGCATCCAAGTTTTGTATATCTGTAGTCAGTCCCATACCAGTCTTTTACTCCATCTTCTCTCTTCACTATTTTTACTCCGCCTTTCTCCTTAAAAAGGACCCAAGGTGGCATGCATCATTAAAATAGAATATCAAACTACAGGACAAGAGATTCCATTTGAACATTAGGAAGAACTTCATGACAGTTAGAACTGTTGTTGTGTGATATGCTGCCACGAAGGGTGGTGGAGTCTCCTTCTTTGGAGGTATTTAAGCAGAGGCTGGATGGCCATCTGTCGGAAATATTGTCATGGGGTTCCTGCATGGCAGGGGGTTGGACTGGATGGCCCTTGAGGTCTCTTCCAACTCTATGATTCTACACATCTATGATTCTAAAGCAAAAAAACAGTGTATACAAATATTTCAAGAGTCAAAGGCTGCATTTAAAATTGACACCCAAACCTGATTCTGACATAATACCACTTGTGACCTTAACGTTTAGTTTTCATCTCTCATAGTGGAATCCCACCCCCCCTTAAATTGTTCGCATATTGTTCTCAGTTTTAACATCACCTTTTTAATGATGTAAGATCTCTCTTAAACTTCATTGTTCTTAACTTGAATATTCTTGTTAATTTTTTCTCAAAGGCTTTCATGGCTGGGATCTGATAACTGTTGTGAGGTTTTGGGGCTGTTTGGCCATGTTTTGGAAGTTTTTCTTCCTGGTGATTCACCAGACTCTGTAGCTGGCGTCTTCAGAGGGCAAGGAGCTCAGGGAACTAGGCGTTTCCCAGAGCACAGAGAGGACTCCTAGTTCCCGTAGCTCCTCTGAAGATGCCGGCCACAGAGTCTGGTGAAACATCAGGACACGGCCAAACAGCCTGAAAAACTCACAACAGCTGCTGTCGTTAATGTTCCAGGTTGTTTATTGCTTTTCCATTCTGTAAGCTGCCTTGGGTCCTTTCCAAGGAGAAAGGCTGGATAAAAATATTTAAAATAAATAAATGAATAGCAGCACCAGTTCCATGGAATCAATCTTGGGGGAAAGCAAATCAAAACTTCCCTCCCGACCCCTGGGAGTCCAAACATAGAATGAAGAAGAACTGGGGACACTTTTCAGGATTCTGCATAAATGCATGAGATTCTTCCTTTATCAGCAGCAATGGTAGTAATAACTGTGCATTCAGTTCCTAAAGAGAGCACAGCATTTCTGGGAAGGTTGGCAACCTGCAACCCTGTAGCTTTTGCTGGCCAGCAACTCTGATCCCTTCCTTGCCATTGGCTGCACCAGCTGAGTTGTTGGGAATTTTAGATCAGCTGATTCCAGAGGACCACAGCTTTTTGTGCCTCCAAGTGCTTTCTAAGAAATCAAAGCACAAGAAACATGCTCCCTTGTGATGATCAGTCCTCCCAAGGTTTGGTTCAGACCCTGATCCCATAATTTATTATTATTGTACTGTCTAATAATTAGATACTGCCTAATAATTAGACAGTTTCTAATTATTAGACACTGTCGAATAGCCATGGGTTGAGCAAGGTATTATGCCTCAAAAAAGTATAATTAGTATAATTGGAATTATTAGTATTATTAGATAGTACAAGGTGTTGTGCATTCTGGAATGGGATTGGGGGGCAGCTTTCAGTCTTCATTTTGTCAACAGCGAGATATGATGCGGATGGAGGTGAAAGTTCTGGAATTCTTTTAATGTCAAAAATATTATTTGCTGCTCACCCATTTTCCAGGGTGCATAAGACTGAGTCGTCAAGGGAACCTTGATATAGCTTTCATGTTTCTGCTGTACTGTTCTGTATGGCCTCCCTCTGTTCCTTAATCATCAAAAGAAGCCTTTCATTAGTCATATTTCTCAGTATATCCACAATGGAGATCAACCTTGAAGCTTACTTTAATCTGCCAGAGACTGCCTTACAGTTCTTGAACATAACTACTGAAATAAGAGATATTCTGGAATTGCAGTGCCTGTCCTATGTAAAGTCAACCTTGCATCACAAGCATTTTTGAACTAGGATCTGGGGAGAGAGCTGGGTATTTTGACTGAGGATGTGGTGCCTCCCTCTGCGTTTCTACTTCCAGAAGGAGGGAAAAGGCTCATTGGGAGACTTGACAGCACTGGAAACACAGCAAGGCTGTAGCTATGTGTCATAGCACATAAGGGTATTGCAGCCAATACTCCTGGTGGATCCTCTGCCCTTGACCCACAGTGTCTGGAAGTTGAGCCATGGCTACTGGACTTCTTTGTTGAGAGACAGAAACGTTTCGCTGCTCATCCAAACAGCTTCATCAGTCTGAATACAGCTAGTGTGAGTCCTCCATCTTATAGTCAGTCAGCTTTGACCTCTTGTCACCCTGGTCTGAATTAAGCTCATAAGATGAACAATGTCTGAATAGGCTTGTTAGGGAGACAATAGTATCCATAGCCTTAAGGTGAACAATGGCCTAAGGTGCTGAAACCCATCAAGAATGGGGCGTTCACTGTGGCCTTGGTGGTGAAGGCTTTTTGATTTGTCTGGGTACTTTGGAAAGTACACCCTGATAAGTAGCAGATAGACTATGCCTGAAGCCACCACCTCTGTTGAAGGAGGGGGTTTCGATGCTCACATGAATGGCTTCCCTTACTCCTCTCTCAAACCACCTATCTTCTTTGTCTAATATGTGTACATCCTCATCTTTGAAAGAGTGCCCTTTGTCCTTCAAATGGAGGTGTACTGCTCATTCTGGTCCTGAGCTGTTACCCCTCCTATGTTGGGCTATCCTTCTGTTTAATGGCTGTTTAGTTTCTCCAATGTATACAGACATATTGACCCACAGTGGTTTGAGAGCATGTGCGTGGCTGCTACTCTGAGTTCATGGGAAGGCTGGGCAGGAGAGGAGCGCCCAGGTGTCACTGAGATGAGAGGGGAGAGCTGATCCGAAGGGAGGAGAGCACACTGGCAGATTCAAAGAAGGATGGAGGGGAAATACAGTCATGCCCGTCATGGGATTGGCTGATGGCTCTCAGTAGTGGAGTCTGAATCTATTCTCCACGTGCCCAGAGAACTGGCCTGGAAGAAGGCAGGAGTTCCTGAGTTGCTCTGGAATGGGAAACATGTAGTCCCTGGCTTCTCTGCCATTATTATCTCTAGCTGACCACCACCACCACCACCACCACCAATAATCTTAGAACTGCAGATTTGGAAGGAGCCCTTATTGAGGAACCTTCGACCTCTGGCTCCATATCCAGAAGCCCAAACCACTGAGTTTGCCAGCAGTTCAGTCGCAAATTATCCTGCTTAAACCAGCAGAGGAAATGTCCCTCCCTGCTCATGTTTACAACCCCAAGAAGCTTCTTGCTGATGTGGAGTGTGTTTATTTACCCATTAGGAGAATCATTTCTTCTGCAGAGCCAGTGCTTTTCAATGTGGAGAAAGCAGTTCAATTACAGTGTCTCTTCAAACAGTGAAGTCGGGCGCTTCACCGCTTCCTGTTCTTAGTAAATATTTACCTTCAAGAAAAGTAAGCAAAAAAGAGCCATGGGTTGAGCAGGGTATTATGGCTCAAACAGGTATAATATGAAAAGAAAACTCATACCATGTATCCCTCAGACAGGATGATATTCTATCTTCCTTCCTCTTGACTTGATGGCTGAAATCACAGGAAAGCCCAGCAGCTAGTCCAAATTTGGTTTAGTCATCATTCTTGCCACTTTCCAAAACCGTGCATCAATATTCCCCTTGTCTGGAACTGTCTTTGAAGTGTCTTTGTTCCACCTAGGCATGCAGCCGGTCATGTATTCGGTGAAGGAAGCTCTCCAGGGCAGACCTCACTGGATCCGGGTGGGGCATGATATCTGTTATTACAAGTAAGTGGCATGAGTGCTCCTCTTTCTCATACTAACCACGGCTACTTCATTCATTTCTAACTCGTTGAGTCAGTTGCAGGTCTCTTCCACTCTTATTCTCTCCAGTGGAGAAGGGTGTCACACATCCCAAGTGGAATGCTCCCTGGAGGGTTCCAGGAGCTGTGTCCCCAAAAGAAACTTTTTTGCATCTTAAAAAAAAATCACACTATCTGTGATGGCACTCCAGCTCAGGGGTGGAACATGTACTTTGATTGTAGAAGGTCTTAGTCTTTAACTTTAACTTCGGCGCTCCTGATGTTTTGGACCGCAACTCCCAGAATTCCAAGCCTGTATTTCCAATGGCAAATGATTGTAGGAGTTGTGGTCCAAAACATCTGGAGGGCCAAAGTTTGGACATGCTTAGCATCTTTGGGTATCGATAGAAAAACTCAGTTCTTAAGGTCACTATAAGTCAGACGTGACTTGACAGCACATAACAGCAGTAAGCCAAAGCCTCCATAAAAGCAAAGTGTGCTGCTTATATACCACCCCATATGGAATTATGCAGGATATACTTGCTGCCCCCCCCAGCAAGCTGGGTACTCATTTTACCAACCTCAGAAGGATGACTGGCTGAGTGAACCCTGAGCCAGCTACCTGGAATTCTTCTTCTTCAAGTGCCATGTCCTTGTAGAACGTTGGTGATCAATAGCCTGAATTGGTTTCTACCTAAAGCTATTCTAAACAGAACAGCTGTGCTCAATAAGGACCATTGGCTTAAGTTCTTAAGTCAGAATGTTCTTTTACACCCCAGGCCATGCTTCCCATCTATTTTTCCTTGAAGGATAACTTGCAGAAGATGATATTTCTTATTGCGCATTATGTATCCGAAATACTGCACTCTCCTTCTCTTTACAGTATTGAGGATTTCTAACTTTTTATTTGTGTGCTGTAATACAGCCAAATTAGTGACTCTGGCTGTCCAAGGTATCTCCAGTCATGCTAAATATTTGCCTGGGAAAGTGAGCTTAAGGGAATTGAGTTACCTGTGATTCAACCCCAGGTTCTGAGCACAGTTGTGGCTGTAGTACAGCAGCTTAACCACTGGACCTAAGGCTGTTATTGGTTGCTAGTATTTAACAGACAAAATCAATTGTCCTGCAGTATCTCCCTTTTCATTCACCTAATGCTGGCCACACGGCCACAGACTTGCACAACACTAGCCTCTATGGCTTAGAAATGGAGATGAGTGCTGCCCTTGGAGTCAGATACAACTAGCACCTTTACTAACAACCCATCCACTTAGATGGACCCACCCCACCCCACCCTTGTATGCCTCCATTTCTTTCTGCTGCTACCAGTATGAACAGCTTTGGGACTCCTGGCAGACCCAGGAGCTGGCAGACACAAGAGATGTAAGGCTTATATAGGCTGATTATCATCATAATGGCCCCTAATGTTATTAACAAGGCCGTTATTGTGTGGCGATTAAACAGCAGCTGACTGGCATGATTAAACTGTGAAAGTGCAATTAAGTTCTTAATCATAATCTGGAAAGGGATGAATTTCAGTTGATAGGATAGGGCTATCTATTTTCTCCCCCGCTTCCAGCCCAGGGTGTGAAATGTGCTGGATTTTATGCTGACGCATCCCCAAATGATATCTTTTCCATCTCTTGTCTTCTTGTTCCTGTGCATCTCTTAATATAACGCAAATGGCAGCTGCTCTGGACCCTGTAGCTTGCCCCTGATCCATTTGTCTTTTCTGGGTTTGGGCTGATGCAAAGAGGATGATGGTGGCCAAAACATCACTTCCGGCGCATAAGGGATACGTATGAGGAGATACCTTGGACACCCAGAGTCATTAATGTGGCTGTATTACAGCACATGAATAAAAAGCTAGAAATCCTCAATACAGTAAAGAGAAGGAAATTGCAATATTTCGGTCATATAATGCACAATAACAAATACCATCTGCTAAGGAAAAATAGATGGGAGGCATGGCCCAGGGCATAGAAGCACACTCTGGCTTCAGAACTTAAGCCAATGGTTAGCAATGGGCAGCGAAGGCTGAAGCAGCAAGTCCAGATCAGGGACTCATGCAGAGAGGCCAGTGTGTTTGGAAGGTGCTTAATTCTGCTACATCTCATAACTGGAATGATGGAATGATCTCATCACTAGACCATAGGAGGCAGGATTTGCCTGTCTTTCCAGGGGGCTGGAAGGAACCGTGCCAACTCCCTTCGTCATTGCATAGAAACAAGTTGGGCAATATAAATGTGCAAGTTTGTGCTCTTGGACAGCAGTCAGAATTCCCCAGTTGCTACGGCTGGGAGTTTTGTGACCTGAAAGAACACAAATAAGCATGGCCTGAAATGAACAACCTACTGCTTCCATTGGTCTCTTGGTCTCCAAGGGAGGACCCTTAGCTATTTAATTATAACACATGCATATCACCTAGAGATGGGCACGAAACGAGCAATTTTTGTTTTTGTTTTTGTTTTTTCATTTTGTTACATAACGAAATGAAAAACAAATTTTGTCTCCAAAATGAAACGAAACAAACCGAAACAACAGAAATTTTGTTGTGTGTTTCATTTTCGTTGTGGCAAATACATTGAACTGTAATGAATGCTAACGAAACAGCAATTTTTCATTTTTGGTTTCGTTTTTTCATTTCATTACATAATGAAACGAAAATGAATTTTTTTGCAAAAATTCATGAAAAATGAAAATGAACCAAAACGGACCCCTAAATGACAAACGACAAACAAAACACCATTTTTTTAAAGTCGTGCCCATCTCTAATATCACCATTTCTGCATCCCAGCTCACAGTTTATGACAATCATTGTGTTGCTTAAGAACTACACAAAGCGAGCCACGTGCACGTAGGTGCCACACAGTCTCTGAACACCATGCACATATGGAGAGGCTAGGGTGATTTGCTCATAAGGACAGATGTTGTGACACAAAGTCTCACCTAGTTGTCTCTTCCTGATCTCGTGGGAGAGTTTTTGGGGAGAGGAGGCATTATGGAGAGCATGAGAAACTCTTCTGTCAAAAGGGAATCTCACATATGCTGTCACTGTTTTATTGCTTACCAAACGACAGTTATATACTTGGATGAAAAAACGGGAAAAACACCAAAACCCAAATGACAGAAGACAATGACACAGCATCCGTGATCAAATGATCTAATTCTCCCCTTGTGGCCTTGAAAAACTGTTTACATTTATGACATGCAAAGCAATAATGTACCTTTCCCACTGATCATTTCAAGAAATGACAGATCCACAAATTGCATCTCATTGTTGCTTCATTGCTGATCCCCACCTGCCCTATTAGACTACTTGCATGCCTGGTTAGAGTTGAAGATCTTGTACACTGTGGTTCAACCATCAATTCAAACTGGAGGGTGCAGCCAGGAAATCAGAAGAAGACTGAGATTCAGAAGGGCAGCAATGAAGGAAGCAGAAAAGATTATCATGTGTATTTTCTGTCACCGTGTATGGGTGTGAAAGCTAGACAGTAAAGAAAGTGAATTGCAAAAAAATGAAAACCCAAACAAAAATGAAAAAAAAAAAACAAGGAAGGAAGGAAGGAAGGAAGGAAGGAAGGAAGGAAGGAAGGAAGGAAGGAAGGAAGGAAGGACATAATACAGGGGAGTCTTCTAGTGTGCCCAACATCTAATACCCAAGTTCAAATCTTTCAGGGGTCCACACAGTTTCAGGTCCATGCCACCAGACTTCTCTGGTTAACCTTGCCAGTGAGAGCTCTTGGGAAGCTTTGAATGATTAACTCTCTCATCCACTTTGTACCCCTAAGCAGGAAGGCAGGTATCTTCCATTGTTTTGTAAGCCCTACAATTCCAACCCATTGTATTCTCAAAGGCTTTTAAAGCCAAAATTTGATGTTGGCTGTGATTTTTCCAGGCTGCTTGGCTGTGTTCTGAAGATGTTTCTTCCTAAAGTTTTCTCTGTCTGGCCACAGAGACTGGTGAAGCATTAGGAAGAAAAATCTCCAGAACATGGCCAAACAGCCCGGAAAACCCACAACAACCATCCCAACACAAACATTAGTAACAATTACATTGCAGCTGTTTAGAAAATCATCAGCCTTTCTCCCTTTTGGAATCCAGCTGAAAGCCCCAATTTTAGTCATAAGTCGGAAGGGACTTGACACAGCACACAACAGCAGCAGCAGCAACAACAACAACATTAACAAGAGCTGTTGCAAATTGCTGGGTCATGGGAGGTTTTTGTTGGCAGGTTCCTAGATAGCAACATCTTTTTGCAAACATACAAATATTCATTTTTAAAAAAATAAAAACTTTACACATAATTATTTTTTCCAGTTTCAAAAACAGGAAGGAAGATTTTAAATAGAAGAAGATAACCATTTGCATGACACCTTAAAGACTGACATTTCCTTTGGTGTGACTGTTCATGGACCATGGCCCACTGCATCTGAGCCACTCATGCCTCTGATGAAGGAATGTTCTCTCCAGCACTCTTTGGGGTATTGGAACTATAGCAGGTTCCAACTGGCAGCACTGGTTGTGCTGAGTGCTCATGAATTTCACGATCCTCCTCTGCAATTTGGCAGTGGTGTTTGGCCCTGTTGTGCCGAACACCTTCCCCACTGCTTGCAAGCTCAGCCTGTAAGCTTTTGCTTTTCTCATCCTTCCACGCCAGGACTTGGAATCGCAACACACTTCCCTTGCCAGCCGCGACAGTGAGATAACATTATCAACACAAGTTCTTGCCTTGGCAAGGATATTTATTTTATTTTATTTTATTTTTGGAAACTGAGCTGTTTGGGGAAACTGCATGGGCTGCTGCTCTGTTTCGTGATCTTTGAGAGGGAAATGGAAGCTTTTGATGGGTTGCTTGCATATTTTGAACAATTGACTCAGGGGCATTTTGTGCAAACTGTGGAGACCTTGGGGGGGGGAATAAAAGGAGGGGGAAGAGAGAGCTTCTTGCTTAGAATCTCATCTCTGGGAACAGACAGTTTCTGATCATTGCACTCTGCCTTATCAAAGCAGCATAAATCCATGTGTATGAGGAAGTTAATGCGTATACACATCTCCCTTTGACAACATGGGAGTGAGGGATGTATAACCCTTATGCCCCCAAAGATCTAATTACAATGTATAAACAGTTGATTAGCACACACATGTGCACAAAACCTCCAGATCTGAGTTGGCATGTCCCAACACCCTCTCCAGCTGCCCTATGGAGCAACCAGAACAGGAGAGAGGACTGGTCAAACCACTCCCATTTGCCCTGAAATTGGCGGCACTGCTAAGAACAGGGCCCCATGGTTAGCCCAAGGGCCCACCTTTTCAGGTCGCTTCCTGGGGAGAAATTGCACAATCTTTATTGAATAGCCTAATACGGATTGACTTGAAGAATAATCCATGTATAACCCAAACCATGATGTCCGGGACCTGTGCAATTCAAGGGAGCAGCACCACAATGAGCTATAACAGGCACCATTCAGCTTGCCCCCATTGGCCAGGTCAGAAATGTAAGCCAAGGCATGAGATGCCCCCCCCCTCCACCACCAAGTCTCATCCACGTTCCGGATCCCGAGGCTGAACGCCTTCATGGCAGATCTGCTCTTTGCCTTCTGGTCTAGCTAATTTGGCTGAAGACGGCAGAGAGGAAGAATAATTCAATAACGTTTGGAAAGCACTTTGAACGTGAAAAACAGTGTTGCCAGTAAGCGATGATGATAGCAACAATAATAATTACAATGATTATTAATTAACCGGCCCTGCCAACTGTGCTTGGAGCAGCATGGAGCGTTTGAAGGAGAAACCACAAGCTTTAGGTTTTTTTTGACGATTATAAAGTGACTCAAATGCACAGGGAATTGAGTCTGCATGCTAATAGTGCTGCCATTCAGATTAATATGCGCAACCACTGTGTGTGTGTGTGTGTGTGTGTGTGTGTGTGTGTGTGTGTGTGTGTGTGTGTGTGTGTGTACAAATGTAATAGTACCAGGAAAGGAAAGAAGGAAGTCTGGTAAATCTTATAGGCAACCATAGGACCAGGCTGAATTATATACCAGTCTCTTTATAATAAGAGACCTAGGGGACAGATATGTGAAGAACTGGGGGTTTTATCCAAGACCAAGATTTGATGGATTTATCTGGATGCATGGTTCGAAGCTTGGATCCTCAGGTGTCCTTGGACTACAATTCCCAGAAATCCTGGCTAGCACTGAAGGTCTCTGGGTGTTCTAGTCCACTAACATCTGGGGGTCTGAGGTTGCAAACCACCAATCTGGATGATCTGTCTGCTTTCCTGGGCTGTCCATGGAGTAGAGACACTTGATACTTTAATTTTCTCATGTTGACAGACAGCTGTGCCGGGCGTCTTCCCCCATCCATCTATGCTCTTGAAAACGACACATAGACATTATAAATGCAAAACATTGCTGAAGTATGTTTCAGTTGGTGGAGAGAATACATTTATGAAAATTGTACAGTGTCCAATGTATAGAAACTTGCACCCAACTGGGGTAGGGGGTGCAAAGGCCATTGTTTTGTCCTAAAAAATGCTCATGTCAAACAAGGAATGGAGAACTTCCACTGATTACTGATTTTATTGGGCTAGCTCAGTGAGTTGTGGAGCGAGTGGTTGGGGGTTTGATTCCCCATGGTGCCTCCTCAGAGATGAGCCTAGCCTGGGTGGCCTTGGGCCAAATGCACAGCCCCAGAACACCCCCCCCCCCGAAGAAGGGAATAGTATATACTACCTCTGAGTTGTCATTCCCTAGAAAAAGCCCGGAATGGGGTTGCCCTGTGTTGCAAATGACTTGTTCACATGTGAACTTTATTACATCAGCCTTAACCTAATCTGGTCATATTATGGTTACAGTACCAGCTGGGGCTGTTATGTTTCACCTCCCAACCAAGCTGTTCAGCTCATTGCATGATCATAGTCCCTTTGCATATTATCTAATCAAACCTCTGTCACAGAAATTGTGAAGAACTAGGGTTAAAGTCTGTTGCGGGAGGTGAAAAATATTATTCACCTTTGCTCTTAATGCCTGCTTTCATAATTCTGGGTCTTGGCCAACATGTTGTGATGGGTTTACAGGTGGCAAATTTGTTTCAATGTGAGCCTTCATGGATTATAATATTTTTCTTCAGAAGAAATCTGGAAGTCTGTGTGTGTGTGTGTGTGTGTGTGTGTGTGTGTGTGTGTGTGTGTGTGTGTGTGTGTGTGTGTGTGTGTGTGTGTGTACATTTCCAACAATGCATTTCACTTCAAGAAATAATCCCATCACTTTCCGAACAAATAACAATCACTTTCCAAACAAGAAACACTTTCCCATCACTTTCCAAACAAGTAACATTCAATCACTTTCCAAACAAGTAACAATCAATCCTTAGGACTCGGCAAGAATAATTATCGCAAGGCATCATTCCACCTGCATGAAACACCATCACCAGAAAAATAAACCAATTGTGTACATGATAGTCACTGAAATTATGTATTTTGCTCTCTTGCTGTATTTTGCATTTTAATGCCATGGTGATGATAGCGGTGGACAAAAAGCAGAAGGGGGAGGGGTGTCACATAATCTTTCAAAACACGGTAGTCCAAAAGGATATCATTGGCATTAGATGGAGAAAATTATTGTCTGAAATGTACTTGTGGATGCATTTTGCTGAGATGCGTTTCTCCCTCCCACCCCAAAATGGACAAATTTACTGTTCATCTTAGCTAAGGGGAAATCTTTCACTATTCCCCTCCAAGCTGTTTCCTTCTTTCCTTCTTTTCTGTTTTTTATTTTATATTTTTTGAAAAACAGCCAAAGAAACAGATGGGACACAGAAGGAATGTTGAGCCTTAAGATTTGTGTATGTACTGTCTCTCTCTGTGTGTCCACGTGCTTGTAAACAGAATTAAAACAACCGTAACATTGCTAAATGAAGGGAGGGGGACATGGCAAGTCAGGGTGAGTTGACACAAACTGTTCTACGTTTAGGTTAATGAAATGTGAGAAATGGTGGCATCCCTGCTTTGAACCAGTGATGGCTCTAAAGCTGGGAGGAATAGGCATGGGCAGGAAATGAAAACGAAATGCTGTTTCAACTTTTTGCTAGGGAACGAAATGAAACGAAACGAAATGAAATGAGGAAGGAGCATTTTGTTATAGATGAAACGAAACAGTCGTTTTTACATTGAAATGAACTGTTTCGTTCCATTGTTTTCAGAGGGCTCCTGCGGAGCTGTCAATGGCTGGGCCCCTATAAATCTGGCCCAGTCCGCACCAGGGGAACCCTCTGATGTTGACTGGGCCAGGTTTAAAGGGATCTAGCTATTGACAGTTCATCAGGAGCCCTCTGAAAATGGTCTGGTAGGCAGCACAATCATGCGGAACTGCCCTCTTCACCCTATTCTGAGGGCTCCTGCCAAGCAGTCAATGGCTGGAGCACTTTAAACCTGGCCCAATCAGTCCCAGAGGGCTTCCCTGGTGCTGTCTGGGCCAGGTTTAAAGGGATCCAGTCCATGACAGCTTGGCATGAGCCCTTTAAAAATGGCTCCTGGGCAACAAATCTGGAGCCTCTAAGGACCCAGGGGAGCCATTTTGTTTCATTTCATATAATTTTTTTGGTAAGGAATGAAATGAAACAAAATGGGGATGAGCACGAAATGAAACAAAACTTTATTTTTACATTTTGTGCCCATCCCTAGAGAGGAATATTTCAGTGCCCACCCAAATATGACCAGGTTTGGAGAACCATTCCTCACAAGGTCCAGGGCAAGGAAGCCCCGGGAGGACCTTTTGCTGAAGTCTTCCTCAAACATAGCTGGCTGTATAGCTCCGTGGTTGGAGGGAATCTCAAGAAAGGCATAGTGGAACTGGAAAAGGTGCAGCAGAGAGTGACTAAAATGATTACTGGGCTGGGGGAATCTCCCTTATGAGGAAAGGCTAAAACATTTGGGTCTCTGGAAAAAAGGCGTCTGAGGGGAGGAGATGATTGAGATGAACAAAATAATGCAGGGCATGAGTAAAGTGGAGAGAGGGATGCTCTTCTCCCTTTCACAAAAGACCAGAACTAGGGGACATCCACTCAAACTGAGGGCGGGGAGAGTGAGAACAGACAAAAGAAAATACTTCTTTACCCAGTGCGTTGTTAGTCTGTGGAACTCCCTGCCACAGGATGTGGTGATGGCATCTGGCCTGGATACCTTCAAAAGGGGATTGGACAGATTCCTGGAGGAGAAGCCCATCCCAGGTTACAAACCATGATGGAGATGTGTCATCTCCAGGCTTAAAACCGGGGCACATCAAGGGCCAGATGCAGGGGAGTGGTATCAGGAGACAGAGATCTAGTCTCATTCACTCCCAGACACATTTTGTGGGACCACTGTGAGATACAGGAAGATGGACTAGATGGGCCTTTGGCCTGATCCAGCATGGCTCTTCTTATGTTCTCATGTTCTTATGACCCAAGGGGAGTTGAAGCCATTCAACATTGATTGAAAATGATGGCTTTGCTTTTAACCCAGAACTTCAGAGTTAGAAGGGATCTTGTGGATCACTGAATTCAGCTCTTCTCAAAAAGTGGGTAATCCAAATCCCAACCTCTGGCTTTGGAGCCAGATGCTTCAACCACTGAGCTAGACAGCAGTATTTAGTATATTATATGGTGGAAGCACCTGTTGAGTATCTCCTCACCCTGACGGAGTTTTCAAGATCTCAATATTTTTTTTGGCACCTGAAATAATAAAGCTTATACATCTTGCTGGTTATTGCCAAAGTAGAAGTGCAAATAAATTGTTCAACATTTGTATAGGCAAAACTCAAGTGCAACCATTCCCAGCATGGGAAGGATCGTGTTTTGCTCGCTTTCAATAAACACACTGAGGTGATCCAAAAAAGGGACACCCTAATGCAATGCCACAGGCCAGATACAAAGAAGCTCTTCTAAGGATGTAGTTATTTCAGTTTTCTTCCCATGTTTGGTTGCCTGGATCCACTTGATAGTGCTGAATAGAATAGAACCGTCGGACCAGTGGGTTTTCTATAAATGCCGATTCAGTATTCAGCAGTTGAGTCAATGGGTCTACTCTAGTTGAGACTACTCAATGGATATAGGCCAAACATTTTTTAACTTCCAAATGATTTCCAGGATTAATATAAAGAACTTTGCAAACTTATGTCATTTATTTTCTAAAGCCCCCACAAAAATTAGTATTATCTTTCTTTCCTGTTATGGAAATCTGTTTAAATCTAAAATGATCACCCACCCACCCCCTTCAGCCTCTGTAAAATACAAGTTCCCAGCAGGATAGATGGTGCTTCTTGCCTAGACCCTGCTCTTATCCAATAGGGGGATGCTTTTTTTTTCTTCATATGCAGATCCAAGTGGTGTAAAAGACAGCAATTGTACAGGTGGTACATTCCAGTTGTTAATGCATCTGCTCAGCAGATGCTCCATAAGATCCGGGCACAAGAGATTAAGCCATGAATGATATTATCTTCTGATTTTGAATGAGAAAATAAAAACGAGTCATGCTGACTTCTCACTGTACTCTTGTTTTTCTTGTCCATCAGAAACCATTACCAAAACTGTGCCACAGCTGCATCAGTAGGAGGGGCCCGGGCGAGATGGTGCTACACCCTCACCTTCACCATTGTGTTCCCGCATAAGGAAGATGTCTGCTACCTGGCCTACCATTACCCTTACACCTACTCAGCCATGATGGTAATCACATTTTCCCACTCAGGAATTTCTGGACAGATCTGATATGAACAGATTTGAACAGATCTGATATGTGGTGATGGCATCTAGCCTGGATGCCTTCAAAAGGAGATTGGACATATTCCTGGAGGAGAAGTCCATCACAGGTTACAAACCATGATGGAGATGTATCATCTCCAGGCTTAAAATCAGGGTATTTCGAGGACCAGATACAGGAAAGTGGTATCAGGAGACAGATATCTAGTCTCGTGTGCTCCCAGAGGCATCTGGTGGGGCCACTGTGAGATACAGGAAGTTGGACTAGATGGGCCTTTGGCCTGATCCAGCATGGCTCTTCTTATGAACAGGCTGCTTTGGTCTAAGCAATGTTTTTTGGGGAGCGGGGCGGGGGGCAGGGGGTTTGCAATATTTTCATCACTGCTCAAATTACTGGAGAGATGAACATCTGAAGAGAATCCCCAGGCATAACTTGAGTTAGTCATCCCAACTAGAGTAGCGCCATTCAATCATTTAATGAAAGTGAGTGAAAGCTTGCACAAATTCCTTTGAATCAAGGGGTCTCCTCTGTTTGGGAAGCTCACTTGGCTTCATGCTAAAAGTCTCAATCTTCCTCATCTCCAATGAATGGAATATTTGCTATTATTTATTGGTTTTGTTCATATCTCTGCTGATCTGGAGACTCAGCTGGCTCTGACATTAATTCCATTTTGGTGCCAAGTTAAAAGATGGCTGTGCAGTGAAACATCTGGGGGTTTAAAGATCATGGCTTGAAGAGTGGTCATTGAATTCTTTGTAATGTATATGCTTTCAGTGTTCTAAATGGTTTTCAGTTGTTTAAGTTACCTTACTGTGTTTTAAAGACAATACCTGTTGCATCATATGTTGAGCTCTCATGATATAGGGTTCCATATCAATATTCTAACACTTAGTTCATATAATGGCATAAACTATGCAAATGACAGAGAATTGCCTCCTGCCTTGTCTTAGTATTTGAAGCACTGAATGGGTTGTTTGTATCTTTAAAAACAACATTTGAAACAATCAACAGGCCCTTCACTGTGTGCTACGTGTGCATTCTTTGCTCCTGAAAGAAAAAGGTCACTGGAGACATTTTGCGCAAATTACAAGGGCCTACTGTATAGTGGCTGGAAGTGGCACATGGCCAACCAAGACTCTTCCATTAGTGAGTTTCACAGGGTTCTAAAATTCAAGATGTCTCACTGCAGAGACTATGGAGTTCAGCCAGTGTACTTCCATCCCTGTAAGGTAGCTTCTTGTTTTAATCCAGGGTAGAATATAGTGTGCCAGGGAGCACAGTTCTCTTTGTCCCTGCCTTGCAAGTAATAGCAACAGCTGCTATAGTTCTTGCATGCACACAACAAGATTTTGGTTGATCCTTCATGCCACCCTCTACCCTGCATCCCCCAGAGCATGGGGGCCTTCTGCTAATATCGTTAGTTGCTTGCCTTCCCTTGCAATTTTATTTTGTGCCTCGTGGCGCAAAAAAAAAAAAGAGCCTCGTGGCGCAGTGGTTAAATGCCTGTACTGCAGGTAAAACTGTGATCACGACCTGGGTTCAATCCCTGGTAGCAGGCTCAAGGTTCACTCAGCCTTCCATCCTTCCGAGGTCAGTAAAATGAGTACCCAGCTTGCTGGGGGGGGGCAATGTGTATCCTGCACACTGTAATTAAAATTGTAAACCGCCCAGAGACTACTTGTAGTGGTATGGGGCGGTATATAAGCAGAACACTTTGCTTTGTGTTGTAATGGATGATGTCACTTGGGGGGGGGAGATCAAATCCACCCAGAGTGAGGGGCAAACACTTCCTTCTTTCGTGAGTTGCCAGCCCAAGTGAGATGATGAAATGAATCGAAATGATACTGTTATTCACAGCACCCAATCAAATTTGGCTCTCTGATCATGGTGGGAAGGTGGGGGATAATGTTAACTGGGAGAGTGGGTGAGAATAAGATTGGCCATTGTAAATGAACATTTTTTTTGCAAGTGTGTCCAAAAAATAAGGATCATCATCATCAAGAGAACTATTTTGTGACATTGCTGGAATGTTCCCGGAGCACAGAGCAGCCTGGGTTCTGCTTTCCACGACATTGAAAGTGAATTAGGTGCATCTCTTGGGCACGTTAAAGCATGGAGAGGGGTTTGTTTCTTGTTGCTGGCCAGATCAGGCTTGCATAGGGCATATTTTCCATAACGTTGACCAGGTCAGCTAAAATAATGTTCCACTTCCTCCTGGAGTATCTAACTTTTTGTCAAGGGAAGGTTGAATGATGAACAAAAATCCATCTCGCAAATGCACATCATTAGGTTTTATTTTCCAGCATATGTCTGTGAAATACCTATATAGTTTCCCCACTCCCCCCTCCCCCCCATCATCCACCTCTCTTTTCCCCTTCAGTCTGGTAATGAGTTCAAAGTGATTTAGCAACCCAAGGGCTCAATTACCTGTAGAATGCATTTGAAAAGATGATCAAATCCCATATGGAAATGGTGACTTGGAAACACTGATGATAATCTAATGCACATTTAATAACTGCAAGCATATTTACTGCACAGCTATGGACCTGGAACGGCGACCACACCAAGGGGCGAATTTCAGTGCTCCTCTTGCTCTGATGAACAGAATCAAAAATAAATATATAGCTGTTGGTAGAGTCTGCCACCATTCTTGCCTGTAGAAGTGTAGCGGGGGTTGAAACTGGGATGTTTGGGCTTCGAGAGTAATGGAAGCTAGATGTCTCTAAAAATTTGAGGCAGGTCAAATGCTGAACCCCAACATCCACAAGTGGTTGAACCTTGTGGCACAGCTATTAAACTGCAGTGCTGCGGTAGAAACCCTGCTTATGGCTTGGATTCAATCCCAGGTAGCCCACTCAAGATTCACTCAGACTCCCATCCTTCTGAGGTTGGTAAATTGAGTACCTAGCTTGCTGGAGAAGTATATGTAGCATGCATAATTAAATATCAAACTGCCCAAAGAGTGCTTCCGGTGCTTCTGTAAACTGCCGAGAGTGACCTTTGGTCAGATGGCGCAGTATATAAATAAAATAAATAACATAAAATAAATATGGGGTGGTATATAAAGCAGCACACTTTGCTTTGATATTCTGCTTTTTGCAACAGTAAGAAAAATCCCTTCTTCTCTTTTGCTCATGGGGCAACCCACCACTTTGGGAGGCTGCTTCATCCAGTCTAACATCAGGGCCAGCTCTAGCCAATTGCTTGCAGGCATCTTTCTAAGTCCCATTAGGAGCTTTCAGGGATTCCACCTGGACATCAAACTGTGTTGTCATTCCTGTGCAGGACTCAACAGAAAACATTAAGCTACACAGGATTTGACAGTCTCCTTTGTTGAACACTGGATGAAATTAAAGCAAAACAAAATGATTTTTTTTTGTGGGATGCCAGGAAATGTTGCTGATAAGGGAGAAATCTTGGCAAGGTGAAACTCATGTAAAGATTAACAATGAGAAATGTTGCAAGTGCACTTCATATTTCTGTTTACACAGATCTCCTGTTTAGACCTTCCTTCTGGCCAGAATTTTCCCCCCTTCAGTCATGCTTTCAAATTAACTCATTATTTGAATGCCTGAACACAGCTAGTGATCAGTAAGGAACTGAGTGTAGGTGGAACAATCCAAAAGGCATCTTGAATACAATGGAACAGTGTGACGAAGTCTCATAAAAAGCTGTATGCACTCATACCTTCTGGGGAATTCATTTTCTGCTCTGCATTTTTGTCTCAGGTGAGAGAATGAGATAACAATTTTTCTGGTTTTTTTCTGAGCTAGTTGTGGTTGACCAAAAAACAACTCTGCATACAATTCATGTCTCTTTCCTTTGTGAATTAAAGCACACACAAGCAGAGAAAGACTAACCGGTTGAGTAAGAGACACAAGCAACCCATTCATTGCTTCCGATTTTTAAAAAAAAGTCTATCCATCAACATGTTTGCTGCCACACTTTGGGCCTAAAGCATTGTTCCAGGAGCAGAAGGCTCTCATAGGGCTCTGCAGAAAACATATTGTTGTTTTGCAGACAACAAGAGCAAAATATGGCATCTGAAATGAATGAAGCAAACAAATGTTTGGAGCTTTACTGCAAAGCACTATTAAAATCACTCAACTTTAGTGGGGTGCAGAACTAGATGGAAGAGTGTTGTCATTGGACAGGAATTTTCATCTGTTCTTATGGGTCTTCTTCTGTGTGTATTTTTACTCTCCCCCCAATCCCCAAATCCAGTCTCACCTTGATATCCTAGAACAAACCAGGAGCTCGAAGAAAATCTTTTTCAGGAGGAAAACACTCTGCCACACCCTGGGAGGAAACCCCTGCCCTCTGCTCACCATCACAGCCATGCCAGCCTCAGAAAATGCCGATGACCTGGAGCAGTTCCGTAAGTCCTTGAAGCCTTGCATCCTCCTCGCCTGTTTCGTTTAGCCGGCTTGGCCTCTTCCGCCTGGATACCCAACCTCTGTGACCACATTCCACTTCAACATCACGTACAAGATAACCCATCACGTGAAGAACATGGGTGAAGTGAAGAGGGCCATGCCTTTTTGCTACCTTTAGTGCAGAGGTGAAAGCTGAGGGCCTTACTGTGCTGTAGGTCAGTGGTTTATTTATTTATTTATTTATTCTTGTATTTATATCCCGCTTATCTACTACATGTAGTACTCTAAGCAGCTAACAAAGCAATAAGTGGGGAATCAACAACAATGGGGTACATCAAATATAAAACAAAAACAACATAAGACAATAAAATTACATAACATGTAAAATCCTCCTACATCCCAGCGTGTGGAGAGACAAATCCTAGCAAAGTTAAAATTGGGCACACCGAATAGGCTGACTAATTTAAACAATGGCAATGGCGGGGGGGGACCTAACTGAGATTGCCAAAGGCCTCTCGGAACAGAAAAGTTTTTAAAGCTTTCCGAAAGGCCTGCAGGGACTCTGCAGAGCGCACTTCGCTGGGGATGGCATTCCATAAAGAAGGGGCTGCCACTGAGAAGGCCTGGTTCCGAGTGATCGTCTTCCGGGCCTCTCGTGGAGTGGCAACCCGCAGTGAGTGCGCTCGCACCTGCCGAACAGGACAGGCCGAGGTGGATCGCTGGACGATACGCTCTGTCAGGTAGTCCGGACCCAAGCCATGGAGGGTTTTATAAACTAAAACCAAGACCTTGAATC
Source organism: Phrynocephalus forsythii (assembly GCA_029282475.1). Taxonomy (NCBI): domain Eukaryota; kingdom Metazoa; phylum Chordata; class Lepidosauria; order Squamata; family Agamidae; genus Phrynocephalus; species Phrynocephalus forsythii. The sequence continues at coordinate 8,332,985 of JAPFRF010000014.1, read as the reverse complement.
TAATCCGGGCCGCAACGGGCAACCAGTGCAGGCGGGCCAGAACTGGGGTGATGCGGTCATAACGACGCGCACCAACCACCAGTCTGGCCGCCGCATTCTGGACCCGCTGCAGACGCCGGAGAAGAGTCAAGGGCAACCCCATGTAGAGCGTGTTGCAGTAGTCCAGCCCCGAGATCACCAGTGGTTCTCAATGGGGTGGGGTCCCCATGTTATGGGTAATTTTTTTACCCCAAATAACAGACAGCACTTTGTAGAGAAGCTCAAAGGTTTATTTTTCAAAGCTGCAGCAACGGAGAGAAACGCCAACCAAAGTGCAGTCTCTGCCGTTGAATTTATGAAACACTGTATTTATTCCCGACACAGGTTCCCTCTCTCCCGCTCTGGAACAATCCCAGGCCACAGAAGGCTCACAATCTACCTATCATGACGCGACAACACAACATCCCCTCAAATGTGTACATGTATTATGTAACATGGCCAAGCCCCCACCAATTACTTCTTTATACACTTTGAATTAAACCCATCCTGAAAGTAAACATTATCCTCCATTTTCTGGTCATTACGCAACCCCAACACAATTTATAAATTTTAACTAGTTCTTTATGTATAACACCCAGATGTTCCTGGACTGCAACTCCCAGAAATCTTCATCACTAGGTGAGCTGGCCAGGATTTCTGGGAGTTGCAGTTCAGGAACATCTGGGGACCCACAGGTTGAGAACCACTGGACTAGGTTTACATCTCTTGACTTGAACCTTACTCTCACAATTCCCCCCTTTTTATCTTTCATTCATCTCCTTCCTTGGTGTTTTGTGGCAAAGTTCACATACTCAGGAATAAGTCTCTCAGATCTAATGTCAGTCCTGCAAGGCAAGCAGGTCTTACCGAGAGGGAGCAGCTGATGAGGCCCATAAACACTTGGATCCCTGTACATGGTAACAGACAAATCACTTACTTATCCTCAAGGCAGGACAGCTGTGGGATGTGTCGTGAAGTATGGGTTGAAGTTTATGATTAAGAAGGAAAAAAACTTCAACTTTAACAACAGAGTTTACAGTGAATGGCCATCTCCCATAAGGAAAGATAAACAATGTAAAGAAAACTAAAATAATGGAAAAAAAAACATAGACTCACTCAATTCTGTAGAAAAATAGAATATTTGTATTGTCTGACAAAAAAAAAGATATATATATATATTAAACACAAAAATACAATGCTTGATACGCAGCTCTATATAAACAACTTAAACAGTTCTATACCTGCTTATACTCAGCAATCCCTTTCATACCACAATGAAAGAACTCAGAACTGTAACTTAAACTTTAAATGTATACTACTATTAAAGTATAGCCCTCAACTTTAACAAATAAGTATACAGAATAGGCCAGTGATGGCGAATCTATGGCACGCGTGCCAAAGGTGGCACTCGAAGCCCTTTCTGTGGGCACCTGTATTCAGGTTAACTTACTGTATTGGCACTTTGCAAAAAATTAGTGGGTTTTGAATTGCAGTTTGGGCACTCGGTCTCTAAAAGGTTCGCCATCACTGGCATAGGCAGTAGGCAGAAAATAATACACAACAATCAAATAGCTCAAACAGACCAGAAAGTTGGTATGACTGAATCTAAACTGATTCAGCAAAGAGAAACACCAGAGCCTTTCCTTAAATACACTTCTGGCGGCTTGATTGCCTACACCTGCCTGATGCAGCACAAAACCTCAGTTTGATTGCTTCATCTGCACTGCCACACCCCAAACACTCCTATAGTGCCTTTTAGCAAAGAACAGGTAAGCCAACCATTCACAATATTTAATTTATATTTGTTTTAAATTTTATAAAAACTCAACAGGATGATGGTAGCCGCAGCCTGGTAGCACAAGGCAGGCCACATTTCACTTGACACACTATAATGTAGAAATGTGAAGAACAGTCCTTATATGCATCTGGGAAGAGCCAAAATGGAAGATTTCAGGAAATGTTGAAGCTATGGTGGTGGTGTGGTGTGTGTGGGGGGGAGAGAAAAACAGGGGTGGGGAAATCAGCTTTCCACCCAATTCTTCCCTAAAGTTTCCAGAAATTTTACAACTCTAGCCAGGGAGGGGGATCACTGGCTTTTTTCTTTGAGGAATGAAAGAAGCAAATTTAATTATTTATATATTGACTCCATTTTTAGACCGCCCCTTTAGTGCCAAGCCCTATTCTGGATAGTCAACAATCATTGAATTAGATGACAAAACAATAAATCCAAGTTAACAAAGTAAACCAAAGCACTTTTATTAGCCAACTCAAGCAAGACAAGACTGAACGGCACTCCATTACTCCTTATTTGGGCGGGCAGGGCCAAGGCCAGTATATGTACGGTGCTCTCAAAGGGCTTGATAAAAAGCAGTGTCTTGAGCAACCTTCTTAATGTGGGCAAGGAGCAGGGCAGGCGCAGCTCAATGGAGCCCAATTTCAAAGGGCTGGTGCCCCAACCAAAAAGGCCCGCCTTGTGATAGATGTTTTGCTGACCTCGCTCAGTGTGGCAACCCAGAGGAGCATTGCCTGTGAGGACCTGCTGGTGTGGGTCAATGTCCTCTGGATTAGACACCCCAACAAGTCTCTCTCTCTCTCTCTCTCTCTCTCTCTCTCTCTCTCTCTCTCTCTCTCTCTCTCTCTGTGTGTGTGTGTGTGTGTGTGTGTGTGTGTGTGTGTGTGTGTGTGTGTGAGAGAGAGAGAGAGAGAGAGAGAGAGAGAAGCAGTTTGTGGGTCTTGCCACCCTTCCTTCCTTTCTTTTGGCTCCATGGTTCCCCTCTTGAGAAGAGATGGACTTGATGATCAATCAGGTCCCTTACAGTTCTGCAGTTCAAAGGTGGTTGCTGCTGCTGCTGCTGCTGCTGCTGCTGCTGCTGTTGTTGTTTGGGAATTTAGCTTAAGTCACTAGCCACCTTGCTCCACTCTGGACTTGACAACGCTTTATTCAGGCTTTTATATGTGTCTAGACATGCGAAATCAACCAAGGACAAGCAAGTTGACTGAATATTCCTCCCACTCCTCGGGAACGGGTGTCTTTGTCCCTACAGTTCTACACCTCCCATGGAGCCTACCCTTGCTTTACAGGTGTTTTCTGCGACTTACGGTTCCTGCGCTTGGGCTCCCCGGGTTTGCTGCTAATCTCTCTTGGCGTCCACCATAATTGCTTATTACTTATCAGCAGCAGAACATGGAGAAGAGAAGGGGAAGGCAACGCTTCAGTGTTTGTCTTCTATGCATGAACCTACGGCACCCAGCATGTTTTATGCATCCTCAAACCCGGCTCCTTTTCTCATTCTAGAGATAGGGATCGGCTGTTCAAGCTACATGAACCTGCTTATTAAAATGTCATTCTATCTTGAGGAGAGGGTTACAAAATAAAGCACCACTGCACAGGAACACCAAGTCGTTTGTTGTCTCCGGCAAGCTCCCCGCTCCTAAACAGGCTGCATTTTTTAGGGAGCTGATGGGGCTGGATTCTGCCCCCTTGCTTATTTTCATATCCTAGCCCCAGTCTGACCACCTCAGAACTGCTGCGAAGCCAACCAAGGCTCTTCCATTATTAACGCAATGGAAGCTTTTACCCGGGATGACGTGGGTGCTACAAGTATCACCTTTTATTATGCATGATGTTCCGAGTGCATTTTATATATAGCTTGGAAACTGCCCCGCAGGGAGAAATTAAAATGTCAGGAATCAGGCATTTAATGCCTGAGTTAAGTTGAGATGCCAAAGAGGCTACCTGCACTAGCCTGCAGAATACGAGGCCATTGCTGAACCAAGATATTTTGCGAGCTTTGTATGGACTCTTTGGAAACCTTCGAGGTGGCCCCCTTGCTTTCTTTGGGGTGATTTTTAAATTGAGGTACTTATTAATTTAAGTTGCCCTCGCCTGCCCTCCCGCCTGCCTGCTCTTGCGCATGCCTGGAGGGCTGTTAGGTTGGACATGGAAAAGTAATCGCAGTGAAGGGAGTTCTGCATGGTTCAGAGGAAGTGCATTTAATCAGCAAAGCTGCCATGTCGGAGAGGTATCTCCTGGGTTTGTGAGTATGTCTGCATGCATATCAAAAGGGGGGAAACACACCACCAGGTGGTCTTATACACTTCTCCTGTGAATTGCATACATATACACTGATTTTTTTTCCAAGCAAGCAAGCAAACAAACAACAGTACCCTGTGGTTTCAATATTGATGGCATCTAAATAGTCTCCCTGCCCCTAAATTAATCCTCTAAATTAATCCCTAAATTAATCCTCTAGATTAGAGAGTCACAAAGAGGCTCATTGCAATATATGGAAAGGATTGTCAGTGTCATGGAAGAGAACTCCAATAGACAGAATCCTTCTCTGTGTGTCTATGTGTGTGTTTAATCAGATGTTTAGACTTTGTAGTTATGTTTTGAGGGGCATACATGGTTTTGAACTCGACAGGGAGCTCTGGCACACCTCACCCCAGCATTGTTGAAAGGAAGCCTGTAAAGAAAATGTAGATGGATAGTTATCCTCTTCAGGTGTTAGTTAATTGAGTTTCCTTAGCATCCTAAAAAGGAAAGTGCTTAGCTTTCTTCTCATGGTGAGGCAGGAATGGCTGGCTGGCTGGCTGGCTGGCTGGCTGGCTGGATGATAAATCAGATGAGGTGACATTTCTGCTCAAGTGTAGACTCTAGATATGAGCAAGAATCTATGGATGGATGGATGGATGGATGGATGGAATGATAAATCAGATCAGGTGACATTTCTGCTCAAGTGTAGTCTCTAGATATGAGCAAAAACCCAGATGATCCTGGGTTCTTGTTTGCATGCCCAAATTATATGCAAACAGGAGTTTCTCCTTTTCAGGTTTGTCTGTCTTTTGGAGATAGAGTTCAGCCTCTTGAACAGCTCTTGTAAAATTCACACTTGAGACAAGAACAGATTCCATGATCCCACAGAAATGGAATCAACAAGTTCCAGAGCTAAGTGGTGTTCAGCATGATCTGCAGGTGCCATGTAGTAAATTTGTGGCAGAGTTTTGTATTGTTGATTAAATTCCTTTAGCTGCAAAGCCAAAAGTTTCACAGAACTGCACAGAATTCTTTAGGTTCCCCAGATTAGTCCATTCCTTTTCTCATTAACTGGCACTTACAGTCTGAATAACTCACTCAGACATTAGTCAGAGGAAGAAAAGTCTGATTGCGTACAACTAGACAGCTTTAAGAGCAAACTGACAAACATGACTGCTTTGCGCAACAGAACTTAGACTGATTGACTGCTTCCTACAGACAATGTGAGGCTGGGGGAAGATAGTAGAGCAGAGAGATGAGTGTCTCTTTGAATCCAGAAGCAGGAGGGAACTATTGGCTTGTAGTCTTAGTGACTGACAGTCATCCCAAGCCCAAAAAGGCCACTCCTAGCCTCACCTAATAGAGGCAGCATGCGAGGTTGCAAAAAAAAAAACAGCTGACAAAATTTCAGTTGGACGTTACATGAAAATTGCCATTGTTTGTGATCCACATCCATCCATCCATCCATCCATCCATCCATCCATCCATCCATCCATCCATCCATCCATCCATCCATCCATCCATCGGAAGGCATTGTCCCCTTAAAAATAAATGCCAGCCACTCAGTCACTTCCAAAATTAAGCACAGGACAGACCTGAACATGTGGTCACTTCTGCAGTGTGTTGTGAACTAATGATCAGGAGGGGAAATGGGAATGGTTTAATTAAGCACATTGATTAAATCAATACATTTCAAGCAGCTTAGTGCTCCAATCAGCTTAATCTCATTAAACATAATTTGAGCCTCGATAATTGATTAATAATGCATTATGGTTTATGAATTATTGACTCTCGAGTTATTATAACTGTGCCTGCTTGTCACATGACAGACACAGCTGCATGTTAATTGTGGAGAGCTCGTCACCTCTTTCTCTCGTTTTGACAACTTTCCAAAGGAAGACGATGACATACCTGAGAGTGGAACAGGAACTTAATTAGATTATGGCTTTGTCAGAGTTGTCCTGCCCTGAAGACATATGGCCCTGATTAGTTTGGGCTCAGGAGGGGAGGGAATAGAAGCAGTGTAGATTATTTACGTGGTTGATATTAGGCAAGTAAGTACAGATAGAGAGGGTTTGTGGTATACCTGCTACATATCCTCATGAGCCCATGTATGGCCTGAGATCAGATCGACATCATTCTTGCAGCATTGTTCCCCCCCCTCCAAGACAGGTGCTCTCTGGCACCTAGATAGGATAGTGATGTACATCCAGCATAACAACAATATTTTTTTCATTTGAACCTACCTTGTTCCTTTATCCTTTATCTAAATGCTCACTCTCGTCCTGTTCATAATCAGGATTTACGATCGGCCTCCCAGTCTCTCAATTGTTTGAAGTAGAGATGGGCACGAAACGAACAATTTTTTGTTTCCGTTTCCGTTTTTTCGTTTCGTTACGCGACGAAATGACAAACAAATTATGTCTCCAAAATGAAATGAAATGAACAGAAACACCGGAAATTTTGTCGTGTGTTTCGTTTTCGTTACTGCAATACAGTTAACTGCTTTAAATGCTTAAAAAAATCACAAAAATTGAAATAAATGGTAACGAAATGGTAATGAAACGAACGAAAACAAAAACAATTTTTTTGCAAAAATTCACAAAAAACGGAAACGAACCGAAATGGACCCTCCAAACGACAAACGACAAACGAAACATCATTTTTTTTATGTGTGCCCATCTCTAGTTTGAAGCCCCGTGCCACAGTGGTTAAATGCCTGTACTGCAGCTAAAACTGTGCTCGCAACCTTCTATCCCTCTGAGATCAGTAAAATGAGTACCCAGCTTGCTGTGTGTGTTTGTGATGTGTAGCCTGCATAATTAAATTGTAAACCACCCAGAGAGTGCTTTAAGCACTGTGGGGTAGTGTATAAGCAGAACATTTTGTTTTTTTGCTTTTTTGTCACCATGCATATGGAAGCACCACATGGACCTGTCTACATCCCACACCTGTCTACAGCTTTGTTTCTGAGGAAGAGATGGAAATGAACCAGAAAAAATGACAAATTGGGGTGGTTTGTGGCTACCCACGAACCACAAACCATCTACAAACCCCGGTAAAACAAACTGGTTCATGCTTTCTTTGTTTATCTGGTTCGTGCCTGAGGGATGCCCACCCATCCCTCTGCTGTCCACCTGCTTCCTTTCCACAGCCCCCATCACCTCCCCCTGCCTGGTCCTGCTACCATCTCTATTCCTCTTCTTTGCTTGCCACTGCCAACTTCAGAGATATTATGCCTGGCTCCTGGAAAGGAAGGTGGAATGGTTGTCTCTAGTGGTGGTGAAGGACAAAGAGAAATTGGTGGCTGGACCAGGTAGGGAGATGGCTGGAGATACGGAAGGAGGACTGGGCAATCGGTTTGGCAGAAAACAAAACACCAAGTGGGAAAAAGATTTCATTTAATTTCAGAAAAATGGGATCCCTGAACCGAACTATAAACTGAACCCTGAACCAGCCTGGTTCAGGGGGGGTGCTTCGTCATTTGGTTCGTGCCCAACTCTTGTTAGAAGATGGCACTGGAGGCTTCAAGGCAGATCAATGGTATGGAGATATAATTTCACCCAACGGGGTCTGTTTGCACAGTCCCAAATCATGCCAATAACCAAAGAGAGGCATTCTTGCTTGATATTTCTCTTTCATATTGTTTTTCAGCATGTGGTTTTTCCACCAGTTATCCTGGAAACAGCCAGGAGTGTATTGACCAGATTCCCCACCGATTCCTTGAATTAGGCTTGGGAGATTTTTTTCCCTATATAAGCAGAGCAAACATTTCCTGAATCGGAGAGATGTTGCCATGGGTACAGTTGTGACCAGCAGGATCACCACACCAGCAAGCCTTGGATTTATTTGTATTTTGTTATGCGCTGTGGAGTTGTACATGACTTCTTGTGACCTTGGCTAGGGTTTTCAGGGCACGTGGGCTATTGCAAAAGTTGTTTTTTAATGCTGCATTTAAAAACAAATTATTTCCTGCCCAAGAAGGCTTACTCCAATGTCAGTTGCATAGCCTTGCACCTTTAGGCAAAATTATGAATGGAGCAGATCTAGTTTAAGTTTTTTTTTCAGTTTGGTGGATGCACACCCATTGTGAAGCTGTAAGAGGTAAGGCCAAGCAAAGCATGCTGCTTATATACTTTCCCCGAATGCTTAAAGCTCTCACTGGGCTGTTTGTCATTAAATTCTGCATTGCCCCTCCCAGAAAGTTGGCTACTCAAGGTACCAGCTTCAGGAAGGTGGATGGTTGAACCAGTGTTTAGCTAGCCACCTAAGCCCAAGACGAAATTCAGTTTGTGAGCAGAGTCTTCACTACAGTATTGCCACTTAACCATGAGGTTCTACAGCAGTGGCTCCCAACTTGGCATCCCCTGATGTTCTTGGACTACAACTCCTAGAAATTTTGGCTAGCACAGCTCAAGGCGAAGGCTTCTGGAGTTTTAGTCCCAGAACATCTGGCAACCCAAGGCCAGGAAAATGATCCTCTGCAAGTGTAGTCTATAATGCCTTGAATTTCAAATGCCTTGAACAACGAAACTCGAATTATGTAAGGAAATCGGCAGGTATAGGAAAATTTTGAATTATGAAAATTTAACCCATTTTTGAGATACTATATTTTTTTAAGAAAAGGTCCTTCCAGGATGCATTGTGCCTGGGAGGTTTCTAAGGTCAGCCCCCTCTTGAGAGAGTTTTGGAGCCATTCTGGAAGGTCATTTTGGAGCAGGCATGTCCAAACTTTGACCCTCCAGATGTTTTGGACCACAACTCCCAGAATTCCAAGCCTGTATTTCCAGTGTCAAAGGTCTGTGGGAGTTGTGCTCCAAAACATCTGGAGGTCCTAAATTTGGACATGCCTGTTTTGGAGAGTTTTCTGTGCATTTCTCAAGTGGTGGGAAGGTAGGGAGCTGATCTTCCCCATTTCCCTCCCCCCCCCCATGCATTTGCCTTACGTTTCTGTTGGTTGTGGCATAGGGGGTGTGCGTTTATGTTTCCTGCTCTACATGTCTTTAAAATGCACTTTATAAAGAGTTTTACACAAAAAAGGAGTGTTTTTGTCTTTTTTCTTAGCCTCTGGAACAAATTAATCTGTTTCCAATGCATTCCTTTGGGGAAATCACATTTTGAGGTACAAAAATTTTGAGTTTAGCAGATCCCATTGGAACATATTAATTTCACAATTCAAGGCATTACTGCACTTTGTTCCACACCAACCCTAAAATGAAATAGTCAGAGACCCCTTATGGTGAATGATTCAGTAGCTCTCATCATCATTGCTCTGTTTGGACTTGGTTTTGGGCTTCATAGGGTAGGTGGGAATGAATCTGATTTCCCAGCTAGAAAAATCTTCAGATTTGCTCCACATGTTGAGATTCCGTTAAGCAATGGTTGGGCTGGGAGAATGATGGAATATAGGACTGAGGAGGTAGCAAATGCTTCTGTCCCCCTTTTATACAGCAAAAGGGGCTCAGACTGTGACATGGAGAGAGAGAGAGAGAGAGAGAGAGAGAGAGAGAGAGAGAGAGAGAGAGAGAGAGAGAGAGAGAGAGCATATTTCACATTTCACTGAATACTGCATTTCTTCAGGTAGACTAGTGAATTCTAATCACTCCTTCCTTGCTGTAGGGGCATACTTGAAAAGGTCAAATATAGTGTGTTTAAATGAGCCAGCCAGGTGTGTTGAGTGGATCGAAATGAACTCTTCTTATGCCTCAAAGCAGTCCCATTAAAGGACATTTGCTAGATGGCACAGTGGCTGAGGGTGTCCGGCCGCAGAGCCAGCGGTTGGGAGCTAGATTCCCAGCTGCACCTCCTGGAGAAAAAAGAACCAGCTTAGTGACTTTGGACAAGCTGCACCCAGTCTCGGGATGCCCCCCAGGAGAAGGGACTGGTGAACTAATTCTGAGTATTCTCTATCAGGGAAAGCCCAGAAAAGATCACCAAAAGTCAGAACTGATTTGATGGCACATTTATTATTATTCTTATTCTTATTCTTATTCTTATTCTTATTCTTATTCTTATTATTATTATTATTATTATTATTATTATTATTATTATTATTATTATTATTATTATTATTATTATTATTATTATTATTATTAACCACACAGCTATCTACGCTGGATTTTATATTACCAATCACTTGTCGAATGCTTCCCAAGCGTTTAGGACTCAGTGATGTATCGGCGAATTATGCGAGCAGATCCTAGTAAGGTGGCTTTATTTCTTGTAAATACTTGCTTAGGTCTTTGGGCACCGCACCCAGCGTGCCAATTACCACTGGGACCACTTGTACTGGTTTATGCCAGAGTCTCTGAAGTTCAATTTTGAGATCCTGATATCGGGTAATTTTTTCAAGTTGTTTCTCAGTGACTCTACTATCTCCTGGTATAGCAACATCAATGATCCACACTTTTTTGTTCTCCACAATCACAATATCATCATCATCATCATCATCATCATCATCATCATCATCATCATCATCATCATCATCATCATCATCACACAGCACACAAGATAACTATGCTGGATACAAATCACTAGTCAAACACTTCCCAAGTGTTTAGGACTCTGTGATGTATCAGCGAATTATGCGAGCAGATCCCAGTAAGGTGGCCTTCTGCATCTGACTGATGGTGACTTTGTCAACGCCAATTTCTTCTAAATACTTGCTTAGCTCTTTAGGCACCACATCCAGCGTGCCAATTGCCACTGGGACCACTGTCAGCCCTACCCAACAAGGTGATTGCAAATTCTGAAATCCTCCTCTCACTCCTTTCTGGATTATGGTAGGAATGTGGTATCCACTGGGAATTGGTTGCAAACCACACCCTCTGCGGATGCTGAAAAATGTGGATGTATTGAACACTATACATCTTATGGTCTTGGACTCCCCCTAGTGTCCAGTTCTGGTAAATACATATGGAAATATATTTAAATACAGTATTTATTTCTGAGGCAGTGGAGAAATGAATCAGCCAATGCTGATCCTGCATTTGGGTCCTAGTTTACTTAGACATTTTCCCCGGGCAAAGCATGGGTTTGAAAATGGTCTTTGAAGATCGTTTTAGTCAAAAATTCCTCGGAAACTCTCAAGTCTTAATAGATAGCAATTGCTGTCATCTCCCCTCTTTTTTTTTTTTTGATTTTTTTTCCTTTTCACGAACAGTCATCATCTTGTTATGCCTTCCCAGATTGCAGCCTCTAAAGCTTCTAGTCTAGAATTGAGTACTTGATGAGTATTTTCATTCTCGGCACAATACACCGCTCCTCACCCAGAGAATGGGATCGGATATTCATCACTCACCACATCATTATTATGTTCCTATTATATTTCTGCAGAACACATACACACAGTGGAGCGGGAGAAAGAGGAAGGTATAATGGCTCAACTATTGTTTTCTGGCAACTGAACAAGGGCTTGTTTTTGTTCTCTAATGCATAGTACAAGAGTTCCCCATTTCATCTTCCTCCTCATCTTCTTCCCTGAAACAAAACCTTCATGTCAGAAGAGAGTAAAAATGGCTAGAACGGGAACGTGAGGGTTTGGGTTATTCATACTAGAAATTATCTTGTACAAAAGTGTGACATTATTGCTGCCAAAGTAAAGGGTGATTATCACGGCCTTGCATACCCATTCAGAGAAATCAGGAGGACTTTCTCTTTCTGCATTTCATTGACAACAACAACATAATAATTTTACAATCCACCTTTCCTCCAGTGTTCTCAAGGTGATGCAAATATTTGTTCTCCCCTTCCTTTCTCCCCACAACAGCCCTGTGAAGTAGGCCAGGCTCAAACATAGGGACGGTTTTTGAGTTCCCTGAGTAAGTTTCATGGGTTGGTCTCTGATCCCCCAAATCCTAATCTCGGGCTGTTGAACCCAGTACTGGAAAACAGTGTTCATGTCTGCCTCCCCCGAAGGCTGTACATTGTTGAGAAATGGCCATAAATTAATGTGCTTGTTGGGGGGGGGGCAGGATTATAGCAGGAAATACTTAGTTTCCTTTCTGGTGTGGATTTTCTTTTTAAATTTGGGGTTTTTATTTTGAGCAGGGGCTCTATATCTCCCATGTAACAACTGCCATTTTTGGAGTCTTCTACGGGAATAAAGGGTATTTGTACACAACCCCTAAACTCCGCCGCAAATGGCTCCCAGCTCTGGAGCTTAAAATTGTTTCCCCACCAGCTCCGGAGTTTACAGAAAATTAAGTGCGGCCACGCCCACCTAAGCACGTCCCAGCACACTTTTCAGGTACCTGCTTGGAGGGTGAAAAATCCCAGATCCGGATGTAAAGGAGTGAGTGCCCGGCTCTCCTCGCTTCTGTTCGTGGTTGTTTTTGCCTCCCGCCCCTTTACGAGAAGGAATCAGGATTGGGGAGGCTTGGACCGGCAAACGGAGGTGAGCCTGCATTCTTTTGTCCCCTTTTTTCTCCCTCCCCTCATGCAGACAGGATCAAGGAAGTGCGGAGGGGTGGAGACGCAGGAAGAGCAACGAACCCCCAAGATCTCTGGTCCGAATTTAAGTGGCCAGCGGATCTTAGGGGTCATGTGAAAAGGCCCAAACTTTTTTTTTTGCAAAGGGGGAGGAACCATATTTTGACCAAATCCCCCAGATTAGGAGAATACCGTAATAAGTCATTCAAAAGAAAATTGGACTACCATATGTCCAATCTGCTTTCATTTGGATCCCTGCCTTGAGTACGGGGTTAGATTCAATTGCCTTGTGTGTGTGTGTGTGTGTGTGTGTGTGTGTGTGTGTGTGTGTGTGTGTGTGTTGTTGTTGTTGTTGTTGTTATAGTCATGACCGACCCTTTGTGACCCCATGTCCATGGGGTTTTCTTGGCAGGAATACTGGAATGGTTTGCCAGTTCCTACTCCATGCGCCTACAGCACCGGGTATTCCCTGATGGTCTTTCATCCAAGTACTAACCAGGGCCTGCTTAGCTTCCGAAATCAATCGTGATTGGATGTGCTTAGGGCACTTTGTTGTTGTTCAGTTGTTCAGTTGTGTCCGACTCTTCGTGACCCCATGGACCAGAGCTCGCCAGGCCTTCCTATCTTCCACTGCCTCCCGGAGTTTGGTCAAATCTATATTGGTTGCATCGATGACACCGTCCAACCATCTCATTCTCTGCTGTCCTCTTTTCCTTTTGCCTTCAATCATTCCCAATATCAGGGACTTTTCCAAGGAGTCCTCTCTCCTCATGAGGTGGCCAAAGTACTGGAGCCTTAGCTTCAAAATGTCCTTCCAGTGAACATTTGGGGTTGATTTCTTTCAGGATGGATAAGTTTGATCTCTTTGCAGTCCAGGGGACTCTCAAGACTCTCCTCCAGCACCACAGCTCAAAAGCATCAATTCTGCGGCAATCAGCCTTCTTTATAGTCCAGCTCTCACTTCCATACATCACTACTGGAAAAACCATAGCTTTGACTATCCTGACCTTAGTTGGCAAAGTGATGTCTCTGCTCTTTAGGATGCTATCTAGGTTTGCCATTGCTTTCCTCCCAAGAAGGAGGCGTCTTTTAATTTTGTTGCTGCAGTTGCCATCTGCAGTGATCAAGGAGCCCAAGAAAATAAACTCTGTCATTGCCTCCATTTCTTCCCCTTCTATTTGCCAGGAGGTGATGGGACCGGTGGCCATGACCTTAGGTTTTTGATGTTGAGCTTCAGCCCATTTTTTCACTCTCCTCTTTCACCCTCATTAAGAGGTTCTTTAATTCCTCCTTACTTTCTGCTATCAGAGTAGTATCATCTGCGTATCTGAGGTTGTTGATATTTCTTCCGGCAATCTCAATTCCAGCTTGTGATTCATCCAGACCTGCCTTTCACATGATGTACTCTGCATATAAGTTAAATAGGCAAGGTGACAGTATACAGCCTTGTCGTACTCCTTTCCCAATTTTAAACCAGTCAGTTGTTCCATATCCAGTTCTGACTATTGCTTCTTGTCCCACATATAGATTTCTTAGGAGACAGATAAGGTGGTCATGCACTCCCATTCCTTTAAGGACTTGCCATAGTGTGTTGTGGTCCACACAGTCAAAGGCTTTGGCAAAGTCAATGAAGCAGAAGTAGATGTTTTTCTGGAACTCTCTGGCTTTCTCCATAATCCAGCGCATATTGGCGATTTGATCTCTAGTTCCTCTGCCCCTTCGAAATCCAGCTTGCACTTCTGGAAGTTCTCTGTCCACATACTGCTGAAGCCTGCCTTGTAGAATTTTGAGCATAATCTTGCTAGTGTGTGAAATGAATGCAATTGTGCAATAGTTGGAACATTCTTTGTCATTGCCTTTCTTTGGGATTGGGATTCTTAGGGCATAGGCCCTTTCCAACTCCATGGCTCTAACATTCCATGGTTTCATTAAATAATAATAATCTCAAGCCATCGAGTCACATCTGACCTTTTGCTGGTTTTCCTAGCTAGAAAGGACTCAAAAGTGATTTTTGCCTTCCTCATGTGGTGGGGACACAGGAGGTGCTGCAAGTTTTTGTGTTTACTAATGCAAGACTGAAGAAATCTGTGGACAAACACTGGCTCTTTGGCTTACAAATGGAAATGAGTACCGCTCTCTAGAGTTGGAAATGATTGGACTTTGTTGTCAGGGGGAACCTTTATGTTTAATTCTTCTAGGAGTGTCCTGGGACCTTGCAGCTTGCCCATGGCTAGATAGGTTGACCCTTCCCCTAGGTGGCCCAGTGGGGGAATTGAACTCCCAACCTCTGGATCTGCAGCCACATGCCTAAACCAGTGAGTTATCCAGCCAGAGCTATGCAGCCAGTTCTTGTTGGGGGAAACAAAGCCTTAGGGCTCCATGCAGCTCATGGCCTTCTGTTTTGGTCTAACTATATGACCTTTTTCCTGATGCAATGCACAATGCAAATCAACTCTAGTCAAAAAGTCAGTGTAAGCATTTGGTGTCTCAAACCAGTCAAGTGACGGACACACGACAACAGATGCCTATGACAACATCCTGGCCAGGGGAAATGGCCCATTGAAAGATATGCCAATGGCATTTGACTGAGGTAATTCTCCAATTAGGCTTAAAAGTGTATTCTACGTGTGGGAAGTGGATCAAACCAAAGCTCCAGGATGCTGCTACCAGCCAGGGGTGGCAGTGTTGGATTAGAAAGACTACTCTTCTGCCTGCAGGGAAGGCCACTTTCTATGCATATGTACAGCAGTTGCTAGCTTCTTAAAACCGAATCATAAAACCACAGAGCTGGAGATGACCTAGAGGCTGCTGAGTCTTGAACAATTAGCAGACTAAGGCTCTGAAAACTGTTGGCTGCAAAGTCGGCAGCTCGGCGGTTCGAATCCCGGGTGCCACACAGCAGAGCAAGCTCCTACTGTTAACCCCAGCTCCTGTCAAACTAGCACTTCGAAAGCATGTAAATGCAAGTAGATAAATAGCTACTGCCATAAAAAGTGGGAAGGTAAAACAGTGTTTTCTTGCAGCCATGCCATCCACATGGCCATGGACTTGCATAACACTGGCTCTTTGGCTTGATTATGGAGATGAACACCGCCCCTGGAGTCGGACACAACTAGCATGCCTGTGCAGGGGGAACCTTTACCTTTACCTTTTTATAGAGTGCAAAACACATCACTTAATGAATAAGAGAAGAGGGAAGCTCAGCAGCATAATATGTGGTGTGTATACAGAAGATTCCTAGTTTACTCCTTAACGCATCAAGCTGAGCAGGGGAAAGACAGCTCTCGGATTGCCTGGTGAACTGCCTGCTAGTCAGTGTAAACACAGAAAATACCGACTTGAATCCTGCTGAAGAATTACCTCAGTCAAATGCCATTGGCATATCTTTCAATGGGCCATTTCCCCTGGTCAGGATGTTGTCATAGGCATCTGTTATCACATGTCTGTCACTCAACTGGTTTGAGACACCAAATGCTTACACTGACTTTTTGACTAGAGTTGATTTGCACTGGGCATTGCACCAGAGGTCTTAAGGTCGACAGGTGGAAGTAATAGACTTTTAGCCACTGGGCTTGAGGGAATCAAACATTTTTGCTTGACATGGGGCAACTTTGTATATTCTCGAAGTATGGGCAACCAATTAGGCAGAGATATCTCATTTTGGGGTGATGAAATGGTGTATGAAAAGCTTCTTCCAAAGGGTTTGATGTGAGTGCTTGGGCTTTTTTGCTGGGGGCAGGAAGGAATTTGAGTCAATTACAGTTCTTACTCTCCAAATTCAGAGCTTGAATATCTAGTTAGGTTTATCTGGAGGCTTTGGTTTTGATTTTTGTTCTGCCCTGCCCTTTCCCAGCTCTTAAATTTATGTTAATGAACTCTACATAATTGGATCAGGTCTCAGGACCGACAAGGTCCATTCTGGAACTTAAATCCATTTTCCGGAGACAGCACTTTCTCGGTAACATTTTTGAAAGCGATATCTATCAAGTCACTAGTACATTTAGAATTTAATTTGCTCTATCAGTTTCAATTGTCATGCTACTTAGTTGTAAGGGGGGGACATATAATTTTTTTGATACTTCATTGTTTTTAAGAGTCGTTCGTCTCTTTTTTTGCTGTGTTTTTAAACTATCTGTTGGAATAAGGATGACAAAGATTATCAAGGATCTTCCTCTGCCTTTGGTTTTTTATTTTATTTTTAAGTCAGCCCATTAGACACAGAAAATCCAGTTCCTGGCACGGACTGACTCAGGCTCTACCATATCTACCATTACATCTCCTTTTCATAATTATTTTGTGTAGTCAACTCAGTTCTGACATATGGGAATCCATTCCAAGGTCTTCTTAGGTAGAGAATGCTCAGGGGAGGTTCACCATTCCTTTCTTCTGGGGGGGGGTGCCCCAGGACTGTGCAGCTTTCCCAAGGCCACCCAGGAGAGTTGTATACATGGAAGGCACTGTAAATCAAAAGGGATTGCACTGGCTGAGTTCAAAAGTAAAGAGAATTCATTTTTTCTGAGACAAAATACTCCAAAACATCTTCTCCTTCTGATTCACATTTGGGTTCTTTACAAAAGAAGAGGCCATGTTAACTTTTCAAAAGTTGTATTTTATTTTCTATTCTAAAATGCAAAAGTAAGGATCCAAAAAAGTATCAGAAAGTATCAAAACCTTAACAGATCCCAATCATAGTTTTATTTCCCTAAAATTAATAAATCCTGACTAACTGATTACATTCAAGACTTTTCCTAAACTCCGTAACATTTCCTGTTCTACCTAACTGAGGTGTGCTCCATTGCTCAAAGTGATCCTAAGCATAATCACAGCTTCTCTCTGTTCCCTCGTCTTCTTCCTCAAAGCTTCCAGATATCACATGACGTAACTGACCAATGGTAGCTAACCATGTCCCGTACTGCTAGCTTGTTATGTGCACTTAATATTCAGCTTAACAACTCACACCATGTCCCATTGTGCTTATTTCCGTAGAGGGAATCAAGCTGGGTTGCAAGGCACACACAACTCTTGTCTTCCAAGAGAGAAATGGCCTGGGATTACAGGAGGAACAGCTCAGATGGGGAGACACCATTCCCACACCTGCCATTGGTGGCCATTCTCTTACTTGGTTGAGTGTAAGGGCTGGTCATGTGCAACATGACAAGAATAAGGTCCAAGATTAGCAGTGGGAAAAGTCCCACATCCTTGTCCCATAAACTGTCTACTAGAGTGGAAAAAATGTAACAACACTGGGCATAGAATTTTCTCTGCTTCCCTTTCTCTGGGAGAACAATATGCATGCCTGGCAGGAAAACAAGAACAAAAAACCCAATTCAATACCAAAGAAAGCAGACTCTTCTTCTTAACTCTCGGTGTCACATTTAACTATGCCATCAAGTGATGAATGCAAGCAAAGCAGAAAACATTTAAAGACAAATAGAATTAACTGAATAATAATCTGACAGAACGACATCCCTAAACCAACTCAGCAAATGAGGAGCATGATTGCTGATATGTACTGGGCATAGAATAATAAACCCATCTGTCAGATGCGTTCCATCGTTCCAGTCTTCGTCAGTGCGGCAATTTTTGCCAATGGTGGATTAGTGATTCTTGGGTCAGGTGTGACCATTCACGCTTACATAGTTTTTGAGGTATGGTCTTATACTCAATAATGACATTACTGAATCTGCAAACAATTCACACTCAACAGATTGAAAATATTGTGGATTGAAAAACATACATAGTAACTTGCCATCTGCTTCTTCTGATAAACCCACTTCTTATTTCACACTCTATATTTTCTAAAGTTAGACCAAATGGACCTAAATAGAAGTTTCAATGGAATAAGACAATTCTGTAAAGTTTTAGTTGCATATACATGTATAGATATGTGTGATGATGGAATGGCTGCACACCCTTTTCCTGCAACTGTCCTGCTGTGGAAAGCAAACTCAAAGGTCTTGTGACAGTCCAGTCTTTTTGACTGGGTCCACCAGTCTTCCCATATGAAGCCAAAGAGGCAAAGGAATCAGTAGTTGCAGATAGCTTCCAGATGCAGGGGAGTGGTATCAGGAGACAGATATCTAGTCTTGTGCACTCCTAGACGTATCTGGTGGGGCCACTGTGAGATACAGGAAGCTGAACTAGATGGGCCTTTGACATGGTCCAGCATGGCTCTTCTTATGTTCTTATATTCTCTCCATAAGCATGGAAGCTAACTGTGGGTGATATTAAATAATCCAAGATAAGCCACACAGAGCTACGTAGCCTTGTGTTGCTTCTTGACCAGGAAAAAAGTAGACATTGCTTTAGATGAGGCCAAACCAGTGCTGAGTGGAGGGAAACAAGCACCCTTATGGGCTTTTAAAACTATCATCCTGTTAATGCATTAAAAACCACATTGGCCTGTTTTTGCAGTCACATTTATTTATTTATTTATTTATTTATTTATTTATTTATTTATTTATTTATTTATTTATTTATTTCTTATACTTCTATACCACCCATTTCCCAAAGGGACTCTGGGCGGTTTACACAAAACATCAATAGATACAATTGATTAAAACAGGTAGCAAAACTAGTAGTAAAAACAGCGGTGGGGGAACAACAGTAGGGCATAGAGAGGAGAAGGCCCTCAATAAAAGGCAGCGGGCGCAAAAAGAAAAAAAAAGCAACTTTAGGTAGTAATAAGGTCTTCACACTCTTGGCTCATTGTTGGCTTTAGAACTTGATTCTTGGTTTTTGTTATGGCCTTATGGGTTTTCATCTCCAGACGTTCTTTTTGTAAACTCATCTTTTGAATTGTGATCATGGAATGTATTTAATGGATGGGTAGACAGTCAGTCAGTCAGTCAGTCAGTCAGGCAGGCAGACAGACAGACAGACAGACACTAGAAAAAGAATCAGAAAAATATTTTTACATGCAGACCTGACCACTGCAGGGCACCACACACAATGTTATGTATTCTTCATGAACAGAAGATAGATAGATAGATAGATAGATAGATAGATAGATAGATAGATAGATAGATAGATAGATAGATAGATAGATAGATAGATAGATAGATAGATAGATAGATAGATAGATAGATAGATAGATAGATCATATGGCAGCAAAGGCCATTCATTGTAGAACTTGGCTGGGTTTCCACCTCTGATTCAGCAATTACTCTGAAGTGCAGCTCTGGCAGTGGAACAGCACTGAATAACTTATTAAAAGCAGGAAGCATATGGTGAAGCGAATACCCCCCAAAAAGGGGTTAGGTCCCAGTGAAATGGCCAATATTAAGAGGCTTGTACCACTGTAAACTTCAGGTAAGAGGCAACACAAGTGAAGGCTTCCCCAAAAGAAAATATGAAAAGTCCTTACATGTAAACAAAACAAAACTGAGAACCAAGCTGTTGGAGAAAAGGTTCTAGCCCTTATTTTTCTCCAGCTTGGTCATTCTGTAAGTGTCGGATTACTCATCCATGTGTATGTCAGGAAGACATTTAATCACTAACATATTATTCCTGCAGGATGAACTGGTCGAGTCCTCTTACGTTTCTCAGTGAGAGCAAGGCTAAATGGTTAGTTAGGAGTTTCAGGACCATGGACAGCTCAGAAGACCTGGCTTTTGCCCAGTATGAAACCAAAGCCTGCTTGAATGTCACTAGAAATCTCCAGGCTGTGAGTTGTTTCCTTCCTTCCTTCCTTCCCTTCCTTCCTTCCTTCCTTCCTTCCTTCCTTCCTTCCTTCCTTCCTTCCTTCTTATTTTCCTATTGTGATTCTGCTGCTGCTGTAAGGTCAAGCTGTATGGCTCAAGAATGCGTTTTGAAGCCAAATGGGAAAAGTCTGTTTTGTCAAAATAGAGCTGAAACCTGCTCTTGAAATACCTTTTTGTAATGCTTCGTCTTTCGCAACCTGAACTGTTCAGCTGTGTCTTTCACATTGGGTCATGTCTCACTGGTTGTGTCTCTTTGTTCCTTGCTTTGTGAAATAAATAAATATATAAATAAGAACAGAAAAGGTGTTTTAAAGGGTTGTGGATCCCAGGGAGATGTCAGGCCATTCCAGTTAACTGCGTTGAAGCCTTCACTTTTCCTTTGATTTTCTATAACTTGTTCATGATGGATAATTTTGGACTTTGGGGGAATTACAACCACCATCATTCATCATTCTGGGGATTCTGACAGACACTTTACTCTGGCTAACCTAGAAGAAAGGTTTTAAATGGAAAGATTTGGGACTTAACTAGCCCTGGTTCCTGTTTGGAAAGAAAGCTTCCAGCTAGCACTGGGGCAGGAATAGGAAGCTTAGAGCTAGCTAAATAATAAAACTCTGATTGCATCTCATGGTGGATTTTATTTTTATACATTCCATCCCATCTCAGCAGCAGTCTTAAGACAAACTGGGACTTATTGTGTGGTGTGAGCATCACATCTCATCCATGGGGTTGATCACTGTTATGTGCAATTGATTTGCCTCTGATGCATGGCCATTCTTATGAATAAGCGGTCACCAAAATGGCCTGTCTTCAATAAGCCTGGCCAGTTCTTGTAAAGACTGTTCTTGTAAAGACTATGGCTTCCTTTAGGGAGTCCATACATCTTGTGTGTGGTTGTCCTCTTTCCCTGCTGCCTTACACTTTTCCCAGAATGATTGTCCCCTCCCCCTTGATAATCATCTCTTTTTATGATGTGTCCAAAATAGGACAGGGCCATTTATTTGCCTCCAGAGATTGTTCAGGCTTGATCTGTTCTAGGACCCACTTGTTTGTCTTCCTGAAAGTCCGGGGTATCTTCCTGAAAGTCCGGGGTATCCTCTCCTTCAACACCACACGTCAAACAAATCAGCATGAATGAGGAAAAAAACTATTTTCCAAAGGCAAATAAATTTGGGAAGAACTCAAAAACCACACTTGATGGAATGGGTGAATCAATCATTGATATATGAGAGCACCCTTTAATTTAAACAAGGGATGATTCTTGATAAACATTTTTATGTGTCCTGGCATAAATATGTAAAAAGGGGATTATAGGAATAGCACTGCATGGAGATACACACTGCATTCTGTCCAGGATTTAGGGTTCACTTGTTTGCATGTGTCATACCAAACTGCTGAATCCAAGGAGGTTCTATTTTTAGTGGCAGGGGAAAGAATAGCAAGATTTTCAGATTGAGGCTCAGACAAAGGAAAGGAAGTTTGAGCTACATGGGACCAGAAAGAGTGTCAGATTTAGCGTGGCATAGGTTTTTTCCAGGTTGTAGCTCAATTCAGTTGACATCATTAAATATATAATATCCTCTATTGGCAAACCTATTTATCCAAAGGAAGATATGAATCAAAGGCAATTTGTTAAGCAAAGAGATCAGGCATTGTCAGGGTTCTGCAGCAAATCATTGCAAGCTCAAACCTATCTATCTGGCAGAGTGGATCTCCCAGAGATCAAGCTACCAACCAGAGCTTCGTCCTCCCTTTCTCTCAGAGTGCCGACACGGAGAGAGGCCCATCGGGTTTTGACCCGGAACCGGGCCTTTTCGGTGGTTGGCCCAGCGAATTGGAACAAGGTGCCAGCTGAGATTAGGCAGGCGGAGTCACTGCCAGCCTTGAGAAGGGCCTTACATACCTGGCTGTTCAGACAGTGCTACGGGACCATCTGAGCACACTATAATAGTCCCCCCCCCTTTACTGCTGGCACCAGTTTTTCTTACCAGTTCTTGCCACATCTCACCTTGACGTTGACTCTGTCATGGTCAGTGGTGTTATGTCTATTTTATCTGATTTTTTTTTTGTATTCTTATAAGTATTTGTACATTGATTGTATTTTGCTGGTCCTTTATTGTTTATTATTGCTGGGGTTTATCTTGTAGTTGGGTAGTCGCTATTTGGATGACGTGTTGTACACTGCCCAGAGTTCCCTATGGGAAAATTGGGCAGTTAATAAGTACAAGAATAAATAAATAAATAAAATAAAATATGATGAAATAATTATATTAACCATGCAATGGTTGCACTTGATAAAACTGAGGTAGGGAACACTCAGAAGTGGTTTATCATTCCCTTGGGGTTTTTGTTTTGGGTGGGGGGGTTGCTCTTTTTCCTGGGAAGGCCCAGTGGGAAATCAAACTCCCAAACTCTGACTCTGGAGCTGTAGACCTTAACCACTGGTCTATCCAGCCAGTCATTGATAATAGTACAGGAGATTAAATCTAGTTGTTAGTTCCAGCTACAAAAGTTCCCTCAAATGAGACTTGTTAAGTCACCATCACTTATATAAAGCTTGTGGATTCAATAAATCTATAGTATCTGAGTTGAACACTTGGATTTATACTGACCGTTCTAGTTTTGCTGGGCTAATTATAATCCTGGAAAAACAGGGAGGGAAATTAAAAATCTTGGACTGGATTGAGTTGTCAGCAAGTAAAATCAAACGTACCAATGGTTTTTTGGCATTCCACCCTTTTAACCCTGTGCCCTGAACAGAAAACTTGTAGGGTGATTAGTCCATCAAACAGCATATCCCCAAAATGTGATAAAGGGACAACCCAGTGACATATGCTTGTGGGGGAGGCATGGACAATAATCCCTATTTATTACCCTTAAGGTAATAAATAATGCTTCCTTAAATGTCTGATATTTTCAGTCTCTAGGGCAGCAGTTCCCCACCTTGGATCTCTCAAGTAAAGATGACAAATTTTGTTTCTCCTGCTCCTGTAAGCACCCACAGACTTCCAAGCATACAACTGAAAGGAGGATTTTTCCCCATATAAAACAACACAGTTAATTCCTGAGAGGTAAATTCTGGCCCAACCAAAGGGATTTGGCTGATCTATTGACCATTCCACTTCTCAGCAAGAAATCTGGAGTCCCAGGCTTTTAGCCTTTTTTTTTCCTTTTCAAATTGGATTACCTAATGCAAATTAGATGGTCGGTGCCTTTACAACTGCCACGTATTTAGTATCAGATCACTAGGTGGAGACAAAGAGCCATAAACTGTAGGTGCGGAAGAGGTACTGAGAGTTTCATGTTGCTGGACTAATAATTATGACACAGAATCTCAGGTCTTGAAGATGCCAGAGGTCCTCAAAGCAAAGCAAAGCAAAGCCAAGTGTTCTGCTTATATACCGCCCCATACCACTTCAAGTAGTTGCTGGGCAGTTTACAATTTTAATGACAGTGTGCAAGCTACACACTCCCCCCCACCCCAGTTTTACCTGCAGTACAGGCATTTAACCTCTGCACAACGAGGCTCACGGTGGCAAACCAAAGTATACAAGGACTTTCATCTAACACATAGTGGAAGAGATCCCCAAAACACAACCCTCTTCTCCCACTGCAGATCTCTCAGGTTTAATGTGTCCTATATTGTTTTGTTTGTACAACTGAGTTGGACGTGCTAGTTCTGTCCATCTCAAGGTTGTGCAATCCATTCAAGACACTGCATAGAACCACCACCCTCCCCAGGCCTCAGCTTGTAAGATTTATTGTTCAAAATATTTGACACTAGTATGTGATTATCGAGTATCTTTCTTGCTGGTTTTGGAAGGTGTTCTTTCTTCCTTATCAGTTGTGATGTTCTGAAGTTCACTCAAACCTGGGCTAGACTTTAAATTTGGAAGCCACCCAAGTGCCAATGTTTTACATGAATAAGAGCACAGGAGCCTAGATCTCCCCCCTTCTAGATGGAATGGGTAGTATATCCATTCTTAAATGTGATTGGAAAAGGCCATGAGGGTGTACCCTCATAGAATTAGATAATCAGTTGGTACTACGGAGGAAAATAGAAGACATCTAGAATCACTCCAGAACAGGCGAAGAGGCATTTGAGAGCTCAGGTCAGGGGTGGAAACCCTGTAGCCCTCCAGATATGTTAAACTACAATTCCCATTGCCCTAGGTCTTGCACACACATCAACACCCTTGGGTGTATTGTAAGAGGTTGTCCCACCCATCTCCAGTGTGGCACAGGAGTTGGGCTGTTGGCCGTGTGTGTTTGTGTAGTTGTGTGCACTAGCACACAAGAGGGAAGTTGGGGGCTCTAGGGGAGAATGTTGCTGCAGCTGGAAAATGTTGGGCCATGCTTCATATGTTGCCTCAGACAGCCAGATTTCTTGGTCTGCCCTGACCGCTGCTATCTGCATCAAAACCTTAGGAACTGTGCATCTGACTTCACTAAAGACATCTGTGATGGTCACAGAGCAGTCGTTCTGAGATATCATAGCCAGCAAGGAGATTGGTGATAAAATGCACTGAAGCAGGATTGGGGGGGTGGCACCATTTTCCACATTTCTTTGACTGAGAACATGGTGCCAAATGCTTTTCCTCCAATCTCTCCTTCTCTCCCTCCCCACCAGCAAGGCGGTTGTCATTTCCGAACACTGATGTCACCCTCGTAAATGCAGACTGTGTTAGATTGGAGTCACAGGGCAGGAATATCCATCATGCCCGATTGGCATGAGATCTGCTTCAAAGCTTGCATTTGCATCAGTGGCAGAAGAGGCAATTTGGGATCCTCTTTGGCGTTTTGCACTGATCACTGACCTTCTTGTGGTGTGTTTTGAGAACGGGGGTTGGGGGGGGCTAGTGTGGGCAAGCCATCTAAGGGAGAGACAGATTTGCAGAGATAGGATTGCTGGAGAAACAGATAGGGAGGGGGTCACTTCCTCTGTTTCACTTGCCTATGCAACAAACCATGCCAGGGGTCTTTTGTGCAAGCTCAGAGACCCTGACTCCCATGACAGTATGGGGAGATTAATGGTATGGTGACACCCACATGTCCCTGTTGTCTGCTAATTGCACCAGAAGGAAAAAAGCTGTATCTCTCCTAATGCTGTTGGTCTCTTTAAATCCCATCATTCTCATCATGTGCTTCAGAGCCTGCCCTTTGGTCAGAAAAATCCCTCAAAGCAGCTTAACAAAACAAAACAAAACAAAACAAAACAAAACACCGGGCAATGTCTCTGGTCTCCATCTTCCTAATCTAAAATTAAGACACAGCATGCAAGAAATAAAGGACGCAGAACAAGTAACCATTGTTTGAGATCATTTATTTATTTATTTATTTATTTATTTATTTATTTATTTATTTATTTATTTATATTCCAACTAGTAGCTAGGCTACGAATATGGAGGTGGATATAAGGAGCTGTAAGTGTGGATGGTATGTCCTTCTCAAAATGTGATTTAAAGATGGGGAAAAAAATTAAAAAGCAGGGGATCGGGGACTCTGAGAATGGATTACCCATCATCTGCTCTGAGCAGGTTCTGAGTGCCAAACTTGGCAGGCATGTGGTTCACCCGGGCTGAGTCTTCTGTACTTATATTTTATTTATTTATTTATTATTGAATTTATATCCCGCCCATTTTCCCAACGGGAACTCTGGGCGGCGAACATACAAACAAACAAATCAGGGGATACAAACAATTGGGTACAATAAATCTCGATAGGGACATAATCAGAAGAATCAACATGAATTAATAAAAACATAATAATAAAAACTGCAGCAGGGAAAGAGGCTATGCCAAATATGACCTAATTATCGATTATCGATGGTGGATGGGGGGGAAAAAAGAAAAAAAGGAAGAATAAAGGTAAGCTAAGCTAGGTCACCAAAGGCCTTCACTGGAAAGAGGTATTATAATTATGTTCAAAGGGTTTAGCAGCAGCAGCAGCAGCAGCAGCAGCAGTAGTTTTGTTGTCATTCAGTCGTTTAATCATGTCAGACTCTTCGTGACCCCATAGACCAGAGTACGTCAGGCCCTCCTGTCTTCCACTGCCTTCCAGAGTTTGGTCAAATCCATATTGGTTGCACTGATGACAGCATCCAACCATCTCATTCTCTGTCCCCTTTTTCTTTTGCCTTCAATCTTTCCCAACATCAGGGACTTTTCCAAGGGGTCCTCTCTCCTCATGAGGTGGCCAAAGTACTGGAGCCTCAGCTTCAAAATCTGTCCAGTGAACATTCGGGGTTGATTTCTTTCAGGGTGGATAGGTTTGACCTCCTTGCAGTCCAGGGGACTCTCAAGACTCTCATCCAGCACCACAGCTCAAAAGTGTCAATTCTGTGGTGATCAGCCTTCTTTCTTTATGGTCCAGCTCTCACTTCCATACATCACTACTGGAAAAACTCTGCTTTTAAGACGCTGCTTAGGTTTGTCATCACTTTCCTCCCAAGACTCCCAAGAAGCAGGCGTCTTTTAATTTAGTAGTAGTAGTAGTAGTAGTAGTAGTAGTAGTAGTAGTAGTAGTAGTAGTAGTAGTAGTAGTAGTAGTAGTAGTAGTAGTAGTATCTCCAGTCATGCTAGGTTCTTGGAAAGAGCTTGATCATTGGGAGAAGGCCAACTCCAGCTTAACACCCAGGATCTGTGTTCGCCAGAAGAAGAAGAAGAAGAAGAAGAAGAAGAAGAAGAAGAAGAAGAAGAAGAAGAAGAAGAAGAAGAAGAAGAAGAAGAATGTTCAAGCTGTACCCATAAACTAATGCATTCCATTTTATGGGCAGCAGTGTCCTGTTTAGTTCTGTCTTTTTGTGGTGTGTTGCTGGCCAGCCTAGGCACCAGTGAGGGCTGCCAATCCTCCCAATTCACTGGTGCCTGGGATCAGTGGCTGAGGTCTCTGGCTGCAGTGCCAGAGGTGGTACCTGCGTGAGAAGGGCTGCATTTGACAATCCAAAGAGTCCCTTCCAGCTCTGGCATTTAAAGGTTATTCTTATTGTTATTAACGCTGGGGGCAGGCAGATTGTTCCATTCCATTGGTTGCATTCCTCACCCATGCCGCCTCAATGGCAAGGAGTCTTGATTTGTCCTTTCTCCTGCCACGGGTAGAAATGGTTCTGAAAACAACAAACCAAACCTGGGCCAGTGGTGTTGGTGATGCAGAAGCGAGGCCAGGGTGCCGTGCGCACCTGCTCCTGGGATGCTCTTCTTCCGAGCCCAGTCGTTCCAGAAGGCCTCTCATTCAAATAGGTGAGGATGCTGGGACAAAAGAAGGTTGCCAGGCAACGCCACTTGCACGAAGCCACCCCGCCAGGATGGGAAAGTGGCAGAGGGCCTGATGGTTCACAGGCAAAGCGATAGAACATTGGCAGCGTGCTCGCCTGTCGTGCCCGGCAGCCGTGCTGCGTGGCAGCTCATGTATTGTGTGAGAAGGGTGGAAGAGAACTTGCAGGGCCCTTCTTACTTTTTGTTCAAGGACTGTGGCACCACATTGAGTTGTTTGGAAACAGGATTGGCAAGGAAGGAGGAACTGGGTGAAGAGGAAGCTACTGAAAGCTGTCAGAAAGTGGGGGGGGGAAAGAGGTGGAGAAATAGAGGCAGTTGGTATTTAATGAAGGAAAGAAGAAGGAGAAAACACCAGATTTAGAAATATTGTACATCTGTAATCATTTCCATGCTTCCTTTTAGAGTGAACAATCCCTGATAGTTGAGGGTGCTCAGAACAAGGCTGTTTCCCATAGCCTTTGAGAGCATCCGCTCTTCATGTTTCATTAACTGGTTATTTGGTTTATTCCCGCTTGTCATCCTTTGGGTTCTTTTGAATATAATTATAATTGTTGTTGCCTTTGAGGAGACATGTTTGTGTGTGTGCGTTTAAAAATAGATATTATTTGTGATTAATTTTATGCTTATGTTATTGCCCAGAATGGTACCCAACACAAATTGGCATGGCAGACGTGCAAAATGAATGAATGGATCTTCTTTTGCTTAACTTGCCCACCCAAAAAGGTGGTCTTCTTTGCAGAAGTATCTTCAAATATTTCTAAAGTTGGCAGGCCATGAGCTCTGGGCGAAGACTCGAAGAATCACTATGTTGCACAAGGAATCCCAATTATACAACTTTGGGGATAGGCAGTGATGAAGGAGGAGTTTTGATTGTAAATTCTATGGTGGATTTAATGTCTGAGAATAATCTCCTCCCCCATCAAAATGGCCTACCACAAAGTATTTGTATGTGTTTTGTCCTTGTGTTTGTTTATGAGGTGGGTCAGAAAATCCAGTTTGTGTGTCTGACACATAGAACACACACATACCTTATTCTGAAATAGTTGCTCAACCACCACTTGGACCTGTAATGGGAGCCCTTTCACATCCAGCAGCAAAGTCTAGTGTTGCCGAACCTATGGCACAGGTGCCGAAGTTGGCACTCAGAGCCCTTTCTGTGGGCACCTGACATCACCCCTTCACAGCCACCTGTATTCAGATTAAATTGCTATATTGGCACTTTGTGAAAAATTAGTGGGTTTTGAATCACAGTTTGGGCACTCAGTATCTAAAAGGTTTGCCATCACTGGTCTAGGGAACCACTGTTATCTCCTTCATTGGGGCTGTTCTATGATAGATAACCATAATTCTCCTAAAAATGTAGACTAAAATCACTTCTGGGACACATCCTGGATTAAGGGCTGCTCTGGGATTAGATGCCCTGAAGTTTAAGCATTTTAAATTTCATAGTCGATCCACCCCTGACAACAGCCCATCATTTCTGTCATCACAAGGACCTGCCTCAGTCTCAGATTTTGCTCCTAACATCTGTCCATTGGCAGCTGCTGCTATTCTTCAGCATTGCCTGTTCAGCATCATTGGCTTCCTCTAACCTCTACCTCTTTTTTTCTACCTGGTCTTCCTTCTCCTGCTCCAGAGTGAAGCAACACATAGAATCTGGTGGCAGTCAGGCAGCAGCAAAAAACAAACCCCAACCCAACCAAAACCAACCAAAACCAAACCAAGCTAGTGATAGCAACAATAAACTCTGTTTAAGAGGAGCCATTATGCATGGTATCATTCTTGAGGCCTTGTTAAGTGGGAAGCTGCAGAGAGAACATTGTACAAAATGCAACTCCTTTAAACAAGTCTAAAAAAAAAACAAAGCAAAGCAAAGTGTTCTGCTTATATACCACCCCGTACCACTTCAAGTAGTCTCTGGGTGGTTTTACAGTTTTAATTACAGTATGCAGGCTACACATTGCCCCCCCCCCCCTGCAAGCTGGGTACTCATTTTACTGACCCTGGAAGGATGGAAGGGTGAGTCAACCATGAGCCTTCTACCTGGGATCAAATCCCAGGTTGTGAGCACAGTTTTACCTGCAGTAGAGGCATTTAACCACTGTGCCACCAGGCTGTTAAAAAGCCAAAGGAATATTAGAATAAACCCCAAAGAATGAAGTAAGACAGGTGAATGCTATTGCAAAGACCTTCTCTCTCTTTCCTAGCCTTTTGCGGGTGTTTTGTCATCTGATAAAGGGTCACAAAACAAGTCTTGGTTGAGTCTCCTGCATGTACTGTATAGTATCAGCATTGGATCTGGGTTACAGTGGAGTGGAGAACCCCAGTGCTGTACCCCAGGAGAAAATCCTAATGGACCTACACTTTTTGAAATTCCATGCAAAATCTTGAAGATGGTCTGGCGGTGGCATTGATGTTCTTATGTCTATCTTTCAAAGCTCTCCAGGGGATTTACGAAAGAGAACCAAAAGTGGAGATACAGTATCACAGGGCAAGAAAGACAGACAGAGAGAAAGTGAGAGAAAGATAATAAAATCAGCAAATAAAAACAAATGGGACAATATTAAATCATTCAATCCCACATAAAGCAGACACTAGAGGGTTGAGCTTTTCAGGAAAACGGGTGTGTGTGTGGAAAAGGGGCTTTTGACAATGGTCCCAGGTGGTGGGTGGGCAGGTTGGTACAGGACAGGATGATCTTGGCCTAATTCACATATTACATGCTCATCACTGGATGACTGTAATGTCATCAAATAAAGCATTTCTGTGCTTATTCAGTGGAGCATATGTGGGGTCTATATATGCAGCCAAATGAGGTCTGTATGAGTTGGAGCAGGTGGGAAATGGATTGTACCATTTGAAGATCTAGATGGGTACTGTAATCACATTTGTTTGAAGGTTCTCTTCTCTTAAATGGTGCTTCCCATAATCAGGGAAGTTGCAGAGATGTAGGGCAAGGTCAGTTCTCTATATGTTAAAGATGAGGATGTTCTCAGGAAAACTAAACAATGACCACATTTGCAGTCCTAGAAGTATAGAAAAATTGAGCTGGAAGGAGCCTTTTAAGGCCACCAAGTCCTACCTGCTACTGGAGACAGGGAGCAAAATTAAAGCAGATCTAAGAGATGCTGTCCCACCCAGGAGAAGAGCCAGCCTGTGTGAAGTCCTGTACATTCCTAGGATGCCTCCTAGAAGGAGGGAATGGCCAACCACCATTGATGCCCCAAGAGCCTGGGAATGGTTAGCCTTTTCTGATGCTCCTCCTACGATGTAGGGAAGTCAGAAATGATTTTGATTCTACCTGATGAGGTTTGGGTGGATGGCACAGTGGTTTAGGTATCTGGCTATGGAGCTAGAGGTTGCAAGTTTGATTCCCCCATGGTGACTCTTGGGAGAAGAACCAGCCTGGGTGGCCTTGGGAAAACTGCATATGAAGACACCCATGGAAGAAGGGAACGGGAAACCATCTCTGAGCATTTTCTACCTGGAAAGATCCAATAAGGCACATGATGGCACACAATAGCTACAATGATTCCCAGCTAAATGTTTATATTCCAAAATTGTGGAGGCTGCCTTCCATGGACCATTATTACAATAATTATTTTAAGGGATGAAAGCAACCCACGGTGGCCCTCCTGACTCCCCTCTTGGTATGGGGCAGCTGCTCATGTCCCCTGTGTTATATTCTGGACATTTCAAATCATAATGCTGTGCAACAAGAGGCGATCTGTTGAATGAGGCTTTATGTAGTGGAAAAAGCTTCCTCCGTGTCCCACCTTTTTATTACTTACATTCCCAGGGAAGGTTATGTGCCACATGAGGTTTTCCTAGAGATAAATGGCTAACCTGAGCTTGCTGGCAGCTTCCCCAGAATCCGATAAGGGCTCTGTTCAGCACAGCCACCTAACGCTTTTAAAGAGATCGCCTTCCACAAGAAGCCTTGAAGTGGCTCTGTTCATTATAAAACCTCATACAGCTTGCGTGGGCCAACCTGCATAGCCTTCCAGAGGGAAGTAGGAGGGATTGGGCTTAGTTTAGGAATGAAGAATGAATGAATGAAGGAAGGAAGGAAGGAAGGAAGGAAGGAAGGAAGGAAGGAAGGAAGGAAGGAAGGAAGGAAGGAAGGAAGGAAGGAAGGAAGGAAGGAAGGAAGGAAGGAAGGAGCTCTTGTTGGTCATTCTGATCTATAGGACCATCCCAAGGTGTGAGGCCGTGGCTGGTGGATATGCTGTCCCCCACCCATCCCAAGCACAGGAGGGCCACCAGTCTCTCTTTTTTGGATGGACAATCCTCTGCTTTACAGACTACTAGTCTACAGGGCTGTTTTGAGGATGCTGCCAATATGAAGGGTTGCTGTTCAAGATAAAGCCTCTGAAGGATGAGAAAAATCAGGGACTGGAAGGTTGCCTTTCCACAGTAAGGAATGGCTGGATAAGAAACGGCATGGGCATAAAGCCCTTGGATTGCTTCCTTCCTTGCTTGGGTGAGATGCCTCGGAATTCTCCTTTAATTTTAATGTTGCATTTGTATTTGTGGATCAAGCCCGTGTTCTCTTTTGGTGATGCATGTCTTCTGTTTGAGTGGTTAATGATGTTTTTGCTCTCCATGTGCATGAGCCCAAGGGGTTGGTTCAAAGCAAAGCAAAGTGTGCTGCCCTGTACTGCTTAAAACACTCTCTGGGTGATTTGCAACTTAATTATTCAGGCTACGCATTGCCACCCCAGCAAGCTGGGTACTCAATTTACCAACCTCAGGAGAATGGAAGGCTGCATCAACCTCAAGCCAGCTACCTGGATCTGAATCTGGGTAGTGAACAGAGGTTTGGCTGCAGTACTATCATTCAACCATTGTGCCATGAGGCTGGTTCATATATGTGCATTATATGATGATTATGCACTAGGGATGGGCGAAAAAGGAAGGGCTGTTTTGTCATTTTGTTACATAACAAAATGAAACAATGAAGCAGCATTTTATTACAGATGACATGAAATGTTCATTTTTTTCCTGTTAAAATGAACTGTTTCATTTCCTCTGTAAAACGCCGCCACAGGTAAAAAACGAAAAGTGCTGAGGGCCCATGGGCTGGGTGGGTGATGGGGGATTTTTTAAAAAAGCGCCAACCTGGCCTGCGGGCCAGCTGGTCAGAGGGAGATTTTAAAAAATAAAAACAAATGTGCTGACGTGGCCAGTGGGCCAGCTGGTCGGTGTGAGAGAAGAAAAATAAAAAATAAAAAAAATAAAATAACACCCTGGCCTGGCCCATGGGCCAGCTGACCATTGCAAGATGAGAAAATTTTTAAATAAAAAATTAAAAAACACAGACCCAGCCTGCGGGCCAGCTGTTTGGTGTGAGAAAAAACAATGTGCCGACTCGGCACATTTTTAGGTAGTTCATCATTTGGGGAAAGCCTGCCTGAAGAGAAAGGTCTTTGCCTGTTCCTGGAAAGACAGTAGAGATGAAGCAGTCCTGGCCTGTAGTGGAAGGGAGTTCCAGAGTCTGGGTGCAACAGTTGAGAAGGTCCTTTCATGTGTTCCCACAAGTCATACCTGTGAGGGTGGTGGGATGGAGAGAAAGGCCTCTCCTGATGACCTTAGTATCTAAGCCAGTTCATACGTTGAGATTCAGTCTTTGAGGTAGCTAGGACCTGGGTTTAATAGGACCTTTGTAGGCCAAGGTCAGGACCTTGACTTGTGCCTGATAGCTGATTGGCTTGAATACGGATGTAATGCGATCTCTGTACCCCGCCCCAATCAGCGATCTTGCTGCTACATTTTGGACCTGTTGAAGTTTCCTGAGACTTTTCCTCAGTAGCCCCACACAGAGTGCATTGCAGTAGTCTAGCCTGGACTTCACTAGCAGTGCCTTACTTCTGCTGCCTCTCCCAGAGGTTAGAAAAATTAATTTGTTGGTTTTGCTACTCTCAGAATCCTTCTGAGCCAACAAATGTGCTGATTTGGGAGGATTCTGGGAAATATGGTTCAGCTCTCTCACACACACCAATTTCCCTTTTGTTTATGATTGACTGTGCATATGGAGCAAGTTGTTTTCCCACATTCTTGGTGATATCTCTCTCTGTCACAAGAGTCAACATTTAAAAAGGAATTTTAGATAAAATATAGGGCTACCTCTGATATCATTATGACACACTTGAGAATTCACTTAATTCCCTTGGGAAACTCAGGGATATTAAAAATCAGGGATATTAAATATCCTTTTCATTTGAAATCCAGATCTCTTGCCCAATATTGTGTGAGCGGGTTGCAGAGATTTCTAGCATGTGGCTTGAACATGGTGAAAGCAAATTTTGGAGAGTGCTTCAGCATTGTCAGATGGATATTTATTCCTTCCACCAATATTTACCTCTGGGGACACCAAGAAACAAGTAGCATTCAGAGACTACAATAAGGCCTCTCAATTAACACGCTGTTTGCACCATGTTGAGAACAGATAGGGATTTTTTAAGCTGCAGTCATCAATTGTTCAAAATAACACCAGCAATAAAAGTCAACACATTGCATTGGGCTGCATGCTATTTACAGCTGTTGTCCATTAAGGGACCTCGGGAGTCCAATTTCAAGGCACAACCACACATCGTTCCATACATTTCACTCTGCAGTGAGAGCAGAGAACAACTCTAAATCATGGTGATGGGTGGAAAATGGAGCAACGGAGAGGGATGGAGATGTTGAATGTATTATTTGGAATCAGGTAGTCTCTGAGGATGCAGTAAATACAGATGTCCCCAACCTAGATGGAAAAGGATGCCTGAACACTGTGAAGAAATTATCAACTCCAGTGAGATTTTTGGATTTACAGCTGGAAGGGAAAAGGCCAGCAACACACGATTTGCACAAAATCTTGCCTTCTGCACAAAAATGTGTCTTTTGCAGAAAACCTGTTTTTGGGGGGCTCAAATTACATTTTTGTGCAAAATGCAAAATTTTTGCACAAAAGCACTTCTGCGATCTCTACCCCCAGAGCAAACCGACTAATAATGGCCATATTGCAAAATGTACTACAACACGTCCCACAATGTCACCCAATGGGGGGATGTCTTTTGAATTTTGTCATTCTTGCCTGAAATAAGATAATTGAGCATATACATTGCTAGTAATCTGCATTTTGATGTGAACTTGACATCTGAGCAGACTTGTAAAGGGAGACCCAGCCCTTGAGATAGCTTAGACCTGGGCTGTTTAGAGTTACACCTGCCAGATAAGCATTAGGAGAAGGTAGTCAACTTTTTCGTCAACTTTCCTTGTTACCAGATTGATAACAGTTACACAAATCCATACACATACTCATGAGTGGACTAGGGCTAGATTTCTCTTTCAGGGAATGTTTATTTATTTTTCTCCCCCCTCCCTTGCAAATTTAGCTGATTTCATGTGGAAATGGGATTCTAGAAATTAGTCCTATGGAATGAAATATAATCTGATTTTCCCTTCCACTTGGCTACCCACCACACTTTAGAAAGAAAAGGGTAGTTATGCAGAGAAACCTCTTTTGAAACCATCCATAAAGAATTCCACGACCTGCAACTCCCAAAAAGGTGTTGTGATGCAACTTAAGGACAAATCTTTGAAAATGAACCCATATTGATTCATTTTTCCTCGAGAGGAAGACACTCATGCCCTATCCTTCCCCATTGGCCTATTCTAAATCCAAAATCCCACCAAACAACAGAAAGCAGTTCTATATCTTTTAGAAGTGATATAGTTGAGTATGACAAACCATGTTGAAACGAGTGTGGCACGATCAATTTCAGTATTATTTTTTTGCTTTCTTCTTCTTCTTCTTCTTCTTCTTCTTCTTCTTCTTCTTCTTCTTCTTCTTCTTCTTCTTCTTCTTCTTCTTCTTCTTTACCTCTGAAGAAAAGTGATTTCTCATTGAGTGTCATATAATCATATAATTGTCAGAGGGGCTGCCAGCTACAGAACAAGATTGTCAACACTCATTATTTTCAGGGAAAAGATATATCATTCTGCTTGCATTTTTCCTAGCAAACATTGAAAGGGACCCAGAAGAAGAAATGGCTGCTCATTATCGGAATGAGAGGCCCTACGTTTGCAATTTTGAGTAATGTCATTCAAAATGAGACAACAAATAAGGGCCCGCTTACCTGCTTGCTTCTTAATGAGGGATCCTGTCAACTACAGCCCTATGTTTACTGGAGTAGCTTCCACTTCTCATGGCCAGCACATGGAACTGCAATCAGAGTGGCTTCTTCTAGGCTGTACTTTTAAGAACCCCACAGTTTGGTAGATGAAAGTCCCTAAGTGGCAAAGAGAACCAATAAAATGAAACAAAAAAGCCTGAAGGTGGTGGAATAAACTGTGATGTCTTGTTATTGAATGCTAGGGGTGGTGGGATGATTCTTGCTGCTGCTAGGTAGCTGGCACAGAAGAGGATAGTGAGGGCAAAGGCTTCCTGTTTCGATTGAGGTGCAGTTTGGTTTATGGTGTCGACAAGTGTTTTGACTTAAAGTAGTCAATGCTGTTAATTTTTTAGAGCGGTTCTGCTCCTTTGTGTCACTGCCATAGGGCTACAAGTTTTTTTTTTGGGGGGGGGAAGTAATTCAGGGCACTCCTAGTTATCCCTTTGTATAGCCTGTGTGGATGGTGAATCAAATAACACCCACCACAGTTCTGTACAAAATAGAGCTGTGGTGGGTGTTAATTTGAGGTGTAGCTTTTAGAGATGGGCACGACTAGGGAAAATGACGTTTTCGAGTTGTCGTGTGTCGGAGGCAAAGTTTTTGCGAAATTTCACAAAAATTAGTCAGTTCGTTTTTTCATTTCAATTTTCGTTAGTACTGGTTTGGGGGTAGCGGGCTCCTGGAGGGAGCTGCAGGAGTCAGCCAGAGCCACAAGTGATGGACTGGCAGACTCTTTGCACCCGCTGTGTCTCACGTACTTGCATGTAGTGCAATGCAAGTAGATCTGGCTTAGGGTTAAGACGGGTTAGCACAAGGGCTAGGGTTAGGCTAGTTACGGGTTTAGGGTTATTGGGGTGCACCTCTGGGTGCCTCTCTGACCCACTTAGAAGGACAGTGTACTGGCGTATGGGTTAGGCTTAGGCTTAGGGTTCCGATTAGTGGGCTGTTTATGCCCTGGCACATCAGAAGTCTCTGTGGTCAACCTGGCCAAGTGGCCATGCGATTGGTGGAAAATTTGCATGGTCCACTCCCATCATTGCAAATCTGCAGGTGTAAAAAAATAAAATAAAATAAAATAAAATAAAATAAAATAAAATAAAATCAACAGAGACTTTTTTTTGCAAGAAAAACCCACTGCTGCTACTGTAAAAATTCAAGCATTTAAAATAGCTAATTTTCGCATGTTTCTGTGGTGCTTTGGTGGGGTTTTGGGCAATGATTTCAAAAAAAAAATTGTGGTCGCCATTTTGGATCCCCCGCACTGCATGGCAAATGGATGCGCCCTCCCAGCCTGGTACCAGCAGCACAGCAGTAGCAATAGCCAAGGAGAGGGGGGCGGGGAAACCCCCCCCCAAATAAAACACCCTTCTGGCCTGGTAGGTGCCCTCAGACAGTTTTCGCCTACTTTTAGGGCCGGGAATCGGGTTTTTTTTAACTTTTAAAAACTTTTTTCTGTGCCGCTTGGCTCAGATGCAAGTAAGAGAACCACGACAAATCAGACCAAATTGTTCGTTCGTCGGTTTGAGCTCGAATTCTGGCGGAGTAATTCCCGTTACCGTTTCCGTAGAGTAACAGATATGAGTAACGGAAACGGAAACGGGAATACCGCTAAGTCGTGCCCATCTCTAGTAGCTTTATATATTAAGGACATTTACACTGCTAAAGTAATACAAGATAAACATCAGGGGAAGCATGTTGAGAGTATTTGGGTTAAAATCAGGGGTGAAAAAACCAGGAGGGATGTCAGTGTAGGAGTATATTATAGACCCCCAAGCCAGCCGGAGGAGTTGGATGATGCCTTCTGTGAGCAGATGGCCACACAGTCAAAAGGGAGAGATGTAGTAGTAATGGGGGATTTTAACTATTCTGATATATGCTTGCAGTCCTACTCAGCTAGGAATGCAAGGTCTAACAAATTTCTTACTGCCCTTGCAGACAATTTCATGGTCCAGAAGGTAGAGGAGGCAACCAGAGGCAAAACCATTTTAGATCTGGTCTTAACCAATAAGGAGGACCTTGTAAATGGGGTCGAAGTGGTGGGATCATTAGGTAAAAGTGACCATGCCCTCTTGGAATTTGTTATACAGCTGGAAGGTGAAGCTAAGCATAGTCAGACAAGAATCCTGGACTTTAAGAAAGCCAATTTTTGTAAACTTAGGGGATTATTGGCTGTGATTCCATGGACTGAAACACTGAAAGAGAAGGGAGTCCAAGATGGATGGGAGTTCCTGAAAAGCGAGATATTAAAGGCACAATTTAAAACTGTTCCAACAAGAAGAAAAAATGGGAGAGGTCTAAAGAAACCACAGTGGTTTACTAAAGAACTTTCAACTCAGCTAACTATAAAGAAAAACAAGTACAAGGAATGGAAAAATGGGAAATGCACCAAAGAGGAATATAAACAAACAGCTAATATATGCAGGGGGGTGGTAAAAAGAGCTAAAGTGCAAAACGAACTTAGACTTGCCAGAGAGATTAAAGATAGTAAAAAGGGTTTCTTTAGTTATGTCCGCAGCAAAAGGAAAAATAAGGAAATGATAGGCTCTCTGTGTGGCAATGATAACCAGTTACTAACAGGAGACAAGGAAAAGGCAGAACTACTCAACACATTTTTGCCTCAGTTTTCTCCAAAAAGGAAGAAAGAGATCCGCTGGGACAAAGAATAGATGAGGTAGGATGGGAATTGCAACATAGAATAGGTAGGGAGGTAGTACAGGAACATCTGGAAACATAAATGAATTTAAGTCTCCTGGGCCAGATGAATTACACCCAAGGATATTAAAAGAACTGGCAGAAGTAATTTCAGAACCATTGGCAATAATCTTTGAGAAGTCCTGGAGGACAGGGAAAGTCCCCATAGATTGGAGGAGGGCTAATGTTGTCCCCATCTTCAAAAAGGGGAAAAAAGAGGACCCAAATAATTACCGCCCAGTCAGCTTGACTTCAATTCCCGGAAAGATCCTAGAGCAGATTATTAAGCAGTCAGTCTGCAATTATCTAACAAACAATGCTGTCATTACAAGAAGTCAACACGGGTTTCTTAAAAACAAGTCATGCCAGACTAATTTGATCTCTTTCTTTGATAGAATTAAAGGCCTGGTGGATGAGGAGTATGCTGTGGATATTGCTTATCTGGACTTTAGCAAGGCCTTCGATAAGGTTCCCCATGGTATTCTTGCTAAGAAGTTAGTAGAAAGTGGAATAGATAGTGCTACTGTTAGGTGGATTTGTAATTGGTTGACTGATTGCACCCAAAGGGTGATCATAAATGGCCTCTCATCAGCTTGGAGAGACATGACCAGTGGGGTGCCCCAGGGTTCTGTTCTGGGTCCAGTGCTGTTCAATATCTTTATTAATGACTTGGAGGAAGGAATAGAGAGTATGCTAATTAAATTTGCAGATGATACCAAATTGGGAGGGGTTGCTAATTCCCCAGAGGATCGGATGAAAATCCAAAAGGACCTTGACAGATTAGAATGCTGGGCCAAAGCTAATGGAATGGATTTCAACAGAGGGAAATTTAGGGTGCTACATCTAGGAAAAAAGAATGAATTGCACAGATATAGGATGGGGGATACTTGGCTAGAGAATAGTACCTGTGAAAGGGATCTGGGAGTTTTGGTCAGAAATTGAACATGAGTCAGCAGGTTGCGGCGGCCAGGAAAGCCAATGCGATTCTTGGTTGCATCAACAGAACCATAGTGTCTAGATCAAGGGAAGTGATAGTGCCACTCTATTCTGCTCTGGTCAGACCCCACCTGGAGTACTGTGTCCAGTTCTGTGCGCCTCAATTTAAAAAGGATGTTGACAACCTTGAGCGGGTGCAGAGGAGGGCGACCAGGATGGTTGAGGGTCTGGAGGAAATGTCTTATGAGGAACGGCTTAGGGAACTGGGAATGTTTAGCCTTTCAAAAAGAAGACGGAGAGGGGATATGATAGCTATGTTTAAATATTTGAAAGGATGTCATATTGAAGAGGGAACAGGTTTGTTTTCCATGGCGTCAGAAACTAGGACTCGGGTCAATGGTTTCAAACTACAGGAAAAGAGATTCCATTTGAAGATTAGGAAGAACTTCATGACAGTTAGAGCTGTTCGTCAGTGGAATATGCTGCCATGGAGGGTGGTGGAGTCTCCTTCTTTGGTGGTTTTTAAGCAGAGGCTGGATGACCATCTGTCGGAAATATTGTGAAGGGGTTCCTGCATGGCAGGGGGTTGGACTAGATGGCCCTTGAGGTCTCTTCCAACTCTATGATTCTATGATTCTATGATTCTAACCCCACAACTTTATTTGATGGGTTTGTGACATTGAAAGGGATGTCAGAGAACCCCCCTCTTTCCTCTCCTTTCAACAACTCTGTTGTTTAAAAAAGTTAAAATATATTTTCTATTGATATAGTGCTATTCTAGATCATTGAGATACATTGGTGCTATTATGTGTACCATGGTACTTAGATACATTGTTATTTTGTGATGTCACTTAATTTATTTAACCCCCAAATT
Organism: Phrynocephalus forsythii; assembly: GCA_029282475.1. Classification (NCBI taxonomy): domain Eukaryota; kingdom Metazoa; phylum Chordata; class Lepidosauria; order Squamata; family Agamidae; genus Phrynocephalus; species Phrynocephalus forsythii. The sequence goes on along the minus strand of JAPFRF010000014.1, from coordinate 8,292,864 downwards.
GGCTGATCATTGCTCCTCTCTGAATGACGGCTGCAGGACAAGGCCAGAAAGGAGGCATGGGAAGGGGAGGAATTTGGGAAATTAACAAACTTTTCTGGACCCTTCTGATGGGTGTGTGGAGGGGGGCAGGACACTGATCAGTATGGATGGAGGGATTGCTCAAGTGAGAAATGAAATGGATCACACTGACAATAAGAACTTTTAAATCATGAACCAGACCACTCCAGCTTCCCCTGTTTGGATGTGCTCCAAGATATTTTTGGCTGCTACAGATTCTACTGCTCCTACCACAATTTCCCATATTTTAAACATATTTTGCACTTTGTTACATTGCCTTCAAAATTATTTCTACATGCAGTTTCAGGGGGTCTCAAAACTTGTATGAACTAATAAATGTAAACACCATGAGATCCTTCAAAAACTGCCGGGTAGCTCAGTGGTTTAGGTATCTGGCTGTGAAGCCAGGGATCAGAAGTTCAATTCCCTGCTATGCCTCTTTGACAAAGCCTTGACCCAATGAGCCAACGGTCCCCTCCAGCGATGCAGTTCTGAGGCGATGATTCAGTGAATGTTAACAAATATGTTCTGAAGCATTTATGACTTTTTGTTTTCTTTATATGTTGTACACTAGAGCAACCTTATTTGAGCTTCATTTTACCCAATGTTATCTTTATTGATTTGCAGGCAAAAATAAAGTTTCAAAAGAACCCAACCACAATTACAGTTCCTCATTGTTCTGCTGACATTCTGTTAGTGGAAAATCTAGCTTTGATAGACAGTTGTTGTTCCTGGGGTGCATTTCTTATGACTACGAACCCTTTCATTTCCTAGGGGAACGTCCTTACGTGGTGCTCGTGGCACGGGTCCACCCTGGTGAAAGCAACTCCAGCTGGGTCATGAAAGGGACCATAGAGTTTCTCCTCAGCAGCGACCCCATTGCAGATTTGCTGAGGCAGTGTTTCATCTTCAAAGTTGTCCCGATGTTGAATCCAGATGGAGTCATCAATGGCAAGTGAGTTGCATGTCTAGGTTTGAAGTCACTCAGAAAGCCATTCAATTCTACCAGAGTTTACATCCTCTTCTTATGTTCTGGGAATAGTGTTCAGAAATGGGCATTCCTTATTGCAGTGGAATGCATTGAGGAGGCATTGGTCTGTCATCATGAAGGAATTTGAACATGGTTTTGAAATGGTCTGTCTGTCTTTCAAGCCCTCCTGTGTCATTGGGAAGTCGTAGAATGTTCAAAAATATTCTAAGTGCTTAGTGGAGAATAAGGAGAGCTGGAATACATTTTTAGATAAAGCAGAATGCCATTCATTTGCAAGCTCCAGAAATAATTGCCTTTATTGTTGGGCTGTTACGGAATGTTCAGCAGTATTCTAACTTCTGGCGGGGAGGGGAAAGTTCCCTGACGATGAGCTGTACCTCATGACCACAAGTTATGGTGGGCTCTCTAGTACATATTTCCCAGAATCTCACACAGTTACAAATTCTAGAATTCTGTATCAACAGAATTATGGGAGTTAAGGTGGAATCATATGGCTGTAACTATTCCAGCAGAAACACAAAAGAAAAGAAAAGAAAGTCATTGTGATGCTTTAAAGACTAGCTGTTGTATTTCAATGCAAGCTTTTGCAGAACGTTATCTAATACTTCAGACACACACACACACACACACACACACACACACACACACACACACACACACACACACACACACACACACACACACACACACACACACACACACACACACAGGATGCCCATATCAATGGATTATATATCAGCCAAGGTTTCTTAAGTAATTACTGAATGGAAAAGTATATTATTATCTACTACTGTTATTTTCCTTCACAACTGCGAGAAGACCCATCTTTTCAGAACAAAGCTTAAATGTGTGTTTATTTCATGTGCTTTCCTTGTTTCCTTCTGGATTTTGAATTTTGGTTTTTGGTTTTGTAGTTTTTCTTTGACAGAATAACACAACATCTTGTGAAGAGTGTCCTGGTAGATTGATCTGATCTGAAAGAAGTTTTTCTGTGTTACCCTGTGGATTATATCACACTGTCCCTCATATCTGCACACAGATGCATATTATTTAAATGCCTAGCAACATTACCTAATCTTTGAGGCCCATTTTCACTCTTTGATCATTCCCCCCAAAGCTAGTAGGGACCAGAGATGGGCACAAATAGATGGTGTTTCGTTTGTTGTTTGTCGTTTAGGGGGTCCGTTTTGGTTCGTTTCATTTTTTTGTGAATTTTTGCAAAAAAATCATTTTCGTTTTTGTTTGTTTCATTACCATTTTGTTACCATTTATTTCAATTTTTGTGATTTTTTTTTAGCTTTTAAAGCAGTTCAATGTATTGCCGTAATGAAAACGAAACGGACAACAAAATTTCTGGTGTTTCTGTTCATTTCGTTTCATTTTAAAGATAAAATTCGTTTGTCGTTTTGTTGCGTAATGAAATGAAAAAATGAAAACGGAAATGAAAAATTGTTTGTTTCGTGCCCATCTCTAGTAGGGACCATTGCACCATCTTTGTGATATTCCTTCACTCCCAATCATTCTCCAGAGTGCTGTTAGTACAGCTGTTCAGTGATTCATTTTGATTTTCTCGGTAACCCGTCTGCCTCTCTTCCATACACAGTTAATCCGTTATTTGGCCAATTAGCATAAATATTACAACAGTGCAGGATGAGGGCCCTTGCATATGTGTTTAATGAAGGCAACAATTTCTCTTAACTGATTTGCATGGATGAAAAATTGCTGGCAGTTTGGCATGCTGTCTTAAAACACATTGCCAGAGTCAAGGAAGGGTGATCACCGTGACATCAAAGGGATGGAGCCTTGAATGATAATCAGATAAACTGAAATAAATAAATGAATATGCAACCTTAAAAAAACCCCACAGCTATTCATGAGTTTCCTTGATTGAGTCATTTGCTATTCTTGTTTGAAGCACTGGTCAAACTACCTACAATCTCTGGGGATGGAAAGCCCCATAAAACTCAGTAGGGATTATTACGTCTGGTAAATGTCTGTAAAATTATACACTTATTCACAATATTCCACAGAAGGGGAAAAAGCAGGAATGACAAACCCTTCTCCCCCCCCCCTTTGGACACCATTTGCATTTTCCATAAATGAGAATTGGCTCTATTCTGTGTCACTTTGGATATTTTTTTTAAAAAAATCAAAATTTGTATGCATTTCCGCATGCACAAACACTTGTGACTTTTGCAATTCAGATTTTCTTTTAAAATTCATCCATGCAATTTCTGAAATTGCTTTTCATCTTATGTCCCTTTGTGGATGCTGTTTTTCCTTCTGTGTGTTCTTTGTAAAAATGATTTACATCCCAATGTTAGGAGAAGTGTGGAATTAATTGAGTTCCATTTTGTGCGGAGTTTTTCTGAATGAGATTAATACATATTTGGATTACAAGAGAGTAAAACCCAAGAAATCCAGGAGATTTTACTTCAGGGCAAAGGTTTAGGTTTGCTCAATGAACTTACATCTGCGCAGCTTTGCCATGCTCTACGGTGAAGTCAAGATGTGCTTGGTCTTCAACTCAAGAACTTAACAACTCTGGAGTTCTGTTGCAGTTAGTTTATTTGAGGCCACATTCAGTGAAAGGCTCATCTATCCTGCTCATACAATGTTTGCCCCACATCAATTCTACTTCCTTTGTTATGTATGTCTTTCAAATTAGGCATTTATAAGAACATAAGAACAGCCTTGCTGGAACAGGCCACAGCCCATCCAGTCCAGCATTCTATCTCACACAGTGGCTCACCATTTGCTTCAGGGTATTCCCAAGCAGATGTCTTCACCTGCTTAAGATGCAAATGGCATTGAGAGATATCCTGCCTATCTCTCCATCTCCAACCCTGAGGTTGTCCTTGGGCATCCATCATTATAGCCATTGATACCCTTGTTTTCCATGAACTTGTCCAACCCTTTCTTAAAGCTGTCAAGGCTGATGGTTGTTGCCAGTTCTTCTGGCAGGGAGTTCCAGACACCAGAGATCCTCTGGGTGAAAAAGTACTTTCTCTTATTTGTTTGAGATCTGGCACTCCACTTCATGGAGTGTCCCCTACTACTAGTGTTGTATGAGAGGGAAAACATTTTTCTTTATCTACTTTGTCCATACCATGTATAGTTTGATAAACGTCAATCAGGTCATCTCTTAGGTGCCATCATTCAAGAGTGAAGAGGCCCAGCCATTGCAGCCTCAGATGGTAAGGAAGGTGTTCCAGTCCCCTAATCATTCTGGTGGCCCTCCTCTGCACTTTTTCCATTTCCATAATGTCCTTCTGCAGGTATGGTGACCAGAACTGTACACAGTAATCCAGATGGGGCCTCACCATAGATTTATAAAGAGGCAAAATGTCACTTGCTGACTGATTTTCTATACCCTTCCTAATGATCCCTAGCATTGAGTTTGCTTTTTTTCACTGCTGCAGCACCCTGGGTTGACACCTTCATTGAGCTAACCACAAGGACACCAAGGTCCCTTCCCTGATTTGTTGCAGAAAGTTCTGACCCCATCAATTTATAAATGTAATTGGTTTTTTTTTGCCTTAACATGCATCACCCTGCATTTGCTAATGTTGAAACTCATTTGCCACTGGTTTGCCCACTCTCCCAGTGTCAACAGATCCCTCTGGAGCTCCTCACAGTCTCTCTCAGTTTTTACTACCCTGTATAATTTAGTGTCATTGGCAAATCTGTCTACCTTCCTATTTACTCCTACTTCTAGACCATTTATGAAGAGGTTGAAAAGCAGAGGTCCCAGTATTGAACCTTGGGGGACCCGACTCTTTAACTCCCTCCACTTGGACAAGTGTCCATTTAGTACTACCCTCTGTTTCCTGTCACTTAGTTGCTGATCCAGGACAAGAGCTGTCCTTTTATTCCATGACTGGCAAGTTTATTAAAAACCTTTGGTGTGGGACCTTGTCAAAAGCCTTCTGAAAGTCTTTCAAAGAATTCCAACAGGTGCTGTTGTTATTTATACTCCAGAGATAAACTCAATGTCACATGCATGCCTTTTTCACCATTTGAGAGACCATTCTTTCCAGATATGGAGTTTTAGTCCAGTTTAGTGAGCTCCCAAGTGTCTAGACCCACCGGTCTTCCTTTCTCACTTCCTGTTCAAGTGGTAATGGTTAAAACCCTCTTATTTATATTTGTTGGAATAATGTTATTGTTAGTAATCTTGGTAGTGAGTTGCCACAAGATAAGGAGCCAGTCTAGTCTCACAAATGGAGATGCCTGAGAGCAATTTTCTTTTAGTCACTTAAAATGTCCAGTGAGGAAAGAGGATGGGAAACAGCCATTGTTTTGAAGCAAGTCTTTTTGATTTCACAAGGTGTGGGTAAGGAGAGAGAGAGAGACAGGAGCACCTGAAATTTATGTCTCAGTGGTAGAGGATGCAGCAAAATAGCACCTTGTGATGGACTGTTCACAGTGGGAAGGAAGTCTCTGAAACCATCTGCAGAGAAGATCTAAACATCTCCCATCTCCAGGATATGATCGAAGGCAGGGAGGGCTGTCTGCAACCTCTTAAGATTTGCCCATCCTACTTTCCTAACCCCACCACTGTTTGTGACCTATGGATTATTTTGTTGGGGCAGGGGGAGGTTGGAAATGGCATCTCCTCCAGGGTTGGATGTCCATCTGCAACCTTGGAGTGGAGATCCAGTCTCTACTGACAGTCCTGAGATGCCCCCTCCCCCCAGATACCCAGAGATTGCACCATGGTAAGGTTCTTATTTTTCTTTGAGGATGGAAGGGGAGGAGACCTTTTAAGGCAGGATATATTTTTGGCACTCCTGAAAAAAATGCTCATGAAAAACTGAGGAGCTTCTCAACTCTTTCTCCCTGGAATCATCTAGACCACACTGCAAGCCAGTGGTGGCAGACCTTCAGCATGCCAGATGTTTTGGCTTGTATTGACAATGACAAAGGGATGTGGTCCAAAACATCTGGAGGGCTGAAGTCCAAATGTACATTAATATATTTTCCTTTCCTTTGAAAGCACACAACGGAGCTGCTCAGGATTATTTTAAACAAGATGACTTGTTTCTGAGCTTCCCCACTGGGATGTGACTATTTAACAAGCAGGGTGCCTTTATGACTCGCATACAGATATCTTGATAAATCTCTCCTCTCTTCCTTTAGTAATGCTGTTGGTGCTCCTTCTGTCTCCTTATCTCATCTTTTAATTTAAGCAGGATTCCCCCCTCCTTCCTTTCCTTTGAAGTGCCTTGTTCTTGCTTTGTCACAGAGTTAAAACAACAGTGCCTGTGGCATTTAGAAAGAGTCCCAACTCACAAGAGAACCTGTGGCTGCTATCCCACAACCACTAAAAACTGCTTCAAACTGCTCGAAGATGCAGTTAATAAAACTGTGTCCCCATGGCCAGCAGACTTTAAAGGGGGAAGAAATGCAACCACGCCCACTTAAGCGTGACCCAGTGAGTTTTACAAGTACCTGGTCTCGGGGTGTTACAAAGCTTTTGTCTCAGTTCTGAAGCGGATTTTTATTCAGTACACGGGTTCATTGGAAAACGTAAAATCTGCATCAAAACCTGTTCATTTAATTGTGTTGTGGTTCCTGCTTGTGGGGACACAAAAATGCGGTTCTTTAAACTGCGCCTGTGGGGACACAGGAACCGCGTTTCCAACCACGTGTCCATTCCGGGGGGAAATCTGCATTTTACTTTGATCCAGATTTTCTGGCCATGGGATAGCAGCCTGGGTTTCTTCAAACCAGGCCGTGGTTTAGAGAGCTGTCCTCCCTCTTGGCTGATTGCATTCCCGCAGGCTTAAGACATTCGCCAACTAAGGCCGGTGTTTTGGTGCTTGCTTTTTTCTAATTTGAGCAGAAAGTGACAAGCCCAAGTGTTCTTGTGATGCTGGCACGGTGGCGGGTCATGTTGTGACACTCGTGCTGCACGCAGCAGCAGCATGTGACTCAGATGGAGGCCCTACTTTCTCTCCTCCTTGTCCTCCTTGCCCCATTATAGCATTGTCACAAGGAACTGTGGGTCCCCCCGCTTATGAATCTCTGATGTGACAACGGTGCTCTTGCTCTTGTGGAGAAATGTTCTGATTTGTGACCCTGATCATCGAACCAGCCCCATCTGATGGCAGATGGTGGGAGCAGGTGCCTGGGAACTTGTATTTACAGACATTTAATAGCCTTTTGACTGCACAGTTGGAACGGATTCTGTGGTTCATTGAGTCCAGCCTTTGTTGAGGAGGCCGAGTGGGGTATCAAACTCACCACCTCTGGCTCTGCAGCAGCTATCCAGCGATTGCTATGACTGCAATGGAAATAGGCTCTGTCATTCTGCCACCTTGGTGGACCAGGGTTCAAATCCCCAATTCATCCCAGAGACTCAAGCTACGATCAGACAGCTACAAAGGCAACCTTCTGATCACACCAGAAAAGGTCTCCTCAGCAGCAGCAATCTCTCTTAGAGAGATCCTTCTGTCTTCCAGGGAGTTGCTCCAGTCCAGCCCCCTAAAAGAGAGGCCCTATAGTTAGACCCAAAATATCCAACTTGGGCATGGCTGGAGTGCACTTCCTTATACATGATCAAGCCCATACAGTGTGACTTTCAGCGAGTGAGTCTTCCTTTGCTTTACCTTCCTCGCAGGAGTCCTAACTCCTGCGTGGGGGTTCCTTCTGGCCTCGTTCACCTGAAACAAACCAAAATCTTAAACTAGAGAGAGGCCGCGGGTTGTTGGGACTGAACATTTGCGGGTGTTTACCGTGATAAACCTTGTGAACTCAGGGAATATAATGGGGTGTTGCTACGGATCTTTTGGCTGAAAGTTTAATGTTCATTAGCAACAGTTTTAATGTGGGCTTTGCGCTGCCAAAAAGCAAGTTCACGGCCCTCCCGTTTACAGAGCTACCAGATGTACAGTATATGTCCTCTCTTTCATATTTCTGTGGGTTAATCCCCCGAAAGACATTAATCTCATAACTACAGTTCCACTAAGATGGGTTCTGATATAAATCTGGTATGAGGAAACAAGAATGACTTGGCTAGCTCTGTCAACTTTGAAATTGCCAGGGCTGCCTTGTACTCGACTGGCATCCATTCATTATGATTAATTAATTCTATAGGGGAAAATTGATCCCCCCCTTTTTTTTCTATGCAACTTTTATATGCAAAAATCATTGGAAAACTTTCTGAAAATCTTGGCATCCTTTATCACTGAGGGAGAGGTCATTTTGGAATGGAAGAGGAATGCAGGTATGCCCCATCTTGAGTAGGGCAGAACAAGTTTGCTTTCACATTACATCATGCCGATTCTACGTAACCTACATCGGTTACCAGTTGCTGCCCAAGTCCAATTCGAAATGCTTGTTTTGATATATAAAGCCCTAAACGGCTTAGGACCTAGATACATGAAGGACCGCCTCCTTGTTTACGAACCTACCTGGCAATTAAGATCGAGCCGGGGGCCCTCTTGAAAGAGCCATCCCTCAAGGAGGTGACAGGGATGGCTTGCAGACATAGGGCCTTCTTGGCTGCTGCCCCCAAGCTATGGAATGCCCCCCCCCAAGTGAGATCCGCCTGGCGCCAACATTGATGACATTTTGGTACCAGGTAAAGACCTTCCTCTTCCAGAAGTTTTTTAATTGATACAATATAGACTGTGGGTTCTCTGATGGCTATTTTAGTGTAATGTTTTTAGTGTAAGGTCTTTATTATTGTTTTAATTATTTATTGTTATTTGATGTTTTAACTGTTTTAATTCTTTGATTGTAAGCCATCCAGAGATCTTTGGATAGTGAGCAGCATATAAATTGTAAAAATAAAAAATAAATAAATAAAATATATTTAATATAGAGTTTAATCCTCACTTAGTCCTCTCTTCAGCTGCTGGCTGTTGGTGGGCAGAACCCTTGCCTTGCTGTCTAGCCTTGTTGAGGTTCTTTATAATTTTGAACTGAACAGCCCTTTTGAACAGGACTGTGAATCTTTAACATGGTGGTTCTACATGCTTTGGACTCCAAGATCCCTGTTGATTTGGGAATGCTGGCTGCAGATTCAGGGTGTTGAACTCCTCATCATGAGGAGCGTCATAAGTTGTGAACCACAGCAATAAAGCCTAGGGATATGCACCCTTTCCCACACCACCCACCTAGGCACGTTCCGAGCAGACACTGCCAGTGTTCTGAGTTCTTGGCGGCTCTTTCCCAGACATTGCAGTTCTAGATAAAGAGGGTTATTTATGACCCTTAAATTTAGGGTTATTAATTGCATCAGTAAAAAACCCTAATTTATACCGCCATAAACAGCAATAATGAACGCTGCCAAATGCTAATCCTGGCTGCTTGCCAACTGTGCCTGTGTTTGATTGATTTTTTTTTTTGTAAACCTTCTTCCCAGAAGTATTGAATTAAAAATGATTCAGAGCTGCAGGGGTCATTGATCAAGCAGAGAGTTGACAAGCTCCATGCCCATCCAGTTCCCTTGCCCAGCTTCAAAGGCTGGGGGGGTCTGTGGACACAACACAAAGGGAGGCCGAAAGACAGGCACTGAGACCAACAAGGAACAAACGCCAAGTATTCTACATAACTTCCCCAGAGAAAGAGTTCCCCAACCTTGGGGTCCCCAGATGTTCTTGGACTGAAACTCCCAGAAGCCTCCATCACTAGCTGTGCTGGCCAGGATTTCTGGGAGTGGTAGTCCAAGAACATCTGGGGACCCCATGTTGTGAGCCACTGAGACAGAGAAGGGAAGAAGAAGAAGCTGTAGAGCCGATGTCAGATGTGAGGCCGCTCATTCAGAGGTCTTAAGCCCAAAGATCTAAACCTTAATTTTGGACAGAAGACTTGTTTCTTCACTGTATTTATTGCCTTTTGAATGCACCCTTTTTCTCCAAAGAGTGCCATGTTATCTACAGGACATGGCTCTCCTCCTTCTTGGCTTGCCCTCCTGATGGTCCCTTGAGTAGGATGGAAAAAGGGGGGGGGGGCGAACTGGCTCAAAACTGGCCAGTGAGTTTCATGGTCCAGTGGGAATTTAAACATGGAGCTCTCAGCTCCCACACTGGCACCATTCTACCATAGGAAAAACATAGGGCAACATGAAACATAGGAATAACAAAAGCACGTTCAGCACACATAAATTTTTTTCATCTATAATAGTGGTTCCCAACCTTGGGTATCCCAGGTATTCTTGGACTACAACTTCCAGAAACCCTGGCCAGCATAGGTGGCAGTGAAGGCTCCTGGGAACTGCAGTCCAAGACCCCTTGGACTACTCATGGTTGGGTACCACTGGTGAGGAAACACATTTCCCAACTTTGGGTCTCCAGATGTTCCTGGACTCACACACCCAGAAGCCTTCACTACTTGCTGTATTGGCCAGGATTTCTGGGAGTGGTAGTCCATGGACATCTGGGGACCCAAAATTGAGAACAAATGGCCTAGATCGTCCTGGAGTGCCCATATATCTGCAGTCCCAGGTCTCCAATGTCACAGCTCATGGACCCAAGAATCCCATCCTACAGGCTCTACTTGGCTGTGGCCTTATTTATTCTTCCTTTTATCTGCCAAAATTGTGCTGCTGTATGAATTATCAGCTGGGTTCATTTAGTGCCGGCGTTTCCTCCACAGTAAATGCACTCCCATACATCTTGGCTCCCCAGGAATGCACTCATTACTCTATTTACGGCTTCACCCCCCTACCGCCCCTCCCTTTGGTGTGGCTCCTGCCTTCCTTTCCCTCGCTCAGTGGCCCCATAATGGTTGGAGAGATAAATAAAAACTGTAATTCTTCCCGGCCGCCGTTATTTGCACGACTGTTGCTGCTGTTGCTTCTGTTGTTGCCCTGTGCAGTAATATATATAATAGCAAGGAAAACAAATCTTATTACCAAAGTAATTACAATAAATAAAAAGCTGAGAGGCGTGCTGAACAAAGGGGCCGCTGGGGAGAGATTGCAGCGCAGTTTGTTTGCTTTCCCCCCTTCTTTTTCTTAATATTATCTACTCTGTATCTACAGTACTTGTGATTCCACTTTAACTGCACTGGGTAGATGAGATGAAGGACAAGGGCTAATGAGAGACCAGGTGTCCTAGTCATAGTTGTCAAGTGTTCCCCACAGCTGCCCGGGACCGGGAGCTCCAGGGAGGAGGGGTACTGGCAGCCAGGCCCTTTGGCTAGGGGGTGGAGCCTCATTTGCCACAGGGTTCCCAGAATCCCTTGTGGTGGTTTCAAAATGCTCACTATGACCTAGGGTGGTGGCATGTGGATTAGGGGTTGCACAGGGAGAACTAGTCTCTGGCGGGCCACTTGGTGGCCGGCCGTACGGCTGCCCAGTAGCATCCAGACATTTCAGGGGGAAATATTTTGGGGGGAAGATGGCAGGAAAGAGTGATGGATCCGTGAATGTCCCGCCAAAAATGTGACACTTGACAGGTCTGGTCACAATAGGAGTAACACATCCATCCTCTCTTTTTGTGTTTTATTTCTTATGTTGAATCCCAAGAATAGAGAAGCTGGCGGGATTGGGATCCATGGTTTAGGGATCTGGCTGCAGAGCCAGAGGGTGGGAATTTGATTCACCACTCAGCTTCCTCAGCTATCAATGTATCAAGTCCGGATGATCTATCAGAGTCGTAATGGCCTTGACCCATCCTGGCATTCATGCTCGCTTTGGCCCTCTAGAAGTGGCTGGTCCTCATTTTTATCAGTCTTAGCCAGTTAAGGATAAAAACCTGTGTGTGTGTCTTAACCTTGCAACAAGCACAAGGGATTGTGATCAACCCTACCACTTCAACAGTCCCTTGCAAACAATTATAGGTAATAAGAAATGTGACTGTGCTGGCCCTATATTATATTAGTGGAGGAATCAGTTATTTCTCTCTCTCTAGTGTCTGTCTGTCTGTCTGTCTGACTGACTGACTGACTGATTGATGGATTGATTGATGGATATTGCTATTGTCTGTATAATGGTCTTCTTCTTCTTCTTCTTCTTCTTCTTCTTCTTCTTCTTCTTCTTCTTCTTCTTCTTCTTCTTCTTCTTCTTCTTCTTCTTCTTCTTCTGTTTTTGGTACTGTTTTATAAGTTGTTGTTGTAAACCGCCCAGAGTTCCCATTTGAGGAAAATCGGTTTGCAGTATATAAATATAAAAATGAATAAACAATAAATAAATTGATTGATGTACCGACCATCTAGCTACCTAGGCTACTGTGTGCAGTTCACAGCAAAACAGAAAATAATATAACATTAAATAATAACTACAAAAGCATAATAACATTCTAAAAAAGTCAAATAAGCATATTAAACAATTGAACTAAAATGAAAGGTATCATAAAACAATTGGAACCGAGAACTTAAGACTCAAAGGAACCTCTTACTCTGTTGGTGTAATTTATTTAAATGCCTGTCTGAATAGGCATGGTTTTAGAAATCTCTTGAAGATCCTCAGTAAAAGGGCCAGGCAAATCTTGTGTGGGAGTTTGTTCTATAGACGGGTGTACATCTCGGTTTCACTTGTATGTAGAGATGTCGAGTAATGTGATTTGCTGTCAAGTCAGACTTAAGTCACACCAGTGACTTGACTTGGACTCAACTTGCAACTTGGAACTCACCCAAAACTTTGCTTTTTTCCTTGGGTGGAAATCTTATTTTTAACAGGTACTTGGAGTTGGGGCTTGGGACTTGGGACTTGGTAGCAAAGACTTGGACTCAGACTTGGGCTTGTCTCCAAAGACTTAGACTTGGTTCTTGATACTAAAGATTTGGATTCAGACTTTGGACTTGGCATCAAAGCTTCAGACTTGGACCTGGTACCAAAAGCTCAGGCTTAGACTTTAGACATGGCACCAAGAATTAAACTTGGGACTCAGTACCAAAGATTCAGACCCAGACTTGGGACTAAAATCTTGGCCTTGAGACTTGGATGCAAGTGATTCCTCCTTGTATGACATTGCAACCTTATTCCATCCAGTTTCTGCATTATTTTTTCTTAAATGCTCAGAACATGGGCATGTACCATCTGGCATCTCATTGCATTTTGAAGTGGAGATAAAAGTTGGTCTGCTGAAAAAAATCCAGCTCAAACAAAACACCCTCCTATTTCTCTTCGATATCTTGAGCCTCCCACCTTTAAGATCAATAACTCCATTTTATCTCTCTGGAGCTTGTGGAACTTTTGCCCTCATTCCTTAATGGTTCTGAAGAGTATGCACAATATAAACAAGAGTGTCTATTTCCTGCGGTAATGAGATACCGGTTTTGATGCTGTCTTGATCTCAGGACTGGATAAGGAGTCCGCCTGCTATCTCCAAGTTATCAAATGTGTCCTACGGAGGTTGATCTGCTCCTTTTCTGCGCTCTGGCACAAGTGTAAATACATAACATGAAAGAACACCAGAAAATGACTTTTGATGTTCATTTTGGGGGTGCTTCCCACATAAGAAATGATGATAAATTGGAGTGGGTTCAGAGGCAGGTAATAACAATAATGGAAGGTTTTTTGCCCACAGTGATGCAGAGAGAAGAGAGAAAGAAGAAGGCATGGATTGGATAGGTTTTTAAATCTGGAGAAGATTAAGGAAGGAGATGATGACTGTTTTCAGTTATATAATGGCATGGTTGCATGAAGGAGCCGGAGCAATCATTCCCCATGACTTCCAAAGGGAGAGTGAGCTCTAAGCAATTTGTACGGTAGGGAACATAGGTAAAATATTCCGTTTAAACTTTCTAGCGATGAACACATTTTTCTAATGGAAAATAGTGCCAAGGAAAGCTATACCTCTAGCTGTTGGCTTTTTGAGGTAAGGGATTGTAAGAAAGTGCAGAAAGGAGCACATGCACGTCGTGTCAAGGAATGGTACCCAGAATATCCACCGTATCGTGGAAGTCAGTTGTGGTAGCCACCTCTTGTGGTCTTCCGTACTTTTGCCTCTAGTCTCCAAACCTGGACTAGGCAATAAGCAGCCACAGAGGAGATGTTTGTTTGTTTTTTCTTTTAATGAGGACTTTCTAGAGTTCTAACAGGAAAGCTGTTATGGTGTTGTGGATTAAGTGCCAGACTAGAGTTTGGGAGATGTTGGTTAAAATCCATGAGAAAGCATCCTGTGAGCATCTGGTCTACCCTAAAAACAGCAGGTGTTTGGGTGTGTTTATGGCCTATCTCAGTGGTGGTGAACCTTTGGCACTCCAGATGTTTTGGACCACAACTCCTGGAATTCCAAGCCTGTATTGCCAATGATAAAGGACTGTGGGATTTGTGGTCCAGAACATCTGGAGTGCCGAAGATTCGCCATCTCCCCTTCGCTGCACCGAGACAGCAGGCTTTTGTATTTGATTTTCTGGGGAAGGTGCAATGGCGGCGTGTCCTGCAATGGTTCGGCCATGGCAAAGGGTGTTAGACTAGGCATCCTGGTGTTCTGCTTTAGCATGGTTTTCCTCAGAAGGCATACCAAGCTTTGGGAACCTTTCAACCAAATGGTGGGGCTTGGTTCTGTTGCTCAGTTTAAAGCACAGCACTGGGTAGATGCCATTCGCTGCAACTTTCAGTGCTGTGGGTTGATTTGCAAGGAATGAAAATTAACTATGAATGTGGCCCCAAAAAAGAAACGTGGGTGCGCACATCCTAACAGGTTCGTCTTTAATAATACTCATGTCTAGAAATGGGCATGGACCATGCTTCAGTTCTTCAGGATGGTCCAATGGATCAACACACAGGTATGTTGTGGGCATCCTGGGTGCTGTGCCCCACCTCCTCTAAAGGGGGCCCATTCAGAGGAGGGAGGCAGGGCAAGGATGGTGCTGCCTCTGTAACCTGCCCATAAAAGAAAGCAGGGCAGCGAATTCAGTGCGCCCGAACAACATGAAATTATTCTGAAGCACCGTAAGTGCCCATTTCTAATTTTATGCCATCCCATCCGCTCTTCTCTTTTGGTGACCCTTTTCAGGGTTTCCAAGTTGAAAATATACAGAAATGGTTGACGATTCCATTCCTTTGGGGTGGGGCATCCAGCTTGCCCAAAGCCAACCAGGCTGGCTGTTCTCCCTGGAGGCCCACCTGGGCAGTCAAACTCCCAGCCATTGACACTGCAGACAGATACCTAACTAGAGATGGGCACGAAATGAACCTTTAGTTCATTTCGTTATTCGTTATTCATTTTGTTACCACTGGGGTGGTCAGGTCGGTGCTCTAAAATAAAGAAAAAATAAAAATTAAACAAACAAACAAACAAACAAACAAACAAACAAACAAACAAAAAGAGGCACTGGCCCCATGCCAGTGCCTCAAAAAACCCCTGCCACAGGGGCCAGGATCCTCCACCACCAATGCCGCCACCACCGAGCCACCGCCGCCGCCAGTAAGAACCTGAACCCGAACTGAACCAAGAGTGGGCCTGAACCAGACGAACCTGAACCATGGGTTTTCTGGTTCGTGCCCACCCCTATACCTAACCAACTGCTCTATCCAGTCCGCTGCCCTTCTCTGCCAGAACAGAAATTAAATGTTTCTTACATGGGGATGTCATTGTGGTGTTCTTTGCAGCATTTGATGCTAAAATCAGTGGAGAGCCTTTGAATCTTGAGACTTCTTTCACTTTTTAATTTAGCTGGAATTTTATGCCACGTTTTTCATCTCAACGGAAGACAGCACCTGTAAGCGGGGTGGGGTGGGGTTTGCGTTCATTGTGACAGTCTGCACATCAACATTAAAGCACAGTGATCCCGATTTGAGGCTTGGTTTACTTTCCACTGATCCCAGAGACTTGCAGCGTTTGGCCTATAACTCTTTGCCTTGGAAGAACTTAACATTACGTTTCCCCCATATTAATAAAAGCATTAAGAATTGCTGCAATAAACATTTTATTGAGTCATTTTCCAGGCATACATTGCCTATGATTCTTTTTGCAGCTGTATTACCTGTTGATGCCATGGAAACAGTTCTTCTTTGTGCCGCATAGCTGCACAGTAAAGGAGCAGAGTACGGGTTAAAGATCCTTCCAAATGAAATACATTCAAGTCCTCTGCATCGAAAAGGGATAATGGTTAGGCGTGGCCTTGAACCCCTCCCACAAAATGAAGGGGATTTCAATATTGTTGACTTTGGTTGGCACATTCTACCAATATTCCAGGACAAGCAACTGTCCGCAAAGATAATCAAGTTACATTTTGCGTCCGCTTCTTTGAAATGCAGCTCACATCTGATTGTAAGGCCTTAACACTAGGTGCCAAAATGAAACTTGGTCTACTTTAAAATATGGCAATGTCTCTTTCACTTCTTTTGTTCCAGTATTGACCATTAAGGTTATAACTCTCTGGTGCTATTTTTAGTATGATATTTCTAGCATACTCTTGTAGTCGAATGCTGTTCTAGATTTCTAATGCTATTTTGGAACCTTTTTTTGATGGCTCAAATAATTAAAAAGACAGCACTTCAAGCTCAAAACTATAAGTCTACAAATATTTGTGTTGTGTTGTGTTGTGTTGTGTTGTGTCATTACAGTCGTGACCGACTCTTCGTGACTCCATGTCCATGGAGTTTTCTTAGCAGGAGTACTGGAGTGGCTTGCCAGTTCCTACTCCAGGCACCTATAGCACCTGGTATTCCCTGGTGGTCGCCCATCCAAGTACTAATCAGGGCTGACCCTGCTTAGCTTTCGAAATCAGGCGAGATCGAAAGCACTTAAGGCATCTAGGCAGCTCTACAAATATTTTGATGCACTTAGGGCATCTAGGCAGCTCTACAAATATTTTAAAAGGGAAAAAGATCAAACAGATGTGAAACTAACAAAAAGTGAACAAATGCAACACCCAAACCACACTCAAAGCAGTAAGGTACAACCACCCATAAAAAAAACTCCACTCAGGCAGCCAATCACTCAGCCTGCCTGAATAGTCTTCTGCTTGAGGAAGGACAGCAAAGATGGGGCCTGGCCAGCCTCCTATGGGAGGGAGTTCCAAAGTCTGGAAGTAGCAGCAGAAAGGCCCTCTCTTGTTGAAACAAAACAGGCCTGATGCCTATCACATGAGATCTGCTACTCTTGGTCTTTTCCCCCTCCACACAAACTTCGAAATTTCCTTCCTCCAGTCGTTAAAGCAACTGGCACCCCTAAAATGGGTAAATTTTGAAACAGAAAAATTAATTTGGGAAGAACCGTCATTTTTATTATAGATATCCTCCCCAATAGGGAGAAATTCATCTTCCCCCAAAAGTCCAGGGTTTTTTTTTGATCTCTTTCCACCAAGGAAAAAGTATAAAATACTTATTGACCACAAGGATAGAGGAGGTATGGGACTTCCAGATATGGAACTATATCACAATGCAGCGGCCCTCTGGTGGTTGAGAGAGTGGGTAAAGTTGGAGGATACAGAAGTGTTAGATCTGGAAGGATATGGGTTACATTCTGGTTGGCACTATTATATGCTTTGCGAAAAAATGAAGTACAACAAGGAATTTAACAAGCATCTAATTCGCCGTTCTTTATTAAAAGTATGGTACAAATACAAAGGCATTCTAGAACCAAAAACTCTGTGGTGGTGCTCACCTTTGGAATACCTTACTCTAAGAAAAATTAATATGGAGATAGGATGGCCCACCTACAAACAGCTCCTTGAGGAAAAAAAAGGGGAATCAAAGCTCAACAACTATGAAAAGATAAAGAGACATTTAAACACCTGGTTGGAGTACTATCAAATTAATCATAAATTTCAAGAAGACTTAAAAGTTGGATTCGAAAAACAAATCACTAAATTTGAAGGGATACTGCAGGGAAAAGAAAAATATATTAAAAATTTTTATAATCTTTTGCTGGAGTGGGATACTAAGGAGGAACAGATAAAAGAAACTATGGTAAAGTGGGCTTAAGTACTTGGAAGAAATATTAATTTAAATAAATGGGAAAGATTATGGAAAACTGATTTGAAACTAACATCAAATATGGATATTAAGGAAAATGTTTATAAAATGTTATACAAATGGTATCTTACCCCCCAGAAACTGGCAAAAATATACAAAAATCTAAGTAGCATATGTTGGAGGTGTAAGAAAGATACAGGAACATTTATACATATGTGGTGGTCCTGTAGCTTGATTAAAATATTTTGGGAGAATATTTATTCAGAATTAAAGAAAATTTTAAAATACCAATTCAAGAAAGAACCAGAATGCCTCCTATTAAGTATTATGGGGGATGAGATAAAAACCATAGATAGGAAATTCATGTTACATGCTACAGTGGCAGTGAGAGTGGAGATAGCCAATACGTGGAAAGATTGTAAAATACCGGACATTAATGACTGGAGAGTTAGATTAAAAAGATATTATGATTTAGGGGACAGAAGCAGGAGATGGTGTAAGAAATTTGATGTTAATCTGGAATCAGGATGGAAAAAATTTCAAGAATATTTAAATAATTTAGTGGAAAAACCGAGTCTGTTGGGAGAAGTTTGATACAAACAGCATGTTAGAATATATGATACTTTATTGAATTTATCTGGAGGTACCAATGCACATATGTGGGTGGGTGACTTTGTTTCTTTTTGTACTTTTCTGTGCTTTCCTCTCTTACAGGTTTCGGGTTAAGTGTTTTCTTTTGCGGATTTCTTTGTCGGATCTTCGTTAGATCTTTTCTATATTCTCTATATTGTTACTTATTGTTCATTTCTTGTATTGTGACGATTTCCAAATTAAATAAATTAAAAAAAAGAAGAAGAAAAAAGAGAGATCTGCTACTCGCTTCTCAAGAGCAGAACAAACCCCCACAAATTAATAATGATGTAAATATTTCAAAATCAGCTACTCTTTTTCATGGTTCTCTAAAATAACAGATTTTGTATTGGGAGTGGAAAATCGCAACCATCAGTCCACCTTATCAAGTGCTGCTATCTTTGTCTCACTCCCTTGTTGAAGATTCGCGCGGCCTTTAGCTGGTTTAATCCATCTCCTGTCTTGGCCTGATGTATTTATTACATACAAGTGTGTGAGCATTTGTGTGAATGTGTGACTGTGTAAATAGAATAAGGACATGTCAACCTCAAAAGGGGAAAGAGACTTGATGTATGTGTGGATCAGTGCCCAGACATGCCCGAGGAGCTACTATGCTTCATACTCAAACGTTTCTCTTTGATGCATTGGGGTGGTGTGAGAGTCGACATTGACATATGCGCAAGGGACCTTTCGCAGGAAAGGAAGCTGTTGCGTGATAAATGACACAATATGTCAACACTTGCCTGTGATCCATCATGTCGACTTCCTCTTTTCTGTCATGATGAGTGTGTGTGTGTGAGAAGGTCCAACCTGGGAAGAGACCACCCACCCAGACAGAATGGAGAAGATGTAGGAGTTGGTAGACGTGTTATAGATGAGCTATGCAACAAAAATGACCGCGAACTCAGAACTCGTATTTAAAATCCCAGTGGCCTTCAAAACTAGAAACATAATTGTTCATGTGTCTTTTGTTTTCCTGCAAACCAGAAGTTCTGCCACTCATGCTGAAGTAGAGGAGCACAACTCACAGACACATGCTACTCAACGAGAAGATAGAGAATTCAATGCAAGCACAAAGAAGAATGGATGGAATGTAGACATGAGGGAAAGTGCATACTGCAACATGGACGTTAGACATGGGTATTTTGTTTCGGAAGGGTCCAGTTCCAAAACAAAACATGGCAGCACAGCTGCCATTCGGAACCGGGACCCACCCTCCAGAACAAAATCAACCATTGACTTAACTTCCTTTGGGCCACGCTGGGCGAAACTCCAATGAGGAAGCAGCCTCTGACACATCCCTTCTCCTCCCTGGCTCTGGCCAATCAGAGAGGGAGGCAGGATGCGTGTCTTTGTACAGCTCCTGACTGGCCAGCTCCAGGGAGGTGGAAAGATGATGCATTGGAGGATGCTTTTTGCCCAGCATGAATTACAGCAAGGTAAGACAGTGGTTGATTTTGTCCCAGAGGGTGAGACCTGCCAAGCACCTCTTCCCATCCAAGCTGTTGAATTGCCCTCAGGAACTGAGATGAGTTTGGGTGAATAGTCTGCAGGATGCTCTTCCTAACAATGAGTCCTTCTTGAATTTTCACAGAAAGAGCTTCATCTTATGTGCCTCTTTTGTAGTCAGAAGTAGAGATGGGCATGAAATGCCAAAATGGCTTTTCATTTCATTATTCTTTTCTCCCCCCCCCCCATTTCATTTTGTTAATATGAAACATTTTTTTAATTTTTTATTTAAAAATTGTTTCATATTTCATTTCGTTTCTTTCTCTCCCCCTTTTTTTTTGTTTCTGGGCTGCTCCCAGGCTGGGTTGGCATGTTTTTACATTTTTAATTTTTTTCCCCAAGGCTTTTTTTTCCACAGCTGAGAGGTGATTACTTCCTCACTCACCCTGTTTAAAAAAATCTTTTTTATTATTATTTTTGATTTTTTTAAAATGACCCTGATGCTGGGGGCTTTTTTTCCCCACAGCTGAGAGGAGCTGGCTTGGAGCCAGCACCTCTCGCTTCCCTGTGCCCCATTTCTGGGTGCCATTATTATTATTATTATTATTATTATTATTATTATTATTATTATTATTATTATTATTATTATTATTATTATTATTATTATTATTATTATTATTATTATTATACCTTTTCCAGCACCAACCCCGGGGCTGGATCAGTGCTGTTTTTATTTTTTATTTTTTATTTTATTTATTGTGCAAACCATGCTGCTCCTGGGCCAGGTTGGCACTTTTTTTTTCTTTTTTTTTAAAGTCCCCGATGCCAGGGCTTTTTTGTTTGTTTGTTTGTTTTCACAGCTGAGAGGCGCTTGCTTCCTAGCGCCCAGGGCCAGGAGTTCCAGCAGAAGAGAAGGGGAACTCCTGGAGGACTCCACTCATTGGGACAAGGTAAGTGCCAGGAACAAAAAATGAAATGAACAAAACGGAAACTTCGATTTAATTTAATTTCATTTTTCTTTGATGAGTTGGTTTGTTAGTCGTTTCATTAGCTAACGAAACGAATAATGAATAACAAAACTTATTAAAAATTTGTTTCGTGCCCATCTCTAGTTGGAAGCATAATGCATGTATACATTCAAATGTTTTAATGCCTGTGTACACGAAAAGGTAAAGCTGTGGGAACTTTTGTAAAATCAAAGGGAACAAAGCAACTAGAAACCACAAGGATATGACATCTGTTTTCGTTGATGATGCCTCATACCAAGCATGGCTTCTTGCAATGGAATCCCTCATTTTTTTCAACCTTCTATCTTCCAAGACAGTTCTTCCAGTTCTCTTTCACCATGTAGCTTTTCTTGGGTCACAGAGCAGTTGGATGTGTTTACGGGGTTCCACCCCTCAATGTTTCCTTAGGTCTGGAGTTGTCTACCTTATTTCTTCTGCTGACATGACATCTTTGATGTGCAGAGCGACACCAGTTCAGAAAGGTGTCTTCTTACATTCTTTCCTCAGCTTGTTCCTTTCCATTTTATTAGATGCTGCAGGTTTTCCTTCTCTTTTTCTTCTTGGGATGAGGCTCTTATTTCAGCTGTTGACCTCCATCTGTGACCCCTCATTGGGAGATCAGGTGTGCAATGAGCAGACTATTATCTGTCTTCCAGTTCACCTCTTTCTAATCAAAGCAGCCAATTCCATCCACATCTTCTCACAGATCGGCTAGGGAGAGGGAGGCCTCTATGAAGTAAGCAAGGGGTAAACAGAGAGAATTGTTAGAAAACCAGGAGCCATACAAACAACTGGGGATATGATGGATACAAACAACTGGGGAGATCATTGGAAACCTATCCTTCTTAGAACAGCCATCAAGGAAAGTGCCAAGGCTGGGGCTCCACATTCTGATATATTAGAAACATCACAGCTGTGTGATTGATTGTGTGTTGATCTTAGAAGGAGAATACCTGGCAAAGATGGAAGAGATTTTCTTTTTCTTTTTTGGTGGTTGATCTGACAAGCTTGATGAAAGCCGTTAGATTTGCACCTCCTGGGAGCGATGGGAAAGAAACATAAACAGCTTCAAGAATCTGTGCATTTGCAAAGCTAGCAGGGCACTCCCAAGAAGGGAAGTGCAAAGAAAACAACATCGTGTGTTTGCACTTAATTAGATTTCACATTCCCAGCTTGAGGTCAAGATAGGACCCTGAGGATCACACCTTGCATGAAATCAAAGCTCTGGCCCAGCTGGTTCAGTATGATTAGCTACACTGATGGGGGGGTGGTTTCCAGGGCTACAGATATCCCTTGCATTGAGAATCCTGGATCATTCTGCATGAAAAGTGTGCATTCTACCCTTGAGCTAATGCAGTGGCCACCCATGAAAACTTGCCCATTATCTACTATCTTATACTTGGAGAGTTAAATTTTAAAATAATTACTGTTTACTTTTTGGCAGCCAGGACATTATTATTATTATTTATACCACTGCTGTACTCAGGGCCGGCGCTTCCATTAAGGCGAACTAGGCAGTTGCCTAGGGCACCAAAATAGAGAGAGGGCGCTGGCCAGGATGCTGCCCCTGCTGCCCCCACGCTGGCCACCACTGTCTGTCCCCCACCGCTGTCTGTCCCCCCCCACCGTCCGCCTGTCACCCCCACCCCCATCAGTGCCACCCCCGTGCCTGTTGCCGTCTGCCCTCCACGCCCGTCGCCGTCCCCCACCATCTGCCGCCCTGCCCCCTGCTGCTCTGCCACCCTGTCACCCCCACTGCTGCCCCGCCACCCGCCCACCATGCCCCCCACCGCCCCCTGCCCCACCCACCCCCTGCCCGCCCCACCCACCACCCCGCCCCTCATCTAGGATGCAAAAAAAACCCTAGCACCGGCCCTGGCTGTACTAGTAGAAGCATTCCATTGCATTGTGAATTACCAAGGCAGACCTTTGTAGTGCCACCCAGGCAGAAAAATACAGGGAAATATTTTCTGCTTCTCTCTAGTGGCCATATCTGATATTGCACCTTGGAAATATTTTTAAAAATGCAAAAAGATAAAACCAAGAAAAACTGTGTCACTAATGATTGGTCTAAAATGCTTTTAAATATTATTTGAAATTAACTTTTGAAAGTGGCTAGCTGTTATTTGTTACAAGTAATACAGATGTTACTGCTTTACCCACAAAGTACCATAATGCTGCAACTGCTATTTATATTACTGGTTATCCTAGACATAACAAGTTGAGATAACTATATTCCTAATAATATAATTATCATAACTAGTTATCTAGTTATATTAACTATTTACATCCAAGCTTTGCTGCTATCTAGGACTGACCTTTGGTTTATAAAGCAGATGCTTAATATTAAGATGCACCTTGGGTCCCCTCACTGGAAAAAAGGTGGCCTCGTAAGTAAGTAAGTAAGTAAGTAAGTAAGTAAGTAAGTAAGTAAGTAAGTAAATAAGTAAGTAAGTATTCTGTATCTCAGTGCCTCTCCCTTCATTACTTTGCTTCAATAATAACTTTTCTTAAATTGCAATACAATGACTTTTAAATTCATCTACTGGAGAAAAAAATAAAAAGATGGGGCAGTGCATTAAAATAAAAATAACAAGGGACATGGGGTACCTTACCAAACGTGGCGTACTCAGAATGTTTCTATAAGCATAGGTATTTTATCTCTAAAATGTCAACTTATTTTCATCAGCCTCAGAAGTTCTGCAGTTTTTAGCAAGTTCACACCAGAAATGAACGGAATGAAATCCCATTTGTTCTGGCCAAATTCAGTAGGTATAAACTGCTCCCAGTGTGGTGATGTGTCTAATTCAATGCATGGGTAAATATTCATTTTATTTATTTTAGACTATTTTTACCCCACCTTTCCCTTTGGAAAATGACCCAAGGCGGCTCACAGTAATGAGGGATAATATACATTCCAGTACAGCTAAGACATGTCCAAGTATTTGAGAACAAGGACTTGAGGGACATCTTACAGCATTAATAGACAACATTGCATTAAAGCTACAAGGTTATAAGTAGTTATAAACACAAAGTCTATGTGAACCTATAGATTCAATCCATTCCTTGCTAGCCTTTGAGGAACTGAATCTTCACTCAGGACTTTGTGTGTGGATGGATGAAACAGTCTCTTTGATCGGATCTCATGTTTGATATTTCCTGTGGTCGTACTTTCTTTCTATCCAATTTATGAAGAAATTTGCAAAGAGGGCCAAATGCAATTTGCACCTGTCTTGAATCGCTGCTTGAGCTCAACTCACTGGGGTTAACACACAAGTTCAAAATATCCAGAGAAATTCGGTCACCCTACACATGACAGTGATGGAAGATCAACCTTCTGCCACTTTATGCATTTTAGAAGCATCTGATTTAAACACAGTGCTGGGTTCCTTGTTCGTTGGGACAGGGGCAAGCCTTAATACAGAAAACTCTCTCAACTACACAGCGTGCAGCCTTCTGTTCCTGCCTGTGCCTTTATATGTAGCTATCACAGTATGTACTTCTTAAAATATTTCTGGGATTCTGGGAAATAAAAGGGCACACACAAAAAATGTCTCTGTCCTTGAGAAGCTGATCCATGTGCTTGAATGGCATATTTTCTTTTGTTTGTATTTAAAATTACATTTTCCCAAATTTATACTACAATGCCATATACCAAGCACAGGCAAAATTCTTGGCCTTTGTTTTTGTTGCTGATCTTTTGAGGGCTATGCTCTTTGGTAATAAATCCTCATGTTGTCTGGGTGAGACTTGTAGAGTTATGAATTCTGGCGAAATTCCTTTGCTGTCAAGTAGACGTGGGGAAATCCACAGAGAAGAATGGCCACGTGTTCCCCAGATAGGCCACCCCTTTCTCATTAACTAGAACTTAAAGTCTAAGTAATGGACAATGAGACTGTAAGAGAAAGAAAAAAAAGTGTTTCATTACTCACATTGGTGAACAGATCAACAGCAGACTAAGACCAGATGTCAACAGACTACAGACTAAAGAGACACTTGGGAGACAGGCAGGGCTCTCTTTGAATTCAGAAGTGGGAAGGGATGATTGGTTAGTGCTAGATAGACTGACAGGTATCCCAACCCATAAAGGTCCCTCCCATCCATATAAACCAGAAACAGCATGCAAGGTTGGAAAAACTCCAACACGACTGAAACCAATAGGACAGGAGACCTCTCTCTCTCTCTTTCTTCTCAACACTCCTTTCCTCCCCATGCAACAGAGCTTCCAGGAGAGTAAGTGCTTTTTTTTGGTAAAGGTTCAAACAGATCCTTCCAGGCTACCTGGGGAACTGGGTCCAACATTTCTGCTTAACTAGAAGGAGTGGGTCATGCTTCTGAGCAGCTCACAATTAACAGCAGCAGATCTCCACCCCAACTTTAGCAGTGCAACTAGGGCAAGAGTTTGGGGCAGATGCCATGCTTTCTCAGTTTCAGCGGGGTGAAGGTCCCACCTGCCCATTGCAACAGGCTTGCTCACGAGACTTCAGAAGGGAGTGAAAGACTGTATAAGACCTTCTAGAGGTGAGATCCTTGTCTCCCTAACCAGGAAATAAACTGATGGCAGTGAAAACAAGGCAACATCTTTATTGCATTGATGTCCTACTCGAGCCTACAATAGGGCCTACCTATAGTGCAACTCCTAAGTCAGGAGCTGGGATCTTCCTAGACTACTTCTCCTGGCAATCAAAGGTGAGCTGTAGGCCTGCGGACTTGTTGTGAGTACATATGAAAAGTCTCAGGAAACTTCAATGGGTCACAATGCAGCAGCCAGACTGCTGACTGGGGCGGGGTACAGAGATCACATTACACCCCTATTAAAATAGCTTCACTGGCTGCCAATCAGCTATTGGGCACGATTCAAGGTCCTGACCTTGACCTACAAAGGACTGTACGACCTGGGTTCTAGCTACCTCAAAGATCGAATCTCACTGTATGAACCAACTCGGGTGTTAAGGTCATCAGGAGAGGCCCTTCTCTCCATCACACCACCCTCACAGGTACATCTCGTTCGGAGCCCATGAAAGTGCCTTCTCAACTGCTGCGCCCAGACTCTGGAACTCCCTCCCACTAGAGGCCAGGACTGCCTCATCTCTGTTGTCCTTCCGGAAACAAATACCTTTCTCTTCAGGAACACTTTCCCTGAATGATGGCCTACCATTATGAGTCTTTTATACGAATCTATAGGTTCACATAGACTTTGTGTTTATAACTACTTATAACCTTGTAGTTTTCATGTAATGTTGTCTATTAACGGTGTAAGATGTTCCTCAATTCCTTGTTCTCAGTACTTGAACATGTCTTAATTGTATTAGACTGTATAATATCATGTCTTAATTGCATTAGACTGCACTGTAAATTGTCCCTCATTACAGTAAGCCACCTTGGGTCCTTTTTCAAGGAGAAAGGTAGGGTAAATATACTCTAAAATGCAATAGATGAATAAATAAATAAATAAATAGCTCCTTCTCAGCATTGTTTCCACCCCACGTCTCAGGACATTGTGGTGCTCAGGATATGTCTCCCTCCGAGACAGACGTTCTACAGCTACACCCCCTGCATCTCAGGAACCGAGTAGTGTATCTCTAGAACTTCCCTCTGGTGCTCAGCTGACCTCACTCCTAATCATTGCCACCCAGCCTTGTCTGTGTGCTCTGCAACAACCTGTTTACATTTGGCACTGCCTAGTGTTCCACAGGCAAGCAGAAGGGCAGGCAAAAAATTCCTGCCCTCTTTTTGTTCAATACATCCACCAGGCAAAACAATGATAACATTCCTATTCAGCCCTGAAGTGACCCTCTGATCAATCTGAGCCCACTGGATGGGCAGGCAGGTCAACCAACCTTGAACAAGGCCTCTGCTCCAGCCCAAAATACAGAATACATGGTGATTCACCCTTCCTGGAGGAAGGCTGAGACTCTCCCCCCCCCCACCCCACCCCGGCCTTGGATGTCCTCCAAAGACCAATAGGTAGCCTAGAGCAGAGGTTGCCAATCTGGGTTCTCCAAAGCTTCTTGGGCTACATCTCCCAGAATCCTTCACTCTTAACTGTGCTGGCTAGGACTTTTAGGAGTTGTGCTCCAAGAACAAGTGGGGACTCAGGGTCGGGAACTGGTGGCCTAGAGCCAAAAATGATTTGCTTGCCCCATTGCGTAAATGAACGGCAAAAAGAACCATTTCGTTTCAAAACTGGCTGTAATATGGTACAAAGCACTCTTCCAGTATTCCTGAGGAGCAGCAGCTGTTCCTGCTTTGTTAGTCTGGGTGATTATTTGCCTTCCTTAATTATCCTCTCCAGAATTTATTTCTGTCAGTAGTTAGTTCTGGATGTTGTTCCTCATTGACTTTGGGGGTGGATTTTCAGGGATTTTTTTCTGTCCTTTGCAATATATAGAAGCCCTCCTGCTGGTTAGTGGGAGCTTGCTCTTTTTGTGTGTGCAGAATAATACAATGCTAAATGTTCTCATTATCAGCATTCAAAGTATCCTTTTGGGTTGTGCTGCCCTGGCTTTGTTTAGAACTAAAACAAGCCCAAAGCCCATTAATAAGGTCCCCGGGTTGATATCTACAGAGCAGTAACTTTCATTTTCCATGACGTGTTTCCTTCATCATGGAGAAATAATGAGCTGGGGATTGTAAATTCCCCTTTTTTTTTGAGCTAATAATCCCGTAATTATGGCATTAAGAGTGCCTCGTGCTAAACAGATAAGGGCAGGGAGGAATTAGAAGGGCAGAAGAATGATCAGCCCTCGGAACGGGAAGCAGGGGGTAGATGAGATAGCTTTTCCCTTCCCCAGTGCTCATTTGATAAAGTGAAGTAGGGGAAGACAGATCGGGTGCTACCTAATTGCAGCCGGGATCGTGCCGCTAATGTTTCTTTTGTCAGAGGAGAGTTTAAGATAGATTCACCGTTTCTGCCACTCACTGTAAACACCCCTTGCCTTTTCATGTACAACAGACCTTCCACTCTTGCTGTTCATTAATTAGTGTGTCTTTGCTATGGCCATAAGGACAGGGATTGGCAAAAACTGTTTTGCCATTAATGCATGGTACCAGTCTACTTTGGGATCGTGCAAATCGCACAAAAATGCAATTGGGACAGATTTTGAGCAAAAATCAACATTTTGTTTCTCTCTCAAGAGGAGGCATGGCCCATACAGTCCCTTCATTCTCTGCAGTTTGGTGGTGGTGGTGGTGGTGACAAATTTCGCAATTTTTTCTAAATCTTCATATTTGCACAAGAAGGAATGATCATAGCTCTTCTCAGTTGAAGCAAAACAATTCAAGGAGCTATTGTAGCCATCACAAAAGACAAATACAAAAGTGGAACAGGTGATACCTTCTCAGATAGCTGTTCTCAGTCTTTAACTGCCGGAATGTGTCCATGGACAGCCATTCAAATGTTCAGTTTTGACACCATTCCTTGTTTTATTCCTCTGTGCTGGAGATATCCGTTTTTTCTCTTCTTATTAGTATATTCTGCTTCACCACATCTCTTTGATCAAGTTCTCTCATTAAATAGCACGAGACTTTAACCACAAAAGGTTATTTGTGTGCAAAATATACCAAGATCGTCGTTTTGTGCAAAACTGTGCAATTCATATTATCAAACAGACTGCCCAAAGGTATATGTAGATGAAGCTCTAGATGGGTTGCTTGCATCTTTTGGAAAAATAAAATAAACCAATCTTGCTATGTTGCTTCTCTTCTCTGTGTGTGCATTCTTGAGCATGTTGCTTCTCAGAGAGGAAGGAAGCAAGAGGCTCTTTGTGCATGTCATAGAGACTTTGTGAGGAAAATAAAGGTTCTTTCCTCCCTCCCATATGAAGAACCCTCAGATAAGTACCTTGAATTTTCCTCATCAGGGTTTCTCATGGTGTTGACACAGACTAGAGAGATGACAATTGATAACTGTATACTCACTGTTGTTAGTTTTAATGTTGCCTTTTAATCATATAAGCCACGTGTGGTCCTTTTAAAGCAGGCATGTCCAAACTTTGGCCCTCCAGATGTTTTGGACCGCAACTCCCACAGTCCTTTGCCATTGGCAATCTAAGCTTAGAATTCTGGGAGTTGCGGTCCAAAACATCTGGAGGGCCAAAATTTGGACTTGCCTGTTTTAAAGTGAAAGGGGAGTTAAAATACTACCAGAAATGAAAGTACTCCAGATTCTCCGTCTGAGAGCAACTGGTGGCTCCAGATGTGAGCGCCCCCAGCTTCAAAGTTAGTGCAACTGGTGGTAACAATTGGATCCATTCTGTTGATCTGGCAGCCCAGCATCTGACTGAAGTACAGTAGCTGCTTAGGAAGGAGAAGTCTTTTCTTTATGAAGGGATGGGAAAGAAAATTGTCATCTTTTTTGGTCAGAAGTGCTGGCAAGATGAGCGAGCAAGAGAATTCCACATGCATATCAATCTCTGCTAAGTTCAACGAGCGGTGTTACAACAGTGTCTCATAGGAAAGATGTCGGAGTCCAATTAAATCACACTGTTGAAGCATCTAGAACAGGCATGTTCAAACTTTGGCCCTCCAGATGTTTGGGATTGCAACTCCCACAGTCCTTTGTCATTGGCAATCTAAGCTTAGAATTCTGGGAGTTGTGGTCCAAAACATCAGGAGGGCCGAAGTTTGGACATGCCTGATCTAGAAGGTCATTCCACCCAACCCACTGTGCCATGGAAGGGCTGAATCCCAAGCTTAGAATGATCCAATAGACAGTTTGTTGCAAGGCGAAATTCAGAGGACTCGTCAGGAGGTTTAGAGATGGCAAGGAACCAGATGACAAAAGCCTGAGCAAAACTAGAGAAGCCACCTTATGGAGGATTATCAGGAGCCCCTAAATTGGTATGATCCCAGACAGAGAGGAAAAATCTGTATCCTTCCTCACACCCATTTGTAATGCTAAAATTGGTGGAAATGCAAAAATGGCCCATGGATAGCTCCAAAAATGGAAAAAATACCTTTAATTAACAGCTCTCAAAGCATAAAGCCACTCCATTTGAAATTCAGTTTTCCATCATGGCCCATCTGGTGCTTCACTCGTGTCGAGCTCCCATTGAATTTTGCCTTAAGTGAATCTCTTGGAGATTTCAGAAGCATCTGCTTGAGTAAAAAATGTCAGAAGCATTTTTGACAAAGGCTGAATAATGGCTGATCAGCCAACTGGCAGGCCTTTTCTTGGGGAGAAATATCTGGGGATCTCTTAAGTGCACGGATCTCCTGTTCTGTTCCGGAGGCTAATTTATGGCTTTGGAATGAACCCAACTCAGCCTTGAGCAATTTACACCCAAACTGATTCCATTTATGTCCTTGATCTGAGTCGATTCATAAGTCACCTGGTGACATATATCAGACAATCAAAATGGCAGTAACTTCCTTGTTTTCCCACTGATTTTGGACAAATGACAGACCACCAGCAGTGAAGTATACCTGTTTATGTTCAGATACCTAGCTTTGATGGTTTATGTTTTTGGTACTTTTTAAAATTTGCCTTTATTTTTCAAAAGAAAATGAGAGAGGGAAAGCTGATACTACCAGTATTTGTTCCCCATCTGGTGTGAGTTACATTCTGGAGGCAAACAGATTTGTAAATTTGCTTTGCTTCACCCTGGAACCAAATCTGGGAATTCCTGTTTGATTTGGACCATGTACAAATCAGTTCCAATTATGCTGATTTGGTTTGGAATTTGCAATTTGTCTTAACTTACTGCACTGGCATATAAAATCTCCAGTTAAAATATGAGATTTGTAAAGAGTCCATTATGACAAAAATAATGGGATGAGTAGCTTTAGATATATGAAGAGATACTGAGTCATAGTTCTCTCTCTCTCACACACACACATAAACACACCCAGACACCCACAGAAAGAAACACACAACACCCAGTTGAGATGAAAGGAAAATATTACATAGTTCAGTCATTGGAAACTTGCAACTTTCAGTCTAATTTCATGTAGGTACAGGGAGATCTGTGAAAGGGAAGAGAAGTTGTTGAGTGTGGAAAAAACGTGAAATGATGCATCAGGGTCTAAAGCTTTGCTTTTCGTGTCCTTACAAAAAAGGTGTGAAATCATAGTTTTCCCCAACCCCATTCAGTAATGGGGTTGTACATTGCTGGTTTGATCTCTGTGAAAACTCTGTGCAAATATTGCATATTGGGGAAATTATATTACATCTGCAATTTACACATATTATTCGAAACTACAACTCTTGCTACCTTTTGGGTGGATTTGAAGAATGAGAAGCACTGAATGGTTTGCTTGTATCTTTTTGTAAGCAGTCAGCCAATCCATACCTGCTTGCTCTCTATGCATATGTTAGCTTATCTTTGCTTCTTAAAGGAAAAGGGGTATTAGATTACCAGCTTAGTCATGCTGAGGAGCACAACCACCATTTTGTTAATAAACAATAATTCACTACCAAGACTTATACAATTTTCCTTCTGCAAGAATAAATCAGTAATAGGATTTTGGCCACTGTGCGCATGCTGTAGAAAACTTGCATTCTTAGGAAACATGGATGGATGGATGGATTTAACTTCCAGACTGCGGATCTAAGCAGTGGTCACTCTCTGTGGTGCACATCAATGAAAGAATCTGGAAGTTGAGTCATGGCAACTCACCTGGTGACTGAGAATCTTCACAGATCAATAAAAGAGGCAATAGAAATACAAAAGCACAATGCAGCTAAAATTAATCAGATGGTTGCAGATGCAATCTCTCAAACATAAAATGGAAGTCTTAGCAGTGGACTAATTTGAAAAGCCTGCTCAAGCAAGAAAGTATTTAAATATATTTTTTGAAAATCTCCAGGATAAGGGCCATTTCACAGCTAAAGAGTGACCCTAACCACTGCCCACATTGTTTGGGGGGTTGTGGAAGTTCTAATGCATATAAAAGTAAATTTATGCAGTACTAGGCAGTAGAGATGGGCACAAAACAGAAAAATGGTGTTTCGTTTCCATTCTGTTTCATGGCCCATCTCCCTTCATTTTTGTTGTAAAGAAATGATTTTTTTAAAAAAATCATTTTGTTTTTTGTTGTTTCGGGAATGGGGTCTTCTTCTTCCCTGTGGTGGATGACAGCACTGGGTGCATTGTCATCCCCTGTGGGGAAGATCCCTTTAAAGAGACCCCCGGACCACCTCCACATGCGAATGCAGGAATGGGGGTCTCTTCTTCCCTGTGGTGGATGACAGTGCCGGGCGTGCTGTTATCCGCCGCGGGGAAGATCCTTTTAAAGAGAGCCCCGGTCCCACCTCTGCACGTGGAGATGGGAATGGGGCCTTCTCTCGACCGTCCTACACTGGGGCAGATGACAGCTGGGCCGGCTGTCATCAATCCACAGCAGAGATCCCTTGAGAGGGAGCCTGATCCCACCTCCGTGTGCAGCCCTCTCTCAATTGATCCCTTGAGAGAGAGCCCCATCCCCGCCTCCACGTGCGGAGGTGAGAACGGGGCTCTCTAGGCAGTCCTCCGCTGTCAGCAATGACAGTCCGGCTGTCATCACCAGAGGGGAAGAACGAAACAAATCTAACCAAACCATTTTCTTCATTTTGTTTCATTTCATTTCATTCTAAAATAACTATGGGCTTCATTATTCATTTCGTTGCCTAACAAAATGAATAACAAATAACAAAAAGAACTAAAAGTTTGTTTAATGCCCATCTCTACTAGGCAGGGATCAATATTCCCATGTTGAGTTTCTTTCGTGTAACCCATTCCTTTGGCTCTCAATGGCTTTCCCTTTGGCCCAACCAGGCTAGCAAACATTTCCACTTAGATACATTTTGAAGAATAAGTTGGTCAAGGCTACAACATCAGTGATGGGATTCTGGGACCATCACCACTTAGCTGTCTCTAGGCTCTCAAGTGACACACTACTCTTTGTGAAAGGAGAAGAAAAATTCCCATCAAACAACTCTCAATGTTACCATTGTCTTCATATCATAATATTGGAAATATACCAACAGACGGGAGAGGAGAGATTATTTTTCCTTTGCCAGTTCCTTCCGTTTCTGCTCTCCAACCTGCCCCTTTCCATCCATTCTTGCAGCTGCTCACTTGTAATCAGTTCAAGGAACTCTACTGAATCTCACTGTCTTCCAGGGAGCAGGTGGTCTAGATCTTCTGGGTAGCCTTTGGCCAAGAAAGCACCTGCTCCTGGTAAAGCTGTGTTCAGCATGTGCCAACTCATTTGTCTTGAAAGCTGTTCTTGAGCACTTCCGTGGCTCAACGTAACTTGCCTGCTGAGAGGGGGCTCACAAAACTAATCTAATTTAGATGAGGGAAAATATGTGTAGAACAGCAGTATGTGTGTGTGTTTAAAGTTCTGCAAAGTGTAGACTCACAATTTCTTTTTGACAAAAAATCCAGATAATCTACATCATTCAGTTCATCAAACATTGTTTAATAATACAATAAAAGCTTTGATTTCTTCTCCCACGTAGATAGATGTGATAAAGTGTGGTCTTGGGAAGCAGGAGCAGACTCGGAGTCCATATTTTTCTAATGTTGTGTGGTTGGGTGTATAGATAGTTTGGCTTTCCTCCAATGAGCTCAGAGATGCATAAATTCCCCAGTGTTCTTCACAACTGAGATATGGCCGGGACAACCAGGGTTTGGAACCACTGTTCTACCTGACAGGTCCTCAAGTACTTGGAAGCCAGGCCAGTCTGGTAAGTGGACAGTGTGTCAAGTTAGTAGGAAAGGTGGGTTCAAATTCCCAGATAGTCATAGAAACCCCTTGGCAGGCACATTAACCCACTCCTTGAACATCTCAAGTGCTGCAGGACTCCCTTATCCATGGGACAAATATATACAGATTCATTTATCCAAGGCCTGAAAATATTAAAAATATTAAAAGGAAAAAAATCCAGAATTCCCCATCCACATGTATTACTAGAATCAGCCATTAAAGGGAGCCATAATCCATTCTATGGATACTTGCTAGTGAAAAATACAGTGGAACCTTGACTTACGTCATTAATCCGTTCCAGTGGTCTAGACTTAAGTCAAACATGACTTAAGTCAAACGAACATTTCCCATAGAAAGTAATGGGAAAGTGGATTAAACCGTTCCAGATTATGAAAAAGACCCCCGAAAACAGCAATTTAACACAAAATTGACTGGGATAGATTCCTTCTGGGGATGTAAATGAAATGTCTCTTCAAAGAGAGGAGGAGGCAGTGGAATTATAGTCCACAAGTTATATGCCTCCACTTTTTAATGTTCATAGCAACAATGTCTAACATTTAAGTTTTACTGATTTTTAACCTGACGTTCCAAGTTCTGAACAACTCTATGCTTACCACTAGAGTCCCACAACTTTACAGCTGCCCAACTAAAATGCTTCCAGATTTTGTAAAAAAATCTGCAGCCAGATTTTTTACAAGACTGAGCTGACTGTCTAACCAGCGAGGCCAGCCCTGAGCTCCCGGCCCTTCTTCTCCTCCGGCAGCAGCGGCGGCTTCGGTGAGGCCAAGGACCAGCTCCAGGTGCTCTGAGCTGGCCTCGCCGAAGCCGCCGCTGCTGGAGGAGGGGAAGGCAGGAGCAGTTTGGAGGCGGCAGCCGCAATGCTGGGTTGTGGCTGCCGCCCAATTCTGGTGCCTTGCGCCAGGGCTCCAAGATGTAAGTCAAAGCCTGCAACTCAAGTCAAACAGGCCCCTTCTTGCTGCAAGTCAAATATGATGCAAGTCAAGCAGTATGTAAGTCAAGGTTCCACTGTACATAGCATGGTGTGTGGAGCCCTGTAGTGGTCAGGATTGATAAGGTATGTGAAAATATTTTTCTGGTTCTTTTTCTAGTGTCTGTCTGTCTGTCTGTCTAGTTCATTATTATCCATGGTTTTCAGTATCCATGGGGTGATGGTTCTTGAAACCAAACCCCAGTTTCCCAGTGGATATGGGGGCTATACTGTACCTCAAAATCTATTAGGATTAGCAGAACCCAGAAATGACTCAACAGCAAATTAGAACATCCTACCATTTCCATCATTCATGTGGCATCCATTCTTAAAGGTATACATTTCTCAAACATTCTACCCTAGGTCAGTCATTTCCCCCTTTATTTAATTTTTGATCCAATCCACTGCACAGAACTGCCTTCCACTGCTCAGCATCACATTCTACCCAGTGCCCCGTCTTTGGTTTGCTTGCCTTCAAAAAAAGTTTCTAACATATGGATTCCGGGCTAAAACAACATTAGCATCTTTATTTTACAGATGTTCTGCAGAGAACTCTCTACATTCGCCCCATCAAGGTCCCCACCCCAGATACTTTAGTTTAATAAATGTGCACTGAATGCTTCGTTTAACTTTACTACTGCAGAGCGCCCAGAGACACTGTGGCTGGGTGAACAACAGTTATGTATGTGCAATTTGCTGGGTTATTTCTTCTGTTTTTCTTTCTTTCCTTTCATTTCTTGCTTTGGCTGGGAAATCAGCATTCAGATCATGAATGGAGCTTGTTGGTGCTTGTTCTGGGGAGGAAAACGAGAAATACGGTATAGCATTGAGAATCCACCAGGTCTTGTCTATGCCTCTTAATCCCCCCCCCCTGTGTTTCTTCTTGCATCAGATCACCCTACTACTTTATAGTCTCCATTCCTCCAGGTAGCAGAATGCAGTGAGACAGATCTTTCCACCCTGGAGGGAGGTGGTGTAGGGCAGGAGTGGGCTACGGAGGCTCCTAATGCGTTTGGCCGGCAAGTCTATTTTTGCTTTCATGCCAATGACCTGATCTGCTTTTTAAGAAGTAGATCGAAAACACAAGAAACTGATAATATATATATATTTGTAATACAGGACTGGGCAATATTCCAATTCCAGCTCTCAAGACCTTTTCTTGTTAACCATTCTTCAACTCTCCCTGTTTTGCCATGTTGGGGTTGGAGGGGCCCTAACGTTTTAGGGTTTCTTTTAAATTATGCTTTGGTTTCATTTGAACCATAAGTGAGGAACGATCCGCCTTGGAGCTTTGTCAAAAATGGGGAGCTGAGGTGTTTTTCAGGAAACAGCTTCTCTTTCCCCTGGAAGATGATGGTCTGTTTGTATGCAGAACTGCCTTGAAACCAGAGGTGAAGGACATGTTTAAACTGGTGACTATGGAGGGCTCAAACATGGGCATGAATTAGTCTTTGAGCATCCTGCCTGCAAGATTAGGACCACAAACTCCTTGAAGAGGGGTTAGGCATTATCTGTAGACTCTGCAGTATTGGCATGAGATGACAGGTCCCTTTTTTTTGTTGAGAATTTTGCAATTTGCATTTGTCTGTCCAAGTGCCTGCGCTCGGGCCCAATACTGGTAACAGCCAACACATCTGATGCTTCTGTCCATGAAATGAGACCATTGCCATAGTTTATCTATGCAGCTCATCCAGAACTTGGTCTTGCAGGTGATAAATTGTAAAATGAGTTGGAAGGGGTCCATAAAGATATTGATTCTAACCCCTTGCTCAGTGCAGGGATTCTGAATCAAAACAGAACAATTGGAGATGCCTAATTAGCATGGTCAGAAAATATCTCCTTGTCTCACAGTTGGGAATGTCCTTGCAACTGATCATTCATTCATTCGTTTGTTTGTTCATTTGTTTGTTTGTTCATTCGTTTGTTCGTTCATTCATTCATTCATTTGTTCATTTGTTCGTTTGTTTGTTTGTAATTTGTTACCAAACAAAATGACAAAACAGCATTTTTTAAAAAAAATTGCCCATCTCTATAGCTTACATAAAAGTTGCCCTAGGTCTTATGGGAACATTTTGGTTTTAAGTTGACCTAATTTTATTGATTTGGTTTAACTGCTTTGGTTTAATGTCTGTTGCCCTGCATTCCCCCACAAACTGAGGCTCAGAGAAGCACAACATGTAATTTTAAAAATTGTGCCAATAGTAATTATATTTATTGGTGTGCACTTGAAAGCCTTATGGAACCTCCACCTTCAGCTGCCATGTATGTGTGCTGACAGATTCTGGAGACAAAAGAGGGTTGTGCATGTGAGCTGAATTATTGTTCTGATCCCTGAATTCATATATTGTTGGAGTAGGAGAGGCTGATTTCTGTAGCCTTTTTTGACTGCCCGAAATGGCAAAATCAAAACATCCTAGAACAGTGGTGGTGAACCTCTGGCACCCAGATGTTTTGGGACCACAACTCCCACAGGCCTTTGTCACTGGCAATTTAAGCTTAGAATTCTGGGAGTTGTGGTCCAAAACATCTGGAGGGCCGAAGGTTTGACATCACTGTCCTAGAAGCTGCCAGAGGGTTGAGCTGCTTGCTTCAAGCAAGGTAGGGAATAAGACAGAAGTGGGACAGGAGTTCACAGCCAAAAGGGCCATTTGCACTTTATCAATTGAGGAAAAGAGCAAAGTGAGAGGAGTGCTAAAATCAGATTATAATGAAGTTTTTAAAAGGACACACCTCTCTTTCTTGGAGTAAACTCCTTGCTCTGGAGCTTTTCTTTTTCTGCTCCTTTTTGGGTCCCCCCCACATTGGAATAGCTATCTAGACTTGAAATGAGAATGACAGGTCATGACCCACCTATACCAGAGCAGATCAGAATTTAGAAATGTTCCATTGGGTTGGTATCTTCCGGCCCCAGAACAAACTGTCCAGTTCTCGAGATGCATCTTAAAAGAGAAGCATTCTGTCAACATGAAACAAAAAAATGGCGTTTCGGTTTTCATTTTTTAAAAATTGTGCCAATAGAATTTTTAATTATATTTATTGTGTGATTTTTGCACATGCAAATGTCCCAGACCATGGAAAAACTAAAAATGGATCCACCTTCAGCTGCAAGGCCATGCACTGCTGTGTGCTGACAGATTCTAGAGACGCAGAGACAAATCCCACCCTAACTCCTGCCAGAGACTGCAAGGTTGTGCATGCCCCCTGTGGAGCTGAAGTCTGCAATCTTATTGTTCTGATCCCTGAATTCATATGGGAGAAGACAAAAACAAATTGTTGGAGCATTTTTATGGATGTCCAGGGTGATTTCATTTTATACAGCTCATTTTTGACTAACAGAAACGAAATGGCAAAATCAAAACATCCTAGAACAGTGGTGAAACGAAAAAATGCCCATCTCTAGTGCTGAGCCCAGGCCTTTGCAAAGCTGTACAGAAGGTTTGGGACCACATGAAACTCAGGCCAGTCCAGGCCTTTGTCACTGGCAACTCTCATTTATCTTCAGACTGTTCTGGGAGATTGTGGTCCAAAACCATCTGGAGGGCTTCAGAAGGTTTGTCTAAGAGGAAGCATTGACAATCACTGTCCTGGCAGTCTCCCTTCTATAAGCAGGACGGAGACCTTCGCTGGGGTTGTTAAACTGGTTGGCGGCCAGATGGCACAAATATTGTCTGGTGAGCTCTGCTGAGCTGGGTGAAATATGGATGTGAAAGGAATTGTGGGAATCTCTGCTGAGAAAATGCCGAATCAGGACTTGGGGGATGGCGCTGGGGGGCTCTCCTTTGATTTTATCCTGTTGCATTGAATCCTGTTTTCGTTTTCTTCCCATGATTGTTTCTGAACACGTTGTGAGACCTGGCAATTTCTTCCCATGTTGAAACCTGTGCACACTTTAATATATTGCCTCCTAATTGGTGCGTGACTAACTTTCCCCTATTAGCTACAACATGTTTGCTCATTTTTTCATTTTTTTTGACATTTGCATTTTAAAACAGGTGCATAGTTCCATAAGTAATTTCTCAGGAACACCCATGTGTAAGCCTTGCAAAAGTATGAGGTCTTGAAGAAATGGCCTTGCTTCTCAAAGTGGGCCTGGGGAGATGTGAAAACTCTTACTTTTGTCAAGCCAGTCAGCACCAACAAAATTGGGCAGGGGATTGTGTCTAGCTGGTCAAAGTGATCTACTAGATGACTAGAACATGAATCATGGTGGATAGTGAGGAGGTAGAATTAGAATTGCTAATTTTTGAGGAGATCTCATTCCAACCAAGAGTCAATGGGATTATTATTATTATTAGAGTATTTTTACTCCACCTTACTCCTTGGACAAAAGGACACAAGGTGGCTTACAGAATGAGGGATAATATACAGTCCAGTACAATTAAGACATGTTCAAGTATTCAGAACAGGAATTGAGGGACATCTTGCAGCATTAACAAACAACATTAACTAAATCTACAAGAGAATGCAAACAGTTAAAGGGGAGTAAATTACCATGTAAAGTTATGGGTGATGGTAACTAACATTGAAAACATAGTGGTTATAAGTGGTTATAAATGCAAAGTCTATGTGATCCTGTAGATTCATATAAAAGACACATAATAGGTAGACCATCATTCAGGGGAACCTTGCCTGAAGAGAAAGGTCTTTGCCTGCTTCCGTAAGGACAACAGAGATGAGGCAGACCTGGCCTCTAGTGGGAGGGAGTTCCAGAGTCTGGGCGCAGCAGCTGAGAAAGCCCTTTTATGGGTTCCCACAAGATGTACCAGTGAGGGTGGAGGGGTGGAGAGAAGGGCCTCTCTTGATTACCTTAACACCCGAATTGGTTCATACTGTGAGATTCAATCTTTGTCGTAGCTAGGACCCAGGCCGTACAGTGCTTTGTAGGTCAAGGTCAGCACCTTGAATTGTGCCCAGTAGCTGATGTGGGATTTGCTCTGTCCCATCATGCTGCAGCCTCTGGCTGTCCTCCCAACTTTATGGCCCCAGTAATTAACTGTGGAAAGAAGGGGAAGGGGATGAGAGACCTGTTTGCCTTCTCTCTCTCTGATGGATCTTCTGGTTGCAGCTGCTAGAGAATGTAAGCTTTCCTCCTAGTTTCTCAGCGAGAGTTCCCTCTGTCCCATCATGCTGCAGCCTCTTGCTCCCAGCTTCTTAGTGAGATAAGAGATGGGCACAAACCTCAGTTGTGAGATTCATGCCAATTCGGTGCCACATGTTTCTTTCCCAGCGTATAACCCACTCACCAGCCCGAGCGCGTTCCTCCCCTCCTCCTCCTCTTTGGCTGTTCAACCCGTCCTTAGCAGGAGCATGGACTTGCTACCTCCTTTTGTTAGTGGGTGATCAGCCAAGGGGGCCATGGCAAGGAAACCCGGGCTCCTTCCAGGGCCTGAATGAACAGCTGAGAAGGAGAGGAGCATGCTCTGGCTGGAGAGTAAAGGATCCCATTTGGGAAAGTGGAGGAAGGGGCACATGTATGAACAGGCGTGGACCTCCAAACTGTGGTTCATGCCCATCTCTACCTGGGATGCAATGAAAACTGATTGATTTCATAAGAACACCAGTGTTTTCCATGTTACTTTCCACCCTTCATAATGGATTTTTTTCTTTGCATGCTCTTCTGAGCTTTAATATTACCTTTTAATGTTCTAAGATGCCTCTTCTAATTCCTTGTTCTTACCTTGACTATGTCTTAAATGTTCTGGGCTGTATATTGTCCCGCTTTATTGTAAGCATCCTTGGTTCCTTTTCCAAGGAGAGAGGTGGGGTGAAAATATTCTAAATAAATAAATAAATAATTAAATAAATAAATAAATAAATATGGATGGTTCAGCCAAGCAGGAATTGGATTGGATCTGGCTGAAGTTACAGCACCAAGGATAGCTCCATAACATGCATGGAAGTTGTTCTAATCTGCTCTGGCATTCAGCTGAGGCCTCCTGTCGCTGCAG
This sequence comes from Phrynocephalus forsythii, assembly GCA_029282475.1. Taxonomy (NCBI): domain Eukaryota; kingdom Metazoa; phylum Chordata; class Lepidosauria; order Squamata; family Agamidae; genus Phrynocephalus; species Phrynocephalus forsythii. The sequence goes on along the minus strand of JAPFRF010000014.1, from coordinate 8,252,279 downwards.
TTTCCACATCTGTAGGGGGTGACAGCAACCATTTTCTCTTCAAGAAGACAAAGTATGCCATGGGTACTGGAGGCTGCACATATGACTCAAAGAGCCATTCAAACTGTCCATCCCTGGGCTTTAGAGAAGAAAGCAATTAGTAACTGATACCATAATTTTTCTTCTCCCATCCAATGAATCTACCAGGAGGTCACCAGAACAACAATAGCTATATCTGAAATTTGGGCATTGTGTTTTGCCCCTAATGCCTTGAAATATGCACCGTCTTGTCTTGCTTGTGCTAAAATACCCTGTGTTTGGGATATTTCAGCAATCTAGGCATTGTGCAACTCTAAATGTTGTCTGTTATGATGGATGGCATCAATCCATCAATACAGACTGACCCTTTTTTCATTTGTTTAATGGCAAAGAATGCTCTTTGACATCTAATGTGATGACATGGAGTATTAAGACAATGATGTTGGCATAACAGGACATGCAGAGTGTCTCCCTTTTCATCTCTCATATATAGGAGATGATGCCTTCCTGATGATTCTTTCTCTCTAGCTCTACAGCTGCAGGGGGAATTCAAATGCATGGTTCCCAGTTGTGGACATTTTAGAATGTGCAATACCACTTCAAGAGTGGATGGAGTTGAGTGAGAAGTCTTCTTTGCAGTTGACTTGTCCTTTTGATCTGACCTTTTCCTTAGAGTCTCCTTGAAGCATCCCCATGCTGCTCATGCTTTGCACCCTCACCCATCTTCCAATGGCCCTCCTGGAAAGGGCTGCCACCCCCTCCTCCTTACCCATGCTTATATGCAGAGTCAACAATGTTAATATTTGCGTTGTCTCAGTCTGGAAGGAAAAGGGGGTTATTGTACGGACATAGGACTGCAGTGGAGCAGATCGAGAGTGGGGGCAATTCCTGTTTATGTCCTGTGGCTTTTCAGCTGGGTTTGATTATGCATTTGCAAAAAGGTCCACAGCTTTTAATTCCTTGGCAGAGCAAAATCCCAGCTGCCTTTCTTTTTCCTTGAGCTGACCAGGGTGAGGAACCTAGAGGGTTCCACGTGGATGATCACCCCTTGGCTAACCCAGGCACGGAATTGGATGGCTTTCAGATGGAGAACACGTACAGGCCCTCTTTTGGGGCTCAAGATGTGCCACATTTATGAGAAAGGAGAAGATGCTGCCATTTTAGACCACACTAATGCAGAATATAACCGGCGGGGTATGTTAGGATTTGTGATGGTTACATTCACCTTCTGCGCCAGCAGCGAGTCTTCCAGAAATCATCAGCACACACATGAATAACCAGACTCAAAGAAGTCTTTTTGTGCAGCACTCTTTACGATATTACAGGTGAACAGACTGTTTGTAACCTTGTGAACAACAAGTACAGAGAGTGAGATACACACTGAATACAGAACTTGAATACTTCCACTAACCAATCACATTGCAGCTTAATTAACTTCATCCACCTTATTCATACATTGTTTTGTGTATTGCTGTACATCACTGTGTATTTATGTGCAGGACAAATTTAACTCCTTAGAAAGACTAACAGGGTAGCTCAGCATTTTAGGTCATTAGGTTGGGAGTTTCATTTCTTCTTATGTTTCCTTGACAAGAGCTGGATGATCCATGAGGTCTCTTCCAGCTTGGCAGTGGTGGTGGTGGTGGTGGTGGTGGTGGTGGTGGTGATGATGATGATGAAATTCTTCATGACAAATGGCCCAAATCACTCTTACTTACTTCTGAGTAACCATTCAAAAGATTTCACAGTTAATTTATTTCATAGACAGACCTTGAAAAGTAACTTAAAAATAAATCTGACTTTGTTATGCCTGTATTGACTTTTTTTTTTAAAAAAAAGAACATTGGTAGAAAAAAAGTTACAAATAGCAACGAAATAAAAAAACCTCTCCATCTCACCAATTACATTTACCCTCCACAATTAAGCCTGGCTTAATCTTTGATTAATGCTCCAAATTAATCTAGACAACCTTCATCTGATTAATCTCTTAATCAAACCAATTAAAGTTCAGTGTTTTACCCATTCTCTCCTGGAGCCACACATTTGGGGGTGGGTGGGAGTGGGTGGGTAAAGCAATAAAAGGAATCTTGCCACCTGCATCTCACTCTTTTGTAGGGCATGAAAAGCCTTGAATCATTTCCTAGCTGGTGCATAAGCATCTCTGAACATACCCAACCTCCTAATAACAACATTCAGTACTGTTCCCAGATTGGGGGGGTGTGTGTTTCTGCATTAAATCATGTTAAGCATAAAATAATTCACATTTATGTATCCTCTCTAGATTTTTATGTGCCTCAGGCCCACATATCTGTTCCATGTGAATGGCACCATTGATCACCTGCCTTGTGACAACAGCTATCATGGGGGTAACCCAATAAACTTTCCATCCTCTTTCAGATAAAAAGGAGGCAAATCTTATTAGCCTCCAGATATACCCAGGTTAGAGGGCTCTTAGTCATTTAAATAGGGTAATGTCAAAGTGTCTATGACTGTGAGGGGTAGATGGTTCTTTGAGGAACTATATATTCAGAGTTTTCTAATCGTATAGCCTATGTTGACTGTGGTAGGCAGGGATGACTTGATATTGATGTGGATTTTGAAGGGCTGTATTTGGCAATAATTTAAAACCACAATCCTGTTGTAACCACCCAGTACCAAACAGCAGTCACAGATGTCACCTTATCAGCTCTCCATAGTGTGGTTGGACATACCCAGGTCATGCTTATGGTTGTATGCCCAGGTGCATCACAGACAGCTGAAAAAGTGCAATTGAGTTTTTTAAATCAGATGCTTGGGTCCAAGCCCATCTCAATAATTACATTTCCCATGATGAGCCTGCCTGGATGCTAAGAGAATAAGGAGAGGTCTTTCTCTGTGTCCTGCAACCTGCACCGGTGTGTTTGATGGGGACTTCTCTGTTGCTGCTCCCAGACTTTGGTGGACCCCATCGTTGCTGTCCTTCCAGAAGCAAAGGTCTTTCTCTTCAGACAAACTTACTGCTTGGAATGGGTTTTTGGTGTTGATTTGCTTATGCCATGTTAGTATGTCTGATCCCTTTTAGGATTTGTATGCTTACTGTTTTAGCTTTAAATATCTTTTAATGATGTAAGCTACTTGGATACTCTTAAAGAGAAAGGTGGGGTTAAAAATATTTTGAATGAATGAATAATGTAGTGCTTAGGAAATTGACTTTATTTATGCTTCCCTATACCCTTTCCCCAATTCGTCTGTATCACAAATAATAAAACATGGGGGGGGAGGAAATTGACTTGATTTTTCTCCGACGCTGGCAGTCTCCGCCTGGTTCCCTTTGGCTCCATCTGAGTTGGGTCAAGAGAACATCAAATGGATGTGGATCCAGGAGAAGCAGTAAAGGTCAGAATTCTATAGGAATCTTACACTTCTGCCTAGCTCAGTGATGGTGTGAACCTTTTAGAGACCCCGCATGCCCAAATTGTAATTCAAAACCCACTAGTTTTTCACAAAGTGCCCATATAGCAATTTAACCTGTATACAGGTGGCTGTGAAGGGGCAATGTCAGGTGCCCAAAGAAAGGGCTCCGAGTGCCACCTTTGGCACCCATGCCATAGGTTTGCCAACACTGACCTAGTGTATGAAGAGCAGATAACTATTTCAGAATTTTGAATTTCTAGTTAAAATTCTCTTTTTTCTGCATAGTAGAAGGAGAGTTGTAGTATCATAGAATAACTGAGTGGGAAGGAGCCTATAAGGCCATTTGTCCACCCTTCTGCCCATCACAGGAATCCAAATCAAAGCAGAGCTGACAGATGGTTGTCCAGTTTCCTCTTGGATGCCTCTGGTGTTCATAGTGTTCACCTCTTCTTGAAGCAATTGGTTCCATTATTACACTACTCTAACCACTAAGAAGTTAGAGCAGCACAAAGTACAGGCCCTCTCTGAAGAGAATAGCTTCAAGTTCCCCAGATTCTTTGTACATTTCTCATTAAACTGGCACTTAAGGTCTCAATAAATCATTCTGAGTCATTTGTAAGAGAAAGAATAAAAAATTACCTTATTACTTATAGTTGTGAACAGATAAACCACAAAAGAGAAGGACACGGAACACTCAGCAGGGAGGCAGAACTCTCCGTGGATTCAGAGGTGGGAAGGTACGATTGGTTAGATTGGGTAGATTGATGGTCATGCCAGTGCAGACAAGTCCCTCCCAGCCAATCGAGCTACAGACATCATACAAGGTTGTAAAATATTCCAGCAATGAAAAGGAATTAAGTTGCAGCCTCCATTCCATCTTTTCTCTTCCTTTTCTATGAATCTGGGCAGCAAGGCATCAGGTACTGTAATCACTTACACATGGGAAGGTTCTTGAGAAAAAGGAGAAAATAACTGGTCTCTTACAGCCAAGGAGGAGAAAAAAAAAACTCTTCTGATTTGCTCATTCTTGCACACAAGGTAAGCAATGGTTTTACACATGTCCCAACTGAATAGATTAAAAATTGACATAGGCCAGATACGGTCAATCGCCTGAGGTTGGGAGCCATGTTCAAATCATGTGTACTGCTGTCAGAAGGTAAATTGATGTCCTAGCTACCCTGACATGAACTGTGAGAGAATATTTGTATGTCTCCACATCCAGCTTTTTCCCCATTCATTTCTGTGGGAAGTTGACAGTACAAAGCAAGACATCTATCTATCTATCTATCTATCTATCTATCTATCTATCTATCTATCTATCTATCTATCTATCTATCTATTTATTAGATTTTTAGTTAGAAGTTAACAACAATCAGTACAATACAACACAGAACAAACCCATACAATTCATACAATAAAAGAAGAAACATAAAAATGCAGCAATAGAATGAAAATAAAATTAAAAGAGCCTCATGGTGCAGTGATTAAATACCTGTACTGCAGCTAAACTGTGCTCACGACCTGGTTCAATTCCAGCAGGCTCATGGTTGACTCAGCCTTATATTCTTCTGAGGTCGGTAAAACGAGTACCCAGCTTGGTGGCAGGTCAATATGTAGCCTGCATAATTAAAATTGTAAACCACCTAGACAGTGCCTTTAGTGCTATGGGGTGGTATATAAGCAGAACACTTTAAAATTGACCTGAACTGGCCAGAATCCAGCATCAACATCTGGCCTCCCGGACCATCTGAGCCAGCCGGCATAACCCTTGCTGGGCCCCCTGAAGACCGGTGAGTGTCGGCAAGTGTGCTCCACAGCCCTTCCAGAGTGACATCCACCTGCGTCTCTCTGCTGGGCTGGTGGCAGAAGCTCAACGGGGAGAGTCTGCAGCGTCAAGAGGGGAGGGGCTGTGTGAGAGCACAAATACCTGTCAGGCCTCCTGAACTGGCTGGAATCTAGCATCAACATCTGGCCTCCCGGACCATCTGAGCCAGCCGGGCGTGACCCTTGCTGGGCCCCCTCCAGTCCTGTCAGTGTGCCTCACTGCCTTTTTTTTAAAAAAGGTTTAGATGCAGTGCCGATCTGAGGGGGAGGAAGAGGTGGGCTGATGAGGTCAAATTGTTGGGTGCTTTTGTTTTTTGTTTTTGTTTGTTATTTTTGTTTTTGTTTTTGCCATTAGGTGTAAGTGGTAGGGACCCACAATGGAACTGAGGGAACATGAAGGGGGGAGGGCAATGGAGGGGCAGCCATTGAAATTATGCTGGGTAGGGGAAGGTATGGTGGTAGGAGTGGAACATGCCCACGTAGGAGAAGAGGGGTTAGATATCTTACATCTATCCCCTCTTCTGGTCCCACTCCTAGCCAGAAGGAATCAGGTGACCATGTCAGCGAGCCCACGAGCCACATGGTGCTGTTGTTAAATGTCAGGTCAGTACAAAAAAAGACCGCCCTCATCCATGATGTTATTTTGGATGAGGGTGCTGACCTGGCATGTATTACTGAGACCTGGGTGAGAGAGGAGGGTGGAGTCCTACTTTCCCAGCTATGCCCACCTGAGTACTCAGTCCAGCACCAGTGCCGCCCGGTGGGCCGGGGAGGTGGAGTTGCTGTAGTCTACAGGAGTTCTATCTCCTTGGCCAGGCTTCCTGTCTCTTTGGGAAAAGGTCTGGAGGGCCTGTATTGTGTGTTGGGCTCACGAGACAGATTAGGGATTCTGTTGGTGTACCGCCCACCCTGCTGCGTACCAACAGTCTCCCTGCCTGAGCTGACAGAGGTGGTCTAGGACCTGGTGTTGAAGGCCCCCAGACTGTTGGTACTGGGGGATCTCAACATCCATGCCGAGGCTACCTTAACTGGAGCAGCTCAGGACTTCATGGCCGCCATGACAACCATGGGGCTGTCTCAACATGTCATCAGCCCAACACACCAGAAGGGCCATACTCTGGACCTAGTCTTCTTAACGGGACTAGGGGATGGTGGTTTGGATGTGGAGGGGTTGGCTTTGACTTCATTGTCATGGTCAGACCACTTCCTGGTCAAGTTTAGGCTATTAGCTACTCCAACACTCTGCAAGGGTGGGGGGGTCCATTAAGCTGATCCGCCCTCAGAGACTAATGGATCCGGATGGTTTCCTGAAAGCTCTGGGGGATTATCCAGCTGACATGGTCGGCGCTCCTGTCGAAGCTCAGGTCACCTTATGGAACAGGGAGATGACCCGGGCAGTTGACATGATTGCACCTAAGCACCCTCTCCCCCTACGCAGAGCCCAGACAGCTCCTTGGTATACATCTGAGTTGTGGGCAATGAAGCGGGAGGGGAGATGGCTGGAGCGCAAGTGGAGAAAATATCACAGTGAGTCTGATCAAACACGGCTTAGAGCCCACTATTGGGCCTATTCCGTGGCTATACGGTTGGCGAAAAGGCAGTATTTCGCCAACCATATAGCTTCCTCAGAGTGCCGTCCAGCGGATCTGTTTCGGGTGGTCCGGGAACTTCTTCAGCCATGAGATAGGGTGGAGGCCCAGGACCATTTGGCAGCACACTGTGAGGAGTTTGCTGTTCACTTTGAGGGAAAAATTGCTCAGATTCGCAGTGAACTGGACTCCACTATTGGTACAGTATCAAGGGATGTGTCCAGTGCACCATGCTCAGGTCCAGTGTTATTAGATGAGTTTCAATTGTTGAGACCCGAGGATGTGGACAGGGTGCTTGGATCTGTCCGTTCCACCACCATGCTGCTTGACCCTTGCCCTTCTTGTCTAATTGTAAGATCTGCCAGGGGGGTTCACACCTGGGTCCAAGAAGCTGTAAATGCCTCTTTAAGAGAGGGAGTGGTCCCTGCTGCCTTAAAAGAGGCACTAATTAGACCACTCCTAAAAAAACCTAACCTGGACCCAGGACTGGTGGTCAACTATCGACCAGTAGCGAACCTCCCTTATCTGGGCAAGGTGTTGGAGCGAGTGGTGGCCGGACAGCTCCAGGTGCTGCTGGATGAAATGGATTTTCTGGATCCATTTCAATCTGATTTCAGGCCGGGTTTTGGAAGAGAGACTGCCTTGGTCACCCTGTAAGATGACCTTTGCCGGGAGAGAGACAGGGGGAGTGCAACCCTGTTGATACTTCTGGACCTCTCAGTGGCTTTTGACACCATCAACCATGGTGCCCTTCTGGATAGGCTGGCCAGGTTGGGAGTTGGAGTCACCGCTTTGTGGTGGTTCTGATCCTTCCTGGCTGACCATGTCCAAAAGGTGGTGCTGGGGGATAGTAGCTCTGCCCCATGGCGTTTACATCATGGGGTTCCACAAGGCTCCATACTATCCCCCATGCTGTTTAACATCTACATGGAACTGCTGGGAGAGGTCATCAGGAGGTTTGGGCTGAGGAGTCAGCAATATGCTGATGATACTCAGCTCTACCTCTCGTTCTCCACCAATCCAGGTGAGGAGGTTTCTGTTCTGAACTCGTGTCTGGACCAGATAATGGACTGGATGAGGGTTAATAAATTGAAACTCATTCCAGACAAGACGGAAGTGCTGTTAGTGGGTGCTTCGTCAGCCAGGCTAGAGGGCCACTTCCCTGGCCTGGATGGGGTTGCACTTCCCCTAAGGGACAGGGTCCGTAGCTTGGGGGTGCTCCTGGACCCCGGTCTAACTCTGGAAGGCCAGGTGGACTCGGTGGCCAGGGGCGCCTTTCTCCAGCTGCAGAATATATATCAGCTGCGCCCCTACCTGGATGAACGGAGCCTTATGACAGTTACGCATGCACTGGTAACATCCCGTATTGATTACTGCAATGCATTTTACATGGGGCTGCCTTTGAAGATGGTCTGGCGATTGCAACTGGTTCAGAATCGTGCTGCACGGCTGGTGAGTGGTAGGGCCACCAAGGAACACATCACGCCGATTCTGTATAACCTTCATTGGTTACCAGTTGCTGCCTGAGCCCAATTCAAAGTGCTTGTTTTGACATATAAAGCCCTAAACAGCTTAGGACCTAGATACCTGAAGGACCGTCTCCTTCCATATGAACCTACCCGGCAATTAAGATCTAGTCAGGGGGCCCTCCTGAAAGAACCATCCCTTAAGGAGGTGAAAGGGATGGCTTGCAGGAAAAGGGCCTTTTCAACAACTGCCCCCAGGCTATGGAATGCCCTCCCAAATGAGACTCGCCTGGCGCCGACGTTGCTAACATTTTGGTGCCAGGTAAAAACCTTCCTGTTCCAAAAGTTTTTAAACTAATGACTGTGGGTCCTGATGGCAATGTTAGTGGTGTTTTTAATGTATCGTATTTATTGAATTTACATGTTTTTATTATTCTAATTTTATTGTATTTTGATGTTTTAATTGTCCATTTTGATTGTGAGCCGCCCAGAGACCTTTGGGTAGTGGGCGGCATACAAGCTATATAAATAAATAAAATAAATAAATAAATAAATAAATAAATAAATAAAAAATGACATGAAAATAACAGATCGTTAATTTACAATCACTCCTTGGTTGATTGTCAAGGAGTGGTTTCCTATGGCCCTCCATGAAATTCCCATGGATGAATGAGGATTTGAACTCCAGTCTCCTGAGACCTAATCCAGCATTATATTTATTGCACCACACTGGCTCTCACCTGCTTTTAGCAGTCAAGTGGGAAGCCAGCAGGGAATACCACCAAGAATGTCCAGGGGAAAAGTCTTCCTAGAGCCCTGAAGTGGTGCTGTCAGTCTGGGTTGTTAATACTAGACTAGATGCACAAAAGGTCTGATGTGGGATAAGGCAGCTTCTGCTGCATTGGCCTTTTACAACTTGAAGGTGGCTTGTTTGCTTGTGGATCCTCAGCCAGGAAGAATGGTTGGGTTGGCGGTCCTGATCCTGAAAACGGTCCTTAGAACTGGTGGGCCCTGCCAGGTATTCAGGAGTGTCCCCATCACTCTCTGTGACATTGGTGCCAGGGACGCTGGTGTCTAACCGAGACTCCTGAGGATAAATGATTCACATGTGCATGGTTTGATAATGTGACAGTAGGAAGTGAAAGGACGAGTGACAGGTTTTAACACTTCTCTTGAGAACACAGCCTAGACTTTCTGTAAGGCAGGCCATGTGAAGGCCACGTGCCTGTGCATCCACATTCCTGGGTCTTTTTCTCCACTTTCCTTGACAGGGGTGATAGAGCTGCATGTTGCATGCCCCGTGCACAGGTTCCAAAGGCATCCCGGAGTGCGCTTGCATCTCTTTCCCTTCTATAGATATTCCTGGCCAGTGCTGCCGCAGCTTCCTCACTCTTATTAGGATGCGCATTGAACGGCAAAGCGACTCTCCAGCTATCAAACACAATATGTCCCTTTAGATTTTTATAGCTGGCTGTGCCCCAGGTGCTATTATTATCGTCCATCACATCACTCACTCAATATGATGGGCCCTGTCTTTCTAGTTATCAGTAATGGGCAGGAGATTTTGGAATCATTTTTATCTCCCAGCTGCAGCTCCATTTTTTCCCTAAGAAGTGACTTGCGACTCCCTCCTGTTTCTTTTCTCTTTGATTCTCCGTGGTGTTCATTCTCTCCTCGTTCACATGATGCCTTCTGCTTTTTGTCTTCGTATCTGAGCTTATATCTGAATTTGTCTTTGTTTTTTCCTCTTTTTAACTCCCCCCCCCATTGTGGCAAGAGTTTGTTCCCATGAATCTCCCCATCGTTTCCCCTTCAAACCCCCCATCCTCCACCTGCGGGCACAGTTCCTGATCTAATTTTATATGCTGATTAGGGAAGGGCATACAATGCTTCCTGGGGCTATGTGCCAATTCATAGAGGATAGCCGTGTTAGTCTTTTCAAGAATTTTAGGCAAAAACCAAAGAAAAAACAAAACAAAAGACACAAAACATGTGGCACCTTAAAGACTAACTTTAATAATATGTAATGTAACATTTCATGGACACATCCACTTCTTCAGCCATATAGCAGCAGACTGAGATGTACAATATACTATGTGATGGAATATACATTTCATACCAGATATTCATTGGCTGTTTTATATAGAGTGGGGGATGGATAGGGGAGAGGAAAGAGGAGGAGGGGGAAGAAGAGGAGGGAGAGTTGATTAGTAGAGATGGTGGGAAGGAGGATTTGGCCAGGGTCTGTAGATATGTTAAGTATGGTTTTTATGGCTCTGAGGCTAGGATCTGTTGATTTCTGAAGTGTGGTATTACGGCTCCCAGGTAAATTCCTCAAGAGACAGAACCCAGATCAGACCAGAGCAGGGTGATGGGGAGTGGAAGAGAGGGGGGAAAGAATGGGAGTTTTTACCTTAGGGTATTTGTACACAACCCCTAAACTGCGCAGCAAATGGCTGCCAGCTCCGGAGCTTACAATTGTTTCCCCACCAGCTCCGGAGTTTGCAGGAAATTAAGTGCAACCACGCCCACCTAAGCGCGTCCCAGCGCACTTTTCTTGTACCTGCTCTAGGAGGGTGAAAATCCCCAGGTCCGGATTTAATCTGGTGAGTGCGGGGCTCTCCTCGCTTCTGTGTTTTTTTATTTATTTATTTATTTATTTATTTATTTATTGTATTTATATCCCGCTTAATATCAAAAGATCTCTAAGCGGCTTACAAAGCCACAGTTCGCACAGATAATCACAATTAAACAAACAGACGATACACACAACAAACTAATATAGTTAAAAACCAGATAGTGTTCCTGATACTATCTAATAAAAATCTAATAAAAATATCATTCAGAGACATGGCGATGGCGGGGGTAAAAAAAAAAAAAACCCTAGGAATCGCCAAGGCCTCCCGGAAGAGGTAGGTTTTTAAAGCCTTCCGGAAGGCCAGCAGGGACTCTGCAGAGCGCACTTCAGGAGGGATGGAATTCCAAAGGCTAGGGGCCGCCACTGAGAATGCCCGGCCCGAGTACTCGAGCAGCAAGTGCGCTCGCGCCTGCCGAACGGGACGGGCCGAGGTGGTTCGCTGAGCGATACGCTCTGTCAGGTAGTCCGGTCCCAAGCCATGGAGGGTTTTATAAACTAAAACCAAGACCTTGAATCTAATCCGGGCTGCAACGGGCAACCAGTGCAAGCGGGCCAGGACTGGCGTGATGTGATCATACCAACGCACGCCGGCCACCAGCCTGGCCGCCGCATTCTGTACCCGCTGCAGCCCGGAGAAGAGTCAAGGGCAACCCCATGTAGAGGGCGTTACAGTAGTCCAGCCTCGAGATCACCAGTGCTTGGACCACTGTTCTCAGAGAGTTCGCGTCGAGGTACGGGCGGATCTGGGCGATCCGACGGAGATGGTAATAGGCGGACCTGGTCACCGACGCCACCTGGGATTCCATGGAGAGCGCCGGGTCCAGGAGCACGCCCAGATTCCGCACCCTCTCCGCGAGCTGGAGGGACACTCCCCCCAAACAGGGGAGGGGGCCACCGTACCCCGACAGCGAGCTCCCAAAGAACATAACCTCCGTCTTCTCGGGGTTGAGCTTAAGCCTGGTTCCCGGTCCAGGTCAGTACGGCCTCCAGGCACCCATCGAGGACTTCAACAGCTTCCACAGCAGAGGTGGAAAAGGAGAGATAGAGCTGCGTGTCATCAGCGTACTGATGACAGCAGACTCCAAAACTCCTGATGACCCCCGCCAACGGCCTTACGTAGATGTTAAACAGCATGGGGGACAGAGACGACCCCTGTGGAACCCCACAAGGGAGAATCCAAGGGGCCGATAACTCCCCCCCATGCTGAACGTGAAGTGCCGGCCCTCCAGGAAGGAACGGAGCCATCTGCGAGCAGAGCCTCCGATCCCAACCTCAGAGAGCCGGTCCAACAGGATACCGTGGTCGACGGTATCAAAGGCCGCTGACAGATCCAGGAGGACCAACTATCAGAGCAACCCCTGTCGGCCGCCCGGATAAGGTCATCTTGCAGGGCGACCAAAGATACCCCGACGGGGCCTGAACCCGGACTGGCATGGGTCGAGGCACTGCGATCCTCCAGGTATGACTGCAGCCGGACCGCCGCCACCCTCTCAATCACCTTGCCCATAAACGGGACGTTGGCGATTGGGCGATAGTTTATTAAATCACAACTGCAAGGCCGGGTTTTTCAAAATGGGCTTAACCACCGTCTCCTTCAGACGGGAGGGAAAACCCCTCACTGAAGGAGGCGGTGGCGATGACAGAAGCCCATTCAGCCATGGTCCCTCTGGCAGCTCTAATTAGCCAGGCAGGGCAAGGGTCGAAAGGGGTGGAGGCAGCGGCAATGCGCCATAGCCCTGGAGACCTCGACAGCGGAAACAGGCCCAAGCGCATCCAACCGAGGCAACGAAGGCGGACCAGCAACTGGTGATGGCGGGCGGGACCACTGCACCGGAGTCAAAGCCGGCACGGATGGCCTCTATTTTAGTTCGAAAAAGGCTGCGAACTGCTCGCTACTGAAATCAGTAGGAGGAGGCCTGGCCAGACTAGGATTGCTGAGGTCACGAACCACCCGGAAAAGCTCTGCCTGGCGGTTCGAGGCCTCCGCAATTCTCAGGGAGGTAAAAGATGTTCTAGCCTCCCTTATCGCGATGGTGTAGCGACTAGACTGGGCATCAACGGCAGCCTTACTCAACGCCGTCCGGGTTTCCTCCAGCTGCGCTCTAGCCTCCTCCTCTCCTGCTTCATTGCCCTAAGCTCCCGGTGAACCAAGGTGAAGGCCGGGCTCGGCAACGGAGGAGGCGCTTGGGGGCGATCCGGTCTATGGTGTGGGCAGCTGTTTCATGCAAGTGTTAGCCACAACCTCGGCCGGGCGCCAGTCAAACCACCAGGCAACCCCGAAGAGCTCACCGAACCGCTGAGGGTCCATGAGCCTCCGGGAGCGGGCCAAAACAGAGGCCCGAGGGTCCCCGCGGGAGGGGCCGGAATCGCCAGGGAAAAAGAGAGCAGGTGGTGGTCTGTCCATGACACAGGCAGGGAAACAATGTTCCCCACCTCCAGACACGAGTCCCCCGACATGGAGGTAAAAACCAGATCCAGGGTATGACCGGACCTGTGGGTGGGGCATAAAACATGCTGGGACAGACCCATGGAAGCCATGGATTCCATGAACTCCAGGGCAGTACCGGAAAGTCCACCGCCGGCGTGCACGTTGAAGTCACCCACCACCAAAAGGCGCGGGGACTTCAACAGAGCAGCGGCGATGAACTCCGTAAGCTCTGGAAGGGATTGTCCCGGGTTTGGTAACCCAGCACAATGCCAAATCTGTCCCGCTGACCCACCAACAGGTGAAGTACTTCCAACCCCTGGCTAACCAATGTCGAGGCCCTGCTGACATGAAAAGAATCCCTGTACACGATCGCAGCCCCTCCCCCTTTTGACCCCCAACCTTCCCACTCCCTCTACCAAGTACCCGGGCGGACACAGGAGAGCAAGGGAAGTTCCGTGCCCACCCAGGTCTCAGTGATGAACGCCAGGTCGGAGTCGCCATCCGCGATGGAATCATGAATGATGGGGATTTTGTTATGCACCGACCTGGCGTTCAACAGGAGACAGGTAAGATTGGGGGCGCTGGTGGAGTGACTCCCGGATACGTGACAGAGAGCCGAGGGGTCAGAACGAGGGACAGGCACAAGTTGCCTGACCCGAGTTCTTCTAGTCTGACGAACCCAACGGCTACAAGCGTACCGCCCACGGCCCGACACCGTTGGTATATGAGCCCCTGCGAACATGGCGATAACGTTGGTCAATCAAAAAAAAAAAAACCCAACAGCAACAAAGCCCCAGAAACAGTGCAAACAAATAATAACAATACAATACAAATAAGTAATATACAATACAGAGCAAATAATAAAATACAGTGCAAATAATTCAAAGAAAAATAAAATAAGCAAATAACAGGAAAGCCTTAGGCTGGAGGGAGATGGTTAAAATAATAGGAGCAGGCTAACTGCCAAGGTAGAAATCAGATACACCTGGGAATGGGGAGAGGGAGGACCATAGGTAGGAGAACTGATTAGCAGCAAGGTCACAAGTAAAGGGGCAGACAAGATGTAATAATAATGCTAGCCACCCCAGCTAATCTAGGAAGTCAAGACCCCAACCGGTCCCAGAAAATATTCTCAATCCCCAAGAACCCCTTAAGCGCCCCATAAAACGCCCTCCCACCCCCAAAACCCCAGTTTCGACCCCCGGGAAGCAAACAATGGTGGCCGACCTGCCACCCGATAAATCCGAGTCCCACAGGAGGAAAAGGGGAAACATCAACATCTGCTTCTGGTCGGTGCCGCACTAAAGCTTGCAGATTAAGGAGTGCCTGAGAAACCCCGATGTTGATGGGTTGGGCACCGGAGGCCGACACGCCACCTGAACCCCCAACGGCGCTGCCAAGAGCTGCCGCCGAGAAAACCTTCCGGCTCCCAGAGATGTAAACTGGGACGCCAGGAAAAGACCAGCCGCAGCAGCAGACCGCACGCAAGCAGCGACCTCCGAGGCAGGCCCGCCATGGTGGAAAACGACGGACCACAGGTGGAAGAGGGCGGCAGCGACGATTATCCCGGCTGGGAAAAAAAAAACGGGCAGCAGCCCGCAGATGGAAAAGCGGCGGGCTGCTTGCTCACCGTGCCGGCAGTGGTCTCCGGGCGGGCCCGCCATGATGGGCGGCGGACCGCCGATGGAAAAAGGCGGCGGGCTGCAGCTGGGAGAAAGGGCGGCGGACCGCAGATGGACGAAAGCGGGGGGCTGCTTGCTCTCCGCACTTGCAGTGACCTCCGGGCAGGCCCGCCATGATGGAAAGCGGCGGGCCGCAGCTGAAAGAAGGCGACAGGCTGCAGATGGGGGACGGACAGCGGACCGCAGATGGGAGAGAGCGGCAGGCTGCATGCTCTCCACGCCGGCAGTAACCTCCGGGGCAGGTCCGCCATGCTGGAGAACGGCGGACCGCAGACGGGAGAAAGCAGCAACGGTGGTCATCCCGACCGGGAGAAGACAGGCGGCGGGGTGCATGCCCTCCGCGCCGGCAGTGGCCTCCATTTCAGGGTCGCAGCTGCAGCGGTCGGCGGCGAACCCCACACGGACCGCCTCGGCGGCAGCCTGGCGGCCTCCTCGAGTTCCCGGCGGCCCCCGGAGCAAATCCTCCGGCGCAAGTCCTCCGTAATGGGGGGTTGGCGAACCGCAGATGGAGGGGGCAGGGGCTTTGGGGCCACAAGACCCGCCGAGAGACAGTGGGAACGGCGGGTTGGCCCGGCGGCAGCCGCGGTCGGCTCAGCTGGTAAGACGCCGAGGGCTAAAACGATGGGAGGGACGCTCGAACCTGTTCGTTGGGAAGATGTTAAAACTCCCTAGGTGGTCTTCAGGCAAGCCCCTTCAATACCCTTTCCATAGCCCTGGCCGTCCGAGTAAATTAGGCAAGAATGAAAACAAAAGTAAAAACGCAAGGCAGCATAGTCAGGAACAGAGAGAGCAGCCGGTATGAGCAGCTGCTGCTGCCGCCCGCCATCTTGAAGAGAGGCATCAGTTGGCCTCCTGCTGCTGTGGGGAAGAGGAGCTTTAAGAGAAGGGGCAGGAGGCAAAAAAAAAAAACAGGTGAGAAGGAATCAGGACGGACGACGGGGCTCTGGGCGGCTTCGGAGGTGGGCCTGCATTTTTCCTCTCTTTCTTCCTCCCTCCCCTCATGCAGACAGTAGCAAGGAAGTGTGGAGGGGTAGGGACGCAGAAAGAGCAACGAACCCCCAAGATCCCTGGTCTGAATTTAAGTGGCCAGCGGATCTTAGGGGTCGTGTGAAAAGGCCCTTAGTGTCCATGAAAAAAGTAGCAATATAGTAATATTACATTTGATAATGATTCAAGAAGCCCTGACTTATGTTTAATCCATTCTTGTGTGTGCCCGTCATGCATATGAATCTTATCTCAGCTGTTTCCCTTTGCATTCTTGATCTGTAATGATTCTGTCCCAAAATGGTGTCCTCCAAGTCCTCCAAGCAGTGTCCAGGAAAACTGAAATGTTTTGAGACAGGTTTCTGTGTATCGTGGTTTATTAGAGATTGTCCTGTTTGTCCAATGTAGAGTGCAGATGGGCACTGTTAACAAGGTGCCACACATAACCTTCCCCCCACTCCACCTTGGCCGACTGGTCCACTCACTGTGTTTCATGTGCCTCTGAGGCCCTCCTTCTCTGTTGGCATGCCACTCCAGGAAGGAGCTTGGTCTGCTCTTCCCTGAATCATCAGCTAAGATGGCAGGACAGGGATTCTCCATGCATGGACAATGAGTGTTTGACTGCCTGAAGGGGCAGGAAAAAGACAGTCCAAGCTCCTGCCCAGACTCTGTGTGCCACCGGAGAAGGAGGTCCCTGGCAGCATGCTGAGAATGGTGAGTGTCCCAGCCAACCAGGGGTGAGTGGGGGCAGAGGTTACTCATGGCATCTGTTGCGCCATGTGTACAAATCAGCATGAAGTGTGACAAAGCACTTCATGTTCATCTCTAATGCTGATGGTTTCCAGTCTTGGGTCTCCAGATGTCCTTGACTACAACTTCCAGAAACCCTAGCCAGCATAGCTTCTGGGAGTTTTAGTCCAAGAAGATCAGAGAACCCAATGTTGGGAACTAGAGATGGGCACAAATGAAAAAATGACACACTTTTGGCGCTTCACAATGTTACAAAATGATTTGTAAAGTTACAAAATGGCAGACAGCGTGCCATCATGAAATGAGACAGATGGGAACAAAATGAAAAATGACAAACTTTTGCCATTTCGTAATGTTACAAAGCAATGTGTAAAGTTTCAAAATGGCAGACTGCATGCCATCATGAAATGAAACAGATGGACACAAAATGAAACATGACACACTTTTGTCATTTTGCAATGTTACAAAATGATTCGTAAAGTTACAAAATGGCAGACAGTGTGCCATCAAGAAATTAAACAAACTGCTTTTTTTTTCCAATTCAGAAACTGAACCAGGGAGCTGCTGGATCAGGCTTCAGCCAAGGGGCTGCAACCCCAGGTCCCTTCAACCGGGTCTCTGTGGGCGAAGGAGAGGGGGGGGATGGCTTTGATCCTGGCTTTCTAATTCTGGGGTAGGCGCAGGCTGAGATTCATCTAGCTCAGAACTGGAAAGCCAGGATCAAAGCTCCTGCCACCCCTCCTTCACCCACAGAGGGCTATGAAGGAACCCACAAACTGTTGCCTCCCCTTTGCCCAGCTCTCAGCATGGAGCCATTTTGGCAGTCTCAAAATGGCTCTGAGCAGAGAGCCTGGTGAAGGGGGGCAGTGGTTTCTGGGCTCCTTCATAGCCCCAGTTCCCTCTCCAGGCATGCTGCTTTTGGGATGCCCAGAGTGGTGTGCCTGGAGAGTAAACTGAGGCTACAAATGAGCCTACAAGCTGCCTCCACTCTCCATTGGCTCTCTCGACAGTGTAGCACCCCATCTGCCCAGGGCAGAGAGGTGGGTGGGGTGCTACTCTTCAGGAAAGTGAGAATCAAAGAGCAGGTTTTATAATTTCCCGTGGCCACAGCGAGGGTGCTGTGGCCATGGGAAATTCAAAAGCCTGTTCTTCGATCCTCGCTTTCCCAAAGAGTAGCACCCAAAGCATTTATAACCAAGGGGTACCACTGTATTCAGGTTAAAATACCACATTTTCACTTTATTTTGAAAAAAAAAAGTGGGTTTTGAATTGCAGTTTGGGCACTCTGTCTCTAAAAGGGTTGCCATAACCTTTTTACTCTAATGGACAGCCTGCATTAGAAGTGTGCATGTGTGGATTTTTATAAAACTACCACTTTCATAATCCCCTCAGCAGCATGGGAAAGGATTCCTTTCCCACTGTGCTTAAATTCACATTTTATAGCACACACCATAGGGACATTCTCCCAACCATTGGGTATATGGCACAACTGAGCTGCGTTAAAGCAATCACTGGCTGGTTGGATCAAACGGATTCTAGGGATGCTTGAATGAATGATACCTCATCAGAAAACCACAGCTGAAGGGCTCTGAGAAAGCTGTGCTTTGAATACGGAGGGGGAAATTAAAACGATGGGGTCGAAACCGAGGAAAGGAACAAACCTCTATGGAGAGGCTGGGAAAAAAAGGCAAGAAAAACTCAAGCACTTTTTCCATTTTCTTTAAAAAAAAAAAGGAGCAGGTTTTAAATTAAGGCATTGTAATAACAACAAAGGAAACTGCAAAGTGTGTAATAAACTGCTTTATGTAGAAAAAGAGATAAAATCCTCAATACCCCTGGCAATCTATAAAAGTCTGCAACTTGTGCTTGGTAAATACTATTAATATTTTACAAAAACAGATCATGATTTAGACTTATTATTATTATTATTATTATTTTGGCTGGAGCTGGAGCCTAGAGTCCCTTCTGGCTGCACGGCTTTTTCTGCAAAGGGCTCCACAAAATTCAGTCCCAGGACAGTAAAAGGAGGTCAGATAGTTGGGCTCTCCATACAGCTGATGCCTCTGAGACTTGGGATCCACTGGGGCAGAACAAGTGTTTTCCTGCAAGGGTCATCCAGAGGCCAAGGGCATTGTCCTTGCCGTCCTTCTCCCTACCCCAACCTCTTTGTTTCCAGCTTCTCCACAGGCCTATATTGGGACTGTCACCCCGTATTGGGCAAGATAGGTTTTCACAAAGTGATTTGCGAGCAGCCTGGGAGGCAAGAACACCAAGCTCATCTTTCCAACCCTTGTCTGCCACACCTCTGTGACATCACAAGGATGAGCCCCTGTGACCTCAGAAGCGTCCACCCTCTAGTCCTTGGGCAACCCTATTGTTGAGTGGCATGCCTTTGCAGCAGAAGGTGGTGGAGTAACCACCAATCCCATTGTCCCATTTTTCCGCAGCGATGGAAGGGTAGCTTCTCCCTGCTTCCCATTGACCATGTTGAAAGGGAATTGCCTAAATGAAAAGAAAATGCATACATAAGAACATAAGAACTTAAGAAGAGCCCTGCTGGATCAGGCCAGCTTCCTGTATCTCACAGTGGCCCCACCAAATGTGTCTGGGAGCACATGAGACTAGATATCTGTCTCCTGATACCACCCCCCTGCATCTGCTCCTTGAAGGACCCCAGTTTTAAGCCTGGAGATTACACATCTCCATCATGGTTTGGAACCTATGATGGACGTTTCCTCCAGGAATCTGTCCAATCCCCTTTTGAAGGCATCCAGGCCAGATGCCATCTCCACATCCTGTGGCAGGGAGTTCCACAGACTAACAACACACTGGGTGAAAAAATCTTTTGTCTGTTCTCACTCTCCCAACCCTCAGTGTGAGTGGATGTCCCCTAGTTCTGGTATTTTGTGAGAGGGAGAAGAGTATCCCTCTATCCACTTTACTCATGCCCTGCATAATTTTGTATGTCTCAATCATATCCTCCCTCAGGTGCCTTTTTCCAGGTTAAAGAGCCCCAAATATTCCAGCCTTTCCTCATAAGGGAGGTGCCCCAGCCCAGTAATCATTTTAGTTGCTCTCTTCTGCAGCTTTTCCAGTTCCACTATGTCTTTTTTGAGATGGACTGACCAGAATTGTATACAATACTCCAGGTTCGGCCTTACTATCATTTTTTATAATGGCATTATAATGTTGGCTGTTTTATTTTCAGTTCCGTGTTTTATGATACCTAGCGTGGAATTGGCCTTCTTCACCACTGCCACACACTGAGCTGCCCACCATCACACCAAGCTCTCCTTCCTGATCCATCACGGATCACTCAGAGCCCATGAGTTGATAGATAAATATTATCTTATTCAGTATCAGTGTATCGCTGGAGTTTTCATGATGATTTTCTGAGGTTTAGACTATGTCAGGAAAAACTGTCATTTGTGAGCCCACTGTACAGCAGTTATAAAGCCAACAATGGTCATTTAAAGTAGCATTCATGTGTCCTGTCTCTTTTGCACAGATGTAAGCACAGACTTTAAAAGTAAAATGTTTCTTTCCCCCCCTGGTGTGTTGTTCTGCTGGGGAAAAAAAGACTGCCCTGACATTGTTAAGTCAAGCCACACAGGCCGAGGCCAGCAAAGAAAGCAGTAATGAATACAGCACCAAAAAGAAAACTTGAGAAATCAAAGGCACCCTCATTCTCGCACCTTCTTTGAGGATTATGGACTTGCAAAGTTGAATTCTATCTTATTTTAGATTTGTTTTCTTCCTTGTTTGCTTCCAGCCAGCGATGCTCCTTGAGTGGAGATGACTTGAACAGACAGTGGCTGCATCCTTCTGTGGCACTCCAACCTACTGTTTACCACACCAAGGGCCTTCTTTACTATCTGAGTAGCCAAGGCCGGGCACCAGTGGTGAGTTTCTGATGTTTGTCATTCAGCCCTCATCCAGCTAACCTTCATTGTGTGTTTTCTGTGGCCATAACATGACGTTCATGAGGGCAAGTGCGGGAACTATAATTCAAATCATGGGCTCTGTTCTATTCTTTCTTTGTGTGTAGACATGGGCATGACTTGGCAAAATTGTCGTTTCCGTTTTTGGATATCGTTTCCGTTACGTAACGGAAACAGTAACGACAATTAAGCTGTTAGAACTCGAACTCGAACCGAAAAAAGAAAATTGGGTCTGATTTGTCGCGATCGCGCGATGCCAAGCGGCACAGAAAAAAAGTTTTAAAAATTAAAAAAATACCTGATTCCCGGCCAAAAAAGCAGGCGAAAAATATGCCTGCCTGAGGGCACCTACCAGAGGGGTGGTTTCTGGGGGGGGGGTCCCCAGCCTCCCCCCCTCCTGTCCTGGGCTGCTGGTACTGGGCTGGGAGGGGGCATCCTCGGCTTCTCCATTTGCCATGCGGTGCGGGGGGATCCAAAATGGCATCCACAATATTTTTTGAAATCATGGTCCAAAAAACCACCAAAGCACCACAGAAACATGCGAAAATTAGCTATTTTAAATGCTTGAATTTTTACAGTAGCAGCAGTGGGTTTTTTATAGCAGTAAAAGGTCACACTGATTTTATTTTATTTTATTTTTATTTTTATTTTTTTACACCTGCGCAATGATGGGCTGGCCATGGGATGGGACCATGCAAATTTTTGGACCCATTGTACCAATTGCATGGCCAGGTTTTGACTGACACTTCTGGATGTGCAAGAGGGCATAAAAAGCCGAGGCACTCCCAGAAGAGGCGCAGTCCGGGCTTGGATGTGGGTGGGAGAGGGCTGTGTGTAGCTGGCTGCTGTGCTAGACTCAATTTCGCGGAGCCTTTAGATTTCAGTTAGGCAGGCAAGGAGGGAATTGATTCAATTGAATTTTTAGGAAATAATAATAATTCCTTTCATTCTCTGTCTGCTGTGGGGAATAGCAACACAGTTTATTCTTTTTTATTCTCCTGCAGTTTGTTAGGATTTCTTTTCTGATAGTGCTTCAAAGGGGGGGGGGAGGTTTGAGTGGGAGGGGAGGTGTGGATTTATTTTAAAAATTTCATTTGCTTGTTGGCAAGCCAAGGTCCTTTCTTACCCTGCCTGCAGCTGTGCTGTGGGTGCACTGCCCACTTTGTTTGCAAAAATTGCAATTGCTTTATTCGATGCAGTCTTGTGCAGCAAGTCAGTTTAAAGTGTTTTCCGCCTGCTCTGGGTCACTGCAGGACCCGCGCCTGCCGCCCTCCCGCCCGCCCCTCCCCCCTGCTGCTGCCGCCGCCTGCCCATGCCCCCCCCCGCCTGCCGCCTAGGGCGCAAAAACACCTAGCGCCGGTGGGACGCCACTGGCTGGGATGTCAAATTGCGCAAAATTGCGGCAGCGGTAACGACAAACGACAAACGACACGACGAAACGACAAATTTTTAAAAAAATTCACGAAAAACGGAAACGACCCGACACGGACCCGTCCCGAAAAACGACAACTCGGGAAAAAAATCTTTTGGTCGTGCCCATCTCTATTTGTGTGTGCTCTTTGCTGACAATCTTGAATGGGTCCAGAGGAGGGTGACCAGGATGGTTGAGGGTCTGGAGGAAATGTCTTATGAGGAGCGGCTTAGGGAGCTGGGAATGTTTCGCCTTACAAAAAGAAGACTGAGAGGGGATATGATAGTTATGTTTAAATATTTGCAAGGATGTCACGTTGAAGAAGGGACTGGTTTGTTTTCCATGGCTTCAGAGACTAGGACATTTGGAAATGGTTTCAAACTGTAGGAAAAGAGATTCAAATTAAACATTAGGAAGAATTTCATGATACTTAGAGCTGTTCAGCAGTGGAATATGCTACCACAAAGGGTGGTGGAGTTTCCTTCTTTGGAGGTTTTTAAGCATAGGCTGGATGGCCATCTGTCAGGAGTCCTGTGATGGGGGTTCCTACATAGCAGGGGTTTGGACTAGATGGCCCTTGAAGTCTCTTCCAACTGTATGATTCTGTGATTCTAGATCTTAGTTCTTATAGCAGATCTAATAGGGTTTTTTGGGCAAGTGAAATATTTAAGGAGTGAGTTTACCAGTTCTACTCCCCCAGTGAGTTTCCATAGCTGAATGGGGAATTGAACCCAGGTTCCTTGATCACTGCAGATGGCGACTTCAGCAATGAAATTAAAATTGTGCCCTAATGGAAGGAGGTCTCTTCATCATAGTATATGATTCTCCTGACCTACAGCTTTTTAATTTAACGTCTTTTGGTTTAATATTGACTTCTGGGCTGAATTGGAAGTGTGGTCCTTCAGGCATATATGGCAATTCTGAGGAAATTCAAGGTGTGACAGACACACAGAATGCACATCCTGCTGACATGGACCTTCATTTGCTAATGTCTCCTCCTGCCTGATTTCCCCAAACACACTTCTAGTTCAGTTTATCCACAGGTTTCCCAGCACCATGAGAACTAGTTAATCCTTTCCATGAAACTTGGTTAAGACTCCCTGAAAGGTAGCAAATCCTTTTCCAAATAAAGAGACCTATCGACCTTTCTAATGGGGTGTCTTCACCACTGAAGAGAGAGGGCTGTGTCTCTACACCTGAAGCATAATGCAATGGCAAACTTTGCTTTAGACTTGGCTATTGATTCCTTAGCCTCTGTTTCTTGGCTTCAAAACATGACAGGCTGCATATCCCTGGCCTTTGAATGTTTCATTGATTTTAGTTAAGACACGCTCAACCCTCTCATCTGTCCTCTTCTCTTCTTTCCGACTTTCTCTGGAGGCAAACATTCTGGTGTGGGTTTTTTTAAAGACCCTGTACAACTAAGTTCACCCAAAACCAAATGATTTCCGTGAAGTACTTTTAGGCCGTTTGTCCCATCATTTTATGAAGAACATTTTCTTCTTCTTCAAAGAAGGAATGGCAGCCTCAAGTGGTGGGGGAGGGGAGAAAGGGAAAGGAGCTGAACAGCAAAAGTTTCCCTAAAAGCTTATATTCTATGGTCAATTATCTCAAGGAAGAAAAGAAGACCTTAAGTAAAGTTTACGGTGTTAGGTGTTCGAGGGCACCATTTCCCAGAAAAGAATAAAATCTGCAGACCAGTATATAAGGTTTATTGCCAGCTGATGTGGTTTCATAGGAAGCCTTGGTCTAAGACATCTTGTTAGATGAGACAAGATGGTCTTCTCTGTTTCTTATGCAGAAATATTCAAACTTGTCTGCTGAGTCTTACTGGATCAGCAGCGATGGATGAACATCCTCTAATGCAACTCTACCTGAGGGACAAGGAGCTGTTCCATCAAATGCTGTCCTCAAATCCTGAAACTAAGGATGAATAGAATAGTCTCTCCATTCCTCATTCTTTTTGATTTGGGTGATCTCAACACAATGAGGCATGTCAACGAGTGATGTTTAAGTTCCATGAGTTTCGTTGCCTCCTGCTGAGACTGGGACAAATGACATTTTTGTCTTAAATCAGGTTCTCTGTAGACTGTTTCTAGGAAGTGCTCGTGCTGTCTTCAGGTGACTTTTTGTAAGTTCAAACTGCATGGGAGGTATTTGTGTGCTCCTGGGCCAACCAGGGGGCTGCTCTCCCACAAGAGGGATCAAGGGCCATGTGGATCCGTTGTATTAAATATGTCACTCACAGGTTATGGTTAGAAATAGAAACAGAAAAAGAAAACTCAGGAAGGTGAGATTGACAGTACTCTTGACCTGAAATGTGGCCCTGTTCAGGCATTATTTGCTCTGTTCTCTCCAGTATGCAAATATGTCATTCCTCTCTTTGTACAAAAAATAATATTTCTTCAGAGGGGAGGTTTCTACTAGCACGAAGGCTCTCCATGTGAGCAAGGAACCTGCAAAACTTTTTTTCTTGGCTGTGTAGAAAATTTAGCACACTCTTAACAGAAAATTTCTCTTCATGCTCATCTGCTGGGTAGAATTGGTGAGTAAAGTCTGAATAGGGCTTATATCCTAATTTACTCTCTAAGTTTTTCAACATATTTCCAAGCACAAATTTGTTCCCATTTCATACAGTTTGGGAATTCTGTATCAGTTTGGGTATTCTGCTGAATCTCCCTTGGTATCTTTTTCTGGATAAGTGGTCATACTCTGCCATGGCTAGCAGTAGGGAGGGCCTAGAATCACAGGACTCACTGTTGAGCTGGTCTTAAGTACCATCAGTGCCTCAACCTGGACTCCCCCCCCCCCAATACCTCAGACTCAACTTGCAATTTTAAAACCCATCACTTGTGTCTCTTTCTGGGGAAAACCTTGCTTTGGATGGTGACTCAGACTTGATCTTCAGGACCCAAGACTTGGTTGCATTTCCATTGATTAGACACACTTGCAGGGCAGCTCAAAGGAGATCAGCTGAGGGTTGCAATTTAATTCTCAGCAATTTGAAGCCAAATGATGCTGAGACAATGTGGAGGAGGAAGCAAGTAAAGGGTCACTTTGCATATTCATTAGTTATAACTGAAGGATCACATCCCATCCTCTTGCTTCTTTTAAGCACACACACACACACACACACACACACACACACACACACACACACACACACACACACACACACACACACACACACACACACACACACACACACACACACCAAGTTGGATTCTCAATTTTAAATTCTTAACCTGATACAAAAGACTTAGAATCAGACTTGGAATAAATACTCAACTTCTCAGGTGGGTGGGGCAGCATCACTCAGCAAGCCAATAACTGTCCTGTTATCTCTCCTCCCTCCCCCCCTCTCTCATTCTCTCTGAGAAGCTGAGGCAGTCCTGCAGCTGGACATGCTGAGCTTTCCTGGGCGCTTCCTTAATGTGAAATTTATATTTCAGGTGGATAATGTATAAATCCTTTTAGTTGTTGAGAGTGTGCTAAATTGACAGGTAATTGATACCCAGTGGAACTGGGCATTCCAGCTTAAAATGGGACCGAGGCGATGGAATCTATTTCAGATATTAAGAGAGGAAAGGGGAAAGGAAATATTCCACTCTGTACTTGTAGTTAAAGACTGAATTTTGACGGGAAGTCAAAGAACTGTTTCCATGCTTGACTGAAATATCAGAGTTAGGAAAAACTGGCCCCTCCTTGCTGCTGCTTTCTTTAAGGCCAAACTCAACTGTGCCAGCAGGATGGATGGTGCGTAACTGCACACTTCGCAGAAGCTCAAATTAGCAAACCGCAGGCTGATGCCACTGCCAGGAAAGAGATCTAGGAGGCAAGGGGAAGTGGGTCCAGTGTTTAACGGCTGGCCATCCTTCATAAGTGGAGAATGAAAGACACATGTTGGGTCAGATCAGGGTCTAACAGCTACTTCACTCCCCTTGGCAAACCTATAAATGAGGCAATAGTTAGGTTTCAGCATTTGCCTACAGTGTCTGGCATACTCCCTAGTTGTTTTCAAGGTATCTACCTATAGTTAGATACAGCTTCTTTCAAAATTATAGGAAGGAAAGAAGGAAGGAGCAAGCCAAAGTGTGCTGCTTATATACTGCCCCATAACACTTAAGGCACTCTCTGGTCAGTTTGCAACTCAAGTAATTATTCAGGCTACATATTGCCACACCACACCACACCCCCCACAGCAAGCTGGGTACTCATTTTACCAATCTCAGAAGGGTGGAAGGCTGGGTAAACCTTGATCTAGCTACTTGGGATGGAACTCCAGGTTGTGAGCAGAGTTATGGCTGCAGTAGACCATATTAACCACTCCACCATGAGGCTGTTCAAATGAAGGAAGAAAGGAAGGAAGGAAAAAGGGTGAGAGAAACAGATACTCAATTTTCTCTATAAAGTTACTATATAAAAATGCACAGGAGCTGGAACTTGTCCAAGGACAATCTCTCCTTCACCTCTTTTGAACTGTCAAGGCCGGCATCTGTAGATTGTCTATTAATTGCCTTGATCATTTCATTGTGGGGTGTTTTTTTTCCAGAACATTGGTGTCTGATCTCATAAAAAAGATATGCCGTACGCTCCTAATTTAGAGGGCTTTGGACCCATAGTGGAAATACGAGGCAGTTATGGAACACCAAAGGGTATTGACTTCCCATCTCACCCAACAGGACAATGGATTGTTCTCCAAAAGCCCAGGTCAATATTTGCCTCCTGCACTTATAAACTCTGATGTTTCCATCTGATAGGAGCCATTGATTTCTGATAAAGGCAATTGGTATCTGGTCTCAACTGGAAGGAAAGCATCTGCAGGCAACCCTAGAAGCTAAGGAGTCAGATTGGTCAGACCTATTAGATGAGGGGAAAGCAGGCAGGTCTTGTTTGCTTTGCTGAGATGTACACAAAGAGCAAGAACTGTTCCTATAATTGCATGCTTAGGCATTCCCTCAAATTGCACAGGATAAGCTTGGAATTTAAAGGAAAACCAAGCTGTGCATAACTGCTGTGCAGCATGCAGGTTTGGGCCCATGCGAATGAACCAGCAAAAGTTTGAATGTAGAAAGGAGCAAAACCACTGCCCTGTGATTGCAGTGTTGGTGGAGCTTGTCCTTTGAGATTGCACACATGCTCTAGAGTTAAATGCCTTCTCTCCCTGGGGATGTGGGGAACTTTGATTGCAAGAAGGGGTTTTGGTGGTTTCGTTACGTGCTGTCAAGCCAGAACTGGCTTATAGCAACCTGAATAAGATTTTCAAGGTAAACGAGATATGCAAGTCTTCAAAATTCTTCCTCCGTTCCAGTCTTATTCCACAATGTCTTGCCCAAAGTGCCAGCAGGAAGAAAGCTTTACAAAGCAAAGGGCAGCCTGAAAGTTGTTGAGGGTCTGGAGGAAATGTCTTATGAGGAATGGCTTAGGGAACAGGGAATGTTTAGCCTCTCTAAAAAAGGCTGAGGGGAGATATGATAGTTATGTTTAAATATTTGAAAGGATGTCATATTGAAGAGGGAACAGGTTTGTTTTCCATGGCTTCAGAGATTAGGACTCAGGACAATGGTTTCAAACTACAGGAAAAGAGATTCCATTTGAACATTAGGAAGAACTTCATGATGGTTAGAGTGTTCGGCAGTGGGATATGCTGCCACAAAGGGTGGTGGAGTCTGCTTCAAAGAGGCTGGATGGCCATCTGTCAGAAATATTGTGATGGGGTTCCTGCATGGCAGGGGGTTGGCTGGATGGCTCTTGAGGTCTCTTCCAACTCTATGGGCCTTTTTACATGACCCCTAAGATCCGCTGGTCCCTTAAATTCTGACCAGAGATCTTGAGGGTTTGTCGCTCTCCCTGCGTTCCCACCCCCTCTGCACTTCCTTGTTCTGTCTGCGTGAGGGGAGGGAGAAAAAAAGGGAGAAAAGAATGCACTCTTACCTCCCGAGTGCCGGTGGCTCTGACCCCCCCCCGTCACTTCCTGATTCCTCTTAAAGGGGCGGGAGGCAAAACAACAACAACAAAAATAAGCGAGGAGAGCCAGGCACTCTCTGCATCAAAATTTTTCACTCTCCCAGAGCAGGTACTTGAAAGGTGTGCTGGGTCGCGCTTAGGTGGGCGGGGTTGCACTTAATTTTTTGTTAGCTCCGGAACTGGTGGGGAAACATTTTTAAGCTCCGGAGCTGGGAGCCATTTGCAGCAGAGCTTAGGGTCGTGTATAAATGCACTATGAGTCTATGATTCTATTCTATGATTCTAACATCAATGGCAGTAGTCTAGATACCCTCTTCTGCTCCCTATCATTCATGCTTGTTGAAAGACAGTCCTAATGATTGATTTAACCAAGGAGCCCCGTGGCACAGTGGTTAAATGCCTGTTACTACAGGTAAAACTGTGCTCACGACCTGGGGTTCAACCCCAGGTAGCCGGCTCATGGTTGGCTCAGCCTTCCATCCTTCCCAGGTCAGTAAAATGAGTTCCCAGCTTGCTGGGGTGGGGGGCAATGTGTAGCCTGCATTACTGTAATTAAAACTGTAAACCACCCAGAGACTACTCAAAGTGGTATGGGGCGGTATATAAGCAGAACACTTTTTTGTGTTTGAGAAGTGATGAACTGGGGGGGGGGGAGTTAGCATCTGGGATTTTCCCTTGCGTGCTGTCACTTTGTGAATGGCAGCGATGCTCGGGGGTGGGGGGCTCTTGTTCAGTACCTTGACCATTATCCTGTGAAGAGTCTCAGAGTTCTCTGATTCCCCATGTTACATACATGGAAGAAAAAAAACACCTGAAAGGCTTTGTGCTCTGCTATCACCTATGTGCTGATGACACCCAGCTCCATTTGGTTTCTAACATCTTCCAGGATATTTTTTCTCAGTCTCCCAGTGCGTGGTCAGGTTGGGGGAATGGGCCTTCCTAATAATTAACCTGCCTCGCCTCCAAAGATAAGCTTTCTTCTGAGGTACATCTGTTGGCAATCAGATTTTCAAATTAAGCCCAAATTTACTTTCCAATGACCCGGACAGCCCAGTGGTTTACGGACTCTGGCTGCAGAGCAGAAGGTTGGGAGGTTAATTCTCCACTAAGCCTCCTTGACTCTGGCTGGACTAGATGATTGATAGGATCCCTTCTAGTCCTCCAGTCCTAAGATCATCATTTGACCTGCTGGGCACCCCAGTGGTTTAAGCCCTCTGGCTGTGGACCCAAAGGTTGGGAGTTCAAATCCCCACCGATCCTCCTTGAGAGAGGCATCCCTTGTAGCTCTGCAGTTCCAGGATTATTATTATTATTATTATTATTATTATTATTATTATTATTATTATTATTATTATTATTATTATTATTATTATTATTATTCTACAGAGGTGACCAGGAAAGTAACTGTTTCTGGATTTTTCAACGGCAATTCCCCTGGGCAAAATGCTGCTGTTCCTTAGCAACTGCTCAGCCCTCTGCTTCAAAACAATGCCTTTCTTCTCTTTCCTCCCCAGGTGTTTTGTGACTTCCACGGCCATTCCCAGCGGAAGAATGTGTTCCTGTATGGATGTAGCATCAAGGAGACCCTGTGGCAGGCGGGACGCACCGTCGAGACCGCCGTTGTCACAGAGGATGTTGGTTACAGGGTAAGTCCCGTGTTGTCTATCACATACCTTTGCCCCAAAAGCTCTCCAAGGAAATGTCTTCCTTTGTCCTTGGCTGAGCCTCACATATCTCCTCCCCATATGCAAATTAAGGTGGCAAGCACTGCCAACAACAACAAAAAAGGAATCAAAACATGTCATTAAGAAACTGCAGAGACGTATCAACATGTTTGAGGAACTCTCAAGATTGCATTCATCACATGG
Source organism: Phrynocephalus forsythii (assembly GCA_029282475.1). NCBI lineage: Eukaryota > Metazoa > Chordata > Lepidosauria > Squamata > Agamidae > Phrynocephalus > Phrynocephalus forsythii. The sequence goes on along the minus strand of JAPFRF010000014.1, from coordinate 8,222,320 downwards.
ACAGAATATTACGTGTCATTTGGAAAAAAGGGGAAGAGCCGGCAGAAAACTGAGATGCGTGGGAGAGAAGAGAAGGCGTCCTTGGAACCTTTTGTGATTTATAATGTCCTTTAAAATGCCTGGACTAGCTGGAAGTGTGAACAAGAACATTCCCATTAGGAGGCAAAGATTAGCACTGTGTGGAAATCTCGCATTAGCCAGGAGCTAAACTGAGATTAAACATGCACATTTTTATTTGCCATGCCATCACATGTGAGTCAATTGCACTGCAATATTTTGTTTTAATTCTTGCTGCTTTCAGTGGTGGAGATTTTTCTCATGACCTCCATAGAATTTTTGCGCTGCTGAGAACAATGTTTTGCATTGCCCCTCTTTGGCTGAAATATTACATTTCTTTGCACAGTTAAGAATTTAAGAACCCAAGAAGAGTCCTGGTATATCAGGCCAAGGGCCCCTCTAGTCCAGCTTCCTGTATCTCACTACAGCCCCATCAGATGCCTCTGGCAGCACATGAGGCAACTAGATATCTATCACAATCCACCCCAAATTGTCTCATTTTGAATGGCTTGTGAAAATTCACCAGGAGTAAGGTGATGGCTGCTTTCTTGAAGCACTTAGGCAGGTAGTTGGTATCTTTCTGAACAATCAGCCTGCCCCACCAGGCTTACTATCTGCTTGCATTGGGCCAGTCAAAGGAAAAGAGACATGAGGTGGGAAATTAGAGACTTTGAAGGGGAAAAGTATGTCTAGGTTTTGCTCACTGCTGACGGTAAAGCATCTAATGAGACTCCAAAAATTCTTGGTTCCTGTCATGTCAAGGCAGAGGGAATCATGAAGAACAAGGAATTTAAAGTTTCTTTCAATCTCTAGTCAGGATGGACAGTCCCAGTGTGATGGGACCCAAGTAGAGATAAGCACAAACCACATTCAGTGGTTTGTGCCAATTTGAACGACAGCCCAATTGGAACACAGCATCCTGGCTTCCCCGCCTCATCTGCTACAGGCACTGCCTCTGAGTGGGTACCCACTAAAGGAGATAGAGTGCCAAACTGCACAACAACTGTTGGGTCATTGTCCAAGCTGTCATCAACCACCGAACTGGCAGTTCATACCCATCAGTAATCATTAGGCAAATGAATCAAGAATATATCGTAACTGGACAGCCAGGACAAATAGACAGGTACATATGTAAAAGGTAAAGGTAAAGTTTTCCCCTGCGCTTGCATGCTAGTCATGTCTGACTCTATTGGTGGTGCTCATTTTTGTATTCAAGCCAAAGAGCCAGTGTTGTGCAAATCCATGGCCACATGGCCGGCATGGCTGCAAAGAAACACTGTTTCCCCTTCCTGATTTTATGGCGGTACCTATTTATTTATTTGCATTTACATGCTTTTGAACTGCTAGGTTGGCAGGAACTGGAGTTATGATCAGGAGCTCGCTCCTCTGCATGGCACCCGGAATTCGAACTGCCGAGCTGCCGACTTTGCAGGCAACAGTTTTCGGAGCCTTAGTCCACTGAGCCATCATGCCCCCATAGTTCATATGAGGATGCCATAAAAGGATTTAAAGATCATTGACTTGAGTGGCCTCTTAAATGTAGGCAGGGTGGGCGCAGCTCAGACTGGGAGCTGCTTCCATGGTGCTGGTGCCATAGCCAAGAAGGCCTGAATTCTGATGGATGTCTTCCTGGTTTTCCTCCATGTAACAACCTGGAGGAAGGTAGTGACTAATCAGACGTTGCCTTCCCTTCCATTCTGGGTTCATCTGGGACTGTGCAGTTTGCCCAAGGATACACAGGCTGGCTCTTCTAGGATGTTCAACTTCCAATCTCTGACTCTATAGCCAGATCTCATGGGGACCCATGATTTCCATCTCTTGAGAGGACAGAAAGAGATGGAAATTGATTACAGCCTTGCTCAAACTTGAGGATGTTTCGTTTCTCACAACTCGATTTTGAACGCTGATATGGATAAAAAAGTTGAGTGGTTTCCTTGGATATATCTGAGAACAAGACAGCAGGCTTTCTTCTCCGTAGCAAACACTTTGACACATTGCTACAATTGAATCTTTCTGTTGTTGTTGTTGGGTTTTTAGAAATGTACGATTAAATGGTAATTAATGAGAAAATAAACAGAGGGGAAAGAACCATTAGCATGAGACCTAAGAAACACAGTTAGAACAAACAGAATATTAAATTCGTATTTGCTAATGTTTATAAATGAGCACTGCACACACTTGTGTTCCACTTACCTGCCAGCATTTGTATTTAATTAAAATAAAAAAGGTTGATTATAAAGACAATTTCTATTGTCTTAAGGAGATAAATGCCACGAGGAAATCTACCTACAGTTCTCTGCCCCACCCCCTCAAAGCCTTTGGTATCAGTTGAGCAAGGGCAGCGTGCCTATGTTGAGACCTTCACAGTAAATTTAGACTGGATCTAAGTGTTGTGTGTTTGTGTATATGTGGGAATATACATACGTGGTGAACATAGAGCATGTCAACTGAGGGAATCCCGATGAGTGATGATAGTGCTCAGCCAACACCAACACTCATTTAATGTAAATCGGCATGCATTGAACCCATCTCTCTCCCATCCCGTGTTGTTCGAAAGATGGTGTCATGAGAACTCAAGGTCAAAAGATTCAAGCCAGAACTCAAGCCAATTATGCTTGGGATTAGAGATGGGTGGTTTTTTTTCCCGGAAGTTTCAAAAATGAAACACGGAAGGCCAGCTGTGTGTGTGCTGGAGACGTTTTTTGTCCTGTTGTTCCCTGAAAGAGACAGATCTTGTGAAAATTTTATTGTGTCAAACCAAGACAGCCAAACTCTACAGGCACTAAGAGTCCAAACAGTATTCTTTACAAGCTAGCAGTGCGTGCTGTTTCTTCACATCACTCAGTAACATTAACGGTAGGGAGAAGATGACATGGATATCAGACTCTGATGGCTGTTAAGGAAGAAATGTGAAAGCTGACAAATTCGTAAAATGCTTCTGTTCACTCTCCTAACCATAGGTGGCATCATTTGCTCAGGTAAAAACCCAACCCAAACCCAGAAGGTGTGTGGCTCAATCGTCATGTGATGGATATTCTGTAGAATATTTTGTGCATCAAATCTAGCAGTCGGTCTTGCTCTCTTTTAAAACCTGAGACAAAAAGACAGAGATAGAAGGATGTAATGGGTTTCCATCTTCAATTGGGGTAAAAAAGCAGAACAGCTAGTATTACAGGCAGCCTCTCTATTTTATGAGCTGTTAGCAGGTGGCCAAGTGTTGTTCCTCCCATCTTTACAGTGTGTGTGTGTGTGTGTGTGTGTGTGTGTGTGTGTGTGTGTGTGTGTGTGTGTGTGTGTGTGTGTGTGTGTGTGTGTGTTCCTTGGAGCACATGTGTGCTAGTCATGTCCGACTTTAGGGCATCTCTCATTTCTGTATTCAAACTGAAGAGCTAGTGTTGTGCAAGTCCATGGCCACATGGCTACAAGGAAACACTCTTTTACCTTCCCACTTTTTAGGGTGGTACCTATTTATCTACTTGCATTTTTACATGCTTTCGAACAGCTAGGTTGGCAGGAGCTGGGGTTAACAGCGGGAGCTTGCTCCGCTGCGTGGCACCTGGGATTCGAACCGCCAAGCTGCTGACTTTGCAGCCGACAGTTTTCGGAAGCCTTAGTCCACTGAGCCACTATCTATGGGAGGAGAGTCCCTACACAAATGTGTACATATTGCCACCTGCACATTCAGACACATGGAAGTGTATGTGCTGTTTTTCGAACAATGGTGCCATCCATGATTTGAGGGCTCCAATTCCCTTAACGTGTTTGATTTTTGCTCATAATTTTTAAAACGGAGCAGTGGGCCACCCAGTTCACAGCTGAGTGCAAGCTGAAAAATTACTGTGTCCTGGTTAATGTAATTCACTTGGGAAGAATAAATGACTGGCTTAAAATTTCTCTCCCATCCCAACTAAGGGTATAAGAACATAAGGAAATCCCAGTTGCTCTGATCAAACCTTTACCTTGTGCTGTGTTTTGCACAGCGAGCAGCCGGATGTTCCTGGCGTACCCGCAAGCCGAGGGCAAAGTCAAGTGTCCTCTATATTTCTGGTGGTGAGTTACAAGACATAATGCTCTTATGTCAGAGGGGCCCTCCGGGAAAACCAGCGGCTTGCTAGGACCCTGTGTAGTAGAATATTCAGCATCTCTCTTGGGCGAATACCTTTATTAGCTCACTTGGAAATGTACAAAGATCTGCGTTCAAGCCATCAAGACCTCCAGGTCTTTCAAATACAAGTGACTAGAGATGGGCACAAAATGATTTTTTAAATTTGTTTCATTATTCATTATTCATTTTGTTACAGAATGAAACTAATAACAAACAGACCCATCAAAGAAAAACAAAACAAAACAAAATGGAAATTTCTGTTTTGTTTGCTTTGTTTTTCATTTTCCCGTAGGAATGCATTGAAGCAATACATTCGTATGGGGAAAAGCTGGCGGTTTCCCTCCCTCAACTCAGGGAAACTGCAGGCTTTTCCCCACCCCCAATAGAGACACCACCAATCAGCTGGAGTGTGGGGCTTTGGCGGGAAAATAAAGTTTAAAAAGCCTGCCCTTCCCCCCACCCAATCAGGCATGATTGGGAAAGGAATGAAAAATAATAAAATAATAAAAAATAAGTGCGCTGACTTGGCCCGCGGGCCAGCTGGTCAGCCCAAGAAAAAACAAAATTAAATTAAATTAAATTTAAAACATGCCACAAAGGAGGGTGGTGGAGTCTCTTTCTTTGAAGGTTTTTAAGCAGATGCTGGATGGCCATCTGTCGGAAATACTGTGATGGGGGTTCCTGCATGGCAGGGGGTTGGACTGGATGGCCCTTGAGGTGGACAGATTGATTGGACAGATTCCTGGAGGGAAAGTCCATTCCAGGTTACAAACCATGATGGAGATGTGTCATCTCCAGGCTTAAAACCGGGGTACTTCAAGGGCCAGATGCAGGGGAGTGGTATCATGAGACAGATATCTAGCCTCATGCACTCCCAAAGGCATCTGGTGGGGCCACTGTGAGATACAGGAACCTGGACTAGATGGGCCTTTGGCCTGATCCAGCAGGGCTCTTCTTATGTTCTTATGTTCTTGTGTCTCTTTCAACTCTGTGATGCTATGATTCTATGAAAATAAGATTCTCTAAGGGAATAGTGGTGGCTTGAACTCCCAACCCTTGGCACCACAACTACTGGCCTCAACCACAGGGCTTTTCTGGCAGACCTGCCACCCTTACAGCTATGATAGTGATGATGTGAGATGGGGGGGGTGGAGGTGAAGGTGGTGGTTGGTGGCTTCTCCCTAAGCTGTGGAACTTCCTCTGAAAGAAAGACAGGTTGCCCCCCCCCTTTCACCACCACAAAGAAAACTATCATTCTGACGGCCTGTTGGCCATTGATTGCTGATGAAAGGAATTCCACCCACCCCTGCCCGATTGGTGCTGTCAGTTTTAGATCAAGGTGCCTAAAATTGCTTTTTAATTCAACAAAGTTTTAATATTATAATCACTTTCATTTGTGTTTTAACAGTATAACCGTGTATGGCGTTTTCTCTCTATTTGGTTTTAATCTTCTTGTGACCTGTCTCGAGTCTCAGCTTCTAGGAGGGGGGGGGAGGGAGATGCAAGTTAAATAAAAGAAAGAATAATTCTAAACCACTGCTTAAGTTTTTAAGCCCCCTACATGAACCAATGAATGAACCAAGGACCGAGTGAATGAATGAACCAATGAACCAATGAATGAAGGAAGGAATCGACAAATGGATGGATGGATGGATGGATGGATGGATGGATGGATGGATGGATGGATGGATGGATGGATGATTAAATACATCACACACCTTTTCTAATTGGTGAGGGTGATTTTATTTTATTTTTGTTGCAGACACTTCCAAAAATCTTAGACAAAGTGGCTCCAGCATTTCTCATTGGCGGGTGCAGCTTTTTGGTGGAGAAGTCACGTGACTCTACAGCACGAGTTGTGGTCTGGCGAGAGATAGGGGTGCTGAGGAGCTACACCATGGAGAGCACCTACTGTGGTTGCAGCCACGGCCTCTACAAGGTATGGTGACACTTGCTTAGAATCCAAGCCAAGTCAGAACACAAACCATTGCATTTGTTCATCCATTGACAACAAATGTTTTAAGTGGTTGTTTTTGTTTGTGCCATGTGCTGCCACGGAGCCACCAACTCAAGGTGACCCCATGAATGAGAACTCTTCAAAATGTCCTGTCTTCCACAGCTCAGTTCAGGTCCTGCAAACCCGACCCTGGGGCTTCTTTTAGAGACTTTCTCTGCCTCATATTCAGTCTTCCTCGTTTCCTGCTGCCTGCTGTCTTTCCCAACATGATTGTCTTCTCAGAGCAATCCTGACCAAAGAAGGATAACATAAACTTAAATATTTTTTTTTTTGGCCCCAGAAATAGTTCAAACTTGATTTGGTCATCGATCTAGAAGCCGAGAGCAGGGTTGTCAAACAGTCATATGGATCTGTCAGTTTTTTTAAAGACAAGCATGCCCTTAGAGGAGGAGACCTGTATTTTCCAGTACACTAGGTAGCTGGTCTAACACTCCCTTTCTGTTCGCTGTCTTGCAGCAGTCTCATTTCTTCCTCTGCAAACAGCTTCCTCCCCTCCTTCCCCCATAGAGAATGTAGGCAAAAGAATGCAAAACCTTCACAGGGCTCTATCTCCCAGCTGAATGGAGCTCCAGGTAGTTCTGTATATTTTCATCAATAGTTTATTGCAGGAAGATTGAAAAACGTGCTGCAAGATGGCGATTCTTAAAACCGAGACGCTCCCAACTTTATTCCTGATAAAATAGAACTGTAATTGAAAGGGCTGCCGCTTTGCTCGCCTTTAAAAGAACTGTGATTCATTTTGCATTAAAGGCGGGGGGGGGCAGTCGGTAGAGCCAAGTTCTGGGGAAGTCTTACTGGCTCTTTTGAAGACCAGGGCATAAAATCGTGTGCAAAGCAGACAAGAATCTGTGCCAAATAATGCATGTTTTGTCGGTTCTATTAACAAGCAGTGCTTGTAATTTAATTAAAATTCAATCTCCAACCTTCAGAAGGGCACGCTTCAGCCCTTGCAAATCTCTGCTATTCATTGGTCTCATTAAATTGCACAGGTTTCTACTCGAAGCTTTCTAACACTGGTATAAATTGATCAATACTTTCCTTTGTATGCAATTGGGCAGAGGTCAGGATTGCTAGCTCTTAATCCAAAGAAAATGGTCTTTCTTCTGTAATTTGGTATGGTTATAGTGCTGTCAACCCATGTCATAGGCGACCCTATGAATGAGCAATCTCCAGAATATATCACCATTAAGAGCTCTGCTCAGCTCTAGCAAAATCAAGCTTGTGGTTTCCTTAAGGATGTCGGTCCCCCTCACTTTTGGTCTCCCAACGAGATTTCACCTATTTAATCAGTGGTATTGTTCAAGAAAGGGAGGGAAACTTCATCTTTTAAACTGATGAGAAAGCTCTCCTTCTCAGTTGCTGCCAACACCATGTCTGCTTGCTTTTTGCTTTTCTTTCTTCCCGCAAGTCACAACACTTTAGCTTTAGATAGAAACCAGTTCAGGTTACTGATCGCCAACGTTCTGTGAGGACATGGCACTTGAAGAAGTCATAACACATATATGCTAAATTTAACCATCTGTGGGATTTGTGGAAGTACCATCGGCCTCTGCTACACACTCTATGTGGGGCTGCCTTTGGAAGTGATACAGAAGGTGCAAAATGCAGCAGCCAGGTTTCTATTGAGTGTTTGAAGATAAGACCATATCCGCTTAATGCACGTCTGCATTGGCCCCCTGTATGCGTCTGTGCAAAATCCCAAGTGCTGATATTAATTTATAAAGCCCTTAATAGTTTGAGACCTCATTGCCTGATGGAACATCCCTCCCTATGTTTGCCCACCTATGCCACCTGGTTTTGCATCTGCATATATTCCCCCTAGAGAAGTCTGGAAAACTACGTCCAAGAACCGGGTCTTCTCAGTGGTGGCCACAATGCTATGGAATGCAGTTCCTATGGACACATGGTAGGTTGCTTCCCTTCTGGTCTTCAGAAAACAAGTCAAAACTATATAAGAGACCTCTGGCAACGTCTTACTCCCGTGACCTCCTTGTGGTTCCATGAAGGGACTATTGTTTTGGTCTGACATCCAGGTTTCTACTATTTTAGATATTCAGGGTTTCATGTTCTTCTCGCCCTCACTAATAATGTTGCATGAGTGTGAATGGATAGCTGGGGTTTGTTTTTAAATGCTCTTAGACTCCCTGAGTCTAAGTGTTACCGAGACTCAAGATGGTCTGGGTATAAAGCTTAAATGAAATGAAACCATAGACGACAGCTGGAAATACTATTGTGAGTTCCTGGGAGCTCCTTCCAAAAAGAGTTTGAGCATTGCGAAAAACAGCACAAAATGCATGGGGAAGGTCTTCTTTGGCCAGGAATGGGGCTTTTGTCTGGCTAGTAGTTATTTATTTTTATTTTTATTTTTATTTTTATTTTTACTTTTTGCCGGGGGAAGGGGGGCAGGTTGCTTAAATCAATGCAGTCAAGGACATTTCTTCTGTTTCTTGTTTTAATGCCTCCTGATAATGATACCCATGGTGCCTTGTCAACACAACCCTCTCCCACCCTTTATTAAAGCAAATTGTTTTATGCCTTTAGCTGATGGATCTAGTATCCATTTCATTTTGATTGTTGCCAGCAAAAGACTGCCGAACCAGTCAACTGGCCAAACAAAATACAGGAGAGATAATCCAGAGCTTTGGGTGTGTGTGTGTGTGTGTGTGTGTGTGTGTGTGTGTGTGTGTGTGTGTGTGTGTGTGTGTGTGTGTGTGTGTGTGTGTCCGCGCGTGCGTGCGCGCACATTGTGTCATTACAGTCATGACCAGCTCTTCGTGACCCCATGTCCATGGAGTTTTCTTGGCAGGTACTTGAAAAGTAATTGGTCATACTTGTTACACTTTCAAGACACCTGCAAAACAGTCACGATTTCATAGAAATCTTCATGGAATAATTGACTTGGAAGGGACCATTGAACCGCCTGCTCAATATTAGTTTTATTATAAAAACCAATATAGTTGCATTTTTTTAAAAAAATAACTCTTTAGTTTCTGTTTCTTAAAGAGAGATGGAAAGAAATGAACATATTTCATTCCATGATGTACAAGAAATGGGATAAAATAAGTCCCACAGCTACTGGTACAAGACTTACTGCTTTTTCCATTCATCTCAGTTATAGCCTCAGAATGCATAACAAAGGCTGTTATCCCACGACCGTTATAATGCACTGCAAGTTTTCATGCAGAGTTTCCCCTGGAGTAACAACATGGTACAAGTCACAGTTCCTGCATTCCCACATACCAAGACCTTTAAAAAAAACCAATTACAGATACTGAAACAGGAGCAGGACAGGGCTGGATTCGGTGCACAGAGTAACAGGTGGCCCTTGATTCTCCACGGACATGGAGCTCAGCACTCTGGGGGGGGGGAAGGGTCTCGCCTCCTCTCCCGCGCCCTGGGCTTGGGACTTGAGACTCACATTGCGGTCAGGGGTGCCTTCCGAAGCCTCCCCGTGTTCACCGCCTGCCCGATTTCCCTTCCCTTCCCCTCGCTTTTTAGGACGCCGCTCCGCTGGAGTGCCCAGGAGCCCCTGTGCTTGGGAAGGTGCCTGGGGAGGTGCCTGGTCTCCGAGGGACAACCCTTGGTGTGCCCTTGTCCCAAGAAGGTGAATGGCTCTCCCCTGAGTGGTGTCTCCTTCCCAGCTTTTTACGGCAAGCGCCTTGCCAGCTCTTAAAGAGACAAGGCTATTTGCCTAGCAGCGCTCATTTCTTGCTGCAGATTTACCGAGTACCCACCGGGCTCATGTGCTGGTTTAAAGTCTGCTTCAGAATAGCGACAAGATTTTACCACCTCGAGGCCCAGTACGTGGAAATCATGTTGAGTCATGCTTCAGGGGGCGTGGTTACACTATTTTTCTTAAATCCGCAGGACATGGGAGAACGATTTTATGCTCCACATCAGAGAGCACTTTGCAGCGGATTTAAGTGGGCATGGGATAGAGGCTAAAGCTATAAGGAAGCAGCAGAAGGCTCAGAGTAAGTCTTCACTTCAAAGTCCTCCTCCGCCATTACTGAAGTAACTAAGATAGTAACAGTTACAGAAACAGTCATCCACAAAATGAGGGAAACAAGTCTTTCACTAAATGTCAGTCCTATCATATCGCCCCCTCAGTCTTCTTTTCTCCACTCTAACCATGACCAATTCTTTCAGTCTTTGTCATGCTTAGGCTATTGTACAAGAGAATTAATTGCAAGCAGTGAGAGGTATTTATTTTTAGTTTTATTTATGATTTATAAACTGCCCGCTTGCTCAAGGCAATGCAAGGCGGTGAACAACAATAAGATAAACATAAATAGGAAATAAGATTTATTTATTTATTTATTATTTATTTATTATATTTATATCCCGCTTATCTTCAGCTCTGAACTCTAAGCGGCTTACAACAATGGGGTACAAGTATTACAAAGAAAATACAGTATGCAATAAAAACAAATAATACAGCAATACATAAAAGAAAAGCCTAGAGGCACCTCAACAGATCATAAAACCTAACATTATTGGTAATACACGATACGATGGCGGAAAGAGAAAAAAAAAATTAATAACTATCGCCAAAGGCCTCCCGGAATAGATGAGTTTTTAAAGCCTTCCGGAAGGCCAGCAGGGACTCTGCAGAGCGCACTTCAGAGGGGATGGAGTTCCAGAGGCTAGGGGCCGCCACCGAGAAAGCCCGATTACGAGTACTCGTTTTTCTGGCCTCTCGAGGGGTGGCGACCAAGCAAGTGCGCTCGCGCCTTCCGAACGGGCCGGGCCGAGGTGGATAGCTGGGCGATACGCTCTGCCAGGTAGTCCGGTCCCAAGCCATGGAGGGTTTTATAAACTAAAACCAGGACCTTGAATCTAATCCGGGCCGCAGCGGGCAACCAGTGCAGGCGGGCCAGGACTGGCGTGATGTGCTCGTGTCGACGCACACCAACCACCAGCCTGGCCGCCGCATTCTGGACCCGCTGCAGGCGCCGGAGAAGATTCAAGGGCAACCCCATGTAGAGAGCGTTACAGTAGTCCAGCCTCGAGATCACCAGCGCTTGGACCACTGTTCTCAGAGAGCTCGCGTCCCGGGCGGATCTGGGCGATCCGACGGAGATGGTAATAGGCGGACCTGGTCACCGACGCCACCTGGGACTCCAAGGTAAGCGCCGGGTCCAGGAGCACACCCAGATTCCGCGCCCTTTCCGCGAACTGGGGGATCCCCCAGACGAGGAAAAGGACCACCGAACCCAGACGGCGAGCTCCCAAAGAACATAACCTCCGTCTTCTCGGGGTTGAGCTTAAGCCCGTTCGCCCCGGTCCAAGCCAGGACGGCCTCCAGGCACCCGTCGAGAACTTCCACAGCTTCCACAGCAGAGGTGTTAAAGGAGAGATAGAGCTGCGTGTCATCAGCGTACTGATGACAGCAAACTCCAAAACTCCTGATGACCCCGCCAACGGCCTTACATAGATGTTAAACAGCATGGGGACAGAGACGACCCCTGTGGAACCCCACAAGGGAGAATCCAAGGGGCCGATAACTCCCCCCCATGCTGAACATACTGGGGCCGGCCCTCCAGGAAGGAACGGAGCCAACTGCGAGCAGTGCCTCTGATTCCCACCTCAGAGAGCCGGTCCAGTAGGATACCGTGGTCGACGGTATCAAAGGCCGCTGACAGATCCAGGAGAACCAACAGGGTAGAAGAACCCCTGTCGGCCGCCCGGAGAAGGTCATCTTGCAGGGCGACCAAAGCTGTTTCGGTACCCCGACGGGGCCTGAACCCGGACTGGCAAGGATCGAGGCACTGCCGATCCTCCAGGTATGACTGCAGCCGGACCGCTGCCACCCTCTCGATCACCTTGCCCATAAATGGGACATTGGCGATGGGACGATAGTTTGTTAAATCATCCACCGCCAGGCCAGGTTTTTTCAGAATGGGCTTCACCACCGTCTCCTTCAGACAGAGAGGAAAAACCCCTCACTGAAGGAGGCGGTGGCAATGGCAGAAGCCCATTCGGCCATGGTCCCTCTGGCAGCTCTAATTAGCCAGGCAGGGCAAGGGTCGAAAGGGGTGGAGGCAGGCCGGCAATGCGCCACAGCCTTGGAGGCCTCGACAGCGAAACAGGCCCAAGCGCATCCAACCGAGGCGACGAAGGCGGACCAGCGACTGGGGATGGCGGGGCAGGGCCACTGCAACCGGGGTCAAAGCCGGCACGGATGGCCTCTATTTTAGTTCGAAAAAAGGCTGCAAACTGCTCACTACTGAACTCAGTAGGAGGAGGCCTAGCCAGACTAGGATTGTTGAGGTCTCGAACCACCGGAAGAGCTCCGCCTGGCGGTTCGAGGCCTCAGCAATTCTCAGGAGTTAAAAGATGTTCGGGCCTCCTGATCGCGTTGGTATAGCGACTAGTCTGGGCATCAACAGCAGCCTTACTTAACGCCGTCCGGGTTTTCTCCAGCTGCGCTCTAGCCTTCTCCTAACCTGCTTCATTGCCCTAAGCTCCCCGTGAACCATGGGGAGGGCCGGGCTCGGCAACGGAGAAGGCGCTTAGGGCGATCCGGTCGATGGTGTTGGCAGCTGTTTCATGCCAATGATTGGCCATTGCCTCAGCCGGAGCGCCAGTCATACCATCAGGAAAGCCCCCGAAGAGCTCGCTGAACCGCTGCGGGTCCATAAGCCTGCGGGGGCGGGCCAGAACTGAAGGCCGAGGGTCCCGCGGGAGGGGCCGGGATCGCCAGGGAGAATGAGAGCAGGTGATGGTCTGTCCATGACACAGGGAGGGGAACAATGTCCCCCACCTCCAGACACGAATCCCCCGACATGGAGGAAAAAACCAGATCCAGGGTGTGACCGGACCTGTGGGTGGGGCATAGAACATGCTGGGACAGACCCATGGACGCCATGGATTCCATGAACTCCAGAGCCACTCCAGAGAGTCCATCGCCCGCATGCACGTTGAAGTCACCCACGACCAAAAGCCGTGGGGACCTCAGCAGTGCAGCTGCAATGAACTCTGTGAGCTCTGGCAGGGATTGTGCAGGGTTGCGGGGGAGCTCGGTAACCCAGCACAATGCCAAATCTGTCCCGCTGTCCCACCAACAGGTGAAGTACCTCTAACCCCTGGCTAACCAATGTCGAGGCCCTGCTTACTAGAAAAGAGTCCCTGAAAACAATAGCGGCCCCTCCCCCCCTTTGACCCCCAACCTTCCCACTCCTCAACCTGATAGCCGGGCGGGCATAGGAGGGAGAGGGAAGCCCCCTCCGAGCCCACCCAGGTCTCAGTGATAAATGCCAGGTCGGGCTTCTCCTCCACGATGGTATCATAAATAATAGGGATTTTATTATGCACCGACCTGGCATTCATCAGGATACAGGGAAGGTTGGGGGCGCTGGTGGTAGGACTCCCGGGCACGTGGCAGAGAGCCGAGGGGTCAGTACGAGGGACAGGCACGAGTTGCCTGACCCGCGTTCTTCTGGTCTGACAAACCCATAACGCCCACGACCCGACACCGTTGGAATATGAGCCCCTGCTAACATGGCGCGAAAAAGAAAAAAAAGAAAAAAGAGAGAGAGAAAACCCTGCTACTGCTTACAATACAAACAAGAAAATGCAGTACTAAACTTCAAATAAGAAAATAAAAATAATCCACACTATACAATAGCAATAAACAAATAAGGGCAGTAACACAAACTATTGCAGTTAACAGAAAAATAACTAAATATGCAAAGCACTACAGTCAATGAAAATTGACAACAAAATACAAACTAATGACAAGAAGTCACTAGGCTACCCTCAAACAACAAGCAATAGAAGAAGAAAATAATAATAATAATGATAATAATAAATAATAATAAAGTAAAATAAGATAGCAACCAAAACAAATAAGCAAAATCAAATTAAAATAACACTAATATGGGTCCACCGTCAGGGCAGATTGAGCACACCTGGGGAGGGAGAGAGGGAGGGGGAGGAGGGAGCCAAGGCCAAGTGGAAGTAAGGACAGAGAAGATTATCAGGAAGGCCAGGGAGATAAGGCTACGGCATGGGGGAAGCCGCGCGGGGAGGGAAGAAGCAATGGGCCAAGATGTCCAACAGCCCCCCTAACCCCTACGAGCCCACCCGCGGTCCAAATTCACCCAGACCCGTCACCCGGCGCTTCATCTTCGACCTTGAGTTGCCGCCGCTCTCCCTGGTGCCGGGGGACAGATCGAAAGTAGCCCCCGGCCCAACAAGGCAGCCAGCCAGCGATAGTTGGATCCAATAAGGCGACCCCGCAGAAGAATGACAGTTCCACGGAGCGCGTGTGGCCGAACTCGCCACCCGAGTCTCCGGAAGATACAACGGTGAAGCATATTGTTCTCACCGACGGCCGAGAGTGCCGTCCGAGCTTCCAGTGGGGAGACAGAGGGAGGGAAAGTATCCCCTACTGCGGCCGGTCTGCCGCCCGGACTACGGCTCCCACAGAGGTCTCCGACAGGCAGGGGGCTAAGATGGTTAAAAGCCCATCTCTGGTGGCCGAAAGCCACCCGAGTTCCCAACCCGGTTAGGGGCTCACGGAAGCGCAAGCACCGGCGACCGACCCGTCGCCCGAGAACCTCGAGAGCCTCATCCAGCACCCCAAACGATGGGTCAAGACAAGGGGCGAGGGTAGAAAACGTCCCCACAGGTTGAAGAGCCGCACGCTGCAGATGGAAATGGCTGCGAGCAACCCCAGCCACAGCAACACGGATCAACCTCCGCTTCTCCCCGCAGGGAAAACCCACGGTGACAGCCACCGCCTCATTCTGCAAGCCTTCCAGGCCGTTGCATGTCGCTTAATCTGGGAACCCCACGGGGGGCACGAGGGGGAGAGCAAGGCTGGAAGATTCGGGGGCGAGAGAAGTCCCAGAAGCCGGAAAACGAGCGTGAAATAGCTTGCGTCCTCCGCTTGGTATCCGGGAAAAAGCGAGCCCAATAGATGGAAAACGGGCTCTGCTGGCCCAGCGAAGTCCGGCCAGCTCCCGCGGGAGGGCTCCGCTGACTCGGCATGGTCCGGCCGTCTCCCAGAAGCTGGTGGTCGGCTAGCGGCTCCAGTGCTGGTTCGGCAGCTAGCATGGAATACGAGGCGCGGCGTGCGGCGAGAGGCTCGTAAAGGGGGGCTCAAACCTCCGAAAAAGGATAGAAAAGTAAATCCTCCGCTCCCCAGCTCGCCCTGGCGAACCCAAAGGCATTTAAAAAAATAAAAGAACTAGTTCACACGACAGCAAAAGGAAAAATGACAAGAAAAAACCCAAGGCGCTGAGGTGCCGAAACGCCAGAGGGCTGCTGCCGTCCGCCATCTTGAAAATCCTCCAAGATGCAAAGAAAAAACAGTAATAAATCCATATATGTAAATAAGCATATAAATATATAAATATATGCATGTGTGTAAGTAAGTATATAAGAGGATACAGAAAATATAGGCACTCAGTAAAACAAGAAACGACATAAAACACTAATCATCCAAAGGTCCCCTTGGAAGAGGCAAGAATGTGTGTTTTGTAACTTGCTACAATCTCGGAGTTCATCTGAATACTTAAACTGCTTGTTTCTCAGATAGGCTAAGGGGTGTTTATTCACTTTCAGATTGACCACAGAGTGGAAAAACAGCATAGAGGCTTTAAAGGTGCACTTAAGAGGTGGGTTGACGGATGGAGGTGCCAAACGTTACAATATTTGCTATTCCTGATATTAACAAAGCAATAGAGATGTCCCCACTGTTTGACATATTCAACAAGAATGCACAAAAAACAGTCTCTCTGAGTGTGACCACCCCCAAACTAATTTTATTTCTCACTACAAGGAGGAATTATCTTCCCTCATCTTGCTTATTGCAGAAAGATGAAGCAAGTCAGGAGTTATATCCCTCAGGGAGTGAATGTCGAAATATTCAACCCACGTTTGTATTCCCATTACATCACCTCCGTTAAACTGGGGTATCAAACAAACTTGACCATGAATGTGGAGCAAATGGTCTCAGTGGTGCCGTACAATGTTAGAAATGCATCCAACCCCTTTCTTCTTTCGTTATCAATGTTGGATGGACCCCAAGGGGTTGAGCTGGTGGATTTCCAGTTGTTGTATATCTGAGGCCTTTTGGGGGAACAGACAGGAGAAATGGTTGTACCTTTATTTATTTTTGATGACCCATAAGGAAGCAGTTGAGCTATAAAGCAGCATAATTTTTTTTTCTGTTCGGAACACATTGCAAATGATATTGGTGTGATGGAAGGCTCGGTCTCTGTTGAATTGGGAGATTGTTATTGTAAGGTCATCGTTTCATTTTTTCTTCCTCCTCCTCCCCTCCCCTCCCCCACTTAGCATTATCATTTATCCAAAAGATGGAGGACACTTAAAACATGCCCAGGGGCGCATTTCCCCCCTTTTCCGTTGTAAGGATATAAATATGTTTGCAGTTTCTCGGGTTTAGATAGCTTTCAAGCCGTTCCAATCATTCATCCCCCATATGCTAAGTCTCTGATTTGTTAGTCCCAAAATGAAATATCATTTCTGAACACTGACATTTACATTAGAGCTACATAAGAGGACATAAAGCTATTACCTTCCCATAATTGATGTTTTAAGGCCATATAATGTATGGGTGGAATGCCCAACAAACGCTGGAAATCTGTATCAAATTGTAACCTGCAAATATGGGATATAATAAAATACTGGAAGGGAACCAGCTCTGATATCATTTTTTAAAGCCACTGACTTCCCTTTCTGGGGATGCCTGACTCACTCTCTCCACCATACTGAGAGGCCCTTGATTCTTCTCCAGGTTCTTCAGGTCTTGTGGTATCCCTCAGTTGTTCTTCCAGACAACAGCGATCTTGTTTTGTTATTGCCTCACAGTGACTGCTTTTCTTCTCACCTTTTTGCTTCTAGAACCATTGGTGATCATTACTGTCAGTGATTCTAGTAAGCAAACTCTGGTTTGATTGGTTCTCATGTCACAGAAGAACCATGTGCAGAAAAATCCCGATTATCACAGGCCACCAGAATGTAGTGGTCTTTACTAGTGGTTTTTGCTTTGTACTTTATCAGAAAGTACAGTGACCAGTGGCTTGGTGCGTTGAAGGTTGTAGCCTTGGATGGGTTGTTTGTGTCTTTCTGTTCAATCAGCCTGGTCTTTCCTGTCCACTCTCTGTGTATGCATTAGTGCTTGCAGAACTAGTTTCACACAGGGAAAAGACACTGAAATTTCCATTTGAGTAGCCATGTTATTCTTTGGAAGCAATAACAAGGCAATAACTTTTATTTGGCATAAAAATGAATTGTATCCCTCCCCCTCAGGTGTATTTTTATGTAAATGTCTTTGAATAACAAGTAGGCCTAACATACAATGGTTAAAACCACAGAAGGAAATCTCCACTAGTTAAGGAGCAGGACAAGGAAGGTGCAAGTGTAATGAAAAAATGAAAGTGGCAATTCTTTAGCAATTTGTCAATTCCCCTGTGTGATTTATACCAATGCACTTGGTCTCTAAGAATGGAGGTTTATCGGTGCTTTTTAGAGGCTGATCTCTGATACTAGCCTCCCCGTTTTGAGGAGGATTATTATTTTTTTAAAAGATGCATCTGAAGGTTTGATCTTCCTGCTGCAATTTGGAGCAGACTAATTCATCAGCTGCTGGCCCTGTCAATTGTATTGCTCGTCTTGCGTTCCAGGCGAAGGGAAAGTTGTCTGCCTAGAATTCAAAATTGAGTCTCCAACTTGGAGTGTGTGTGTGTGTGTGTGTGTGTGTGTGTGTGTGTGTGTGTGTGTGTGTGTGTGTGTGTGTGTGTGTGTGTGTGTGTGTGCACATGTGGAGGTGACAAAGCAGCAAGAGGGTGGGATGCACCACTTCAGGTATAACTAATAAAAATGAAAAGTGACCCTCTCCTTGCTTCCTCCCCCATCTAGTCTCAAAGTCATTTTGCTTCAGATTGCTGAGAATTAAATCGCCACCCTCGGCTGATCTCCTTTCAGCTGCCCTGCAAGTGTGTCTGATCAATGGAAACACAATAAGCGGGCCGAATAAGCGGGCGCCCTTCAGGAACAGGAACATAAAACCAAAGGAACCATTGATCTCCTGCAAGGTTTTATTCTACTGATGGAAGAGGAAGGAAAACTCCCCAGCAACACTCCAACCATTTGTTCTTCACTGTTGAATTGACTCGCTCAACAAAGAGCCTTTCTCCCCCCTTGAAATATGCCATAAGGAGGTGACTAAGATAGGAGAAGCAGCACTTGGTCCCTTCTGCTGGAAAATGGTAAAACCAAGCTTTCAAAGATACAAACCAGCCAGGCGGCTCTCCAGTGTGGACTCCAGTGGGGAAGCAACTCCCTGTCATCTTTAGCAAAGCTATCTGTAGCCAAGGGATGGAGCATCTCCAACCTTTGGGAAACATCACATATACCCATCCTTGGGGATCTCCAGCCCTTCCCCCTTTTACATTGCAAAAATGTATTGAATTGGACCCTTGGCGCCCTCTAATGGCTGAAAATATATATCGTTGCAATATAGAATTGCATCCCCTAGTGGCCGAAAATATATATCATTGCAATATAGAATTGCATCCCCTAGTGCCCAAAATATGTATAATTGTACCACTGCACCCTCTAGTGGCCAGCCCCTATGTAACTGTTGCCCCAGGCCCAGTGGCAGGGTTGCTGTGGGCCACTCAAAAATGGGGGAAAGGTCAAACATGCACCCTAGAAAATTCAAGCAGCCTTTCTGACCCATACTTTTTTGCATTAAAAATATGAAGGTGTGAGAGCATTGGGAGGCTCAGGAGAACTGGCAACAGGAGCATGCAACCCACCATTTCTTCTAAAGATTGTTATCCTGGAAAAATGATTGTTTTGGACCAGAACTCCCCAAAGCCCTCTAGTTATTATGGCCAGTAAACTAACTTTTCTAGGCTCTTTTAACAGGCAGCATAGCTTTCTGCATGGAGACCAGGTAAATGAATGAGACAGCCTTGCAGCTCGCTTGCTCTTATGCCTTGTTCCATGGAATGCAGTGTTGTGTGAACACCAATCTCTCTCTGTGGCCCTCCAGGTTCCGAACAGTGGGTCCTTTCTTAGCATTGTTTGGAGATATTCAGAATTGAACTTGTGATCGTCTTCATCCAGCGCATTGGCTCTACCACTAAACCAGAGCCTTTCTGCCCTTGAGTTGCTGGTGGAGATGAGGAAATGTCTACCTCTGCTTCATTCCGCTCTGAAGAAAAGTTTCCCATATTCCCATATTCTACTCATATAATAGATTACAACAACCTGAAAAATCTGGACTGGCTTGAAATCATATCAAGTATGGTCATCAACCAAAACAGAAAGGGGAATAAGTGTTGGCCCAAATTGGACCACTCTGGGACAGAATTGTGATTGAGTCTCTCTTGCTAAAACTGGAGCCATATTTCATCAACAGAGATATCAGAGCTACTTTTAGTGCTTGCTGGATGCCTCTGTTGTGTAAATTGGATTGATTTGGGAGGTTTGCCTTTGTATAATATTGGCTGTTGTAGAGCACTGGCCCTTTTACTCATCTGAATGTTTACCCAGCTGGTTTTGATTGAATCCTGGTTTGTTAGCTTTGTTAAGGTTAGTTTTGTTGCAGTTGAGATTTGACTTTCCTGTTGATGGCGATGGCCCAGGACATTGCCATTGAAAGCTTGGACCATTGTAATAATAAACATGTATTGACAAGACTAGAAACCCATGTTGATGCATACCATTAGTTGTGAAAGACTGAGCTCTATAAAGTTTGGCCTCTATAGCTTTGAACCTTCCCTGCTTGGGCCACAAATGTTCAAATCCATCTTTTAATCCACTGCACCACAAATTTTCACTTATATCCTTATATTATGTAACTTTGCACAGTGCAAGATTGACATGCGGCTGAGCCTTGAAAAAGGGGAATTGAGACTAGAGAAGATTTGAGATCAAGCTACTGGAGCATTGTTCTGAACCATGGAGAGTGACAGGAATGGGTTTAGAAATGATTACAGGTGCCTCTTTTGAAGTGAGTTTTTACTTGTGATATAGATTTCTCTTTGAACAGAGCCTTGAAGAAGGCAGAAAGGTTTCCAGTGTCCACTTCAAATTCGAGAACGCAGAACAGATTGTACTTTCTCATCCGCCTGGCATGAGATATGGAAGTTCAGATAACAATAATAATAGCAATAAAAAAAAAATCAAAGAGAGGGTGGTGTCAAGGATGTCAGCATAAGGCAGCATGGCTGATACTTCTTTGGAGTCCGAAATTTTGAGGAAAATCCAAGCATGTCTTGATGTGACATTCAGAACATCTGGCATTTCCATTCCAAGGGCTCTCCTGTTTGTTTCGCTTCTTGTGCACGTGGAGAATCAAGGAAAGGCAAGTGCTCTCCTAGGGCTCCTTGGCACCATTAATGATCACAAAACAACTGCTCCATCAATTGCAAGCATTTCTGATTTGAATTATTTAAAAAACAAACAAAAAACCCAAGAAAAAACCCCAAACCCAGCTGAGTTGAAAGCAGAAGAGTCCTTGAATAATTATCAGCTTTTGATTTTGTTCTGTTCTCTGTGATAGCAATTAACCACTGGCTTGGTCCCGAACTTCCATACAGAGGAGGGAGGTAAAGTGTAGAGTTAATTGAAAAAAACAAAGAAAGATCTTAAGTGCATTCTCAAAGGCTACAGAGTGCAAAAAGGTCAAATCTCAAAGATTCCCATCCAGCCATAAGCAAAGGTGATCAGTTCATACAGTAGAACAACTAACAACACCCATCAACTACATATTAGTTGCTACCTCTGAGTATGTTGAAACATCTTAATCCCTCTCCATCACAATACAATGACTAACACCTATTGTCCTGCATAGGACAAGCCCTCTCTTTCCCATAACTTTAAGAACCCCAGTCTCACTCACTCTATACCCCAGAGCACAGAGGAAAAACTTGCTGTTCCATAAGCTCCTTGCCCTCTGAAGATGCCAGCCACAGAGTCTGGTGAAATGTCAGGAAGAAAAACTTCCAGAACATGACCAAACAAGCCTGAAAAACTCACAACAAATAAATGATCTTAAGACCTATTTTCATGGGAGGCTGATCCATTCATTTCAGCCATCTTGACTGTGATGCTCCGTCCATTGTGCCATGGCCCAAGATTAAGTTTCTTCAGTGGTTGGGCTCTCCAATGTCTATAGAAGGGCATGCCTCCATAACAGATCCCTTTCAAGGAGCATTTTTCCAGCTTAGATTGCACCCTTGGAATGATCACAGAAGCACCACTGGAGTCAGGCCTCAGGTGTCTTCCACAATCAGGAAGTCTCTGGATTTCCCATCCTCAGGAGAAGTTCTGTAAAAGAAGGCAGTTATTGTTGGGAAAGGGCCATGCCTTTAACTGTGGCCTTTTACGAAGTCACAGTTGACCAAATATTGTTTAGATGTGGTACTTGTGAGGGTGGAGGACTCCAAGCATTCACCTGGGAAGTTTAATAAAACCTCAACAATTGGTCCTGGATAGTATTGGGACAACTTTCTCTTGGCTTTAGTGGCACAATTGTGGACTACAGTCTTGAATTCAAATTAATCATCACTGTGGCACTATAACTCCCTTCCTCAGTGCTGTCCAGGGTCCTGAACAGGAATCACTCCCTATTTGCACCAATAGCTTGTCTCCTCTTACCTAAATCCTTTGTTCCCACAGGCATGTCCAAACTTTGGCCCTGCAGATGTTTTGGACTGCAACTCCCACAGTCCTTTGCCATTGGCAGTCTAAGTTTAGAATTCTGGGAGTTGCGGTCCAAAACATCAGGAGGGCTGAAGTTTGGCCATGCCTGCGAAATCATGGAATTGCCAATGAGTAGTATTATAGTAGTAATGTGTAAAGAAAATAAGGGAAGAAAAATTCACCTGATGTAATCCAACAAAAACATGTAAAAAAAAAAAAAAAAAGAAAATTAAGGGGAAAATTGGCATCTATAAGTGTTCTCTTTCCTTTAATACAAGCAATCAGAGGTTGGCTGATGAACAAGTGAGGCTTAAATCAAAACAAGCCTGATCTGTCTCTGGAGGCAAAAATGTTGAGGCTGAAGCTGCCCTACTTCGGACACATCATAAGGAGGCAGGATTCCTTATAAAAGACAATAGCGCTGGGAAAGGTGGAAGGCAGCAGGGGGGGGGAGGAAGACCAAACATGAAATGGACTGACTCCCAAAAGCAAGGGTGTCCAAACTTCAGCCCTCCTGATGTTTTGGATCGCAACTCCCAGAATTCCAAGCCTGTATTGCCAATGACAAAGGACTGTGGGAGTTGTGGTCCAAAACATCTGGAGGACTGAGAGCTGAGCAGGGAAGTTGAGGACAAGATTGTTTTAGAGAGAGAGATCATTCATAGGGTTGCTATGAATCAGAGACAGCCAGATGGCACATAATGGCAGCAACAAGGCTCAGGAAAACGGATTTCCTCTCTTACCTTATGATGCCTGGAGACAGGTGCAAAAATGCTGGTTAGGTCACCACCACAATCGTTGCTGGTGTTACTTGCAGTGAGGATAAAGGGTTAGCGAAAGAGGACTGCCACACAGACACTAATAATGGTAAACCCCGTCTTTGACAAATTTTTAGATAATTTACCATCCTTCCTTTACAGTATTCAGTTCTCTGCTCAATAACTGAGTGGGGAATACATGAGGGATCTCCATCTGTGGGATTAATATTTACTGATTCACTTACTTGCTGGCTAAAAATATTAAATAAAAGCCTTATTAATAACAATTTCTAGAGTGTAGATGCCTGAACTGCCCAGAAGAGATAGCCAGAGACCATACAATGTATAAATTTAGATACTTCCGATATTTCTTAGGCTGCCAAACATGAGAAGATGATCCTCCTTAACTGGACAGAAGAATTCCCTCCCCACCCACCACCTCAATATATCTTTCCAGGATGTAAATAAGGATAGAGACGGTTGTTTGTTGACAGCCAAGTGGTGTTCCATCTGTTCAGGTACCATGCGGACCCGCGTCTTTGGAAGGAATCGTCGTCCCCTGGCATATGCCTTGGTCGATTGCAACTGTCAACACACCCCATCTGCTTGTTTCCTGCTCCCCTGTTGAAGGATTCTAGCATTTATGGTAGAGGAAAGCACCGTCATGGTCATATTGGATCTGTAATGCTAGGGGAAGTAGCACAGTAGGGAGCATGACTGATGTGTCCTTACAGCACCTCGTTAAAAAAACACATACCAAAGAAATCAAAGGCACAAAATAGACGTAGAAGTGAAGTTAGGTTACAGGTGATACCTTTATAGGCCACTATTAAAAATGAAATATTAAAAATAATATTTTTAATAGTGTCCTATAAAGGTATCGCCTGCAACCTATTTTTGCAATTGCGTTTTGTGATGGCCACGCGGCTCAACCTACTTTTTGTGTAGAAGTGAAGTGGAATAGCAGGGAGGGAACTTTTATATAGTTACGTTTGCTTTTGAATGCAGGTGGATGAGACAAAGCTACCTCTCTGATAGTGTCAGCTCTGACGAAATATATAAAGCCTTGCTTGTTGCATTCTCGCTGGCGAGGATGAGGAGTTGTGATCTTCTTTTTCCTCTCTGCTGGGGATGGCAGGTGATTTCCTGATGCTCTCCATAAGAATGAAGGGAGTTTTACGCAAAATGTGCCATGCTTTGTGCCAAGTGGTGCCATTGGCACCATTAGCGTCACTGCTTGAATGCTGTCAAATGATCAAAACTACGGCCAGTGTGGGTTCATTATGGAATTTGATGCTTGTTCTCTCCTTATCTGTTAGAGTTGCAAAATCGTGATTAACTTTAAAATTTGTTGCAGAAGAGTATTATCCCTGTCAAGACAGCCTCAGTTGAAGACAATGAGAAATTCAGTGGATATTTTCCCACTTGGCTGTAGTTCATGCGAGTGTTTGATTTATCCTTTCCACCTTGTTTTTATGAATTGTTTTTCAGGTTGTCTTTCTGTAGTTTCAGTTGATTGATATTTAATTTTATGCTGCATTGTTGCAATGTTATGAATTTATCTAACGTGTCATTTGTTGTTTTATTTGTTGAAAGCTGTCCAGAATGATTGTGCAGCTAGAGAGTCAGTATAGAAACTGATTGATTTATTGGTTGGTTGGTTGATTGATTGAATACAATGGCATAGATGAATTGATGAAAGTTAATCCCATTACTTTGACTGGGACATGGGCTTAGTGGTATAGTGGCCCTTAGATTCAACAAGCTGATATTTATTTATTCAAAAATGTTATACCCTGCCTTTCTCTTCAAGTGGCTCTAAGGCATATTCCAATATTAAAACAAACAACATAAAAATTGGGAGAGGAGGCACTTAACAAACCCATTGTTGCTGTTACTAATTAAGAGAAATTAGACTTAAAAACAGAACAATGCAACACCCAAACTCAGTTTCCAAAGTGGAATCGTAAAGTTGGTACCTTAACCTATTGTGCCATCATGAGCAGAAATATTCTGCAGATGTCTGAAGAACATAAGACTAAGGCCCTGACTCCTGGATTGCCAGTCTGTATGATTTTTTATCCATCCTGAAACATACAGTGCATCCTATGTGTGTTTATTGTGAGCTAACTCAGGCGGCTCAATAGACTGTATTCTGAGGTATGGCTATGCTAAATGGTTTACCTTGAAAGATGTTTCATCTGGATCAATGGCCCTTGCTTCTGCATAAATATATTTCTGAGGGAGCCCTGGTATTTTTCATAATGGCTGGCAGTATTAGGCAAAAGCCTTCTGATCAATCTCAATAGGTGTATATTGTGCTTAAACTTTCTAATATGTATGTAAACAAGAGAGCAAAATGCCAGTCCTAATTTAATCAAGGCAAGAGATGTATATCTGAAACGACTGTTTTTAAGAAAAGACAATCCACCCTGGTTTACTTTGCCTTGCTCTATTTATTTCCTCTGAGATGCTATAACTGAAATTTAATGCACCATTTTATTCACAATTGCATTAGGGGTGAATTTGGAGCTATAACTTGGGAGAACATTGCAGGGAGCTTTCTATCTTAAGGTGATCCGTGGATGAGCCACAAGGTCAAAACAAGGTCAAAACAAGGTCTACAGGAATCGGGAGGTAGTGTTGACTCAGCCTGAAAGGCGCCTGTGAGCAGTTCCTTATTTTTCATGCACCACCAAGTCAATTCCGACTTATGGCTGTGCTTTTTCAGGGTTTGGTAGGTAGAGAATGCTCAGAAGTGGTTTACCATCCCCTTTCTTTGGGTGTGCCATGAGACTGTACAACCTGCCCAAGGCCACAGACTCTGGCTCTTCTTAAAGGGAGGCACAGGGAGGTGTGTGTTTGTGTGTGTTTGTGGGGGGAATCCACATCTCCATCTTTGGCTCCACAGCTGGATACATATAACTCACTGAGCTGCTACAAATTAAACAATGCTTACGGTAAGCATCCAAGTCAACACTATAAAAGAAAACAAAGTAACATGGGCCAGATTGAGTGTATAGTGGGTTTAATTAATTATGTCATCTCTATTCCAGTTTCTTCCACTACTAGAACCCCTCAATGGCTCATGAATTGTTTAACAATAGATGCGACTAAACATGGAAGAAGTTTTTTTAATTAAACATTTGTGGTGGCACCTCGGTTTAAGAATGCCTCGGTCAAAGAACAACTTGGTTTAAGAAAAGAAATATTGGAAATGGGGAAGCCTCAGTTGAAGAAAAATTTAAATGAAATGCCCCTGACCTCCAGGATGGATTAATTAGTTTTCAGTGCATTCCTATGGGAAACTGTGTTTCGGTTTAAGAATTTTCTGCAATAAAAAACAGCCCACAGAATGAATGAATTACTTAAAATGAGATACCACTATGCTATTCAAAGACTGCTGTAGTGGATTGAATGATAGACTATCACTCAAGAAGCCTGGGTCCAAATCTCCAGTTGGTCATGGAGACTCATTGAAGATGTGGAATTGGTAGAACCACTCATTAACTATCTCATGTACCTCGAACACCAAGTTAGTGTTGCTGTATGTTGGTTTTGACTTGAAGGCATATAACAAAAGCAGATGCATAGACCACAGTTTAAAAGCACGTGAGGGTTTTAAAACAATCCAAAGGGTTCTTGTTAAAGCTCTTTTCTCAACTGGTTAAAAAGCTAAAAATACATATTGGTGCCTGCAGGAGGGTGGCCTAGCCTAGCCTCCTGTAGAGCTGCCTTGGGTCACCTAGGAGCCTAAAGATGGCATGTCCATAATATAAAAAAAAGGGCATTTCACAATGTGGGAGCAGCCACCGAGAAGCTCTTCCTTTGTCTTCTCACCAGAAGTATCTATGAAGGACAGGATAAAGATGGGGATGTCACAGGATGTGAGTCCATTCTAGTTCTGCAGTTCCAAGATGACGACGATGACGACGACGACGACAATGCTGCTGCTGCTGCTGCTGCTGCTGCTGCTGATGATGATGATGATGATGATGATGATGACGACAACGATGACTAGAACTGACAAAGACCACAATTGCACGGTACAGCATTGAAAGGGCAGGAAGCGGGAACACAAAGAATGGCGGGGAAAATGGTTGACCTTTTGATGCCCTGATTCGCCTCTTGGGCTTGAAAACTGGATTTTGACTCAGAGTCTGGAATAGCAGGGGAGTGATGGATAAGTGTGGCCTGTTGAATGTGTCATAAATATTACCAACATGGATGGAGAAATGGTTTTGGATAACAGGTTGTAAAGGCATCTTGGCTTTTGGATGCAGCTTCAAAGTCCTCTCTGATTGAGACCCAAGGAACCCTTGCGTGGCTGCACCATTAGCAAAAAGACCCAACAACCCCTGCTGTGGGCATGGCACCTATTAAATCAATTCTTTTCTTTCCACTGATGACATCTCTTTGGGTACCACCCAGATGGTCTGTAACTGAAGAAGAAGTCCCACAGAATACATTTAAATGCGCACACACACTAAATCAAGGATGGAATCAGAATAGATGTGAATCCAAGGACGTGAGAGACATTCAACCATCATTTCTGGCTGAGCTTGCAAAAATTAATAATAAAGTGGTGTGTTCCTATGTTTAGCATCTCTCTCCACCCCTCTGTGTTGTTCACTATTATCCCCCCCCCTTTGCCTTGTGTGGGAACGGCAACTGGATTTTTTCTTTTGGGTTG